>CM060987.1:186137088-187387088 GCA_030765065.1 Deroplatys truncata
CCTCTTAAACAATAACAAAGATCCTAATTACAAGGCCATTGTCGAAATAATGTTGGAAAATTTCAAGAACATGAGTTGTAACATGAGTGTAAGGGTGTATTTTCTGCATTCACATATCGACTACTTTCCAGAAAATCTGGGACATTAAGTGAAGAGCAGGGTGAACGTTTTCACAAGATATTAAGGAAATGGAGAGGAGGTACCAGGGGAGATGGAATGAAACTATGATGGCCGACTACTGTTGGATGTTGAGGAGGGACAGTCATCTTCAAGGATCTGCAAGGAAGTCAAAGAAGAGAAAGTTTGAAAAAATTAAATGAAATACCTTGGCTTCTTGTTTTGTTGAAATGTAGGCATGAAATAAATTAGGGGAGTTCTTGAGAGTATTCTTAAAATGTTTCTTGAATAAAAGCTTACCTTCTCGCTCATTAGTAAAATTGCCAAAACATTACTTCTTATTTTGTGTAAAAACCTGACGTGATAGAAAAAAAACGGAAATTATTTCTGGAATCAGCATAAAAACTTGATTCAAGAACACCTACTTTTAAGAAAATGCAGACTAGTGTAATCACATGGATTTAGATCTGGAGAGCAGGCAGGACAGTCAATTATTCTGCCATCAGAAACACATTGTAAAGTGAGGCAATAATGGCCTTGAACTTCTTATTTGGTCTAGTTTTTTCTCGGCTAGAACTGTTCGCTGTATATGTCTGTTTTTTTCTAACACGGACACAGTCTGTTTAAACAATCTACAAATGACGTGTTTGTTAGGAACGGTGACACCAGGGGATTTCCGAATAAATTAAAGCTGACAGTCCACATGTGATTCCGTTCGAGTAAAACTTCACACAATAAATACACGTTGTTGTGCGATACTCCACCCTCATATAACATTACTCCCACTATGCACCATGCCAAAAAACCTTAGACGGTACAGTAAGTGTCGTGCCCTCCGCAGGCGGGTGAGTTTGGCTACCTCAGAGCAAGGTCATTCAACCCGTTATTGCTGTGAGTCACATCCGGAGGCCGATAGTCGCGCATTCGAATTAAACCCGGTATTTCAGTGAGCGTTAAATTGTCTGGTAGTAATGTATACCACTATATTTAGTTTTTTGACTGGAGAATCCAGATAGCTTAAGACGCAACATTTTGGGGTTATTAAATAGTTACTCATTTGTACTGTTAGGACTTCTGCGAATAAGAATTCATTAGAGCCCACAATGAATTGTTCTGAAAACGAGACTTGGACGGCCACGCTATGATTGATTGACTGGGGGGGGCGAGAGGTGCGGGTTCAAACCAATGGTTTTTAAGTGTGTGGAAAAGCGACAGCTCCATGCCAATAGAGCATGTAGCATTTAAAAGAACCCCTTATCGGCGGTGCTCTATATATATACACACTATAGCAGTCTGAGGCATCTGTGTAATAGTCGGTCACGATATGAGTGCGCTTGGAGGAGGGCACCACTGTTTTGTTGACAGTGCGTAACGTCATCAAGACTAGCGATAAGAGCGGAGTGAGAGCAAAGGCAACATTGGGAATCTACAGTTGCACAATGAAAATGATTGCATTTGTAGGCTCAGCCTCACTAATAAATTCAAATCGGAACTGCGCATGTTTTGTTTCCCTGACTGCACTTCCGATGCTCCGCCCACTTGTTCTGTAGCTGTTTAGTTCCTCTTCCCATCGAAAGCGCTCATATCATGGCCGACTAATATATGTGGTCATTTATTCAGCCGCCGCTGCGGCGTCGTAACTGATGTGTAAATTACGATTTTGTAAAACAAATATGCTAAACTGTGGTGAAAGGAAGCGCTTAAGGAAGAATTTGAAGGCAACAGAGTTGTACATTATTTGCTGTTCTATTATGCACTTCAATATTACTTACCCTAATAGTTCCGTATGTGAATAGTTATAACACGATAAAAGTTGCGGAAAGTTATTTTTAATTTCTACACCATTACCTATAGCAGGATAGGACTAGAAGCGGAGGGGGACTTAGCACCCCGACCTAAACAGATATTTTATGCCTAGACCCCTGATAGGGCGTCCTCGGGAGGGAGGGATGAGGTGAGAGGAGACAGAAGGCGGTCGGATCAGGAGGCACGATAGGCAGAGGACAGGGTCCCTACCATACACAGATTTGAACTCCTCGGGTGTTGGCTGGTGCAGGGGAGGCTTTACACATCCCCTTGAGGGGGCGTGACCCGGAGACCGCTCACATTCCGGGGGACGAAGATTTCCTTAGAGTATCCTTTCCCCCCCGCCATGCACCCGCCGAGGCCTCCCGCCGACACTTGCAACCCTGAAAGAGATGAGAGGTGAAGTGAAATGAGAATGGAGATGAAATGGAGGGACAGGAAATTCGGGTGATGTAATGATCCCACCCAGCATTCGCCAGGCGACCCGGGAAAATCCCCGAAAACACCCATGGGTTAGGAAGGTCCCACGGGAATCGAACTCACGACCTCCGTAATGAGGGTCGCAGACGTTACCGCCTGAGCCATCCCGCTCGGTATTACCTATAGCAAGTAGAAGTATTGTATTCCACCTAAAAATTCGATACGGAGTTTTCACTGGAAACGTATATTTTGAGATTCCCTGAATAAAAAGAAATTTTAGAAAAAGGCCAGTGTGCGTGTGTTGAGCTTTTTTATTTATGGACGCTCTTTAACTACTGTGGTCCTTAGTGTCTCATTCTATATTGGGCGTGAAAGAGCTGTAATTTTGCTCAGAGGTCTCTTTTATCAGGCTTGAGGTTATACAAGTGTTTCGTTATTTTTAATTTATTCAAAAATGGCTCTAACGATTTTTAAAACACGATATGTTTGAGATATTTGCATGAAAAATATATATCTTGAATTTCCTGGAATCAGGCTGTGAAGCCCTCTCCGTTCAAAATCATTTTTACTTTCTCTACCACGAACATAGGTAGAGAAGGTACTGCATTGCACCCAAGAATTCGATACCGAGATTTCACCATAAATACATCCTTTGAGGCCCCCTGAATCCAAATAAAGCTTTTTTTGGAAACATGTCCGTGTTTGTGTGTATTGCCTGTGAGCAGCATAACTCAAAGACGAAACGTCGGATAAGTACCAAACAATTTAAGTTCAGTAGCTTCCCAAGGATGCGACACGAACATTTTCAAGAAGTCCTCCGCCCTCAACTACCCTTTATTTATTTAAAACACGCAATTTATTTCAAATACATTTTTTATAGTAAACCATTTCTGAGATATCCGTTATTAATAGTTCGAATTGTTGATGTTTTGGTCATTCTTTAAATTTAAAGTCCTTTCGACATTCAGTTGTTTCTTGTGACTGCATGGAAACAGTATGGGATCTGAAGGCCAGCATATAGCGACCAGTTCTTAAACATTTGACTATCACTGTTCTCTTTGTATAATAACGAAATGTGCAATTTAGCTATTTATGCAGAGGTTTATGTGGATTAAAATATAGTAGATATAAAAATAAGCTTTAGTAAGAAGAGTTTGTACACGCACTAATAAACGATAGAGGGTAGAGAAAGTAATATGAGTGTAAGACATCAGATTTTTAATAGCTGTTAAACCCCAAGAGATGGACAAAAATTATAGATCTTAACAAAGCACAGAATTTGTCACAAATTATTTTGAGGCGTTAACCATTTCCGAGATATTCTTTGTGATTGGTTTCAAATACCTTTTTCAAGTGATAAGTCGTTATTTGTTTCTTCTCGTGGTTATGTAAGGACCAAATAATTTCTAAGTTATCACATACTGACCCACCTTTTAAAACTCTGACTATAGTTTTAGCCTACTGTATTCTTAAATTGAATTTTATTTATGGACGCTCTTTAACTGCTATGGTCCTTAGCGTCCCATTCTATGTTGGGCGTGAAAGACAGGTAATTTTGCTCAGAGGCCTCTTTATCAGGCTTGAGGTTCTTTTACGTGCCGAAAAACCTACGACACGGGACCACCAGCTTTACTTCCCTTCCGAAGGAAGCCATGCTAAGGATTTTTACGCCCGAAAAAATCCATCGCCCTCCTACTGTATTCTTCTTATAACCACAATGAAATGTGTAATGAAGGTTTATCTTCATTAATAGGAAGCAGATGGAAGAATACACTTTGTAAGAGAAGTTATGTGAACGCAACATTTCTGCTGAAGTAAGCGTTCAGAGACTAAAATTGTATTATACTATTTTTATTTGTCTGTAAACACAATCACCTCCTGACAGGATGATACGTATACCCCTTCCACGTTGTATAGGGCTTTGTTCTTTGGAAATCGTAGACATTTTTAGTGCGTTGTTGCTTGCAACAACCGCCGGGAATTACCGATACAAAAAAGGCTATATAAAAGCCACATACAGTTTATTGTTCAATGCCAGGATGCGAGTTTCCAATTAGACCACACAGTTTTGTCGCCCACTAGTAAATAGTATCCGCTATTAACTCTATAAACAGTTTCATATATGTTAACTAATTACGAGAACGAAAGCAAACAAAAGACTTAATGAGGTGTGATATTAAATGTATAACAATTACAACAATAAAGAGAAACATTTATTTAAACGCTTACAATACTTTTGTAATTGCCTCTACTGTTTCAGTGCACGACGTGATCGTTTCCGATTCGATACTCACTTGGAAGAATGTTTCTTATGGAAAGCAGAAACCCTAGAATTCATATGCGCGTTCGTTACAGTGTTAGTATTTAAAACGATTGGCTAACTATAGTAAATGCAGTTGTATAAACAATATATTAAAATAAACAAAGGAATAACAGTCACAGAGTCCGTGATATTACTCTCACGTGCATGTCTCAGTCGCATAACTCTCTCTGCCCATTACAACTTCACATAATCTCATGTTTAGTATATGTACAGTGCTTTTCTTCACTACAATATACCCCAATTGTCTCACGTTCACATCCTTACAGTTACTATCGCAATGATAATAAACACATAGCACGTTATCATAAGATAGGTTGGAAATGCTGCCCTTCTCCATCCGGATATTTCTGACATCTTCTCACGAAACTTTCATTCACACTCCAGAGTTCAACATCCAAAATTGGGTGAATTTCTCGCCTGATATTTTCTCTTAATTCTTAAAATATATGGGGTTTGTTGCACACGCCTTGTTTTCAAATTCCTCATAGATAAAAATCACACACAGTTAAATCAGGGGATCGTTAGGGCCACAAGTCTTTACTAATTACATTACCTTAAAAAATTACTGAATTTAATTTAATGACTGTCAGCTATATGCGCGATAGCAGAATCTTGTTGGAAAAATCCAGACTGACATCCACGTCGCTTAGCTATTCAAAAATGGTGTAAGTCATGCTTATACCTCTCTGCATTTATTGTTTGTTAAAAAAAACAGGTCCTTTTATTCTGTATGCAATTGCTGCACCCCGCGTATGCAAGGGAATCTTGTGTGTAAAATCGGGTTTCTCTGTACTCCAATGTGTGTTATTTTGCGAAGAAACATAGCCATATAAATTCAACCATGCTTCACCAAGAGGAATATTAAAAGTGGGTCAATTACTTTATCATTTCGCAAAATCAGTTACAGAACTTACCTGACTCTGATGATCACATGAAAAAAGGTGTATGCAATAAACCCCAACTATTGTAAGAACTAAAAGAAAACATCAGGCGAGAACTACACTCAATTTCGGATATTGAGCTCTCGAGTGTAAATGAACATTTCCTGAGAAGATGCCAGAAATTTGTGGATTGAGAAGGACTACATTTCCAACAGCTCTTGTGATAAGATATGTGTCATTATCATTGTAATTGTAAATATGAGAACGTGAGGTAATTGCGGAGATATTATAACGGGTTTGGTGGGAGTCCGAGCTGCAGCGGCTGGCGTGCGAGAAGCCTTGCGGGGCCACAATGTGAAGGAAAAACACAGTATATTCTTTACATAAATACTAACATCATTTATGAAATTCTTCTTTCATTTTAAAATCTTTTTATTCTATTTTATTTTACGTCATTTTAACTCCTTGGTCATATCGCGACGGATCTGTTAGTGAATATCTCTTAGAACATATATGATGGACAGTTAACCTTCTAGGTCTCATCCCTGTAGCCCCTGCTTCATGCTGTGCAGATGGCATTAGGGTGCCGTCCAGTCTAACCGCAGCCCTCGCACAGAAAGGCGGACAATTAGCCTTCAAGGTCTCATCCCTGTAACCCCTGCTTCATGCCGTGCAGATGGCGTTAGGGTGCCGTCCAGTCTAACTGCTTACATTGTCTGTAGATAGATGGCATAGCATTCACTATTACCACTTATTTTTCGCTTTTACTATTGTTTTAGACTTAAGATGCAACTTTGGATCGTGATATTAAATATCCAATCCGGTATTTACCTTGGCGACTGAGAAAACACACGAAAAAACCCAGACAGGTTGGTCGGCCTACGGGATTTGAACCCGGGACTTCCCGAATGCAGACTACCGCCTGAGCCATCCCGCTCGGTTTTAAAATTTTTTCAAATTATCAAGTTGTAATCTTCCACTTTAACCACTTGTTATGTTGTTCACACACATGTTTTCCAACATGTTTATTTTTTGGAATCCGGAGACCTAGAAACTTGTAGGCGCTAGAGAAAGTAAAGAGGCTCGCCATCGCTGTCCCAGTATATTACAACATTAGCTGAATGAAACACACATAACTGAATAAGGACGTTTAATTGAGAACACAAGAATGCGTGGACTTGCAGAAACGTAGAGTGTGTGTTGGGACATACGTTTATCAACAGACGCTTACAAAAGATGACTGCCAACGTCGCTGCAGCCCAGAGGCGCATTGAGTTTAATTCTCTCCTCGGCCCTGAAAATTTGCATATATTTGCGACAATTTTCTGGCCTGGTCTCGGCTGGTGGGATCATTTAAAGGAGCCGGAATGTTGTGGCAAATCTAATTTTCTTTCCAGAGGTAATTACCTCGGTCCTTTGTGTCATCTCACGCTGTCACGCTTGCAATTTGTTCTTTGTGCTCTTCGCAGATGTGGATGAAACTCTGCCGGTTTTAAAGGACGCTTTACCATTGAAAAACTGCGAGACTCCTGTCAACGGCGTCCCCAAGTTCGGTCACAGGAACCTGCTGGCAGATGAATAGTGAAGGCAATATCCGCGAGAAGCTGTAGAGATAAGGACGTGGGATCGATTCGGATCCTAAGGGCACCACCATGGGCAAGTTTGTCTTTGACCGGACGGACACAGCTGTCCAGCACATATAGAGATAAGTTCCATCATTCCTCGTCCATCAGCCACGCACATCCTTCGTAATTTAGCTGGAAACGCTGATAGTGGTAGGGACAATAGGTTCAAATAATGACCCACATTTCACCTTTGGACGCTAAAATTGTCACTCACAAGTCTTTTATGTTTTATTTGAATCCCAGTCAAGGTACCTGATGTTTTACTTCCTCTACTAACTTAGCTATACAGTGTATTCTATTCCACTAAAAACTCCAAGACCCATATTCTATCAGAAATACACGTTTTGAGGTACCTTGAACCCAAAATACAATTTTGTTATAAAAAGGTTCGTGTGTGTGTCTGTAAACCGCAAATCTCAAAATTAAAAGTCAATTAAACTCCAAACTTGTTACTTAAATTTAGCATCTTCTAAGGATGCAACACGAATATTTTCAAGAAAATCCCCCACCTCAAACTCCCCTTTATATGGAAAGTGTTTCGAAACATTTTATTCTCTCAGAAAATCTTTTAACAATTTGGATCAAAATACCATATGTTTAAGATATTTTCATTATAAATGAAATGTACATCTTGAATTTTCTGGGGATAGCTTCTGAAGTCCTCTTTTATTTTGAATTATTTGCATAATGGGTTAACTGTAAGAGATAGACAACATATTTCTACATAAAAAATATAGATATGATAAAGCACACAAATTTTTGTGGATATATTCCTTTCCGAGATATTCCTTGTTATTGGTTTCTATTTTCAAATTCTTATTCCAAAGTCATCATATGCACTTTAAAAATCTGACTAGCGCTTTACCTACTGTAACCTACAACGAAATATGTAAATGTAATTGAAAGCTTACCTGGATTAACAAGAAGTACGTAGGTAGAATAACTGGCTTCTAAAAATTAAATTGAGTTTTATTTATGGACGCTCTTTAACTGCTGTAGTCCTTAGCATCCCATTCCATATTGGGCGTGGAAGACCGGTAATTTTGCTCAGAGGCCTCTTTATCTGTCTTGAGGTTCTTTTACGTGCCGTAAATCTACGACACGGGACTAGCTTTACTTCCATTCCGAAGGAAGCCATGCTAAGAATTTTTACGCCCGAAAAAATCCATCGACCTCTGCCGGGTTTGAACTCGTGACTTAGGGAATTAGAGGTTAGCATGGTAACCACTACACCACGGAGGACGACTGTAGGTATCGGTGACGGTACTAGAGAGAGAGAGAGCGTATATTATGTATAACTGTATGCTCAGTGGTGTACACGAACGACTTTAAGTACTAGAGCCGGTACCAAAAGTAACTCTCTAATTTAAAATTACACGTCTTTATTACTTTTAGCTCCGCCTACTCCATTACTCCACACCAACGTTATTTTTCACGCGCAACTAGTACTTAAATCCTACGTGTCTCTCTTAACTTTGTTACCAAGGGGCCTAGCTAAATTCTTAGAATGTAAGTGCCTTTCTCTCTTCAATGCCTACGTGACCCTGCAAACGTAATGAGCTTAATGCGTTCACTACTTTGGCTATCGCTAATGACTTTCGCTAACCTGACTTCCTTACCTTCTTCTTTCTAGACAAACATTTCAACTCAAGCTTATTACATTATACACTGATTTAATATAGGGAAATTATTTTTTGCGATTGTTTCTTTATTTAATTATTTATATCTCCCCGTCAATAATTACGGTGCCATATGACATGACGAAACGCTCCTTGGACCTTGCGGTTTGTTGCATCGCTCCCAAATTTTTAATTTGAACTTAGTATACAAGGAAATTGTACTGACATTTCTTAATTTTAATTGTTTTAAGAAAGAAACATTTTTTTGAATTTTTAAAGATTTCCAATTGCGTGGAAATTGCCAGTTGTGGAAAATAAGTGACTTGTATTTAATATTTTTAACTAGTGCTCATCAATTTTTATATCCGTAATTCGTCAAGCTGTCCTAAACATTTCAAGCTAATAAGCTATAAACTGCAGCCCAAGGAGCATTTTGAATAATGATAGGTAAATACTGGAATAAAAGAATTGAGAAAAATGCAGTTTAAAGTTCAGAATGGTGTTTTACTTAAATGGCAAAGGACCAACTAAATAGCCATGTTTTATTTAAAAATTTGTGATATTAAAAGTCAATTTTGTAGCATAAAGTATAATACAAACTCTAACAACAAAACGTGAAATTGTTTGGTAAATTTCATACATACATTACTTCAGAGCACCGTCCAGACCTAGTTTATCATGAAATGGCTCATTGACGAGTTTAAGACCCAGTGATTATAGTTCGCTATTCAAAGAGATGTGTTTTCACTGCACATTTATGTAGAAATGCAATAAGAGAAGGAAATCTATACTAGAAACAGCGCCGGTGCTTCAATCCAGTTTACTAAGATATAAGAACATAAACAAACCCGTTTCTCCTTTCTCAGTAGCACAGAATTTGTAAGTATGCCCTTATGCTTTCATCCGCGGTTCTCATTAAGGATCCGGACTACTCCCCCTCCCCCTCTACACCAAAATGCGGCAGCATTAAAGAAACCCGTTACTTTCAAGAAGAACGACCACAACGCGCTCTTTAAGGGAGCCTCAGCACGTCTCAGCTAACGCGTGTATGTCGCTACATGCGCGCGAAACGGGAATTTATTTGGAGCTCAGTGCTTCTTTTTTTCAAATGTTCCTGCTTAAGAGAACCATCTTGAGATATTTGAAAATTCTGTATTTTCTTAAGCCAATAGTTTGGTATAGAATATATCATAAATACTTACCTATCAAAAATAAAATGCTAAGTTTTCAGATCAATTCCTTGAGTAATTCCCCAGTTAAAACAAACCACCTTGTATTACATGCACATGACTTTTCCTACTCCCTGTCATTTATTAATAGGTATGCGAATTATTGTTAAGACAGTTTATTTTCGTATCTACTTTATTTTAATCGAGATAAACCTTTCCGGAAATAGTTGCCTTATACATTCATAGATACAAAGGGAACAGCGATAGTCAAATGTTTTACAACTGAATGCTTTATGATTCCATGTTCTTTCCAGGAGATCGTGAGAAATAAGTGAAAATAGACAGGACCTTAAAAGAATGGCTATCACAGAAAAGGTTATTGGAAATAAATTGTGTGTTTTAAAGAGATCTACATTTTTTGTGTAGTACATTTTCGTCTATCGCTTAAGACTTACCATTTATACAACATTATACAACATTTCTCCCGATAAAAGAGGATTTTAAAGGCAATTCCCAGAAAATTCAAGATATACGTTCTATTTGTCACGTAAATATCTTACATTTATGGTATTTTAATCAAAATCGTTTAGCCGTCTTTAGAAAATTAAAAATGTCTAAAAATGTTCCATGTAAAGATGGTTTGGGGTGGGGGATCCTCTTGAAACTCTTCGTGTCGCATCTTTGGAAGGTATTGAACTCTTAATACCAATTTTGGTATTTATTCGACTTTTCGTTTTTGAGTTATACTGTTCACATATATAGACATTTTCTTAAAAATTCTCTTTTTTTATTCAGGAGGCCTCAAAACATGTATGTTGAAATATCGATATCGAACTTTTGGGTGGAATGTAGTACCTTCTCCACCTATTATGTAGGTGGCTGAGAAAGTAAAAATCTAATTGTTACATTCCCATCATTTTCTCTAGGCACTATCATTTATTTTTGTATAGCTTCTACAATTCATTGTTGTAAAGTCTTATTTTATTACCTACTCCACGCCAAACAGATAAACGTTTGCAGAAATATTTTAACTACGCATTTGCATGAAGGTACAACAGACTGAAACGACTGGCAAATGTATAAAAAACAGGTCGCTATACACTGACGTTGAAATCCCACTCTTTCCATGAAATCTCGAGAAGCAACTGAGTGGTGACAGCACTTAGAAAGACAAAGTACTCAACAGTTCCAAGCAATAAGGGTTGGGTAGTTTTTGGAAGTTCTAAGCTAACCTATGCTTTTTTCCACGTCCTATAGTATAAATTGTAATATAATATTTTGACCAGATGGGTTAAACGGCGTAGATTTCTACATAAGGGATTGAAAATATGGTAGAGGTAGTTTTCGAGAGTTTTAAGTAACCTATAAATTTCGTTGGTCCTATAGTAGGTATACGTGAACAGAGTTTTCTATAGATAAAAAAGTTATATGTTAGAGGTTAAAACTAGAGATTGAGAATATGGATATTTTTAAAATTAAGGTAGTTTATCATTTTTGCTAGATTCTAACACTCAAGTGAACTAAGTTTTGTCAAAATCATACCAAAAACACTCCTTGTTAATAAAATTCAAACCAAATCGGAGGGAAATTTGCTTATACAAATACGATATGCAGCCCCCACCCCACGCTTAATATACTTTTTTGGTCGACTATACTATAATACGCTGATTGCACGTGACGTAAATGGACTGTTTTGTCATCCCTAATACTTCAGCGACTCATAATCTTACTCGGCGGCGCGAGCAGGTCCCCTATCGCCCATACCTTTTAACACCTTCAAAGCAGCAGTCCGCTGGAATCCATTCCCCAGATAAACAATGAAATTGTGTACTTTAAACTCTGTTCACTGTAATTTTTGCTTAAATATGTATTGCTACCACGTTACCTGCAAACAAATAATAAATGCATCGTGGATTCAATAATGATACCATCTGTTGCACTATTCGCAAACACACTCAGAGCTCTGCCATCCGATTAGTATTTAATTACATACAATTAACAAGGTAAGACTTTTTTTTAACAAGTCAAAGTTTTGAAATTATGGCGTGATCGACCAAAAACAGTCGTATGCAACTTGTCTATAATGGTAATTACAGTCTTGTTACATAATATACTATTAAGTATCCTCATTTTACTCCTTTGGACTGGAAGTCGCTAAAATCTACAATAAAGTGTCATGCAGGGAAAATGAAAATAAATTATGCTATAAAAATAGAAGGCAAATAATGCTTTGATTTAGTAATTTGTGTCACATTTTAGGTTCTCAAAACATCATTTTTTCATTCTTAAAATTTCTCTCTTTATAAGCTTACATGAAAATACACATTGGTACCGACTATTCAAAAACACGAATGAAACATGTTTATCGTGTGCTTTTCCTTATTGGTATCGAAAAACCAACCTCGCTTGGGGCTCGGTCGTAAACATATCTCTCGTTCTTTAGCAGTGGAGTAAGTAACTATTACATCACTTGTTTGTAAATTCCGAAAAATCTCATTTATACCGTTAAGAATCATTTCCTTTAATAGTAAAGTTAAATCTGTGGTTCTACAGCCCTTGTGGGTCTTGGCCTACCACTCCCACTGCCGTTCTATGCCCACATACGCAAGGCAGAGGTGGGCGATCATCCAGCCGATACGGGGGGTGGGGATGATGTGGTCAGACCCATGGTTCCTCCAACTGGAAAGTTGAATTTCGTGACCTACAGACCGCTATCTATCATAGCTCCCCAAATGAATCGGTCCTATATCTATATGGGCCGAAAAAATCCGCCTTATCTGGGCGGGCTCGAACCCACTGGCTGGAGCAGTATGTCCAACCCACTACGCCATGGCGCAGGACCTTTTAATAATTACATACAATAATTTATCACCGTAGTTACAATGCTGTCTGGAACGTATTCGCCATCTGGTGGCGAATAAAATAAACAGGTGAAGCACGTATAAACAACAAAGGTTTGTATTAGGATGGTATTCATTAGCCCTCACGCTTGCGATGTAATGAGATTGCCTTAAAACTAATAATTTACGGGCATTTGCATAACTGTTCCATTATCACAATTCCGTGATGTCGAATTTAGCGCTGGTTACATTCAACTGTTTCCTCCTCGACTATTAATATGCAGAATGCCACTTCTAATGACGTCATTAACACCTTCCTTATAAAACGCAAGGCAGTAATTAGAAGGGTTTTGTTCTTAAAAGATTATTTCTACGCAGATACTCCCTTTGATGCGAGGTTTCATTACCACTGGGAAATTTATGTCTGCAGTTCAAGGGTGAAATATTAACGTTGGGGGGGGGGCGAGTAAAGAAAAGCATTTTATTTGAGAAAACTCTGAATAGCAACAATTTGTATTGATATCAACCGGAGCAAAATGGTTCAGGCAGTACCGTCCGTGATTTGCGTTCGGTAAGTCGCAGGTTCAAATCTTTTTTTCTCGTAGTTTTCCTAGGTTGGCATATAAATACCGGATTGCGTATTCGATACCACAACCCAGAGTTCCAGAACAAACAAATGTAAATAAATATAGACGGGAAGACGACTACGCAACTAACGCCATCTATTAAGCATCTCAATGATTAGTGATTACATATAGGTACATTAAACATGCAGGCAGCATTTCCGCGAACCCAAACTCCACATTCCTCCAAATCTCAATAGCAGCAGAAAAGACGATACACAAATGCGACTATGCAGCAAAGGTTATCTATTAGCAAGTGCATAAAACGATGGTACAGGAAGGCATCTACACAACTAAGGCAATTTGTCTGGCATACATTGACTCCAGTGAACGAACGAACCTACAATAATCGTCGCGATATGAACCAAGAATTTAAAGCAAGGATACAAAATATCAAGTAAACAAAAAATAGAAATAAAATAAGAAAGCAATCAGGGTTTAGGCATCCGGACCCGTTCAAAATAAGGAAGTAAATAGTAAATTAAAAAATTCCACTTTACCGGGCTTTTAAAAATGTCTATAGCGAAATAAGGACATACCAGTTGCTGCTTCTTTAACTGATTAGCCTACTCTTTGTAGGGCTCACACTCCCAAGGGCTTGCAAGCCAACGCCTTGGGTCAGTAGCCTGTCGAGGAGGAAGCAAACTCTGGATATACCATATCCAGGATCAGCCAGTGCCTGGTATGGCGGTGAGGAAGAAGGAAATTAAATGTAGTGACGAAAGGGATGATAGGAAAATTCTCGGATCAAATTATCCAACCCAGCATTCGCCTAGCGACCGAGGAAAACCGCGAAAAAACCTTCGATCAGGTTGGTCGGCCCCTGGGGTTTGAACCTGGGACCTCCAGAGTGCCAGTCGCACACGTTACTACACCACTACCTTACTCGCTTACCAGATGGTTATGTGTAATATTTTTACATGTTTTCATTCATTAATTATTCTGCGAAGAAAGATGCCTAGCAATGCAAAACAAGCATATGGTTTTCCAACAAATGTAAATCATTTTCACGTTATATGTACAATGTAATAAAATTTGGGTCAAATATTTTGGGGATGAATTCCTAATAACCTAGCCTTAAAATCATTCATTATGAGATATTAAAAGGATTTGTCCCAGCACCTATCCCGGATTTGTATTCAATTCCAGCTTTTACTTACGTTTTTAAGGTAGGTCGTATAATTCATTTTCCTTTGTTTTTTACTATTCTAGCACATACGCATTAGTAGAGGAGGCATTATATACCACCCAAAAATGTTATATTGTGATTTCAGCGAAATGCATGTTTTGAGGCCCGTGGAACCCAAAAAGCAGGCATTTTTAGAAAAATACCCATGTGTGTTTGAAGAGTATAAACTCAAAAACGAAATGTCGGTATATACCAAACTAGGTATTTAAGTTCAGCAAACTCCAAAGATGTGACATTAAGATTTTCAAGAAAACCTCCCCTTCCCAAACTACCTTTTACATGAAACATAATTTCCCTTATTCCTTAATTTCTTAGAAAAAGGCCTTAACCATTTTGATTAAAACAATGTATATTTCAGATATCTGCTTGAATAATATAATATATACCTTGAACTCCCTATAAATAGCCTGTAAAGACTTCTTTATCCTGAATGATTTTCGTACAATAGTACAAAACTGTCAAACCTTAAGAGAGAGACTACAATAAAATGAAAATTGTTTTAAAAAAGCCAGAACACACAAACTGTGATAACGTCTGTTATTTGTGCAAAGGCATTAAAATGAGAATTTTCTTTCCGTTAATTTGGCTATTTGGATGTTTAACTTTTCTACCACGTGCCTAGTAGTTAAAGAAAGCATTGCATTCCACCTAAAAATTCGATGTGAGATTTCACCGGAAATATATGTTTTGAGGCCCTCCAAACCCCCCAAAAGCATTTTTATATAAAGGTTCGTATGTGTGCGTATGTGTGGTCTGTGAACAGCATAACTTAAAAAAAGAAAAGTCGGTTAAACACCAAATTTGGTATTTAAGTCCAGCATTTCCCAAGGATGCGACACAAAGATTTTCAAGTGAATCCCCCCCCCCATCTAGCCTTTACACGGAAATTTTTTTCTAAAAAAATGATACGAATTTGATTTAAACACCTCATATTAAAGACATTTACATGTTAAATAAACATGTATATATTGAATTTTCTGGAAATAGCTTATCAAGTCCTCTTCATACGGAAGGAATTTTGTGTCTTGTATAACTCTTAAACCTTAAGCCATAGATGAAAACGTACTACACAAAGAAATGTGGATCTCTTTATAACACACAATTTATTTCAAATTACTTTTTTTTTTGACATCACTTTTTGACGTCACTTTTTTGTGACCAGCCGTTTTCGAGACATCCGTTAATGGTTCAAATTGTTCAATACCTTGTCATTCTTTTTTAAAGTCCTGTCGACATTCAGTTGTTTCTCGCAATGTCATGAAAATAGTATGGGATTTTAAGGCCAGCATATAGCGTCCAGTTCTAAAACACTCGACCATCGCTATTCCCCTTGTGTGTATAACGAAACGTGTATTAATATACAATTTCTGCAAAGGTTTATGTCAATCAAAATGAAGTAGACAGAAAAACAAACTTTCATAAGAATAAATTGTATATCCACTAATAAACGATAGAGGGTAGACAGTGTCATACGAGTATAACACATCAAATTTTTCCTCTGTGTGGCCAAAGAATTGTATGAACGACGGCAATTTCCATTTAATAACAGATTATTCCTACGGCCGTTGTCGCTAAAAGCTTTGAAATTTTGTACTTAGAATGTTCTTATAAATGCAGTTAAAATAAATTTGAAGTTTGCTCTCTTTATCTCTATCCTTTCTTATGGTTTTGTTTGTATATTAATCCGCTTATACTCGACGATTTCCTCACTAGCGTAGTTAATATGCACGTTTGCTCTTCAGCTTGTTGCCTTGGGTTCGAATCCCCTCACTTGCTGGGAAGCAGGCTCAAGGGAAGGTCGCGTCCTGGCGGCGTCGGTTGGTCGGTAGGACGTCACTCCACGTGACTGCGCCATGACCCACATCGCCTTCCTCAAATCAATATCCGGCGTCGAGCACAGAGGGACCTTCCCCCTAGTTACTAATACTCGTAGTTGATCGTCAGACTCTGCGTGCTATGCACCTCACGTGGAAACGCACGCTGTTTCCAATCTCATTAATCGCACGCTTTGTGCTATCCCCGTCTCCCGTTTCCGTTCAATGCCACTTCCGTCGCTTTTTCAAATCTCTTTCTTAAACTTCATTTCCGAGGCATTCTCTGCTCCCGATGTCAGAGGAACCACATGCAATTTCGTATGGTATGTGTGTTATGTTCTTCTCTTGTTTCTGATGCCTTACCTCACGAGTGGAATGTTTACGACAGAGCCATTTGTAACATGGAGGTTTCGATGCGAATACAAAACCACATTTTCTTGGCGAAATGCTTTTTTGTACTATACTATACAGAAATTATATCGTTACTTTCTCTATCACGTATATAGTAGGTAGAGAAGTTATTGGATTCCACCCCAAAAAATCGATATATAGGTTTCACCGGAAATACATGTTTTTAGGCCCCCTGAATCCAAAAAACCACACTTGCAGAAAAATGTCCGCGCGTGTGTGTGTGTATCTGAGCAGCGTAACTCAAAGCGAAATGTCGGATAAATACCAAACTTGGTTTTTAGGTTCAATATCTTCCAAAGATGCGACACGAAGATTTTAAACAAAACTCCACCACCAAAAACTAAACTTTACATGGAATATTTTTAAACTTTTTGATTTTCTAAAAAAATGACTAACGATTTTGATTAAAATACCATATATTAAAGATATTTACATGACAAAAAAATCTGATGTGTTACACTCACATGACTTTCTCTACTCTTGTACAAACTATCTTTACAAACGCTTATTCTCCATATGCTTCATGTTAATCGAGATGTTAATCTTATTGCTAATTTTCTTGTAGATGCAAGGGGAATTGGTAGGATTTAAGCGATATTAAAATATTAAGAGCTGGTTGCTATGTGGAGTATTCCATTCTCTTTGCATTACCAGGACAAAAAAAATAATAACGAATTCCCATTTGAGAAAAAGTATAAGTATTGGAAAATTTATGGGAATAACAAGCAATATTTCGAAAATAGTTCACTCAAAAATAAATTGTATACGAGATAAATTGTGTATTTTAACGCCATCTACATTTTTTGTGTAGTAAAAGTTTGTCTATCTCTTATGGTTTATCAGTTATGCAAACGTCGTTCACAATGAAGAACACTTTTGGAGACATTCCCAGAAAATTCAAGATATACATTTTATTTGTTATGAAAGTATCTTAAATATATGATATTTTAATCAAAATCGTTAGAACCATTTTTGAGAAAATTAAAATTTTCGAAAAATGTTCCAGGTAAAGGGTAATTAGGGGTGGGGGGATTTTCTTGAAAGCCTTCGTGTCGCATCTCTGGAAGATATGAACCTAAATACCAAGTTTGGTGTTTATCCGACTGTTCGTTTCTGAGTTATGCTGTTCACAAACACATACTCGGATGTTTCCAAAAATACTTTTTTGGATTCAGGAGGCCTCAAAACGTGTATTTCCGATGAAATAACATTATCGAATTTTTGGGTGGAATACAATACTTCCCCTACTTACTATACGTGGTAGGGAAAGTAATAAAAATGTATATATTAAATTTTCGGGGAATAGCCTATGAAACCCTCTTCATTCGGAGGGAATTTTGTATAATCTTGTAGAACTACGTTAAGCGATAGACGAAAACGTACTACACGAAAAATGCAGATCTCTTTAAAATAACTCAATTTATTTGACATAAGCTTTTTTGTGGCATAAACCATTTCTGAGATATTCTTTATTAAAAGTTCGAATTGTTCACCTCTTGGTCATTCTTCTGAAGTCCTTTCAACACAGTTGTTTCTCGCGATGTCATGGAAACAGTATGGAATTTTAAGGCGAGCATATAACGTCCAGTTGTTAAACATTTGACTATCGCTGTTCTCTTTGTATCTATAACGAAATGTGTAATGTAGCTATTTCTGCAAAGGTTTATTTGGATTAAAATGAAGTATATATAAAAATTAGCTTTAGTAAGATTAGTTTGTATACCATTAATAAACGACAGAGGGTAGAGAAAGTCATGTATGTTACGTCACATTGTTTTTTGTCTGCTTCATGCCGAGATAGATATTTGCAAAGGTAGTTTCCTTACCCATTTCCTTGAGGTACAAGAGGGATAGAGGAAATGAGTCGACTGTCACGTGTTTGAAAGCGGTTCCCTGTGGCTTTAAAATTCCATACTCTTTCCATGACTTCGCGAGGAACAGGTCAATAGCGACAGGACTTTATGACTGATGCCACAAAAAGTTATTTCAAATAAATTGTAACTTTTAAGGACATCTACATTTTTGTGTAGTATGTGTCTATCTCTTAACGTTTACCAGTTATACAAAATTACTAAAAAATCCTTCCGAATGAAGAGGACCTCACAGGCTATTTCCAGATAATTCAAGATATGCTCTTATTTGGTATGTAAATATCTTAAATATGTGGCATTTTTGAGAAAACGAAAAAAATAAGAAATATTTTTTATATAAATGGTAATTTAAGTTGGGAAATTTTCTTCAAAATCTTCGTGTCAACTCCTTAGAAGATGCTGAACTTGAATACCAAGTTTGGTATTTAACCAACGTGTCGTTTTTACTTTCTCTACTACGTATAGTAAGTAGGGGAAGTATTGTATTCCACCCAAAAATTCGATACCGAGATTTCACCCGAAATACATGTTTTGAGACCTCCTGAATCCAAAAAAAGCATTTTTGGAAACATGTCCGTGTGTGTGTGTGTGTGTGTGTGTGAACAGCATAACTCAGAAACGAACAGTCGTATAAACACCAAACTTGGTATTTAGGTTCAGTATCTTCCAGAGATGCGACACGAAGGTTTTCAAGAAAATCCCCCCACCCCAGACTACCCTTTACATGGAACATTTTTCGAAAATTTTAATTTTCTCAAAAATAGCTCTAACGATTTTGATTAAAATATCATATGTTTAGGATATTTTTAATGTAAATGAAATGTATATCTCGAATTTTCTGGGAATGTCTCCAGAAGTATTCTTCATTGTGAACGACTTTTGCATATCTGGTAAACCATAAGAGATAGACAAAATTTTACTACATAAAAATGTAGATAGCATTAAAATACACAATTTATGTCATATGCATTTTTTTGTTGAGTGAACCATTTCCGAGATATTGCTTGTTATTCCCTAAAATTTTCCAATATTTATACTTTTTCTCAAATGGAAATTCGTTATTCATTTTTTTTGTCCCGTTAATGCATAGAGAATGGAATACTCCAAAAAGCAAACAGCTATTAAAATATTTGACTATCGCTTAAAGCCTACCAATTTCCCTTGCATCTACAAGAAAATTAGCAATAAGATTAATATTTCGATATCTCTATTAACATGAAGCATTTGGAGAATAAGCGTTTGTAAAAATAGTTTGTACAAGAGTAGAGAAAGTCATGTGAGTGTAACATCAGATTTTTTAGTTATACTGCCCCCACACACAGACATTTTTCTAATCAGGGAGTGTCAAAACGTGTATTTCTAGTGAAGTCTCGGTATCGAAGTTCTGGTTGGAATACAATACTTCTTCTACTTACTACAGGTAAGTAATAAAGAAAGCTAACATTTGTTCTATTTGACCAATCTGGACAAAACTTTGGAGTTACCAGTAGATTACTCACAACTTTCAAACACCATCTCTATCTCTATTTCCAACCGCTCATTTAGAGAATGCGTCCATGAGTTCCCGAGCAAAATGGCTACTTTTTTCATAATTTCTTTCAACTAGAGTTACCTACATTCAGTTTAAATCGGCAACTTCGTTTGTGCTTTCCTTGTACAGGATTTCTGCGTGTTAGACACACTCCTTTTGTAAGCGTTTTCACGAAGTGCAGAAATTTGAATTTTGGATGTCTCTAGATACAATAACAATGAGGATCCCGTCGGTGAGCCGCAGAGTTAAAGCCGTGGATCCGCATCATCTCGGCATACCGCACGTCAAACCTCTGGAGAACCGAATGAAATGAGGTGGAGCTCCGTCCTGCGTAAACCACTGGCGAGTGGCTTTGAGGTTATTCGGCGCTATTCCACGCTAGGTAAAACATTCAAACAGCTATATTTATAACTGTGTGCACAATGTACATGTTATGCCGTGGCACACAAAAGCTTTCATAGTAAATAGGATTCATCTTCGAAAAATTATGCTTCTTCTACAAATTATTCTTACAAAAGCTTGTTTTAATATCTACTAACGTTAATCGAGATAAACATTTGCAGAAATAGTTGCACTACAATTCTGTTCGTAGGTACCAGTTGAAGTGATAGTCAAAGCTTGGGTCGCTGTATGGTTTTGAAATTACAATCTTTGCACGAACCACGACAAAATAACAAATGACAACCTAGCACTTTTAAAAAATATGAAGTATTTGAACATTCAAATCAATAACAACAAGTATTTCGGAAATGTCAATGTGTGTTTTAATGAGATATACAAAAACTTATCAAAAAATGTAGAACTCTCAAGATTTACAGCTATGTATATAAAACAATTCTGATGTGATACATTCACATGAATTTCTCTACCCTCTACCTTTATTAATAGACAAACTACTCTTACTAAAGCTTATTTTTCTATATCCTACATTTTAGTTCAAGTAAACCTTTGCTGAAATAGCTACATTATACATTTCGTTAGAGATACAAAGAGTACAGCGATATTCAAATGTTTAAGAACTGGACGCTATATGCTGGCCTTAAAAATCCGTACTCTTTCCATGATACAGCGAGAAACAACTGACAGGACTTGAAAATAATGGCAAGTATTGAACAATTCGAAGCATTAATAATAGATACCTTGGAAATGGCTGATGCCACAAAATACTTATTTGAAATAAATTGAGAGTTTTATAAAGATCTACATTTTTTGTGTAATACGTTTTGGTCTTTCGCTTAACGTGTACCAGTTATGGAAGATTATACAGGGTGAGTTGGAATAACACTGATTCATTTTAAGGCTTGATTTAAGGGGTACATTTGAGTATTTTCTTATAGGGGATGTAGTCTGTAAACGTATTGTTATCGAACCAGGGGGCATTAACGTTTTTCAAACGCCGCGTCGAGTGAGATGAAATTCTGTCAAGATCCCTGTTCCCCCACGCCATTGCAACATCCCTTATGTTTTGTTTTCTTTGCATTTTGGAATATCGCTTGTGTTGTTTTTAACTTGTGTGTATCACCATTACCCTAAAACTTACGTTTTGGTATTTAAGTGGTAGGGGATTTCGTCGCATGTTATACAGCACTGTGTGACTGACTCTTACAAGAGGCGAGGTTATCAGGATATGCTAAAGTGCCTCATTTACTGGAAGGACTTTCAGTTTTATATCCTATTATAAAAATGTTCCATTTTACTTACGCAGAACTAGCAGACATATATTACGTTTATGGTGCTCCTTAGGGAAATGCGAAAAGGGCACGAGATCTTTACGCTGAGCTTTACCCAAGGAGACATTTGCCTCATTACAGCACCTTTACTGCCGTACATCAAAGACTGCGAGAAACATCAACTTTCCAAAACCAAGCGCGTCGTTCGGGAGTCCAAAGAAATATAAGATCATTGGCTCTAGAAGAGGAGGTTCTTGACCGGGTCCATAATTCTCCGTCCACAACTTCAAGAGCAATGACACATGCCATGCTTACAAGCCAGTGTTCGGTTACTAGAATTCTGCACATTACATCCGTATCATTTCACCCGAGTTCAAGCGCTGGGGCCAGATGACTTTCCACCCAGACTATAGTTTGTCCAGTTTATTCTTCATGAATGTATTGATCAACCCAACCCAGATTTTCCTACAACCAATATTTAGACGGTGAGAAAGTTTTTACAAGTTTAACACATATAACAGTCACATTTGGGCACAGGAAAACCTTAGAGCTATTAGAGTTACAAATTACCAACTCCGGTTTGCAGTTAACATTTGGGCTGGCATTGTGAATGACACACTCATAGGACCCATTTACTACCTCACGTTTAAAGACCACATTTACCTACAGGTTTTACAACATACTTTGCCAGAGCTTCTGGAAGATGTCCGTTTAGGAATACGTCAGTTAATGCGCTTCCAAGGCGATGGGGCACCTGCGCATTAATCGTGACGTACGGGATTTCCTAAGTATAACGTATCCTATCGGATACGTTACACTTAAAATCGGTAGAGGAGCACCAAAATCATGGCCAGCACATTCACCAGATCTAACCCCTTTGGATTTTTTTATTTGGGGACATGTTCAGATTTTTGTGTACAAGGCGCCGTTAATAGTGAAGAAGAGCTGATGGCCAGGATCTCTGTAGCATTTGATGCTATTCGTGATATGCCAGGTATTGTTGAAAGAAATCGGCAATCATTACAACGATGCTATCAACTACTCTCCGAAGTCGAAGGTAGGCATTCTGAGGATATTTTATAAACACTTATGCATTTGTTCAATTCTTGGTTTAACTATGTTTGAAGTCTTTTAAAAACATATGCTTCCATCATTTAACACTGTTTTAACTTTTCTCGAATTATTTGTATAATTGTAGAGAAAACTTGACCAACAATGGTATTAGTTGCTTATGTTATTCATGTGGCCTGTATTCGCAGCTGCAGATCTGTTAAAAAAGTTTTGACCTATTTCAGAGGGTTTTTTTTAAAAAATTTTTTTAGTTTTATTTATGGACGCTCTTTAACTGCTGTGGTTCTTAGCGTCCCATTCTATATTGGGCGTGAAAGACCGGTAATTTTGCTCAGAGGCCTCACCTACTTCAGAGACCATGGCTTTATGCCATATAATGAAATAAAGGTTCACAAGTTACTAAATAAATTTAAGAGAGTTTTGTATTGTTCAAAATTAAAGATACGGCTACTCTTATTTCAAACTTCCCCAATACCTTGTAGCGATCTGTTGCAGAATGTCATCTAACCCGACGCGGTGTTTCAATAACGTTAATGTTCTCTACTGGACAACAAGACGTTTATAGCATACATCCCCTAAAAGAAAATCTCAAATAGAACCCCTGAATCGTGCCTTAAAATTATTCCGTGCTATTTTGACTCATTTTGTATAAATGTCCTTCCTCGTGAAGAGGATTTCACAGGATTTTCCTAAAAATCACAATGTACATCTTATTAATTATATAAATATCTTTAATGTATTACATATTAATCAAAATCGTTAAGAGGAATTTTTAAAAAGTCAAAAAATCTGAAAAAAATGTTCCATGTAAAGGGTAGAATACCAAGTTTGGTGTTTATTTGACTTTTCGTTGTTTAGTTATGCTGTTCTCTCTCCCTCCCTCTCTCTCTCTCTCTCTCTTCTCTCTCACACACACAGAAGTTTTTAAAATCTTTTTTGTGGTCAGGGGGCCTCAAAACGTATATTTTGGTGAAATCCGAACATCGAAATTTTGGGTGGAATACAATACTTCTACTTACGATAAGTAACAGGGAAAGTAAAAACGAAAGGTAAGGTGGATTATAAACTTAGCATTTAAGTCCAGTATCTTTCAAAGATGGCACATGACGTTTTTCACAATTTTTATTTTCTCAAAAGCGATTCTAGATATTTTTGTTAAACTATAATATTTTTGAGATATAACGAAGAATATCTTAAAACGAAGAATACTTTAAATTTTCTATAAATAGCTTGGTAAGGCCTTCCTATTCTAACCGAAGTTTGTACAACTAGGGAACCACAAAATATAGACAAAAACTTACTTAAGAAGAGAAAAGTGTAGAGGTCATTAAAATATTCCATACTAAAGATACACGTTTTTTCAGACAACCTTGAAGTTCTTACTGTTTCCTTCGTAAGGGTTTCTACTACGACTTCAGAGTATACGCAACAGAAAATTGTTTCGGCACGTTGTAACTACACACTTATTCGTTAATTAGGAGTCATTTCTCGGCAAAAAAGCATCGTAAATAAAGTAAACTGATAAAAGAATTACTTTTCATGTGAATGGTCGTGATTAGAGAAAGCTGTGTGAAGTGATCTCTTACAGGAATACTTTGCTGATTGACAAAACAGCGATTTCGAATACGAATTTTCAATACGGTATTTATTTCGTGGCACTCGTAGACAGTGTAAAGTTTCATGCTTCATATCCAGCTGGAGGTAAAGTTACCAAAGTAATGCCTCATACAGCTTGCAATCACTGCTTCCGACACAAAATAAATGGAACTACAAAACTTTTGGAGTAACTTAGAATCAGATCTCTTTGACGTAACTCTGGAAAGTCGTCAAGCCAAAACATGCAGCTTTCGCCGTCCTTCACAAATATTGAAATAGTTATACAGTTGTCAACATTACCAATTAAAACTTTATAAACTACCAACTTGTCAAGTTTGAATGTTAAGATCTCAAAACTTATACGTTATTGCTTTCAGTTTTCCGTCTTTTAAGTAACAGGATATACGAAAAACCAATTACTACACAGCAAGAAGAACCAAAACTGAAGATGGCAGCTTCGCATGATTTTCCCTACCCACTCTTCCACAAACTATTCTTGCAGAAGCTTATTCTTCTAAGACAAATGTTTGCAGAAATATTTTTATTACAAGAGGTATACAGAAGGCTGAAGTTTACTCAAAGCTGGTCGCTATATGCTGGCTTTGAAATTCCATTCTATGACATCACTTGAAACAAATGAATGTTGCTTTAGTACTTAAAATGAATCTAGTGCTGCATTCACATGACTTTCTCTACCCTCTAACGCTTATTAGTGGATATACAAATTATTCTTAAGAAACTTTATTTTCCTATCTACTTCATTTTAATCGAGATAAATCTTTCCGGAAATAGCTGCATTACACATTTCACACTCTTTCTATGTAGCAAAAAATAACTGAAAAGCGACGGGACTTGAAAAGAAAGGTAAGTATTGAACACTTCGAACCATTAAAAACGGTATCTCGGAAATGGCTTATGCCACAAAAAAGTTATTGAAAATAAATTGTGCGTGTTAAAGATATTACACTTTTTTGTGTAGTACGTTTTCCTCTGTCGCTTAACGTTTACCAGTTATACAAGATTATACAAAATCCATTCGAATAAAAAGGACTTCACAGGCTATTTACAGAAAATTCAAGATGTACGTTTTGTTTGTCATGTAAATACCTTTCATATATGGTGTTTTAATCAAAATCGTTATAACCATTTCTTATAAAAATACAAAATTTGAAAAATATTCCATGTAAAGGATAATTGAGGGTGGGGAATTTTATTGAAAATCTCTGTGTTGCATCTTTGGAAGATATTAAACAAACACCAAGTTTGGTATTTATCCAACTTTTCGTTTTTGAGTTGTGCTGTTCACAGACAGACATAAACTCTCTAAAAATGCTTTTTTATTGGATTAATGGACCTCAAAACATGCATTTCCGGTGAAATCTCGACATCGAATTTTTGCGGTAGAGTGCAATACTTCCCCTACTTACTACACGTAGAAGGGAAAGTAAAAATATTACAAAAGCCTATTAATTTATCTGTTCATTACACATTTACCCATTTCGTTGTAGGTATATGAAGAATACAGTAGCCTAAAGTGATAGTCAGAATTTTAAAAAGCTGCCACTATTTGGCGACTGAAACTCCATGTTCTTTGCATTCGCACAAGAAAAAATCTGATCTGTTACACTCACATGACTTTCTCTAGTCTTGTACAAACTATTTTTACAAACTCTTATTCTCCATCTACTTCATGTTAATCGAGATAAACATTTGCAGACTCTATCTATAATTCTTGCTAATTTTCTTGTAGATGTAAGGGGAATATATATATTTACAAGGGCAATATAGAAAAACAGTAGCCTTTAAGCACATACATATCTCTTAATAGCTGGTTGCTAGGTGCAGCACCATTCCCTTTCCCACAGATTAATACTCTTTGCATATCCAAGACAAAAAAAATGAATAACGAATTCCCATTTGAGAAAATTATTGAAAAATTTAAGGGAATAACAAGTAATATCTCGAAAATGGTTCACTCAACAAAAAATGTATATGACATAAATTGTGTATTTTAACGCGATCTACATTTTTTGTGTAGTAAAAGTTTGTCTATCTATTATGGTTTACCAGTTATGCAAAAGTCGTTCACAATGAAGTATACTTTTAGTGGCATTCCCAGGAAATTCAAGATATACATTTAAAATAAAGAGAGTAGAGGGTTGTTACACTACATCACTATAATATTCTTATTTGAACGCGTTTCGGGAGACGGATTGTTCCCATCGTCAGCATGTTCTCAACTCATGAGTTCAAGTAAGAATATTATAGTGATGTAGTGTAACAACCCTCAAATCTCTTTATTTTAAATTATGACACATCACTGTTACTAGCTTCTAAATCTTCAAAATTAGTCAATCAAGATATACATTTTATTTGTCATAAAAATATCTTAAACATATGATATTTTAATCAAAATCGTTAGAGCCATTTTTGAGAAAATTAAAATTTTCGAAAAATCTTCCATGTAAAGGATAATCTGGGGTGGGGGATTTTCTTGAAAACCTTCGTGTCGCATCCTTGGAAGATACTGAACTTAAATACCAAGTTTGGTGTTTATCCGACTGTTCGTTTCTGAGTTATGCTGTTCACAGACAGACACAGACACACACACACACACACACACACACACACACACACACAAAAACACACACGGACATGTTTCCAAAAAAGCTTTTTTTGGATTCAGGGGGTCTCAAAACATGTATTTCCGGTGAAATCTCCGTATCGAATCTTTGGCTGGAATACAATACTTCCCCTACTTACTATACGTAGTAGAGAAAGTAAAAAAGGAATAACAACTTTTCACCTGAAAAAAGTCTAAGTATTTGAAAATTCAAATCAAGAACAAAGAATATTTTGGAAATGGTTAATACCAGAAAGAAATACGTTTGACAAGTTGTGTGCTTTAATGAGATCTACATTTTTGTGTAGTAGGATTTGGTCTCTCTTACAGATCACCAGTTATAAGGGTCTTTCAACAAGAGTGTCCTATTTTTAAAATGTGATAGCTGCCGTTGTTATTGAGTTAAAGCAGTCATTTTTTTCATGTGGTTACAGTTGTTATTGACAAATAGCCATGGAACGTTACAGCATTCAGCAACGCGTAGGCATTGTGAAAATTTATTATAAAATGGATCATCTGTTCGCCAAACCTTCCGTGTATTGCGTGAAGTTTACGGCGTGCATAATCGTCCCTGCGAGAGAACGATTCGGCGTTTGATCCATAAATTTGAAAGAACTGGTTCTGTCAGCGATCAAAGAAAGCCTGTACGTAATCGACGATAGCGCTCCAACGAAAGCATAGGCGCCGTTCGTGAGAGTGTACGCGAGAACGTAAACAAGCAATTGCTCGTCGAGCGCAAGAATTGGGGCTTTCGCCGACCACAACTTGGCGAATTCTGCATCTGGACTTGAAGTTTCACGCTTACAAAATGGTGTTAACTCAAGAACTAAAGCCCAACGACCATAGGTTGCGCCGTGTATTCGCTGACTGGGCTATAGAGCAATTGGAAGCTGATCCAGATTTTTGTCAAAAAATCATCTTCAGCGACGAAGCCCACTTTTGAATGGATGGTTTACAAACAAAATTGCCGCTATTGGAGCAATCAAAATCCAATGCTGATTCAAGAAGGACCACTTCATCCCCAAAAGGTTACTGTGTGATGTGGATTTTGGTATGGTGGGATCATTGGTCCATATTTTTTCCAAGATGAAGATGGAGAAGCTCTAACTGTCAATGGAGAAAGATACTGGCTCTTATAAGGAACTGTTTTTGGCCTCAATTGGATGGTATGGATCTCAGAAACATCTGGTTTCAGCTAGATGGTACCACATGTCACACTGCTCTCGAAACAATCGATATTTTGAAGGAGAAGTTCAGAGGTTTCATCATTTCCCGTGGTGGTGATGTTAACTGGTCCCCGAGGTCATGTGATTTAACGGCGTTGGATTACTTCTTGTGGGGTTATGTTAAATCTCGAGTTTTTGTCAACAAGCCAGAAACAGTAAATGATCTTATGAATAACATCACGTGTGTTATTCGTGAAGTTGGACCTAATTTACGTTCTTCTGTCATTGAAAATTGGGTCAACCGTATACGCGCAACCCAACGAAGTCGCGGCGCTCACTTAACTGATGTTCTCTTCCACACGTAATGACATTAATTATGTTCCAAAATAAAAAAAGAAATAAACCTCTATCATTTATAGAACGTATTTATTTAAGTTCAAAGATAGGACACTCTTGTTGAACGACCCTAAACAAACATCATTCAGAATGAAAGGACTTCACAAGCTATTCTAGAAAATTCAAAATACACATTTTATTTGTTATGTAAATAACTTAAACATATGGCCTTACAATCAAAATCGCTACAGCCATGTTGTGATAAAATAAAAGATTGCGAAATGTTTTCCTTGCAAGGGGTAGCTTCAAGCGCCGCAATTTTATTGGAAATGTTCATGTCGCATCCTTGCAAGGTGCTTAAGTTAAATATCAGGTTTGGTATTTATCCAACTAATCATTTTATCCTTGATATTCAAATATTTGGTGGAATGCATTAATCCCTGCAACTACTCTATGGTAGTACGGAAAGTAAATATGAATCATTGGGTTTATAAAGTTTCATTGGCCCTTCTGTTGCAGACCTCCAGAGGGAAAATTATGAAAAATCTGATGTGTTACACTCACATGACTTTCTCTACTCTTGTACAAACTATTTTTACGAACTCTTATTCTCCATCTATTTCATATTAATCGAGATAAACATTTGCAGAAACGATCTTTTGACATGCAAAGAGAATTACATTTCACACATAGCGACAAGTTCTAAAAATATTTGACTATCCCTTAAGGCCTACTATGTTCCCCTTGTTTTGTACTTGCAAGGGCAATTTAGAAATGTAGCCTTTAAGCATAGACATATCTCTTAATAGCTGGTTGCTAGGTGCAGCACCATTCTCTTTGCCACAGATTAATGCTCTTTGCATATCCAAGGCAAAAAAATGAATAACGAATTTCCATTTGAGAAAATAAGTACTGAAAATTTAAGGGAATAACAAGCAATATCTGAAAATGGTTCACTCAACAAAAAAAAAATGTAAATGACATAAATTGTCTATTTTAACGCGATCTACATTTTTTGTGTAGTAAAAGTTTGTCTATCTCTTATGGTTTACCAGTTATGCAAAAGTCGTTCACAATGAAGAATACTTTTGGAGACATTCCCAGAAGATTCGAGATATACATTTGGTTTGTCATGAAAATATCTTAAATATATGATATTTTAATCAAAATCCTTAGAGCCATTTTTGAGAAATATAAAATTTTCGAAAAATGTTCCATGTAAAGGGTAATCTGGGGTGAGGGGATTTTCTTGAAAACCTTCGTGTCGCATCTCTGGAAGGTACTAAACCTAAATACCAAGTTTGGTGTTTATCCGACTGTTCGTTTCTGAGCTATGCTGTCCACAGACACACACACGGACATATTTCCAAAAATGCTTTTTTTGGATTCAGGGGGTCTCAAAACATGAAATCTCGGTATCGAATTTTTGGGTGGAATACAATACTTCCCCTACTTACTATACGTAGTAGAGAAAGTAAAAAAGGGGGAGATCTCTGGACCAAAATCCGAAGGATTATTGGTCATGTGAGCGAATGTGGAGCCAAAACTGCGAACCAAGTTTCGGAAACTTGAATCTGTACCCTCCAGTCTAGTTCTGAATAGCTGAGTCAGCTTCCAAGCAGCACTCCACAGACAAGTAACAGGAAAATCTGAGGTTCTAACAATCCCATGGAGGTTAGGAAGAAGATAACAGAAGAGAAATCTTTGAATAAACAACTGAAGAGGAGGGGGTTTAACTACGGCAAAGAGATATCCACCAAAACTGCAGTCTGCAGTTGAAAACTACCATCACATCATCAGACGCATAACTTGTCGGTAGAGTTGTAAAAATGCCGTGTAATACCAAACCGCTTTAATCAAGTACAATGCTTTTCCTTCATACTGTGGCCACCACACAGCTGCTCGCGCGCCGGCCGCCGCAGCTCAGACTACCGCCGAAACAGCTGTAATATCCGCGCAACCGCTTCCTGCTGTTATATTTACAATTGAAATGATAATAGGCTCGTACACATCATAAGAGATGTTGGAAATGTTGTCCGTCTCTATTCACCATCTTCTCAAATTTTCAAACACACTGGAGAGTTCAGCATCCGAATCGGAGTGAATTTCTCGCCTGGTGTTGTTTTCTTTAGTTCTTACAATGTATGGCAGTTTGTTGCATACACCCTATTTTTCATGTGATCATCAGAGCAGGATAAACTTTTATAATTGAATTTTGCGAAAAGATAAAGACTAATTGACCCACGCTTAATATTCTTCTCGGACGAAGCATGCTTCCATTTATACTGCTATGTTTCGTCGCAAAATAACACATATTGGAGCATAGAAAACCGGATTTTACACACGAGATTCCCTACCATGACGCATAAATTCTCTATATATTTTTTGTTGAACAAACAATAAATGCAGAAAGGTACAGGAATGACTTATACCATTTTCAACTGACGAATGTCAGTCTGGATTTTTCCAACAAGATTTTGCTACCGCGCACACATCCGACGAGCCTTGCAAATCCTCGTGTCGCATCTTTGGAAGGTACTGAACTTTAATACCAAATTTGGTATTTATCCGCATTTTCCTTTTTGAGATGTGCTGTTCACACACACCTTTTTCCAAATTTTCTTCTGTATTGAGGGGTCTCAAAACGTTATTTCCGGTGAAATGTCCTGTATCAAGTTTTTGGATGGAATGCAATATCTTCTCTACCTACTATGTACGTGGTACAGGAAGTAAACCTTAGGTAGATAAAGACACGTGGATGTATGTCAGTTTTTTACTTTTTCTACTACGTATAGTAAGTTGGGGAAGTATTGTATTCCACCCAAAAATTCGATACCGAGATTTCATGTTTTGAGATCCCCTGAATCCAAAAAAAGCATTTTTAGAAACATGTCCGTGTGGGTGTGTGTGTCTGTCTGTGAACAGCATAACTCAGAAACGAACAGTCGGATAAACACCAAACTTGGTATTTAGGTTCAGTATCTTCCAGAGATGCGACACGAAGATTTTCAAAAAAATCCCCCAACCCCAGGTTACCCTTTACATAGAACATTTTTCGAAATTTTTAATTTTTTCAAAAATAGCTCTAACGATTTTGATTAAAATATCATATGTTTAAGATATTTTCATGACAAATGAAACGTATATCTCGAATTTTCTGGGAATGTCTCCAAAAGTATTCTTCACTGTGAACGATTTTTGCATAACTGGTAAACCATAAGAGATAGACAAAATTTTACTACGCAAAAAATGTAGATCGCGTTAAAATACACAATTTATGCCATATACATTTTTTTGTTGTTGTTGAGTGAACCATTTTCGAGATATTGCTTGTTATTCCTTTAAATTTTTCAATACCTCTCAAATGGTAATTCGTTATTCATTTTTTATGTTCTGGACATACAAAGAGAATGGAATGCGCCACATAGCAACCAGCTCTTAAAACATTTAACTATCACTTAAATACTACCATATTCCCCTTGCACCTACAAGAAAATTAACAATAAGATTAACATCTCGATTAACATGAAGCATATGGAGAATAAGAGTTTGTAAAAACAGTTTGTAAAAGATTAGAGAAAGTCATGTGAGTGTAACACATCAGAATTTTTCATTAAAATATAAGCAAAGTCAATGGCATGCAAAGTATTGCAAAAGTGACTGTTTTATTAACGCTGCTACTCATATATTTACTTTAGTAACAAACAATAATGTTTCCTTGGAGTGTATGTGTGATATACCTATAATACTATTATCATGCCGAAATTACTCATTGTTTAAAACAAAAACAGTTCATATTCTTAAAAACATTCATGTCGCCAATCCAACCAGTTTTACTAATGATACCACGTATTATACAAAAAATACAGATCTGGTTTCAAAGGTCGGTAATAATTTAGTGGTAATGGTGATTGCAGCAATTATGTTCACTGGACCCACCCAAACATTTAAAATTTAAACAATCAGCAGAAGTAGCTAAACCGTTATATCCTTACAGTTTTGACAGTTCCAATTACAAAAAATCTGATGCAACATATTCATTTGACTTTCTATACCATCTATCGTTTATTGGTGGGTAAACAAACTAGTCTTACCTAGTACATGGAGAAGGTATTACATTCCACCCAAAAATTCGATACCGAGACTTCACCGGAAATACATGTTTTCATGCCCCCTGAATAATAATAATAATAATAATAATAATATAAATAATAATAATAATAATAATAATAGAAAACACGCATGTGTGTGAACGTAACATAAAAACACAAATTCCCTAAGTACCAACCTTGGTATTTAAGTTCAGTAACTTTCTAAGATGCGACACGAGGATTTTCAAGAAAACTACCCTTTAAATGGAACGTTTTTCGAAAATTTTATTTTCTCAAAAATGACTCTTACGAATTTGTTTGAAACACCGTGTATTAAAGGTATTTACATGGCAAAGAAATGTATATCTTGAGTTTTCTGGGAAAAGCCTTTGAAGTCGTCTTCATTCGGAGGGAATTTTGTACAATCTTGTATAACTAGTAAACGATACACGAAAACTTACTACACAAGAAACGTAGATCTCTTTAAAAACACAATTAATTTCAAATAAAGTTTTTGTGATATCAGAGATTTCTGAGATATCTGTTATTAATGGTTCGAACTGTTCAATACTTACATTCTTTTAAAGTCATGTCGATTTTCGGTTGTTTTTCGCGATGTCATGGAAAGAGTATGGAATTTTAAGGCCAGCGTATACCATCCAGTACTTAAACATTTGACTGTCGCTGTCTCCTTTGTATCTATAATTAAATGTGTAAAGTAGCTATTTCTGCAAAGAAATGTTTGGATTAAAATGAAGTAGATGTAATAATAAGCTTTAGTAAGACTAGTTTGTATACCCACTAATAAACGATAGAGGGTGGAAAAAGTCATCATGTGAATGTATCACATCAGAATTGTTTTTCATTAAAATATAAGTCAAGTCAATGTCGCAAAACATTGCAATAGTTATTTTATTTTGATTTTTGTTTTATTAACATTGCTATTCATAATTAATTTAGTAACAAATAATTAATTTGTATTTCCTTGCCCGGATTTGGTATTATACAAAACAAAATAGAGATCTGGTTTTAAACGATGGCAATTCTGCTTACCGGTAATAATTCAGTGTTAATGGTTAATGCAGCAATTATGTACACTGGACCCACCCAGAACTTTTAGAAGTTTAAACAATCAACAGAAGTAACTAAACCGTCTTATCACTAAGTTTCGACAGTTCCAGTTCCAAAAAATACCAGGTCCCAAAATAACGCTAAATTACGTCCAGTAGTATTTTACTATTTATACAAACGTAACAACCAGACACTTTTGATACCCTTTTTCAATATTTGCCTGAATCGGATTGTTTCGCATCAAGTCGTCATTCTTCGTTCCGTAACGAATGTTGCCAAGCGGCAAGACGATGTGCCCCTCCTTTACACTCTCTCTCTCCCATCCTACATTCAGCATGTATTGTGACGTACTGCTAGCAGTGCATATATGTCGCGGTTAGACTAAATAATTTATTATAATTAGTGCTCACTTAACTCATGTTAATGGAATTCACGTCCATCCTCATCACATACTTGTCAGCTTCCTGGAACTGAAACCCGTACAGGTTTCCCTCGTTCAGCAAATCGTACAATTTTGCGATGACATGAAGTTTAGAATTCGTAAAACGTTCAGTGCAGTGAAACAAATGGGAATTCCGTTTTATAAGAATTCTTGAAGACCTGGCAGTACTGCTTCTTTCTGTCACATATGCTGAAACTCTTTCTGGTACCACAATAAACACGTATTAAAGCAAAGAATACCACTTCCTAGACTATACACAGATTTCTAGTCCATATTTTACACTTCATAAGTGAACTAAAAATGGAAAACATATATCCCACAGCTATAGAATGCTAAGAAGATGGACAATTCACATGAGGGAATTGACTTTACAATTTACGTCGCCCATTACTAAATGTTCGCGCCCATTTAATACTGTTAATAAAACTCACTAGTGGTGCAATAAAATTTTAAATTCGCATGCTAGGCATTTAGTTGCACCCCAGTGAAACGGGGGCATGTTCGTATTGAAGAATAGACACATAGATAAGCTCTGGCTTATCAAAGCACTGTATACCAATTGGCGTGGTATATTCAGTCTGTAATATTAAGTTAAAATATAATGTAATAAAATTTAAAGCTTTGTCATGTCCTTGATGAAAGTCTGCAACACTTTGAATCTGCCCACAAAGCCTCCTTTGCTGTAAAAGGCCTCCGGTCCCATACATTTTACAGGCAAACCGTAAAGGTTGGCAAGTATGTCATCGTATTATTTTCCATGCCACTAATGATTATAATTATGTTCCCAAACGGTACCTCGGGTAATTAATTGTCTTCGCACGTATATCGCAAGAGCTCAATAGCATAATTACATCTGATTGGCCAGAAGATATCTGATGGGCGTTGTCCCCTATTGAACATTTTCTAAAAAATTAATTTTTACTTTGTCTACTGCTCAACTACATTAAGTAGAGGAAGTATTGCATTCCTTCAAAAAACTCGATACCGAGATTTCACCGAAAATACATGTTTTGACCCCCATGAATAATAAAAAAAATTGTAAAAGGTATTTTGTGTGCATGTGTTTGTGTGAAAACCATAACTCAAAAATGAAATATCGGATTACCAAACTTGGTATTTACGTTTAGCATCTTCCAGAAAAATCTTTCGAAAAAATCCCCACCTAAACTACCCTTTATTTTGATGTTCTCTAAAACGGCTCTAAGCATTTTGATTAAACTACCATATGTTTAAGATGTCTGCATGACAAATAGGTACAATGTATATCTGGAATTTTCTGCGAATAGTGTTTAAGTCCTCTTCATTCTAAATGAATTTTCTTTCATTTGTAAAGTATAAGAAATAGACAAATTCTTACTACACAAAAAATGTAGATCTCGTTAAAATATACAATTTATATCAAAGTTTGTGAGTTGTTAGCCATTTATGAGATATTTTCAAATACTTATACTTTTCTCGTGTACTTATACCAGGTGTCCCACAAAAGCTGTCCTAGTTTATACTGGATAGCGCGGATGCCAAAAGGTTTGCCTAAGCAGAATTGCAAAGGGGACTCCATACCGACAGAGGAGGCCGCTAAAGAAAGACCAATGCTCGAAAACGAACACTAACATCTATTATGATCCCAGAGCTCCTTCGGTAGAGAAACTGCCTGATATATGAGGTGCTCCGGGTTCGATTCCCGGCTGGGCTCCGGAAAGTTGTCTTTAAACAAAAACATTTCAGGCTTATGCTCAGGGTGTGGTGATTGAATGTGAGAGTATCTACGTATGTGTGTGGGGGGGAGTTGTTATCAGTTATTTAATAACCAATTCGCTCATTAACACGTGTTAGGTCATTTAGTTCCATGAAAATTAATCTACAATCAGTATATGGCACCAATTGGTGCCGCAAAGTTAACAAGATTTAACAAAATTCCATTTTTATTATATTTATGTACCTTATTTATGTAATAAGCATATGCAAAAACATGCCCTGGACGAATTGATGTAAGGGCCTCTCAGCCGCACATTCCACCTGGAGTGATCCATCATTTCTGAATACAATCTCTGTACGTAAAAAATAAATAAATAAAAAATAAAAATAGCGCAGAAGACAGATACTGCGTCTGAAGGTGATCAGAACACAGCTTTTAAGCCTCAGCTACATTTTGTTGCGTCTTCGCACAGATCGTAAATCTGCGTTAATTATTGGTGAACATAACCTTCTTGTCTGAATGACCTGGCTCGAACTGCATGCAGGCGACCGCGCGATGCTTATCAGTACGAAACTACCACGTAAACACATGCAGACGGCAGCACTGTGTCCTTTCGCTTTGTACCTGCACTGCCCTTTGAACATCAGTGATGTGGGAAACATAAATCTACACAAGACGGCTTGTTTGGGCCACCTGGTACTTTTTCATTTTTAGTTTCTCTACCACGTATAGGAAGTTGGGGAAGTATTATATTCTACCCAAAAATTCGACACCGAGATTTCACTGGAAATACACGTTTTGAGGCATTTTTAGAAAAAGTCCGTGTGCCTGTGAACAGCATAACTCAAAAACGAAAAATAGGACAAATATCAAACTTGGTATTTAAGTTCAGTATCTTCCAAAGATGCGACACGAAGATTTTCAAGAAAATCCCCCACCCCAACTACCCTTTACACGGAGCATTTTTCAATTTTTTTTATTTTCTAAAAATGGCTCTAACGATTTTGATTAAAATACCATATATTAAGGATATTTACTGTGCTGTTATGTGTTCTTTTATGTTTTGTATCTGTATTATACATCCAGCCAGTCACTTTACGTTGCTTGTCCCCTTTGCTTAACGCTCTCTTTGGTGCTCTCTTCTTTTTTCCTCTGTGGGTTGCTGACGTGGCATGTGCTTTGGCCGTACGCGCTGAGTGGTGGATTTCTGTCCGCATTGCAGGGATAGCTCTCTGCCCGGTAACTACTGATGCGGATTGTGGAAGTTTTGTAATGAATTTTTAAGGAACGTCTTTGTGATTTTCGGTAGATCGACCTTATGTAAAGGTAGGCTTTATTATCAGTTTTATGTCCTGGTAATGGTGAGTGAATTTTGGGGCGGAAAACGTTATGTGTGTTTGAAAATAAGAGTTCGTAAAGTGACTGGCTCTTGGAGTTGTTCATAGGTTTAGTGTGTTTTGTTTCTTTTCCAGTTGAGTTATATTTTCAGTACGTGATTTTCAGTGTATAGTTAGTTTAAAATTTGTGATAAGAGCTTTACACAGTTGTGCAATTTGAAAATGCATATTTTGATTCATGAAGGTAAAAAGCATCAGTAGTGTGAAATTTGTGAGAAAAGCTGTTGGCATTTGTCGTCTGAAATTGCATAGTTTGATAAATGGAGGGCAAGAAGCAATTTAAGTAGAAATTTGTGAGTAGGGCTTTACATATTTTGGGCACTTTGAAAATGCATAGTTAATTCAAAATTACAGATATTCTGTTGTGTAAATTATGAGAGCAGTAATTGCAGTTAAAACCCAGTTATGCTGAACCCATTTATGCTGAACTTTGTAACTGAAAACGGTTGGGTTGTAAAGCTATCTACATCTAGCTTAGCTGGACTTTGAAGCTCTCGGTTTCCTGAATTTCATTAAAGTCTGTTTCGGTCTTGTTCAACATTCTTAGCTAGTCTTTGACTAGCTAAACATAATTAAATTTTTTGGTCTGATGTTTATAGTGGCCTTGTTTTATAAACTTTCTAAATTGATTTGGTTTGTTGAATTTTTGGATTTACTTAATTTTGCTGTATTTAAAACTTGCCTTTACTGCTCTGCTCAATTGGTTTTGGTTGCTTTACTCTTTAAGCCATTTTTGTTTTACAGTTATTCTTTTATGGTTGCTTTACGGTTCTGGTTATTAATGTTTGTTTATTATTATCATTAAAGTACCCAAAAACAAACTTATCAATAGTAGTATATTTTTGAGAGTTCTGGTTTCCTTTTGTTTTCCCCTACGGCACTCGTTAGGGCTTCCCTTTTCGTTTGGCCGGGGTTCCCTAACTCAGTCAAACAGCGGAATCATTGCAAATTTCTGGTAGCAGAGCGTGGTTAATTGATTTGTCTGTGTTGGTTAGGGAATATTTTTGGGTTTGTTGTTTGCTCTGTATTCTCCGGATCTCATTTTCTTACTTGTACCATATCCGTAGTTACAAGATGGCGGTATCGGTTACTAATGTGGAAAGATTACGGAAAGGTGAATTGTGGGTAGAGTTGGTTGTACGTGGAGGTCAATGTTCTATGACAACTGAAGTGGCTATTATGTTGGATGTTTTTCGACAAATTAAGGATGCTCCATTAATCACTGTTTCTATTGATCACGTGGTAGTGACTAAGTGTGAGTCCACTTGCTCGTTGGCCTTAGCAGAGATTCAGGATAATTTAATGGATTTTGGGCGCGAGGATTCTCCCTCTAAGGCACAGTTGCTCCGGTGGCAAGTTAGAATTCGACATTACTTGTTCTATTTAGATTATGTCTTACAGAGATTCCCTACTTTGCAGTCATGTATAGCGTTGCAAAAGTTAAAGGATCAGTTTAAGGAATTAGCCCGTAAAGTGGAGGAAGATTTTGGGACTTCACAGGAGGATACTGGGTCGTCCCCCTTGTATAATCAAGGATTGTCAGATGTGGTTCAGCCTTCGATTGCGGTGTCTGCGTTTCGGCCACTTAGACTCGCTCATCCCCTCCAGCAATTCGTGGAGGGCTTTCAGTTAAACGACATTGTTGATGTACCATCGGCTTTACAGTTTCTCTATTTTCTTGTTCGATTGACGCTAATGGCTAAGCGTTATTTGGTACCCACGGCTCAAGTGATAGAATTATTATCTGTCAAGGTGTCTGGGATAGTTTTGGACCTCTTAATGCGGTGTGCTGGTTTGGCCGAGCCTGTGACTCGTTTTCATTTGGCCCTATTAGACATGTTCATTCCACGTAGGGAATGCACGAGGATAATGCAAGACGTATATTTTCGTCCTCAGGGTCTAACGGAACCGTTTACAGAATATATGGTTCGGGTTAAGGAAATTGCTTTAGTGTTGGTGCTCCCTGATACGGAAGCGGAAATTTGTGATGTCATTTTATCAGGACTCAATCCAGTCGTCAGGTCGGCTTTGGTTTTAGGACCTCGGCCGTCAAATTTGCAGCAGTTGGAAGCATTGGTACCTAAACTCAATGAAGTTATGCTTGTTGATAGGCTGCGTCTGTCAGAGCCTCCGGGCTCATTAGCAACTCCTAATACCACTGTATCAGCTCCTTCTTCGGCCATTGTTCCGGTTTCTGGTCGTCGGGCCACTATTAAATGCTTTCAGTGTGGTCAGGAAGGCCATGTTCGACGAAATTGTCCCAATAGGAGGACCGTGAATCGGGGTTTTCTTCGTGTTTCTAATCAGGGGCGACAGTTTCGACCTTTATGACGCCAGAAGGTTAAGTCGACCATTTGTTTGTCTCGGCGTATTTGTGGTTATCCGTTTTCGGGTAAACCCTTAGTTCAAGTTTCTCTTGAGAAGTTGCCTTTATTGGCGTTATTAGATTCCGGAAGTTCTGTCTCTTTGATTCAGCTTGATTGGCTTAGGTTAAATTTACCATGTATTATGTCGCGTGCAACCACGTGTCAGTTGGTTTGTTTGATGGTCAATGGTCAGGCCTTTCAAGTTACTCAAAAGGTATCATGTACTATACGTTTCCCACGTTTTACGTGGAAACATAGTTTTTTTGTCGTTCCCAAGCTTCCTTATGCATGTGTCCTAGGTGCCGATTTTATGTCAAGGACTGGGATGGCTATTGATTTTTCCACTAGGCAGATCGCTTTTCATTTTGCACCCCGGATAAAGTTGGACTTTGTGAGGGATTTTAAACCATCTCGGCCCCCTTTAACTTTGGGAGATATTAATTTGGTAACCCAAAATTGCGCAACTTCTTCTCTGTCTCATTTGTCCCCTGAACAGGCAAAGCAAATAGAGCATTTAGTTGGGGAATTTGATTCATTGTTTACAGATGTTTTAGGGGTCACTCATTTGACTCAATATGAAATTCAGTTAACTGATTCTACTCCGGTCAAGTTATCTCCATATAAGCTCACACCACCGAAGATGGCTATATTAAAAGAGAAAATACAGAAGATGCTTGACCAAGGGGTTATTAGACCATCTACTTCAAATTACAGCAGCCCCATATTTCTAGTACCGAAGGGAGATCAGGATTTTAGACCGGTCATAGATTATCGTCTCTTGAACAAAAGAATCCTTATTGAAAGTACCCCTTTGCCCGATTTGCATACAGCTGCTCATCATTTTTCGAAGGCTCGCGTTTTTACGACCCTGGATTTGAACAATGCTTATCATCAGATTCCTTTGGCTGAACATTCCAAGCATCTAACAGCTTTCGCTACCCCCTGGCGCCTTTATGAATTCAATAGGGTCCCATTTGGTTTGGCTACGGGCGCGCAAGTCCTCACTCGTTTGCTGGATAATTTGTTTTCGGACATAAAATTTAAATATTTGTACCATTACTTAGATGATCTTGTAGTATATTCCGAGGATTTTGACTCACATCTTGTTCATTTACGTGAGGTCTTTCGTCGCCTACAGAGCGCCGGGTTATCAGTTAAGCAGTCTAAAGTTCATTTTGCTACCTCTCAAATATCATTTTTGGGCCATATGGTTTCCCCTTCTGGTATTACCATAGACCCAGATCGCACTAAGGCTATTAGAAATTTTCCGGCACCCAAGAATAAGCGTGAGGTGGCTCGATTTTTGGGAATGGTTAACTTCTTCTCTAAATTTATTTCAAATTTTTCTACTCGGGCGGAACCTCTTAATTGCTTACGTAGGAAAGGGGTTACTTTTGCGTGGGCCGAGGAGCAGGAAGCGGCATTTGTTGATCTAAAAGAGGCTATTTCAAACCCTCCTGTCTTGGCTTTTCCAGATTTTGCTATGCCCTTTATTTTACAGACGGATGCTAGTGCTAGCGCGCTAGCGGCTGTTTTGTTGCAGGAATTTCCTGAAGGTCGTCGTCCCATTTATTATAGTTCGCGTACTTTATCTCCTGAAGAACGTAAATTTTCTACATATGAATTAGAAACCTTAGCGGTGCTTTTTGGATTGGAGAAGTATAGGGTGTACTTAGAACATGTGCATTTCTTTTTAGAGTGCGATAACCAGGCTTTAACGTGGGCGTTAGCTGTCCCAAGGAAGACAGGTCGTCTTGCGCGTTGGGGTGTCCGGATAGGTGCCTTTAAGTTTACTCCTTCCTTTATCAGAGGTTCAGAAAATTGTATTGCGGATGCTCTTACCCGGGTATTTTCCGAACCTACTGAGGAGTGTGTTTATTTCGAGACTTTGGATGCTCCTGCGGATACTCAGATTGAGAGCTTCTCATTTTCGGCATTTCCTGAAATGTTTGTCAGTATACCTGAACTTCAACTTACCGATTCTGGGTTGGCCTCAATTATTGAGCAAATTAAATCAGGAGTTTCACTGCAGGATTATAAGATTCATGAGGGTGTTTTGATGGGAAGAGCTAGTTTTGATCGGCGTTATAAAGTCATAGTTCCGAAGGCAGCTATTCCCATGATTCTCAGTTATTTTCACGATTCTCCTTTCGGGGGTCATTTAGGCATTGCCAAAACCAGAAATCGAATTCGTGAACAGTTTATGTGGCGGGGCATGGATTTCGATGTAAGAAAGCATGTTAAGTCTTGCCGCATTTGCGCATTGTCCAAACCCGCGCAGGCTACAAATTGGGGATATTTGGCTTCGGAGGTTCCCTCCGCGCCCATGGAAAAACTATTTGTAGATTTTATCGGACCGTTCCCTCGTTCTATTCAGGGAAATATTTTTGCATTGGTGCTTACTGATGCTTTCTCAAAGTTCGTATGGATTTCACCTCTGAGTGCGGCTACTGCTCGCCTCGCTATTCGGGAACTTGGAACAATATTTGGATCTTTTGGTGCTCCTCAATATCTGGTCTCTGACAACGGTTCGCAATTTAAGTCGCGTCTCTTTCGTTCCTTTTGTTTTGATTGGGGTATTAAGCATTTTACTACTACCCCTTATTACCCTAACCCCTCATTAGCGGAACGGGTCAACCGTAACCTTAAGTCCGCTTTAATTGCTTATCATCACCAGCAGCACAATTGCTGGGATAAATACTTGAAGCAACTTCAGTTTGCTTTCAATTCTGCGAGACATGAGGTTCATAAGACGACGCCATTTTCATTGTTATTTGCCTACCAACCTGCGTCTCCTTTGGCTAATTTGTGGGCGTTAAATGATTTATTACCGGCTGACAATTCTCCGCATACCATTCGTACTAATTGGAAGGCTGCCTTGAATAATCTGCGTAGAGGCCACTCTATGAGAAAGCAGCGATACGATGCGTCCCGTCGTCCCTCCCCATTCAAAGTGGGAGATGTTGTTATGTGCCGTAACTATCCTCAGTCCTCGAAAGCAGATGCGTTTGCCGCCAAGTTAGCTCCCCGCTATCTTGGCCCGTTTAAGATTCTCAGAATTTATAAGGGGGTGTCTGTTCTTTTGCAAGAATTGTCTTCCTCCTGCAGGCGCCGCGCTCACCTGTCGCAGCTTAAATTGTATAACTCGGGGTAGCAAGTGAGTCACTTGGCTTTGTCCTGATGATGGGTGACTCACTTTCAGGAATTAGCGATCCTGCCCCATGCGAGCTCTTGATTTGTCCCATTCCCTTAACCGGGATAAATCCTGTCCCATTCCTCTCCCAATCATCCTTTCTTATCCCTTCCATATTCATGAAAGCTCCCAATTATACTTTCCTTTCCTCCTACAGTAATGGTATCTTTTCGGATGTTAGCATATAGAACTCCAGTGATTTGTCTTCAGATCTTTGACACATGAGAATATCACTATTGCATACTTGCCAACTTTTACAGTTTGCCCGTAAAATGTATGGTTATGCCCGTGTGCTAGGGCTATTCAAGAGTCAGTCACTTGCGAGTTCCTGAATATTTTGGAGGAATTTATGATTTCCTTTTCAAGTCAGTGTGCAAGATAAATATGGTAACATGTATGGTTACCTAATTCTGAAAGTTTTGCCTCATTTCCATTCGCCCTTGCTGGGATATTTAGCTGTTGCGCAGAGCCTACCTTTGCTGTTGATCCTGTTATTTTGAGTGACCTTTTGTGTTCCTATAAATTTGGCTCGAATTTAATATCCTTTGTTCTTTTTTTAATTTTTGGGGGTAATATTTTAAATTATAATTATATATATTTATAAGGTCACTTAATTTCAGTGGGTGTCAGCTTAATTAAATTGTTCTTATTGGGAAAATTTTCATGCTTCCACACCGGTGATGCCCTGCCGGTATGCCCTGTTCACCTGCCTCTCCCCAGTTATAGTTTGTGTGGGGTCGGGGCAAGTGAATTATTATTTTGTTGTACATAGTTGTTATATAGTGCATTATGTCTCATGGCTGCTTCATTGCATACCATGTTTAAATCTTGTTCTATAATTGTAATGCTATATTTGTCTAATTTAAAAATGCACATGGTTTATTGTGAAATTCAATATTTATATGTCTATAAAATTATAATTGATTGACGATGATTTAGTTTGTATATGTAAGTTTATATTTTGCTTTGTGAGCCCCCTCTGCTGCTTTGTTTTATTATGTTTCAGATTCTTATCCTTCTTGGCTACCATCCCTTTTTCCTTCCTCGTGCTACTCTGTGGGGACACGTTCTGGACCTTCTGTGTTGCGATGTGCTGACTGCTGTGCAAGTTTCTTCTGCTCTCGTGGTGTGTGCAGCCGGGTGGTCCTACGTGGGAATTTCACCGTCGGACGCTATTTGGTGGTTTAAAATACTGAAGCCTGTGCCTCCTCTTCCGGATCCTGACAACTTTATACATGTTTTGGCCCGCTTCAGTTTCTGCCTTAGCGTCATCCGTCTGCAGTGTCGACGTTATTAGTAAAGAAAAATCTATACTCCTGGTTAGCGGCTTGTCCGCTTAATATTGCTGCCAAAATCATGATGCAACTTTTCGCCTGTGACTGTTCCTGGGAGTTATATACTTAAGTTTTTCATCACCTTGGATGGCTGCCCGGTTGCTACGTCGTGGGATATATACTGTTGGGGTTTGCTTGCCTCAATTATGGTCTTCTCCTTGTGTGTTCAGTGTCAGCTACTGAAGTTTGCGGACTGTATGTGTGGAGTTACCTTCTTCGTCTACTTACAGTGTAGCATGTTCCTTCTGTTTTCCTAGTTGTTTCACCTTTTGGCTACTTATTGTTCCCTTTCCTCGAGTTCCTATAAATGGTTATTTTTTTTCTTCTCGCAAGCTCGCAGATTGGGGGGGGCTATTGTGCTGTTATGTGTTCTTTTATGTTTTGTATCTGTATTATACATCCAGCCAGTCACTTTACGTTGCTTGTCCCCTTTGCTTAACGCTCTCTTTGGTGCTCTCTTCTTTTTTCCTCTGTGGGTTGCTGACGTGGCATGTGCTTTGGCCGTACGCGCTGAGTGGTGGATTTCTGTCCGCATTGCAGGGATAGCTCTCTGCCCGGTAACTACTGATGCGGATTGTGGAAGTTTTGTAATGAATTTTTAAGGAACGTCTTTGTGATTTTCGGTAGATCGACCTTATGTAAAGGTAGGCTTTATTATCAGTTTTATGTCCTGGTAATGGTGAGTGAATTTTGGGGCGGAAAACGTTATGTGTGTTTGAAAATAAGAGTTCGTAAAGTGACTGGCTCTTGGAGTTGTTCATAGGTTTAGTGTGTTTTGTTTCTTTTCCAGTTGAGTTATATTTTCAGTACGTGATTTTCAGTGTATAGTTAGTTTAAAATTTGTGATAAGAGCTTTACACAGTTGTGCAATTTGAAAATGCATATTTTGATTCATGAAGGTAAAAAGCATCAGTAGTGTGAAATTTGTGAGAAAAGCTGTTGGCATTTGTCGTCTGAAATTGCATAGTTTGATAAATGGAGGGCAAGAAGCAATTTAAGTAGAAATTTGTGAGTAGGGCTTTACATATTTTGGGCACTTTGAAAATGCATAGTTAATTCAAAATTACAGATATTCTGTTGTGTAAATTATGAGAGCAGTAATTGCAGTTAAAACCCAGTTATGCTGAACCCATTTATGCTGAACTTTGTAACTGAAAACGGTTGGGTTGTAAAGCTATCTACATCTAGCTTAGCTGGACTTTGAAGCTCTCGGTTTCCTGAATTTCATTAAAGTCTGTTTCGGTCTTGTTCAACATTCTTAGCTAGTCTTTGACTAGCTAAACATAATTAAATTTTTTGGTCTGATGTTTATAGTGGCCTTGTTTTATAAACTTTCTAAATTGATTTGGTTTGTTGAATTTTTGGATTTACTTAATTTTGCTGTATTTAAAACTTGCCTTTACTGCTCTGCTCAATTGGTTTTGGTTGCTTTACTCTTTAAGCCATTTTTGTTTTACAGTTATTCTTTTATGGTTGCTTTACGGTTCTGGTTATTAATGTTTGTTTATTATTATCATTAAAGTACCCAAAAACAAACTTATCAATAGTAGTATATTTTTGAGAGTTCTGGTTTCCTTTTGTTTTCCCCTACGGCACTCGTTAGGGCTTCCCTTTTCGTTTGGCCGGGGTTCCCTAACTCAGTCAAACAGCGGAATCATTGCATTACATGAAAAATAAAATTCATACGTTAAATTTTCTGGGAATAGCTTGTGAAGTCCTCTTCATTCCGAAGGAATTTTGTAGAAACTTGTATAGCTGGTAAACATTAAGCGATAGATGAGAACGTACTACACAAAAATTTAGGAGTCTTGAAAACGCACAATTTATTTGAAATAACTCTTTGTGGCATAAGCCATTTCACGATATCCGTCATTATTGGTTTGAATTGTTCAATATTTTGTTATTCTTTTAAAGTCCTGTCGACATTCAATTGTTTCTGGCGACTGCAGAGTAATTAAGGGCAGTGTATAGCGTCCAGTTTTCTTAAACATTTGACTATCGCTGTTCCCTTTGCATTTATAAGGAAATGTCTAATGTAGCTATTTCTACAACCGTTTAATTCGATTAAAATGAAGTAGACAGAAAAATATGCTTTCGTAATAAAAGTTTTTATATCATTAATAACTGATACAGGCAGGGAAAGTCATATGAATGTAAGACTCAGATATATTTTTTTCTCGTGGTCGTGCAAAGAGCATGGAATTTCAAAGCCATCACAGAACGACATGCCTTTTAAGAATCTGACTATTGTTTTAGCTACTGCATCTTTCTTATGCCTAGAACGAGATACATAAATGTGTATTTAAAGTTTATCTCGATTAACAATAAGCACTTACATGAATAAGCTTTGACAGTAATTTGTAAACGGAGAGAGAAAGTCATTGCAACACATGCGCATTTTTGTATTCAACGGCCTCAAAACATGTATTTCCGGTAAAATCTTGATGTGGAATTGTTTAGTGAAATACAGTACTTCCTGTAGTAGGCGACTTGCATTCGGCAGGTAGCAGGTTCAATCCCTGGCGATTGTCCATTCTGCTCCATGAGTTTTTTGTGGTTTCTCCGAGTCGGCAGGCAAATGCTGAGATAATTATTTTTCTACCACGACTTCCCTGTCCCTCTTTCCTGTACCCATGATCTCCTTCATTGTCATCTGTTTCAGGGTTGCAGGACCAGAGGCGGTGTTCGGCGGGTTGCGGCTTGGCGGTGGATGTACGCTCAGTAGGGGCTTGGCGTCTTTGCGGGACAGCCTAGTTAGGACCCACCTCCAAATAGGGCTCCCAGGGGGTTAGGAGGCTCGTGGATTGATCCGGGCGAAGTCGGATGCGTTCGAAATGGAAACGTTAGGGACACCGTCCATGCTTGTGCCGTCGCCTTCAAGATCTGGTCGCTCCTAGGGGCTCTCCACTCATTCTCCCTCCCAGGGGTTACGGTAGAACCAAAAAGGGCCGTTGCAACCTACTCGCCCTGCTCTGGTCCGGTTGCAGGTGCCCCTCCGTTCGTCCGTACCTTTATCCACTATAGGCAAGCAGTAGAGAAGGTAAAAAGGGAGCAGAATGCTTTAAATGTAACATATGACACGATAAGCCTACTTTTTTGCTCCTCTAGTGGATTCTCTTTTCCCGTTAAGAACAATATCTTAATACTGAAACTGGTTACATAAAGACAGAATCTAACAACTCCGAGCATCGTTTAGCATAAGCTGTAAGCGGCGATAAACTCTTGTCAATTTGCCAGCCTATACCTTGGTGGTATAGATTTTTATGGTCGATGATGAGAAATCGATTGCTCCGTAACGATAAAGCGTATGGTATACTAGCTGAGGAACAGCGAAGATTGTTGGCTGATCTCGTTCCCCACCTCTTCCCCAGCCAACTCTATTCCGGAAACTGCACGGAAGTTGCTTCTTAAGTCAACGGTTGGATAGGAAATGGAGTGTTGAAGTGTGCGTTTTGATTTCTTCAATCAACCGCAGATATTTACTGACTGAAGCAACGCATACGTCAAAATGCTGGGATGACAATATGTATTACAAACTCACGACTTTCTCTAGCAAATACTCAAAATATATCTTTTACTTGCAATGTAAAGTATCTTAATTATTTTAATCAAAATTGTTAGAACACTTTTTGAGTAAATAAAAAATAATACAACATTTTCGATTAAAATAGTTTGGGATAAGCGTGTCTTATCTTTGCAAGATACTGAACTTAAATACCCAGTTGGGTATTTATCCGAAATTTTAATTTTGAATAATGCTATCCTAAATTTTTACTTTCTCTACCACATTTTGTAGAGATGGTATTGCACTTCACTAAAAAATTTGATACCGAGTTTTCACCGGAAATGCATGTTTTGGGATCCCTTAAATAAAAACAAATTAGTAAAAGTTCCTGTGTGTATCTTGAACAGCAGAAGTCAAAAACAAAAAGTCGGATAAATGCATTTAAGTTCATAACTTGCATGGATGCGGCACGAAGATTTTCAAGAAAATCCCCTCACCTCAACGACCTTTTACATGGAGTTCTGATTTTCTGAAAAATGGCTAACGATTTTGATTAAAATACCATATATTAAAGATATTTACATGACAAACAAAATGTATATCTTGAATTTTCTGGGAATGGCCTGTGAAGTCCTCTTCATTCGGAAGGAATTTTGTATAATCTTGTATAACTGGTAAACGTTAAGTGATAAACGAAAACGCACTACACAAAAAATGTATCTCTTTAAAACACACAACTTATTTCAAATAACATTCTTTGTGGCATCAGCCATTATCAAGATATCCGTTATTAATGGTTCCATTTGTTCAGTACCTTTAATCTTTTCTTTTAAGTCCTGTCGGTTTTCAGTTGTTTCTCGCGATTGCATGGAAACAGTATGGAATTTTAAGGCCAGTGTATAGCGTCCAGTTCTAAAACATTTTACTATCGCTGTTCTTTTTGTATCCTAACGAAATGTGTAATACAACTACTTTTGCAACTGTTTATCTCTATTAAAATGAAGTAGACAGAAAACTAAATTTCGTAAGAATAATTTGTATACCCAAAAATAAACGATATAGGGTAGAGAAAGCCATATAGATGTAGCACATCAGATTTTTTTTTCAAGTCAAAGAGTTTGTAGCAATAGTACAACACACAAGAATCCATTCTAGCTGTCGAGCCAAATGTGGAAACGGGCTGGTAGAACCGATTTCCCAACATTACACAATTCGACACGTCGCATGCATAAGTTGTGCCCGTCGCATCATTCCTTGTCGTGCGACATGAAATCGCATGCATAAATGATGCGTAAGCCAGCGTTCTCACGAGAGAGTGAAGTCAAAGGGTTAGCGAGTGCGTTTCTTGTACAACTACGATTATCCGAGCGAGGTTGTGACAACTGCTGTAACTGCAGTGAGTGTTGTTGCAGGGGAGATTGAAGATGTCTTGTGTTCGACTCCCCAGCGAATGAAGAACAGGCTACATCACGAAAAAGAAGTGAAGTAACGGGGAAACTGAACTAGTTCACATTAGTGAAGTGAGTGTGAATTAAGTGAAGTTCCAGTTAAAATTGAACCAGATCAAAACAGTGACAGTGAGAACCGAGAGAAGTGATGGTTGAAAAAGTGTTAAAAAAATCTGTGTTACACTCATATGACTTTCTCTACTCTTGTAAAACTATTTTTACAAACGCTTATTCTCCATATGCTTCATGTTAATCGAGATGTTAATCTTATTGCTAATTTTCTTGTAGGTGCAAGGGGAATTGGTAGGCTTTAAGCGATAGTCAAATGTTTTAATAGCTGGTTGCTATGTGGCGCCTCCCATTCTCTTTGTATGTTCAGGGCATAAAAAAAATGAATAACGAATATCCATTCGAGAAAATGTATAGGTATTGGAAAATTTAAGGGGATAACAAGCAATATCTAGGAAATGGTTTACTCAAAAAAATGTATATGACATAAATTGTGTATTTTAACGCGATCTACTTTTTTGTGTAGTAAAATTTTGTCTATCTCTTATGGTTTACCAGTTATGCAAAAGTCGTTCACAATGAAGAATACTTTTGGAGACATTCCCAGAAAATTCAAGATATACATTTTATTTGTCATGAAAGTATCTTAAACATATGATACTTTAATTAAAATCATTAGAGCCATTTTTTGTGAAAATCAACAATAACGAAACATTTTTCATGTAAAGGGTAGTTTTGGATGGTGTGAGTTTTTGAAAATGTTCGTGTCGTGATCTGGGACACTGCTGAATTTAAATACCGAGTGTGGTGCAAGTTTGTTTGCAAGTTATGCACGCACGTGTAGTTCCGTTGAAACCTCCGTACCGAGATTTTGGGTGAAATGCAGTACATCCTCCAAGCTGTAGAGAAAATAAAGATACAAAATTACAGGAAACAGATAGGTCCGATAAGGTACTTACATGGCAATAGGCCAGAGAGGAAGTCAGCTGTGAGGCCTTGACCTGATGGAAATAATCACGTGACGCAGGGTCGAGCTTGTCACGAGTGAGGAATGCAATTGCCGATGGACCAGCTGATTTCTCCCTCTCATTTGTCAGTATATTTAATAGCTGCCTAACAAAATAATAACCGAGGAATGCTTCTCTGTTTCCACCGCCACGCTGTTGACCAAAACGGCTTATTTTACTCCTTGTCTTTGAAGAGGACATAGGAGTTAAGTGCTTAAAGTATTTAACCTAAGCCTAAGAACTACTGTAACACGCTTAAAATATGACATTTATCTTCTCTGCTGCCTACTTTGGTAGAGGTGGTTCTGTGAATTGCTACAAAGATAAAATTTTTCCTCCCATCCAAGCACAGACTTGGAACTGAGGAACCTTAATATAGCCTGGTGTGGTTAAAAGTGCTATCTTTGTTTATTGTTCAGATGTATAACATTGTCGAACACGCTAGACGTCAAGTGCTTAGCCAAAACATTAAAATAAACATGTCAATTTCTTGATATTTTATTTCTGTGGGACATTTTCTTTACGTGATCAAATCTTTTGATGCACCCACGTGAATATACATTCATCGCCTTTTGTATAAATGTTTCTTTTTTTCGATGGCTTCTTTGTTACTTTCTCTACCGCGTACATGGTAGGTAGAGAAGGTATTGCATTCCACCCAAAAATTCGACTTTGAGACTTCCTCATTAGAAATACACATTTTGAGGTCTCCCGAATAAAAATCACTTTTATAAAAAGGTCCGCGTGCGTGTCTGTGTGTTGGTGTGTCTACCTGTGAACAGCATGACTCAAAAACGAAAACTCTAATAAATACCAAACTTGGTATTTACGTTCAGGATCTTCCAAAGATGCGACACGAAGATTTTCAAGAAAATCCCCCACCCCAACTACCCTTTACACGGAGCATTTTTCAATTTTTTTTATTTTCTAAAAATGGCTCTAACGATTTTGATTAAAATACCATATATTAAGGATATTTACATGAAAAATAAAATTCATACGTTAAATTTTCTGGGAATAGCTTGTGAAGTCCTCTTCATTCCGAAGGAATTTTGTAGAAACTTGTATAGCTGGTAAACATTAAGCGATAGATGAGAACGTACTACACAAAAATTTAGGAGTCTTGAAAACGCACAATTTATTTGAAATAACTCTTTGTGGCATAAGCCATTTCCGAGATATCCGTCATTATTGGTTTGAATTGTTCAATATTTTGTTATTCTTTTAAAGTCCTGTCGACATTCAATTGTTTCTGGCGACTGCAGAGTAATTAAGGGCAGTGTATAGCGTCCAGTTTTCTTAAACATTTGACTATCGCTGTTCCCTTTGCATTTATAAGGAAATGTCTAATGTAGCTATTTCTACAACCGTTTAATTCGATTAAAATGAAGTAGACAGAAAAATATGCTTTCGTAATAAAAGTTTTTATATCATTAATAACTGATACAGGCAGGGAAAGTCATATGAATGTAAGACTCAGATATATTTTTTTCTCGTGGTCGTGCAAAGAGCATGGAATTTCAAAGCCATCACAGAACGACATGCCTTTTAAGAATCTGACTATTGTTTTAGCTACTGCATCTTTCTTATGCCTAGAACGAGATACATAAATGTGTATTTAAAGTTTATCTCGATTAACAATAAGCACTTACATGAATAAGCTTTGACAGTAATTTGTAAACGGAGAAAGTCATTGCAACACATGCGCATTTTTGTATTCAACGGCCTCAAAACATGTATTTCCGGTAAAATCTTGATGTGGAATTGTTTAGTGAAATACAGTACTTCCTGTAGTAGGCGACTTGCATTCGGCAGGTAGCAGGTTCAATCCCTGGCGATTGTCCATTCTGCTCCATGAGTTTTTTGTGGTTTCTCCGAGTCGGCAGGCAAATGCTGAGATAATTATTTTTCTACCACGACTTCCCTGTCCCTCTTTCCTGTACCCATGATCTCCTTCATTGTCATCTGTTTCAGGGTTGCAGGACCAGAGGCGGTGTTCGGCGGGTTGCGGCTTGGCGGTGGATGTACGCTCAGTAGGGGCTTGGCGTCTTTGCGGGACAGCCTAGTTAGGACCCACCTCCAAATAGGGCTCCCAGGGGGTTAGGAGGCTCGTGGATTGATCCGGGCGAAGTCGGATGCGTTCGAAATGGAAACGTTAGGGACACCGTCCATGCTTGTGCCGTCGCCTTCAAGATCTGGTCGCTCCTAGGGGCTCTCCACTCATTCTCCCTCCCAGGGGTTACGGTAGAACCAAAAAGGGCCGTTGCAACCTACTCGCCCTGCTCTGGTCCGGTTGCAGGTGCCCCTCCGTTCGTCCGTACCTTTATCCACTATAGGCAAGCAGTAGAGAAGGTAAAAAGGGAGCAGAATGCTTTAAATGTAACATATGACACGATAAGCCTACTTTTTTGCTCCTCTAGTGGATTCTCTTTTCCCGTTAAGAACAATATCTTAATACTGAAACTGGTTACATAAAGACAGAATCTAACAACTCCGAGCATCGTTTAGCATAAGCTGTAAGCGGCGATAAACTCTTGTCAATTTGCCAGCCTATACCTTGGTGGTATAGATTTTTATGGTCGATGATGAGAAATCGATTGCTCCGTAACGATAAAGCGTATGGTATACTAGCTGAGGAACAGCGAAGATTGTTGGCTGATCTCGTTCCCCACCTCTTCCCCAGCCAACTCTATTCCGGAAACTGCACGGAAGTTGCTTCTTAAGTCAACGGTTGGATAGGAAATGGAGTGTTGAAGTGTGCGTTTTGATTTCTTCAATCAACCGCAGATATTTACTGACTGAAGCAACGCATACGTCAAAATGCTGGGATGACAATATGTATTACAAACTCACGACTTTCTCTAGCAAATACTCAAAATATATCTTTTACTTGCAATGTAAAGTATCTTAATTATTTTAATCAAAATTGTTAGAACACTTTTTGAGTAAATAAAAAATAATACAACATTTTCGATTAAAATAGTTTGGGATAAGCGTGTCTTATCTTTGCAAGATACTGAACTTAAATACCCAGTTGGGTATTTATCCGAAATTTTAATTTTGAATAATGCTATCCTAAATTTTTACTTTCTCTACCACATTTTGTAGAGATGGTATTGCACTTCACTAAAAAATTTGATACCGAGTTTTCACCGGAAATGCATGTTTTGGGATCCCTTAAATAAAAACAAATTAGTAAAAGTTCCTGTGTGTATCTTGAACAGCAGAAGTCAAAAACAAAAAGTCGGATAAATGCATTTAAGTTCATAACTTGCATGGATGCGGCACGAAGATTTTCAAGAAAATCCCCTCACCTCAACGACCTTTTACATGGAGTTCTGATTTTCTGAAAAATGGCTAACGATTTTGATTAAAATACCATATATTAAAGATATTTACATGACAAACAAAATGTATATCTTGAATTTTCTGGGAATGGCCTGTGAAGTCCTCTTCATTCGGAAGGAATTTTGTATAATCTTGTATAACTGGTAAACGTTAAGTGATAAACGAAAACGCACTACACAAAAAATGTATCTCTTTAAAACACACAACTTATTTCAAATAACATTCTTTGTGGCATCAGCCATTATCAAGATATCCGTTATTAATGGTTCCATTTGTTCAGTACCTTTAATCTTTTCTTTTAAGTCCTGTCGGTTTTCAGTTGTTTCTCGCGATTGCATGGAAACAGTATGGAATTTTAAGGCCAGTGTATAGCGTCCAGTTCTAAAACATTTTACTATCGCTGTTCTTTTTGTATCCTAACGAAATGTGTAATACAACTACTTTTGCAACTGTTTATCTCTATTAAAATGAAGTAGACAGAAAACTAAATTTCGTAAGAATAATTTGTATACCCAAAAATAAACGATATAGGGTAGAGAAAGCCATATAGATGTAGCACATCAGATTTTTTTTTCAAGTCAAAGAGTTTGTAGCAATAGTACAACACACAAGAATCCATTCTAGCTGTCGAGCCAAATGTGGAAACGGGCTGGTAGAACCGATTTCCCAACATTACACAATTCGACACGTCGCATGCATAAGTTGTGCCCGTCGCATCATTCCTTGTCGTGCGACATGAAATCGCATGCATAAATGATGCGTAAGCCAGCGTTCTCACGAGAGAGTGAAGTCAAAGGGTTAGCGAGTGCGTTTCTTGTACAACTACGATTATCCGAGCGAGGTTGTGACAACTGCTGTAACTGCAGTGAGTGTTGTTGCAGGGGAGATTGAAGATGTCTTGTGTTCGACTCCCCAGCGAATGAAGAACAGGCTACATCACGAAAAAGAAGTGAAGTAACGGGGAAACTGAACTAGTTCACATTAGTGAAGTGAGTGTGAATTAAGTGAAGTTCCAGTTAAAATTGAACCAGATCAAAACAGTGACAGTGAGAACCGAGAGAAGTGATGGTTGAAAAAGTGTTAAAAAAATCTGTGTTACACTCATATGACTTTCTCTACTCTTGTAAAACTATTTTTACAAACGCTTATTCTCCATATGCTTCATGTTAATCGAGATGTTAATCTTATTGCTAATTTTCTTGTAGGTGCAAGGGGAATTGGTAGGCTTTAAGCGATAGTCAAATGTTTTAATAGCTGGTTGCTATGTGGCGCCTCCCATTCTCTTTGTATGTTCAGGGCATAAAAAAAATGAATAACGAATATCCATTCGAGAAAATGTATAGGTATTGGAAAATTTAAGGGGATAACAAGCAATATCTAGAAAATGGTTTACTCAAAAAAATGTATATGACATAAATTGTGTATTTTAACGCGATCTACTTTTTTGTGTAGTAAAATTTTGTCTATCTCTTATGGTTTACCAGTTATGCAAAAGTCGTTCACAATGAAGAATACTTTTGGAGACATTCCCAGAAAATTCAAGATATACATTTTATTTGTCATGAAAGTATCTTAAACATATGATACTTTAATTAAAATCATTAGAGCCATTTTTTGTGAAAATCAACAATAACGAAACATTTTTCATGTAAAGGGTAGTTTTGGATGGTGTGAGTTTTTGAAAATGTTCGTGTCGTGATCTGGGACACTGCTGAATTTAAATACCGAGTGTGGTGCAAGTTTGTTTGCAAGTTATGCACGCACGTGTAGTTCCGTTGAAACCTCCGTACCGAGATTTTGGGTGAAATGCAGTACATCCTCCAAGCTGTAGAGAAAATAAAGATACAAAATTACAGGAAACAGATAGGTCCGATAAGGTACTTACATGGCAATAGGCCAGAGAGGAAGTCAGCTGTGAGGCCTTGACCTGATGGAAATAATCACGTGACGCAGGGTCGAGCTTGTCACGAGTGAGGAATGCAATTGCCGATGGACCAGCTGATTTCTCCCTCTCATTTGTCAGTATATTTAATAGCTGCCTAACAAAATAATAACCGAGGAATGCTTCTCTGTTTCCACCGCCACGCTGTTGACCAAAACGGCTTATTTTACTCCTTGTCTTTGAAGAGGACATAGGAGTTAAGTGCTTAAAGTATTTAACCTAAGCCTAAGAACTACTGTAACACGCTTAAAATATGACATTTATCTTCTCTGCTGCCTACTTTGGTAGAGGTGGTTCTGTGAATTGCTACAAAGATAAAATTTTTCCTCCCATCCAAGCACAGACTTGGAACTGAGGAACCTTAATATAGCCTGGTGTGGTTAAAAGTGCTATCTTTGTTTATTGTTCAGATGTATAACATTGTCGAACACGCTAGACGTCAAGTGCTTAGCCAAAACATTAAAATAAACATGTCAATTTCTTGATATTTTATTTCTGTGGGACATTTTCTTTACGTGATCAAATCTTTTGATGCACCCACGTGAATATACATTCATCGCCTTTTGTATAAATGTTTCTTTTTTTCGATGGCTTCTTTGTTACTTTCTCTACCGCGTACATGGTAGGTAGAGAAGGTATTGCATTCCACCCAAAAATTCGACTTTGAGACTTCCTCATTAGAAATACACATTTTGAGGTCTCCCGAATAAAAATCACTTTTATAAAAAGGTCCGCGTGCGTGTCTGTGTGTTGGTGTGTCTACCTGTGAACAGCATGACTCAAAAACGAAAACTCTAATAAATACCAAACTTGGTATTTACGTTCAGGATCTTCCAGAGACACGACACGAAGGTTTTCAATAAAATATCCTCACCCCAAACTACCCTTTACGTGGGAGATTTTTTGAAATTTTTGATTTCCTGAAAAAGGGCTCTAGGGATTTTGATTAAAATACCACACATTAAAGATACTTACATGACCAATAAAATGTATATCTTGAATTTTCTGGGAATACCCTGTGAAGTCCTCTTTATTCGGAAGGAATTTTGTATTATCTTGTATGTCTTGTAAGCGTTAAGTGATAGACGAAAACGCACAATTTATTTCAAGTAACTTTTTTTGTGGTCATTCATTTCCGAGATATCCGTTATTAATGGTTCAATTTGTACATTACTTAGCAAGTTTTTTTTAAATCCTGTCGATTTTCAACTGTTTCTCGCGCTACCATGGAAAGAGTACAAACTTTTTAAGGCCAGCATATAGCGTCCAGTTCTTAAATACTTCACTATCGCTGTTCCCTTTGTTTCTATAACGAAATGTGTAATGTGGAGATTTTCGGAAAGGTTTGTCTCAATTAAAACGAAGTAGATAGGAAACAAATCTGATGTGTTACACTCACATGACTTTCTCTACTCTTGTACAAACTATTTTTACGAACTCTTATTCTCCATCTATTTCATACTAATCGAGATAAACATTTGCAGAAACGATCTTTTGACATGCAAAGAGAATTACATTTTACACATAGCGACCAGTTCTAAAAATATTTGACTATCGCTTATGACCTAATAGGTTCCCCTTGTTTTGTATTTGCAAGGGCAATATAGAAATACAGTGGCCTTTAAGCATCGATAGATAGCTTAATAGCTGGTTGCTAGGTGCAGCGCCATTCTCTTTGCCACAGATTAATACTCTTTGCATATCCAAGACATAAAAATGAATAACGAATTCCCATTTGAGAAAATAAGTATTGGAAAATTTAAGGGAATAACAAGCAATATCTCGAAAATGGTCCACTCAACAAAAAAAAAAAAAAATGTACATGACATAAATTGTGTATTTTAACCCGATCTACATTTTTTGTGTAGTAACATTTTGTCTATCTCTTATGGTTTACCAGTTATGCAAAAGTGGTTCACAATGAAGAATACTTTTGGAGACATTCCCAGAAAAATCAAGATATACATTTTATTTGTCATGAAAATATCTTAAACATATGATATTTTAATCAAAATCGTTAGAGCCATTTTTGAGAAAATTAAAATTTTCGAAAAATGTTTCATGTAAAGGGTAATCTGGGGTGGGGGGATTTTCTTGAAAACCTTCGTGTCGCATCTCTGGAAGATACTGAACCTAAATACCAAGTTTGCTGTTTATCCGACTGATCGTTTCTGAGTTATGCTGTTCACAGACACATAGCCCCCCCACACAACGGACATGTTTCCAAAAATGCTTTTTTTGGATTAAGGGGGTCTCAACACACATATTTCCGGTGAAATCTCGGTATCGAATTTTTGGGTGGAATACAATACTTCCCCTACTTACTATACGTAGTAGAGAAACTAATAAACTTTCGTAAGAATAATTTGTATAGGTAGAGAAAATCATGTGAATGAAACACTTATTTTTCTAAATGAGACGTTATTTGCTTCGCTGTGTCGTTTTTCGAATTTCTTTATATTCTCCACAAATCCACTAAAAATTTGATGATGGCATTAAGGTCGGCATGGAAAGCTTCACGGGCAATGCGTAGTCAGGCAGACGTCTGGTGGGAAAGCCTTTCTTTGCTTGCATATGTGACAACAATAGAATCACAAAATTTGTCTAATTTTGGGTCCTGAGTCTTGACAGACATTGTCATGCTGACTGTTAACTGTGACCAATGTGCAGCGACTTTAACCTGTAAGTAGTTTGTTACTGGTGAGAGTGAAATAGGAAACTGGTTGACGCATTTCTTTTAGTTGCCATTTCTTGATGAAGACGTTATTGAAAACAGTAACTTGACTTATCTGTTTTAAACGTTTTTGATCAAGGCTTAATTTCTACCTGTTTGACATTGTTATAATTTTAAACAAATATAACATGTTTAAACACAGCAACTTGTATTGAGGTTGCTCAGAATGCCTCGTCAACCTGCAACATTATAGGAACTAACATATCCCATTTCATACCTCACCATTTCGCACAGATTTCTACTGCTATGATTTTGTAGGAATTCACAGCGACCCGATAAGGAATCTTCGTATTCAAGACAAATATATTTGATAGTACATAACAACTGAAGTGCACTTTCTGAATACCTCTAATTAAAAAAAACAACAAAAAAGCTGATATGCAACATTTCCATGCCTTTCTCTACCCATTACAACTTTTACACACTCCGTTATATTACGTTACGTTACTCACGATACATTTTTGACTAGAATTAATGCATAATACGAGAAATTAAACGCAACAGTTCGCATATCGTAACGAAGAATCGCTTTAGATACTTCATAGATGCCCCATGACAGTTCAACCTGGGAGAACTTCAAGCTTTTAACAACGAATGTTTCGGAAACACCTAGTGCCGCAAAAAAACTGAAGCAATTGTGGTTCTACAATTTTCTTGTAGTAAGTTATTGGCTAGTTCTTATGATTTCCCTGTTATACAAAATTATGGAACATTCATTCAGAATGAAGAGGCTGTTCGCAGAAAGTTAAACAATATACATTTGTTTTACTCAGGCACGTGATATTTTATTCAAATCATTAGAGCCGCTTTTGAGTGAATGAAAAAGAAATTTCTGATGTGTTACATTCACATGTCTCTCTACTCTCTAGCGCTTATAAGTGGGTATAAAAATTATTCTTACGAAAGTTTATTTTGCTATGTTCCTCATTTTAATCGAGACAAAACTTTCCGGAAATAGCTGTATTACGCATTTCATTATAGATATAATGGGAATGCCGATAGTCAAATGTTTAAGAACGGGACGCTATGTATTGGCCTTAAAACTCCATGCTCTTTGCGTGCAATTCGAAAAACAACCATGTATTGAAAGGACTTGAAAAGAAAGAATGTGTTGAACAATTCGAATCATTAATAACGGATATCTCGGAAATGGATTATGCTAAAAAATGTTATTTGAATTAATTGTGTGTTTTAAAGAGATCCTCATTTCTGCGTAGTCCGTTTTGATCTATCGTGCAACGTTTACCAGTTATACAAGAATACATAAAATTTCTTCTGAGTGAAGGGGACTTCACAGGCTATTCACATACAATTCAAGATATACAGTTTGTCATGTAAATATCATTAATATATGGTATTTTAATCAAAATCACTAGTCATTTTTTAGAAAATAAACAATTTCGAAAATGTTCCATATAAAGGGTAGTTTGGGGTGGGGGATTCCGTTGAAAATCTTTGCATCGAATTTTTGGAAGATGGTGACGTTAAATAACAAGTTTGGTATTTTATCGAATTTTCGTTTTTGAGTTATGCTGTCCACAGATACATACGCACAGGGAACTTTTTCTGATAATGTTTATTTTTTGTTTAGGGACCTCAAAACGTGTATTTCTCTGTATCGAAGTTTTGGGTAGAATGCAATATCTCCTCTAGATATTATGTACATTGTAGAGAATGTAAAAATGCAAAGCAAGAACATTTTATACAAGAAAAAGTCATTATAAAGCTATTTACGGCAGTTCAGATTTGTAAGATGGTGCATATCGATCGATACCTTAGCGGTCGATCATCACAATCTCATTAATCTCGATGAGGTTTGAACACTTGAACTACGACGCGCGCAGTAAATAACTGTGCTATTTAAGTACGACGGTTGCTCCTCGTCTCTTTTTGCTAATTTCCGAACACAAAAGGCCTGCGAATTAAATGAAACCCATTTTCTCCCTTTTACAGAAATGATCCGGGCAGGAAAGCTCTGGCAGTGATATCGGTAATCAAAGGGATATGTAGGGACGGCTGCCGAATTTAGTTCAGGGACGCAATATATATACAGAGGAGGTCACGGATCGATTCCAAAGCGAGGAACGCTACTGACAGTATTACTGCAGCAGAGAACAGCGTCGTCTACTGGAATATATCAAAGGGAGAGACTCAAATGCTATTTCTGATGCATTCACTGACATTCAAAACCTCTCCATTTGTAGGAAAGAATACGTTCCACCATTTACCTGCAACATTGAACTTTTGTTTCACATTTAAAATAGGCAGGCACATTATACTGAAAATTGATACGTTTGCTGAACCCCCTCCCCCATGTATTTAAACAAGCTGGCTTAGCCGACGTTGCATGCTTAGCGTTTTAAACTCGAATAACGATTTAATTAATTTAATTTGCTTCCTACCATTTTATTAAGTTATGAGGCGTGCTTTTAAAGCAAGGACTGATCATTTTTAAAAAAATAACAGAACATTATTTTCCAAATAATTTATTATCATTCACTACTTCCCCACATAGTCACCGCCGTTATTCAGGCACCTGTCATAACGGGAAACCAGTTTATATGTTTCCGTCAAAGAATGATGCCGTCTGTGATGAAAGTCAAGTCTGCACTTCTTGTTTCACATCATTGTCGTTGAAATGTTTTCCACAAAGATATTTCTTCAGATGAAATAGCTTGGTGCCAAATCCGGACTGTAGCGAATTGTGGAATTGTTCTCAAAACATCAAATGATGTGATAAGATCTTGAGTTTGTTTGGCTGTGTGTGGCCGGGCATTGTCACTCATTGTTGTTTCCCCACAAACCTTACACAATTGGTGATGAATATGTGATGGTGTAACATTTCTCGCATTCAAAGCACGAATCACTGATCTGATCTCCGTGGTCTACGGGTACCCAGGTTCCCCAGGTAGCGGGTTCAAAACCGACGGAGAGTGATAGATTTTTTCGGGTGTAAAAATCCTTAGCTTGGCTTCCTTCGGAAGGGAAGTAAAGCTGGTGGTCCCGTGTTGTAGATTTAGGGCACGTAAAAGAACCTCAAGCCTGATAAAGAGGCCTCTAAGCAAAATTTCCGATCTTTCACGCCCAATGTAGAATGGGACGCTAAGAACCACAGAAGCTAAGAGCGTCCATAAATAAAACTCAATTTAATTTTTTAACCACTGCAAGTTTAGAGATGACATCTTACTCACACCAATAGCGGGTATACAAACTATTCTTACTATAGCTTGTTTTTCGGTCTACTACATTTTAACTTAAATAAACCTTTGCAGAAATAGCTGCATGACACATTTCGTTGTAGATACAAAGGGAACAGTGACAGTTAAATGTATTAGAACTGGACATTATATGCTGGCCTTAAAATTCCATACTGTTCCCATGCAATCGCGAGAAATAACAATGTTGACAGCACCTTAAGTGAATGCCCAAGTAATGAAAATTCCAACTATTAATAACGGATATCTCAGAAATGGCTTATGGCACAAAAATTTTATTTGAAATCAAGATTATACAAAATTCTTTCAGCATGAAGAGGAATTCACGGGATATTCTCAGAAAATACAAGATATAGGTACATTTTATTTGTCATGTAAATATCTCTTATATATGGTATTTTAGTCAAAATCGTTAGAACCATGTTTTTTAGAAAATCAACATTTTTAGAAAAATTCCATGTAAAGGATAATTGGAGGTGGGGGAGATTTTATTGAAAATCTTTGGATGATACTGAACTTAAATACCACGTTTGGTACTTGTCCGATTTTTCCTTTTTGAGTTATGTTACACAGAGACGTATTTCTAAAAATTCTTTTTTTATTCGGGGGGTCTCAAAACATATATATCCCGTGAAATCTCGGTATAGAATTTTTGGGTGGAATGCAACACCTTCTACCTACTATGCACGTTGTAGAGAAGTACAGAAAGACGGCACAGCGTTAAGGGTAGTTAGAAATAAGAGACTCAGAATCGAGGTTGCTTCCGAATATTTTTAAACCGTGGTTATAAGCTAATTAGCTAAAAGAAATACTGCAATAAAATTTATACGTAATTGAATGTAAACGGGTGGCAGTAAATAAATGTTATGTTTTTATTTCATTTTTATTACCATTAAAAGCGAAATATAACCGTCACAAAATCCAAGGTAGTGGCCGAAAAGTTGTTAATGCGTTTAAAGACTGATATTCCAAAAAGTTGCTGCATGGTGTAATGGTTTCTGTTTGCGTTTGTCATGTAAGAATACGGGTTTCAGATCGGATATCAACATTTTAACTACCTTCTTAGGCCTTAAATTTATTAAAGGCATTTTTAATTACCTGTAATTCGGATTAAGGACATAACTACACGTTTGTTTTGAATTTATTACCATAGATTGAGACTTGAGTCTTCTTAAACCATCTCAGGCCCATCGCAATTAAGTTTAAATGGACACCCCTTAAACATATATTCATAAATTCAATCATTACAAAGCTAGAATTAAAAGGAAACGACGCCTTAGGGAATAACATAATTTTTACTTTCTCTACTGCGTATAGTAAGTAGGGGAAGTATTGTATTCCACCCAAAAATTCGATACCGAGATTTCACCGGAAATACATGTTTTGAGACCCCTGAATCCAAAAAGCATTTTTGGAAACATGTCCGTGTGTGTGTCTGTGTGTCTGTCTGTCTGTGTGTCTATGTGTGTGTGTGTGTGTGTGTGTGTGTGTGTGTGTGTGTCTGTGAACAGCATAACTCAGAAACGAACAGTCGGATAAACACCAAACTTGGTATTTAGGTTCAGTATCTTCCAGAGATGCGACACGAAGGTTTTCAAGAAAATTCCCCCACCCCATATTACCCTTTACATGGAACATTTTTTGAAAATTTTAATTTTCTCAAAAATGGCTCTAACGATTTTGATTAAAATATGATATGTTTAAGATATTTTCATGACAAATAAAATGTATATCTTGAATTTTCTGGTAATGTCTCCAAAAGTATTCTTCATTGTGAACGACTTTTGCATAACTGGTAAACCATAAGAGATAGACAAAATTTTACTACACAAAAAATGTAGATCGCGTTAAAATACACAATTTATGTCATATACATTTTTATTGTTGAGTGAACCATTTTCGAGTGATTGCTTGTTATTCCCTTAAATTTTTCAATACTTATTTTCTCAAATGGGAATTCGTTATTCATTTTTTTGTCTTGGATATGCAAAGAGTATTAATCTGTGGGAAAGGGAATGGTGCTGCACCTAGCAACCAGCTATTAAGAGATATGTATGTGCTTAAAGGCTACTGTATTTCCAAATTGCCCTTGTAAATATATTATCCCCTTACATCTACAAGAATATTAGCAATAATATAGACTCTGCAAATGTTTATCTCGATTAAAATGAAGTAGATGGAGAATAAGCGTTTGTAAAAATAGTTTGTACAAGAGTAGAGAAAGTCATGTGAGTGTAGCACATATTTGTTTGTCTTGGTTATGCAAAGAGTATTAATCAGTGGCAAAGGGAATGGTGCTGCACCTAGCAACCAGCTATTAAGAGATATGTATGTGCTTAAAGGCTACTGTATTTCTATATTGCCCTTGTAAATATATATTCCCCTTACATCTACAAGAAAATTAGCAATAAGATAGAGTCTGCAAATGTTTATCTCGATTAACATGAAGTAGATGGAGAATAAGAGTTTGTAAAAATAGTTTGTACAACAGTAGAGAAACTCATGTGAGTGTAACACATCAGATTTTTTTTACTGAAACTATCACACAACGTCGGTGAAATCGTACTCATAGCTAGGGTCCAAAATGCAAACTGCACGCAGATGTTTGTAATGGAACGATATATCGTTTATGTTGGTGCTTTTTAAATGACGAGAAAAAAAGTAAAGCTGTTAAATAAAACAGAATATATAAACAGTCATAAAACAGAAGCGTCTGTGGTTCGCATTCGGGAGGCTGCGGGTTCAAATTGCGTGTACCGCAAAATCTGATTGGGTGTTTTTCGTGGTTTGCTTCAGTTGCCAGGTAAAACCGGATTGTATATTCAATACCACGATACAAAGTTCCTCTACATAACAAAAGAAATAGAAAAAATATTGTGTTACATTCACACGGTTTTCTCTACTCACTATCGCTTATTAGTGTGCATACAAATTATTATTGCGAAAATTGGTAATTATGCAGAACTACGGCCGCTCGAAAAAAACAACGAATTCCGGTGTTAATGGTAGATTCTTTTATGCTGATTACGTTTTTACCAATTTGGTTTGTCGGAAAGGTTCCGCAATGGTGTTACACGTTAATTTATTGCATGCGCGTAGCGACGCTTATTTGCGGATATTTATTAAGAATGCTGGCTAGAAGGAGCAGGATATGGATAAAGAAGCTTTATGACACATTTGAGATGTAAACATATAGTTAATATAAATTTGTAGTACCTAAAACCTGGGTTTCATTGTCGGACTTAAGCTTATATAAAAAATAACTAACCTAACGCTAACCTTCCGTGAATTCAGAAACTTAAGCTTATATAAAAAAAAACTAACCTAAGGCTAACCTTCCGTGAATTCAGAAACTTAAGCTTATCATAACCAACGTTAAGGAACGCACGCTCGCTTCGCTCGCGTGCTTTGAGGATAGCTACGCCTGCTAATTAACCTAAGTTTTTATAAAAAAAACTAAACCTAACCTCCCGAAAATCACAAAGCTTAGGTTTTATAAATAGGTAATCATAACCATCGTTAAGGAACGCACGCTCGCTTCGCTCGCGTGCTAGCGTCGCTACGCGCATGCAATACATTAGCGTGTAACACCATTACGGAACCTTTCCGACAAACAAAATTGGTAAAAACGTAATCAGCATAAAAGAATCTACCATTAACACCGGAATTCGTTGGTTTTTTTTCGAGCGGCCGTAGTTCTGCATAATAACCCGAAAATTTATTTACTACCTATTTCATTTTAATGGAGAACCTTTCCGGTAATATTTACATTATACGTTTCGTTATAGATACAAAGGGAACAGCGATAGTTAAATGTTTAAGAATTGGACGCAATATGCTGGCCTTAAAATTCCATACTGTTTCCATGACATCGCGAGAAACAACTGAAAATCGACAGGACTTCAAAAGAAGGGCTAAGTATTGAACAATCCGAAACATTAATAAGGATATCTCGGAAATGGTTGATGCCACAAGAAAGTTATTTGGAATAAGTTGTGGTTTTAGAGAGCCACATTTTTTGTGTAGTACGTTTTCGTCTATCGCGCAACGTTTACAAGGTTATAAAAATTTCCTTCCAAATGAAGAGGACTTCACAGGCTATTCACAAAAAAGTCAAGATATACATTTTATTTTCATCTAAATATTTTTAGTATATGACATTTCAATCAAAATCGTTAGATTTTTTTTAGAAACAAACAATTTCGAAAAATGTTGCGTATAAAGGGTAGTTTGGGGTGGAAAATTTTCTTGAAAATCTCCGTGTTGCATCTTTGGAAGATGTTGAACTTAAATACTAAATTTGATATTTATCTGACTTTATGTTTTTGATTTATACCTCCCGTTCACACACACACACACACACACACACACACTCGCGCGCGCGCGGATCCTTAGGTGACTGTTCAACTAATGCTATCTGTCAAACATCATAATCATTATATATATATATATATATACACTCAAACAACAGACATCAGTTTCGTGATCCATAAGTACACATTCTGCCGAAACTCAAGTCCAACAAAATAGATGCTGCAAGAAGGCGACTACGCAACTAAGGCCACATATAAGAAATTTTCTGAAGCAGATGGTACAGGAGCGCGGCTACAGGACTTAGGCCAAATGTATGTAATATACTGACTCAGATGAACCAACGAACTTATGGCAACCGTCGCGATATGACCAAGAAGTTAAAGCGGTGAAAATACTCTGTGAATATTCGTGGATGTATTTGTTTTGAGTTTAATAAGTTTATATGCGGAATCTGTTACAATGTACGGTTTACAGGATTATTTCCTAAACGCACTAATAAGTACACGCAATTCCATTTATGCCGTCCCCGCAGCTTTGGGAGGCATTCTACTGGCCTGTACAGGTATGTATAGCAAGGATGAGGCGCGTGTATTTGTTTACCTTTTTGCGCATGCAGTGGCATGCTATTTCACGTGCACAGTTCTAGATTATTCATATATGAATATACAACCTTGAGCAATAGCTTTACTCATCACTTGCATATAATAACCATGTTTAAATATGTAATTAAGTAAAACCCTGTTTTGCACAACTTCGCTGCGAAAAAGTATTTTTAATGGCAACATAATGTGAAACTGAAACACATTATACGTTTTACTCCCAAATAGGACACATTTACTAGGCGTTATTTTAATAATCCGTCCAATCTGCATTCTTGTGCAATACCTGATTTAGCCACCTAGGCACTGAAACACTCGTCGCCCCCTGGGAACACTTATCAAATGTGGGAATATATGCGTTTAGAGTCAAGAGTTCTTCCAGTACCTAAGCGATTAGGTGTCTAGGCGGCTAAATCAGGTACTGGACAGATTATTAAAACAATCTCTAATAAATGTATCCTCTTCGAGAGTAAAACGCGTAATTTACTTCAGTTTTACTTTTTACGAGGGGCGCTATTTATATTTGGAGCCTTGGCAACCCTGAATGTTGTAGGTGCTATCTGACGTTTCCAATGGAAAGATTGACATTTTTGACCATAATCTACTTCAAACATTTTGCCGATAGAGCGTCATCTGTTTAGTTTACACTAACTTGAAAATTGTGTGTCAACAAAAACATGGAATTAACTCGTGAAAATGTTCGTGCAATGATTTATTACGACCTTCGGCGTGGATTATCAAGACAAGAGTGCATCGATCAACTAACTTCCACATTTGGCGACAAGCTCTACTGAGTGAAACGCTGGTATAACGAATTTAATCATGACCGCCGTTCGCTCAATGATGAAGTTCGTGAAGGTCGTCCAAAATCAGTTGCTGTGCCAGAAAACATTGATGCTGCGCAAAAACTAATGATGAAAGATCGTCATGTGACATATTGTGAGATTGAGGCAACCCTAGGCATTAGTTCCACCAGAATATATAAAATATTGCATGATTATTTAGCTGTGAAAAAGGTTTGCTCTCGCTGGATCCCACATAATTTGGCGCAATCTCAAAAAGATGCTCGTATCGATTGATGTACAAAAATGCTCAAGAAATACAATGGCGGTGCCTCAAAAGACGTATATAAGATTGTAACAGATGACGAATCATGGATCTATGCGTATGAGCCGGAACGTAAACAGCAGTCGACTGTATGGGTGTTCCAAGATGAAGCAAATCCAACAAAAGTTGTTCGCACTCGAAGCACTTCGAAGCAAATGTTCGCCTGCTTTTTCAGCAAAACCGGTCATGTGGCAACAGTGCCTTTAGAGGAATGTAAAACGGCCAATGCCGAATGGTACACAGCCATTTGTTTGCCGAAGTCTTCGGTGAAGTAAGGAAAACCAGCAAGAACCGTAGGATCGTTCTTCATCAAGACAATGCGAGCGCACACACATCTCGTCTAACAACAGAGTATCTGAAGACTCAAAAAATCGAATTGATGGGTCATCCGCCATACAGTCCTGATTTGGCACCCAATGATTTCTTTTTGTTCCCGAACATCAAGAATGAATTGCGTGGACAACGATTTTCGTTGGCAGAAGAAACCGTTGATGTCTTCAAAAACCATGTTTTGGAGGTGTCTCAAGAAGACTGGAATAAATCCTTTGAAAAATGGTTCAAACGGATGCAAAAGTGAATTGATCATAAAGGAGAATATTTTTAAAAACAATAAAGCAGTTTTCAATCAGAAATTACTTTGTTTTAATTATTAGGCTCAAAATATAAATAGTGCCCCTCGTATTGCAATTAAAAATAGTTTTTCATGGAAAAATTGTGCAAAACAGCGTTTTACTTACTTGTACATTTAGATTGGACAGACAGTTCCAATAATGCTTTGTAAATGTGTCCCTTTTGAGAGTAAAGCGTACAATGTATTTCAATTTTACATTACGTTGCCATTAAAATGTTTTTTCATAGAGAGATTGTGCAAAACATGGGTTTATTTAGTTATAGATTATTTTAACGTGGTTATTATAAGTGATGAGTAAAGCTATTGCTCAAAGTAGTTTTAGATGTGGATAATCTAAATGTGCACGTAAAACAGGACGCCACTGTATGCGCGAAAAGGTAAACAGATACACGCACCCCCTCTGTGCAATACATACTCACCTGTGAAGGCCTGTAGAATTCTTCCCAAAGCTGCGGGGACGGCATAAATGGAAGCGAATGTATCAGAATGCAAGAGACAAAATATTGGGAACGTACCCAAAATTTAACGCTATGTGCACATTTACGATTTTGTTCTTTATTGGTTTCATTTTCTTTACTGGACATTAAATATAATACTAAACTACGTATGTAACGAGCGAGGCTCGCATTCGGGAGGTTCCAATTTCGATTCCCGTCGACCGCCCACTCTAACTCCAGTTTTTCGTGGCTTTCCCTGGTCGGTAGGCAAAAGCTGGCATGGTTTCTCATCTGCCACGATTTCCTTTCCCTCATTTCACTTTCATCCCGTTTCCTTCTCATGTTTCGGGTGGGCTAGGTTTCGAGGTATGTGGGATGCCGGACAGATCGCGCACTTGCAGAGTATTAGAAAGCTATCTGGTTGGACGAGTCGTTCATTGCCCTCTCTGGAGCTCCAGTAGTGGGAGGTGTCTTCGAGTAAGGAACTATAAGGGACTTCTGTAGCATCCTGTGGTACCCTCACTTCATCCCTTCGTTCTGGGGGTGTTAGTCGCATTTTTTTTTTCAAATGAAAGTTATTTTCACCATAACAATATTTTTATGTGAAACTGACCGTATTTCCAAGTGCAGTGATTTTTAAGCAGTTCCAGGATAATGTCGGTCAAAACTACTTGGAAAAGTTACTCCAAAAACAGTAAACGTCAAAAACGTCCCTAAATCTAAAAGCATCGTCATATCGTAGAGGAAATGCTGTAGGTAGGAAGTATAGCTTTTATAGGCGTTTCCCTGCTCGACTTTTAGAGCTTGGATTTTATAGGGGGGGGGGAGCACGGGCGCCTCACCGTGAACTAGTACCTATATTTTATAGCAGCCACGAGCTGATGCGATCATTTCCTTCCAGATATATAGGTCAGGCCTGGCTTGCATGTTCCCACCTTGAGGAACATTTATCATCAGCTTCTTTAAACTGAAATGTATTCACACGGAACACTAAATCTAGGCGAATGGCATTGAGTAGTAACGTAAATTCAATAAGATGCACTAGAAATGGACAAGGTGCCATTTTACTGATAGTAACGTTCTTGTAAGACGGTTTAGCGCAGTGGTTTCCATTCCGGCTCTCATTCTGAGGTCCGGGATTGCATTCTCGGCTCAGGGAAGGCGATTCTAAGTCGGTCCTATCCACGCTTTCACCTCTGACTTGCTCATGTGAAGTATCCGTGGTTCGGAGTCCACGTCAAAAGCTGTAGGTCCTCTCGTTCCACCACCATCCTCATCATTATCCTACCATCGGAGGTAACGCCACAAACATAAAAACATACATGCTATCTTTTTACTTATTCATTCATTATCTGTTTACCCTCCTCTTATATAGGACTTACACCCCCCAGGACTTACAAGCGGGTGCCTGGGGTCAGAGGCCCGTCGAGGAGCAGACACTCGTGGATCAGACAGAGCATCCAGGATGGGTGATCAGCCCGATGCCTGGTATGGGATGAAGGAAGTAGATGAAACGAAATGTTGGTGAAATGGATGAAAGGAAAGGTGATGATGGAGCAGTTGGTGGAATGAATGGCGGGGGAAACCGGAGAACCCGGAGAAAACCCGCCCAGACGCCGCTTCGTCCACCACAAATCCCACATGCAGGTCCCTGGGATTGAACCCGGGCCGCCTCGGCCACGGCGCCGCCCTATCTTTTTACTCGTGTATTTAAAATGAAAGAGCAAAAATGTTGAGTAGCACCACGGAGATTTGCACTTGCAATCTCAGGAACAGTAAGCTAATTCTCAACCACTGAGCTACGAGTGCTGCAGTAAGCGTGGCATTTTAATGAGCTTTGGTCATACTCCACTTGAGAACCATAAATCAAAGTGTATTTTGTTTACAAATATAGAGTGTTGAAACACATTGAAACATCTGTCAGTTTGAAATCTCATACATGGATTATTGTCTCGGAAGACTTTTGTGATTATAGGTGTGTTCCCCATTATGACTACTACAAGAATATATGCAGCCTTGTGAACAAAGCCTCGCTGTACCGAGCTCTCACAGAAGTACCGTTTCGAGTTTTAAATTAACCGAGTATTTTCGTTTTGGTCTTAAGTACTTAACAAGTGGTTTGTTGGTCATGCTCACCCATAAAATCCTATATGTAGTCAACACTCGTATACCCTGTTCTATGATCCAGTTGGCATCTCCAAACTTGGACAAATCTCTCACGGAATGAGGTTATGACGACAACTTGTGTTTCAGACCTCTGCAAATGCACTCTCTGTGTATGCCCCCGATTATGTCAATACTTCATAGTAAGGCTGGGTTAAATAGAGAATTCTTATATTCGAAATGCGCTCAGCTCAATAAAAACACACTACTGAACACGATGACTCATTGGTAGCGTTGAGGCCTCTCTCGGGAGGTGGTTTCTACAAAACTAAGTTTTCTCGTGGTTTTCCTTAGCCACAAAGGTTTGGAGGCTTTCAAAACCTTTGGAGACAACATGACTCTAATCTGAGCAGTGCAAAAAGACACTAAGGATGATCACATGGTATAAATGGAAACTAATCGCCGGCTACACTGCAGACTTTACCGCGCCCTTACCTGCTCAAAACAGTTTGGAACAACGTGCGTATGGACGCCAAGACGGTAGCTCGCACAAACCAAAAAGCTCGGCCTGCGTAAACTTTTCAGTGCTGAAACTCTTAAGTGTGTGCGTGTTGCAAGTCGTAGCTTCAGCCGGAAGGGAAGTTTAGTGCAAGATGTGTGATGCACACACCCATTTCACCCAACTTATCACCGAGTTTATCCAATTTTTATAAATCGTTGCTGTGCCTTTGGAGGAGAATATTCCGATAGGAATAAGAAGAGTGTGTTCAACCAAAAGATACAAAGATTAAATCTTAAATTCTGTATGAATCTTCTGGCTAAAAGCCTGAAAGTACAACTCGATCTTTCACGAGGAGATACAGGTTCGCGGATCCCAGTGTTCTGACGTTCAATTACGTAGCAATTATGTAGATGCACTTTTGTCCATTCTCAATGGACCTTATCTCATTGTTTAAATTTTACCCTAGCGTACCTTTCTTCTCCGAAAAGGGAGGTTATCTTGTTATAATATAATATTTTTATAACAAGATTAAATCTTCGGGCCACATTGTTTGGATCTCGAAAACTTCATACTGAGGTTTGCGCAAACTTACTTGCAACGTATGGACGCAGTACGCTGCTCCGTCTTGTTTGGCAAACTGCAGTAGGTGTATTGCTGCCCCACGTATGGTAGCCAAACTTGATGTAGTTGCTGCAGCCCCACGTACGGTACAAAGTTTCCGGTGGCCTTCGCCCCACGTTTAAAATTTAACTATTATTTTAAGTTTCTTTATTTATATACTATATATGTATATGCATGTATACCTCGGCTGCATCATTAGTAATTTGTAGACCACGTGTCTGTTAGCGGAACTGGTACGGTTAAAGAATGAAGGCTTACACACATTATAATTGTATTGTACTTTATTTATTAATCCTTCACACGATTAAATAATACTTTACTGATACATCCTACTGTAGAGCTATGAGATTATTGTTAATTGTACTTTTTAACACGTAAACTTTATATTATCCTTACCGCAATGAATTTTTATGTCTCGCACTGAACACGTACCGTATCTAACTGCGCGGGTACGCAATCTTGTAGCGTCTACTCTATTTCAAGTCTCTGAATGCCTAATCCTACTCCAATAGAATACCTTTATTTAACTTTTAGCCTTTCTAGTTGTTGATTGGCTATTTATAAACTGTTTTAAATATTACATTATTATTGTTCCAAGAATTATTAGTAGCCTTTTTTAAATTTTGTAATTTATTGTTGTCTCAAGGTTACTTCATTGTTAGCAACTTTCGGCTTTTTACTTTGTAATTCTGTTTGCTACGGAAAGCAGATTGCTTCTATTCTCACGGCTCCTACATTGTTAAACCAAGTAATACATTCACATAACATTATTATACATGTACATAATGATATAAACATAATACAATGACTGTTACATGCACTTTATATATTACTACATACACATATTGCTTTTAAGGTGGGCTGTTATTATATTTTATATTATATAACTAGACTGATATCATTTAAGTGTTAAAAATACTGCCTCAAAACTATACCGTACAAGTAAGTCGCTGCTCAAGGCGATCAGTCTTGGATAGGAAGAGCTAGGATTTGTAGCATAAAATTGAGAATATATGAAATCTATTTAAGTAACACTTACAGCTATCGAGGGGGATGCTCAGGCGGTAACGTCTGTGACCCACATTCGGGAGGCACTGGGTTCAAATCCCGTGGGCCGACCAATCTGACTGGGGCGTTTTCGTGGTTTCCCTCAGCCGCCAAGGTAAATACCGGATTGGGTATTTAATAATACGACCTTAAAGTTCCTCCTTAAGTCTAAAACAATAGTAAAAATGAACAATAAATTGTCATAGCGAATGCTCTGTCATTTATTCATAGATAATGAAAGCACGTAGACTAGACGGCATCCTAATGCAATCTACCCGGCACGTGTAGAAGCAGAGGTACAATTGCTGTACACATGCCTCAGTGGACATGTGACGAAGCAAGATGGTACATGGTACAGGTATGAGACCTAGAAGTATCTACCAACACGATATTACACGTAGTTAAAGCGACGTAAAATAATTAGAGGAAAAATTATAGCTGTGGGGTGGTAGTCAGGAACTACAGCCTCTGTCATGAAGGTGGTAAATGAGAGTTGCCGCCCAGAGTTACCAGGACCGAAAAGACATACGTCACAAGCACGTAGCAATTTGGCGTGAACTGGGTGACACACTATTTTATTATTAAGGTTACTACACTACATTAACTTATTCTTCTTAGCTGGAATTATCAAATTTCATTGTAAAACAGCAAGCAAGTTCACTCTGAAACAGACTACATGATAGAAAAGTGGGCAGAGGAAGTCGTGTGAATGTAACATAGATCATATAGTCACTGTAGAGTTTTGAGAACTGACTGTGGAAGGTCTGGACTGTGTAGCAGAAGCCTTGCTAATTGGCAGCTAACGTTCTGAACTTTATTTTAAAGCGTGTGGATGTAGGAACTTTGAGATTATCCCTTGTTTCATCTCTGGGGCCGCGTCTGTTCTAGAAGCAAAGCAATAACATGAAGCATCTCTCTCGCTCTCTCTGGTATTTGCATGGAAAACGCGGTGTAGCGTAGAGAAAAAGTTAATACTGCAGGAACAATCTCCATATAATGACGCGCAGTTTCAATTCCACGCTGATACTAAACCTGGCCGCGTGCACAACTTTACTATTCCTCACGCGTACGGGTGATTACGTAAGGGACGTGCGTGGCGGTGCAGTTCGCTTCGATCTTTTCGAATAAAAATTCAATTTAGGTAATGTTGAGAAAAAGTATTAACAGACATCTTCTTTCTTATTGTATATAATTTTATAAATAACAGAAATAGTCGGCGTTGCCGAGACTTTGACGGTTTTGGTAAAACATAAATTTTCCAAACATTTGTTGATTTATACTTAAATGAATTAATGCAATTACATTACTGCCGATAATAACTTCTTTTAATCTGATCACCTCGCCTTCATTAGTGCTGAACATTTCCCCTATTAGAGGTGGTTTATCACATTACCAATAGGAATTGTAAGGGAGCATATACCCAATAGAATAGAGTATTGAAAATAACAGGAATAACTGATAATGTAAAATAATATAGAGAAATAGTCCTACTGTAAAATAACTCGTACCACGAATGTAATTAACGAGAAATCAAACATGTAAGGAACATTGTAATTAGTAACAACCAGGCGAGTGAGCAACAGGGGTAAAATCCACCGGTACATACACGCTAATGCACACAGGGTTTAAGTAAAGTCACAGAAAATAGAGAGAGAGGTCCGAGATTAGAGTGAGACAGAGGTAGTGATCCTATTCCTGGAAGACAAAGGATTTGGAAAAACAGAAAGAGAAACGAGAGTTGTAAAGTGAGACGAAGGCAGGGGATAAAAAGGAAGAAGTAAAGAGTTGAGTTTTATTTATGGACGCCCTTTAACTGCTGTGGTCTTTAGCATCCATTCTATATTGCGCATGAAATACCGGTAATTTTGCTCAGAGGCCTCTTTATCAGGCTTGATCACCGGCTTTACTTTCCTTCCGAAGGAAGCCACGCTAAGGATTTTTACGCCCGAAAAAAATCCATTGTCCTCCGCCGGGTTTGAACCCGCGACCTTGGGAACAGAGGCTACCATGGTAGCCACTACACCACGAAGGTTTTACCGAAAAATCAAGGAAGCGTGACTTCTAACATTTGGAACATTTTATTTTCGTAGCATGCTAAGTAGATAACAAATAAGAATCGTTATATTTAAAGGCGCGAATTCTAACGCCATAGTAGGAGAACATAAAAAGGGGAAAGAGACCCCAAGTTTCCTCATTTTCGTGTGACGCAGTTAGATACGTCTACATAATTCAAATTAGCGGGAAGATTAAATGTACTGCTTTTGTATCATTTTAGTGTTAAGCAGGGAAAGTTGCTAGCCGCTTAAATGGGCATTATATTTGAATAAATTATTCAAACCGTTTAAGGGAAAGCCAGCTTGTTATTTACCTTCACCTATATAACCCCGAGAAAAATTAGGATAGGAATTTCTCCCCAGCTCTACGACAAGCACCCAGGCAGTAAACATCAAGAGAACTTTGGAGATCCGAGACAGCATCCAGGTGAAATAGCACGTGGTAGTCGCGTGCGAAACCTTACTTCCCCACTACAAATGACGCCCACGTGGTTTAATTAAGAACGCACCACCCATGCAGCACCACGAGGAGAAATCACCGCCACCAGAACTTCCAGAATTTCGACACCGAGTAATGCGCAAAAGTGCATTTACTCTAATTTTGTAATTCTGTAATCCGCATGTTGCTTAAAAGCCACAAAATAGTCAACATGGCAGAAAATATAAATGCTGATAACCCATCAGAGGGAGAAACCACTGCTCCAGCTGCGGTTCCATACGTTGAAATTAGGGAAACTGAGTTGCAGCAATCCGCAACCGGCCCAGCTCAAACAACAGTAGATATCGAACAAGGCATTGCTAACTTAATGCAGTCTATGCTAGCTTCCACACTTAGTGAATCAAATATGCAGATACAAGCACAAGTAGAAAATAACAATAGAGAAGCAAATAGGCAGTTACAAGAAAAACTAGAGCAGAACAGTATAGGGCAAACAACCATACAATCAGACGTCCTCAGTCTAAGGAAATAACTAAACGTAAATAAAGGCGAGGTAGCTGTGACCTACAGATAGACACTTCAACTCAGGCTCAGGAAAATGTAAGGCTAGGTCAAAAATGGTTAGAAGAGAAGGTAAAATCTGAACTGAACACAGTCAAAAGAATTGTTAACAGTCAAGAAATTTCAGATCTTAGGAATGTCATTCACACCATGAACAATGTGCATGATAGAGAGATTGTCGATCTCAGAAATAGCATGCAAAAATTAGAGTTGGAACACAGTTCATCAAAAGGTATTCCAAGTGACTGCTAAGAAATGTCGGCGGACACCGGTAGCCCACCATTGCTATTCGGCGAAGCCTTAGACAATGTACAATGTGACTGTAGTTATAACAACGTGCATGCTCGTAGTGTCACTGCACCGGCAACTTGCTCTCACAGTAGCACCCACAATTTTAATTCTCACCTATTGAATGAGTTATCACCACTAACTTTCGATGAGGGAATGGGAGAACATGCCAAAGAATACATTAGAGCAAAGGCGTCCAAATAGGACTCGCGGTTACATCCCCATAATCGCTGGTAATCACTCTTTCCTTCCTTTGCGCGCGACCAAGCAGCTTACTTGAACACACTCTACCGAGGTCAATCTATCGATAGCCTTGAGAGAGGCATATATACACACAGACTGAACAGTGGGTGTGCTACGAATAATAGCATTGTCAACTCCTTCAACATCAAAAAGAGGAAGTTCTAAACGGAATGGGAATACCTGTTTTTTTGTTTTGAATATAACGAAAACATTAAGTGTCTGATATGTTCGAAAATTACACATGGCATAATACGAAATAATATACAGCGGCACTATTGCACATGTCATGTTGAATATGTAGAATTGAAAGGTATTATCATTATTATATGCCACGTTCATCGTTATTACAATAGTAGGCCTATTATTATTATTATTATTATTATTATTATTATTATTACTACTACTACAGAACTGCAGATTACTTGTATGGCGTTTATTGATTCATTAGGATTGCAACGAGCCAAGAGACTAACTGAGCTAAAGGAGAGCGCACTGTTCCTGCTACTAAATCACAAAATATAACAGAAAAATAACTACTAGCTACTTACGTTGTGGCGTGGAACATAGGTAAAGTCCTTAAATCTTTTCAAAAGGGGGAGTTTGTTAAATCATGTATGATGGACGTGGTAAAAATTGTGTGGCCTCAGCAACTGACTAATTTTAAAAACTTGCATCTTTTACCACAAAGTATCTCCTGAAGAATTGAGTTGTCCACTGATACAAGTATTTTTTTTTAGTTTTTTATTTATGGACGCTGTTTAACTACTATGGTCCTTAGCGTCCCATTCTATATTGGGCGTGAAACACCGGTAATTTTGCTCAGAGGCCTCTTTATAAGGCTTGAGGTTCTTTTACGTGCCGTAAATCTACGACACGGGACCACCGACTTTACTTCCCTTCCGAAGGAAGCCATGCTAAGGATTTTTACGCCCGAAAAAATCCATCGCCCTCCGCCGGGTTTGAACCCGCGACCTTGGGAACTAGAGGCTAGCACGGTACCACTAGTCCACGGAGGGCGTCACTGATACAAGTAGACAAGTGAATGCGAAAATCCGTAAATTTGTGTACTTCTCTCTAGCTCTTTTTTTTTTTTTTTTTTTTAAAGTTCCCTTGTCTTTCCCAGATTATACTACTGTGTTTTTCTGTTTTATAGCGCTTATTTCCGTAACACACACACACACACACACACACACACAAACACCCATGCCCGAGGCGGGACTCGAACCCGCGACCCTCAGCTTGGCGGAGCGCCGGAGCGACCACTCCAGCGACCACGGCTACGAGGGCCGGCTTCTCTTGATGAAAGCGCAGATTTGATTGACACATCTCAGTTGGCAATATTTGTAAGAGGAGTTGATGTCGGAGAGTATGTGCTCCTTTGGAAGACACTACTAAAGTAGAAGACATATTCAATGATTTTGTATGTGTGTCAATAAACACAATTTAGAGTGGTCCAAGATAGCGCAAAATTGCAAGGGATGGAGCTCGCTTGATGATTGGAGATAAGAAAGGGTTAGTTGGCAGGTCTTTCTTAAGGAAACAGGTGTAGTAAATGTTTGTACCTTGCATTGCATTCTACTCCAAGAATCCCTTTCTGTATTAAATAAATATTTCCAAGTGTACAGTGCAGTGCATAACTGTTAGCAGATACATGACATTTGTGAAACATAACGAAAGTATTAATTACAAGTGTTTCTTTGTAATTAAACACTGCTACTGTATAACTCTACAAATAATACAGTTCTCTGAATGAGTACATTCATTTCGAACAAGCATATGCGTCCACTCTGAACTCGTAGGACACCTCTTGCTGTCTGTTATGCGCAAACAGTGCAGCCGTTGCAACTGTTTTGCGGGTTGCCTTTTCAGTATGACACGGAACTGAAGGCTGTTTTGGCCGCCCTTGCATTAGAGAATTGGAGTAGTTAGATTAAAAGCCACTCCATATGAAATCAAACTCATTGTTGTAAAGAAAAGTTTAAAGGGACGTGTGTTGAACTGGTTAACTCTTTGGGCCGCTATGACCACAAGGCGCCACGGCGGAGGAAGAGCTACCGGTTGCCGAAAGACGGCTTGGGCCCCCGAGGCTGAGGTCTACCAATCCCTCATCTCACAAACTTCCCCAAGTTAAGCAGCATTGGGCCCGGTCGCTGGCTGGATGAGTGACCATCTACCAGCGACCCGCCCTGCCGCCAACTTGAGTACCCCCATCCCATTACCTGTATTCCCATCTTGCTTTGCTGCCATGCCGGCCTGCTTAACTTGACGACCACACAAGCGGTCGCCCAAGTTAAGCAGCATTGGGCTTGGTCACCGCATGGTCGCTAGTCCGCCCATGAGGAAACGCCGAGACCCAGCCAAAAGGTAGTGCAGAAAGCTAAACCCCGCCCAAGACAGACATAAATCAAAAGCTTGTGTATATTCTTTTAAACCTCCTTTATCGCACAGGTAAAGCCGCATACGCGGCTAGGTACTGTGGCGATTATATTCCGCCCAGGTAAACCTGGGCGACCTGTTCTCGATTGCTGGATTGCTGGATTGCTGGCTGAGATTAACCCTGGCAGATTCCCTTTCATACGAATAGTTTAAACAAGAATTCTTGCTCAGATATTGGGATCCAACAGAAGTAAAAGTCAGGTTACAGCCTAACAATGCTCGTTACAATTCGAGTGTGCATAGTAGCATTGACTATGTTTTGAGCCTGGCACAGAAAAGTAAGCAAACTGACCCACCAATGGAGAACCGAGAGATAATTGCGTTGTTAACAAATCACTTTGAACCACAAATTAAAAATGAGCTTATTGTTGCAATCGCAAAAATGCTGGAGTTAATCACGGCATTTGACAAAAACCGAGCACTGTTAACACATAGCAGGCCCGGCCGAGGGAAAACGCATTCTCACAAGACAGCCGACAACCGTGGTTTAAGGGGACAGGGGCACAAGTGCCAGATAACAATGCGCGCAACCAGAATTCCCCAAGGGAAAGACACAGACACCAGGCGCCTAGATCAGACAAGGGGCAACAAACACACTATGGCGACAGGCAACAAAGACAATAGGAGGGAAGCCACAATACATAATATCCATTGCACGGGGCGCAACAATCCTCACAATGGCAATTTCAACAATGGCCTTAGGAACTTCTTGGGCAGCCAAAATCAATATCAGGGAAACCCAAACTAATACACAGGAAACCATAACCATTACTGGTACAGGATATATTCTAACAATTCTGGAAGAAATAATCCGGTAAACTCCAGACAATAGGAAATACAAACAACGGGAGAAGGGGGTCGAACCCGGAATTAAATAGAGAAAACTAAGGCCAAACTAATGTACAGAATTCTGGAAACCTGGCCCAGGTGCTTGCAGGGGCAGGTAAACACCTCAACAGATGTAACAAAATCAAGACGTCCAATTTACGGCCCATTTCGATTATTAATAAAGTACACATGTAGAAAAGCACAACAATGCACATGCAATGCCTGCATACATAGATATTAATGAGTCACCTAAGAGGCTAAGATAGCTGTAGAAATTATGGGTATAATGACAGACGTGCTAATAGATACGGGTACAAATGTTTCTGTCTGCTCCGAGGAATACTTTCAAAAATTGTTACATAAGAAAGTTAAAATAATGTCCTTGCCCATTAAAAATGTGTACTGCACGGTAGCAATCTCCAAAAGTAAGGAAAGGGTGAAACAACAGGCAATATTTTCAATAACGATGGGAAACACTACATTTCAGGTGATTTTTTTAAAAATATCCCGGACGTACAACAACAAGCAATTGCCGAAACAGATTGTTTTAATACATGGGGGGCTATAATTAATTTTGAAGAAACATGCTTAACTTTGGATAAGGGAAAATAATAGTACCATTTACAAGGGGACAAACACCTCGGGAAAACATCCCCACAGAAGGCGAGCAACAGATAGCAGCAGAAACTTTCTTTGTCGAATCCAATACTTTTAATGAAGAACCAATGCTGACGAGGGACAGGACAAGGTAACTTTAAAAACGAAAGCCGTAATTTAGATAAGGGACTTTTCTATATCAACACCCAGAAGATTTGTGGTGCTTCAGAGCACGTGAAGCTATTTACAGTTTAATTCCAGTAGCGAGCGACAGGTAGACAAGAACAGGTTTGCAGTACCTCAAGAGTGACGGTGCTAGATTAGATTGTATTCTCTGAGTTCACTAGCGGCCATAAAGGCTTGTGAACATAGAACATGTCAAGGAAATGTACAAAAATTACATATAAACATAAACATTACACAAGATATAGAACATTTGAAATAAAATACAGACATACTATATGCGTGTCAAGGAAATGTACTACATCGTTACATATATACATAAATATTACATAGAATACAGAACATTTAAAATAAAGACATATTATATACAAAATGAAACGAATCAGGTGTAATTTTGTACAAAATCGAATACCTCCCTACCGTTATTAGGTTAACATTATATTTATAGATAATAACAGTTATTTTAACTTTCACTTGTACCTTCGTTCGTCTCATCATTTTGTTCTATTTGATTTGTAATGCATAGCATTTACTGTCAGTTCTTAATATACATACATTTAAATAGTTTCATTAATTCTAGAGCAGGCATCAAATGTAACTGGCAATTGTCATTAATATTTACTAATACTACTTACAGAGCTATATATGTATTATCATCAGGATAATTTGCCATTCAGATAATCTTGTGCAGAATAATATGCTTTTGAGCATAGGTACTCTTTAACAGCAATTTTAAAGACATTGGGAGAGTATTAAATATTTTTATGGTCTCATAATATACACCTTTCTGGAAGCAAGAAAGCTTTGCACTTGGATTTAGGACATAGATCTCGTTAAAGCACACAATCTATATCGAATAGTATTATTATATTTTTTGTGGAGTTGACTATTTCCTAGCTATTCCTTGTTATTGATCTGAATTTTCAAATACTTATACTCAGGGCTCGATATTAGGTCCACTATTGTTTATAATTATGATTAATGATCTTGTTTATACTCTACCAGATGTGCCAAATTTGTATGCGTAAGACACTACTTTGAGGACTAGAAATGAAAATGTTGATGAATTGAATAATTTAACTCAGGTTAATTTTACAGCTGCTAAGGACTGGTTTCATGTAAATGGTTTTATGTTGAATTAAGAGAAAACCCAAATAATGAAGTTGGGATTAAAGACTACAGGTGATGAGATTAAAACTGTAAATCTGTTAGGATTTGTACTTGACTCGAAGCTTTCATGGAAGCGCATGTATGTGGTAAGTTGTCAAGAGCCACTTATTTGATTAGAAAATTAAAATCTGGTATATCATTGGAAGGATTAAGAAATGTGTATTTTACACTGTTTCTAAGTTCTATTATATATATGGGATACATTTATGGGGAAATAGTCCCCATGCTAAAGAAATATTGTTGTATCAAAAAAGAGTTATTAGGATTACGTTAAGTAAGAAGCCAGATGAACATAGTAAACCATTATTTTTACTTTCTCTACTACGTATAGTAAGTAGGGGAAGTATTGTATTCCACCCAAAAATTCGATACCCAGATTTCACCGGAAATACATGTTTTGAGGTGCACTGAATGCATATAAACCATAAGAGATAGACAAAATTGTACTACACAAAAAATGTAGATCGCGTTAAAATACACAATTTATGTCTTACATTTTTTGTTGTTGAGTGAACCATTTTCGAGATATTGCTTGTTATTCCCTTAAATTTTCCAATACTTATACTTTTTCTCAAATGGGAATTCCTTATTCATTATTTTGTCCTGATAATGCAAAAAGAATGGAATGCTCCACATAGCAACCAGCTCTTAAAATATTTTACTATCGCTTAAAGCCTACCAATTCCCCTTGCACCTACAAGAAAATTAGCAATAAGATTAACATCTCGATATCCTGATTAACATGAAGCATATGGAGAATAAGCATTTGTAAAAATAGTTTGTACAAGAGTAGAGAAAGTCATGTGAGTGTAACACATTAGATTTTTTCAATTGAAGATACTTATTGTTTTTAATTTATTTATATGGAATTCGCTATCCATTTTTTACTCGCGGTCATGCAAAGAGAACGGAATTTCAAAGCCACCACATAGCGACCACCTCTTAAAATATACTTTATACTTTTATAAGATTGGTAAACCATAAAATATTGACACAAACGCACAACACAAAAAATATAGAGCTCTTTAAAAACTAAATTTATTGTATCGTTTTTATGGTAGGTATTAGCAATTTCCGAGATATTTTTTAGTATTGGTTAGCATTTTTCAATAATTTGTACGTATTTTCTGAAGTGCTGTCTCTATTCAGTTCAGTCGGGCGTAAACATCCTTAGCAAGGCTTCCTTCGGAAGCGAAATAAAGCCAGTGGTCCCGTGTCGTAGATTTACGGCACGTAAAAGAACCTCAACCTGATAAAAGAGGTCTCTGAGCAAAATTACCGGTCTTTCAAGCCCAATATAGAATGAGACGCTAAGGAACATAGTAGTTAAAGAGCGTCCATAAATACAACAACTCAATTTAATTTACCTCTTAAAAGATTTGACTATCGCTTAAACCTACTGTATTCCCCTAATCCCCTTATATCTACGAGGTAATGTGTGATAAACCATTTCTTTGATATCGAGATTTCACCGAAACACATGTTTTGAGGACTTCTGAATAAAAAAAAAGCATTTCTAGAAAAGGCCCCTGTGTGTGTCTATGAACAGCATAACTTAAAAACATAAATATTGTTTAACTATCAAACTTGGTACTTAAACAGCATCTTCTGAAGATGTGAAACGCAAATTTACAAGAATTCCCCCTCACCACAAACTATCGTTTACATGGGAATACTTCACCATTTGTTATTTAAAAACAGCTGTAACAATGTTGATTAAAACACATATGAATTCGGGAGGTCCCGGGTTCAAATCCCGTGGGCCGACCAATCTGTCTGAGGTTTTTTCGTGGTTTTCCTCAGTCGCCAAGGTAAATACCGGATTGAATATTTAATACCACGACCCAAAGTTCCACCTTAAGTCTAAAACAATAGTAAAAAGAAAAAAAAGCGGTAATAGCAAATGCTGTTCCATCTATCTGCAGACAATGTAAGCAGTTAGTCTGGACGGTACCCTAACGCAATCTGCTCGGCATGAAGCAGAAGATCGGACTGGGGGTCTTGTGGGCACGTGACGAAGCAAGACGGCATTTTCCAGGGATGAGACCTAGAAGGCTAACTGTCCGCCTTTCTGTGTGGGGGCGGCGGTTAGACTGGACGGCACCCTAATACCATCTGCACGGCATAAAGCAGGTGGTTACAGGGATGAGACCTAGAAGGCTAACTATCCGCCTTTCTGTGTGGGGGCGGCGGTTAGACTGGACGGCACCCTAATGCCATCTGCACGGCATAAAGTAGGTGGTTACAGGGATGAGACCTAGAAGGCTAACTGTCCGCCTTTCTGTGTGGGGGCGGCGGTTAGACTGGACGGCACCCTAATGCCATCTGGACGTCATAAAGCAGGTGGTTACAGGGATGAGACCTAGAAGGCTAACTGTCCGCCTTTCTGTGTGGGGGCGGCGGTTAGACTGGACGGCACCCTAATGCCATCTGCACGGCATAAAGCAGGTGGTTACAGGGATGAGACCTAGAAGGCTAACTGTCCGCCTTTCTGTGTGGGGGCGGCGGTTAGACTGGACGGCACCCTAATGCCATCTGCACGGCATAACGCAGGTGGTTACAGGGATGAGACCTACAAGGCTAACTGTCCATCACACATCGTTCTAAGAGTTATCCACCAACAGATCCGTCGCGATATCATGGAAAGAGTATGGAATTTGAGGGTCAGCGTATAATCACCTGACTATACATTCGGTTTCTTCTCTCCCCTTATATCTACAATGAAATGTGAATGGAACTATTTCAGCTCGATTTATCACGAAGACATGTAGATATGATATAAAAATCACAAAGTCATACAAATTAGCATTTAATATCAGGTTACGAAATGACACGGAGTGGGGCAAATCATGAGATTGTTACACATCAGATGTGTTTTGAAGTTGTAGGAACGTTCTCACAACTTGCACCCCTCTAGCAACTGAACGACAGGACAGAAAATCCTCTTCCCGAGCTTCTTATAATCCTTTGTGACACTGAAGGGGCACCCCCCCCCGCCTTCAGTTTCTCTAGCAACGCACATTTTAATGAACCGAGTTAGCTCAAACTTGGAAAATATTTGTACAGCGACTTTCAACTGAAAAATATGGAGAAAAATATTCCAAACCGTTACAGTGACGCTGTGTAGAGAATTTATTTGCCCGGAAGTTTCATCACGCCCCCTTCCACTAATTAAATTAAGGTTCAGCAAGCAAGTATAAATTGAAAGAGAAAAGGGGCATAAATATGATGTATCAGCTACATTTTAAAGGTATAGCATTAACAGCACCTGTTGAAGAAGGCTGTTTGGTTCAATCTCACACCATTGTACGTTCACCGATGTTTTAGCTAAGGGAAGGGGTCAATACCTGGCCGAGTGAGAGAAGCCTGTTATTCACTTCAGTCTGCATGGCTATGGAGTTCAGATATGTAAACACACACCTCTCCTGCCTAAACAAACAATTTAGAGTAACTGTTCTGCGTTGTAAGGCCATATTATATGCCTTTATTTTTGTCTTTGTATCTTTTGGTAGGTATAAAAAGTATGAAGATAGTGAGTAAACATTTAATAATTTAATTGCGTATTCTTATTTATTTAAAATAGTTATTTTAAATTTATAAAGCACCTGAAATTATTCAATTTGCGTTTTGTTTGCATGCTTTCTATTTTGTTAATTAGCACTTTACAAAGAGTGCAAAAGTTTGTTTTCTGATATATTTAGAAATTTCATATTTAATTTATACTTAACAAAAGACTTTCAATATTTTTTTGTGTTTTTAATGACTACACTTATTTAAAAAATTAAACATTTCTAAATAATCCTCGTGCGTACTTAAAAACCCAAAGTGTTTCATTCAGGTTTTTTTTAAATTATGGACGCTCTTTAACTACTATGGTCCTTAACGTCCCATTCTATATTGGGCGTGAAAGACTGGAAATTTTGCTCTTTATCAGGCTTGAGGTTCTTTTACGTGCCGTAAATCTACGACACGGGACCACGGCTTTACTTCCGTTCCGAAGGAAGCCATGCTAAGAACATTTACGCCCGTAAAAATCCATCGCCCTCAGCCGGGTTTGAATCCGTGACCTCGGGAAGTGTTACATTCACATGACTTTCTCTATCCTCTATCGCTTATTCGCGGTACATAAATTATTCTTATGAAAGTTTATTTTCCTAACTACTTCATTTTAATTGAGATAAATATTTTCGGAAATAGTTGATTTACACATTTCGTTATTGATACAAAGGAAACAGCTATAGTAAAATGTTTACGGACTGGACGCTATACGCTAGTCTTAAAATTCCATACTGTTTCATTGTCATTGCGAGAAGCAATTGAAAATCGACAGGACTTTAAAAGAAGGGTTGAACAATTTCAATCATTAATAACGTATATCTCGGAAATGTGATGTCACAAAAAAGTTATTGAACTCAGTTGTGTGTTATCGTCTATCGCTTAACGTTTACCACTTGTACAAGATAATACAAATTTCCTTCAGGATGAAGAGGATTTCATAGGCTATTTCCAAAAAAATCAGGATATAAATTTTATTTGTCATGTAAATATCGTTAAAATATAATATTTTAATCAAAATCGTTGGAGCCAAATTTTAGAAAATAAAAAATGTCTAAAAATGTTACATATAAAGGGTAGTTTGGGTTACGGGGGATTTTCTTGAAAATCTTTGTGGTTGCATCTTTGGAAGTTACTAAACCTAAATGCCAAGTTCGGTATTTATCGGACTTTCGGTTTTGAGTTCTGCTGTTCACACACACACACGCACGCACGCACACATGCACGCACGCACACACATTTCTAAAAATGTTTTGTTTTTGGAATCAGAAGACCTAAAAACACGTGTTTCTGGTGAATTTTTTGGCAGAATACGTACCTTATCTATCTACCAGGTACATGTTAGAGAAAGTAAAAATGATTTGGGTTTTCTCCATTATATTGGAATATTTTATAAATTTAAGAATGATCACATATGTAATCAGATAAGAAACAATAAAAATCGGATCATCATAATAAAAAGAAACACGTTTCAGGGTTTATAGAACTTTTTATGGTTTGCTAACGCATGCTATTCGAATTCTGCTACGAGTAATGATCTACAAAAATCTGCAAAGACTTTAGTATGTAGATTCAAAACCAAGATTCCTCCAGCTACTCACCGCTGAAGATTGCAATGGTATTCACCCAAGACATATTAAGTCCCAAACACGAGATTACAACCTAACTTGGCAGGTTATTTTAACTTTCTCTAGCAGCTATAGTAGGAAGTGTTGCGCACGACCGAAAAATCGGTATTAAGATTTCAAGAAAAATACTCATTTTGAAATACTCTATTTTTATAAATCAATCCGCTTGTGCGTGTGTATGTCTGTCTGGGAAAAGTATACCTAAGGACAAAAGATAGATACATACCGAGCGTGGTATGTTAGATACATTTATAATTCATTCAATTTTCTTGCTACTACTAATAACCAGCATAAACGCAACTGGTATCCAGCTGTTTAACTAGCAAAACTTACTACTAGACTAAAACCTATTCCACTGGGATCCAGCGGTTACTTACGAATCACCAATACTATATTTCCTTCATTTACCTTTTTATTTATTAAAATCATCTACCTTTTTAAATTTATATATGTATATAATTATTTTATAACACATTTATTTTATAATTTATATTTTCCTTTCCTACTATCTGGATGCTAATACATTAATTATGCTATTCTAGGAGTTTCTTGAGATAGGATCATATACACTTAACACCCTGGTTGTTTGTATATATGTACCCTTCATTTTACTATATAAATTTTCCAAAACTAGCAATTTAAATTACTCTTCTCATCTATAATTTACCTATATCACCACTTTTGTTATTATATTCCTCTTTTTCTTTAATAATTTTCCTCCACCATTTCTCTCTTACCTTCCCTGTATATTTACCTAATTGTTTCAAAAGTTCTTTCTTATTGTTTCCAAAGAGTTTTAAAAATAATATCTCTATCTGTAATTTATCTCACTTCGTAAAGCCTGGTATGAGTTCATTACATTTCAAAGATGTGACACGAAGATTTTCAAGAAAATTCCCCACACTAAACTATCCTTTAAATTGAAAACATTTCGTAATATTTTATTTTGCCAGAAACTACTCTTAACAATTTTGATTATAATACTATATATATTTACGCGGCTAGTAAAATGTATAACTTGAATTTTCTGAGAAAGGCCTGTGATATCCACTTTTGTATACTTTTATAAGATTGGTAAACCATAAGATATTGACACAAACTTACCACAGAAAAAAATATAGAGCTCTTTAAAAACACAATTTATTGTATCGTTTTTACGGTAGATATTAGCAATTTACAAGATATATGTTAGTATTGGTTAGCATTTTTCAATACTTTGTACATATTTTCTGAAGTGCTGTCTCTATTCAGTTGTGTCTCACGGAAAGAGTATGGAATTCTAAAGGCAGCATATAGTGACACAATGTTTAAACATTTGACTATCACTTCAGCCTCTTTATCCCATGTGTACCTACAATTAAATGAGTAATGAAAACTGTTTCAACGATCTCGATTAACAATAAGCGGATACAAAAATAAACTCTTGCAAGAATAGTTTACAGAAGCTATATAAAAATAAGATAGTGGCTAGAGAAAGTCATGTGAATGTAACATCAGATTATAAGTTTTTTTCTTCTTTTCATGGCAAGAGCTTGTTAGTACAGTTAACTTTTTTAAATATTGTTTTCGCATATTGTAAGTAAGCACTTTGTGTTTAATTCGAAATCTTTTCGAGACAATTATATATCTTAGTAACGTAAGGTTAGATATATGATTGTGTGTGAATTTGTGATGGTAGAGAAAGTCGTATGAATGTATCGCATCCGATTTTTAAAGGTTTTTCACCTCTGTCCCCTTGTTCAGCCATTTTTGCAAACAAATGAGAGTAAACATTTGATAATCACAAAGCATCATAATCACTAAGCAAGCAAAAAGCAGGTGAAATACAAACGAGTGGTGTTTGCGAAAACGTAAAATCGCACACCCACATCTCTTATAAGCTTCTAGTTTGGTACCTCCGTTGTAAAAATGCTGAAATGTGAGGCCAATTAAACAGAATTTCTAGAGCTATGAATAAGTGATATATGAGTATGGACTGGCCATTAGGGGCACTGACAAATCCAATCCTTGCTAATTAAACAATGCAATTACATGGACCACTGCACTTTGGTGTCCAATATCCAATCAGATATACGATAAATGCTGCATCAGCTAAGTTCTGAGGGTGAACCTGTCCCATTAATTCAACATCTCCAAGTGAGCCTGTCTACTCCTATTAAACTGACAAACACAGTCGATGATTCTGCTGTACAAACTGGTCAAGGAGCAGGACAGGTTCCATCTAAGACACACAAGAAGTAATCACAAAAAGCTACAGTGTTAATTCTGTAATATGTACTTCCTTTTACTTTATTTATCCAGTAGAATTAAACAACAACTTCCCCAATTTATGGATTGCCAAAAATGACAAGCTTACCAATATAATTAAAAATATTAACATTTAATATTGTAAATAAACTAATAAAATAAGAAAGAAAATATGAAAAACAACATTTTACTATTATATAGTTATAATAATGTATATTTACCGATGATTGTACAAATGATTTCTCAGAACCGATTCAGCCTTTTCATGTTGTAATGGGTATATGTTTAATAAAATGTTCTTGTAATTAAAATCACGGCAAAACTTAAAGAAAAAGAAAGGCAATGTTCCTCTTGCGCTGACCATTAAACCTATCATTGTGATGTGTTGGAGATCGTATTTTTCTTTGTAGTGGGTGGTGGGTCCATAAATATTAGTTTTCTCCAGATGGTTGGCCACTCTAAGACTCCATCCTGATGGTGTCAATTCTGGGTGTGATCAATGGCCATCATATCAATCCTTCTGGTATTTTATACTGAGAGATTTCTCTTTAATAGTTATTCAGCTATCAAAAGATATTATTTTATGTCTAGAATTACGCAACAGTTCGCCATTTGGGCAGGATCCCGAAACCTGTCCAAGGGTTTCATACTTAGTGCAGTGGTTATCGTTTTGGGATCTACTAGGCTTATTCTTACAGCGCAAACATCGGTAGCCATTTTAATCGCCTGCTTCCATTCTCAGCCTGTTAGGCCTTCGGGTTTACTGATGCAGGAGTTAGCGGGTGAATACTCCTTGAATAAGTTAACACTTTTGGCTTTCTGAGTTAAAGAACACCAACCAAGGAATCCCTTGCGACGGAGAGTCTTTCTGACCCGAGTCGCATTTATGTGGCTGTCTTCAGGAGACGTATATTCGGAATCTTCGGATTTAATTTCTTCAAACAGTCCAAAGAATCACCTATAAGGTCTCTAGTAAGCTGAATATGTATGTTGTTAATCAAAATTAATTTCTGAGAAGAATTTATGCATTGCAGGAAAGCTTCCTATCGCATTCTAAACAATTCCAGAACTTTTAAAAGTTTTGGCGCAGTAAACTTCTGGAATATTCAGTGATCACTTTTGGTATTATCTGACGATTACTCCAACTCCATCACAATCAATTTTGAGAATAACACAAATAATCTACTGCGTCTGTCTCCATTCAAATTAAGGAGATATGGTTTGTATAGCAGTAATGGCAAGATTAATGACAAATATTATGGTGCAGTAGTTTCATAGAAATAAAATAAAACTGTTTGAAGTTGACCTGTTTTTCTGTGACATATTTTTTCTACAATAAACAACACAGAACAATTACGTAATAAATCACAATGGAATGCAAATTGTATGTCATGGCACTGCAATAATTTCAATTTCACCACAGCGTCACACATTAAGGCCCTTGAAAGTCTTTCAATGCATCTGATTATTATCAGGGAACGGAAGGGACACCTCGCACACTTCGATCCAAAGCGAATCTTTTGTGCTTATCACCCAGAAGGAACGCATGTGTGAAGGAACCACAAGGCTATAAGCCACAGGTAGGCCGACAGAGACACTTGATGATTAGGGCACACAGGCGAGATTCTCAGAGAAGGCTTCCCTCTGGCGGAACTCGACCCACCGGAGCTTAGAGAAGGCTGCCATCTGGCAGGGCCGAGAACTTTCCAACGAGCAATCACCTACCATCTGTTCGACACCGACCGACTCTGCACATCCCCTAAACCCACCTGAAACATGAAAGGGGAAGCGAAATGATAGGAAATGAGGGAAAGAAAATTCGTGACAGAAGAGAAACCACCCCAACATTCGCTCTGCCAACCAGGGAAAACCACGAAAAACCCATGGTAGGAGTGACAGACCGCAGGAATCGAACCCAGAACCTCCCGAATGCGAGCCTCGCACGTTACCGCGGAGCCATGTCGTTCATTTGCAATGCATCTACAGGGAGAGCCAAAAAATCTACGAACCGGTTACGCGGTGTTTTTCCTGTCCGCGTCCTCGGCGCTCGTTGCCGTCTGCCTCTATCATAGAAATGCGCGGATGAAACCATACAACATTTTAAAAACCACTTTTAAAGGCTTTACTTACCAACTTTATGAAAGGAGACGCTGAAACTGGCCACCGTCGTTGTCCATACATTGTTGGCCAATTTTTTTTCGAGTCAATATTGAAGCCCGTGCATACGTGAATACAATTTTGCCCCCTGTTTTTTAGGAATTAACAAACAGGGAACGTGATTTTGCCTTCTTTCAACAACACTACTCTGCAACAGCTCATACGGCCAATATTTCGATGAGAACAATTGAAAGTGTGTTTGAGGACAGAATTATTAGTAGAGATTTGTGGCCCCCTCGGTCCCCCGAACTAACCCCCTGCGATTTATATCTCTGGGGTAACTTGAAGTGTAGAAGACAAACCCACACACTCTGGAAGAATTAAAACAAAATATCCGCCAGGAAATTGCCAACATTTCTCAACGTGAACTACGGCGAGTGATGGATAGTTTCCTAAAGAGGTGCCAAAAATGTATGGACAACGACGGTGGCCAGTTTCAGCATCTCCTTTCATAAAGTTGGTAAGTAAAACCTTTACAAGTAGTTTTAAAAATGTTGTATGGTTTCATCCGCGCCTTTCTAGGATAGCGTCAGATGGCAAAGAGCGCCGAGGACGCGGACAGGAAAAACGTCGCGCAGCCGGTTCATAGTTCTTTGGCTCTCACTGTATATAAAACTGATTTTTAGATTATAGATTTACAATCATTTTTAAAGTGGGTTCGCAGCAACTTTTCATCTGCCAGCTTCTTCTTACTGACATTAACTTCTGCAGTTAATGTTTGAATGGTTCCCTCTTTTCAAAATGGCACAATCGGCTCTAACATTACAGTAAAATCTGGTTCCCCATTAACATTAATCCAACATTATTTCTTTGACTAAATATCTGAAGGCGAAACCCGACAGCATGTTTCAGTACACACTATGAGTGTACGCCAATGACTGCAAGAAAGATGGATTCATACTCTTGTTTCCCCTCATTACGTATCTACTTTTCTATATCTCCAAAGGCTTGTGGAGTAAAGGAGTGACCTCGCACTGTAACACAGTTTTACAGAGCTTCACAATCGCTGACATCTGTTTTAAGTCTATTTTGTAATTTTGTAATGCTGTACATTTAACATATTTAATTCCGTAGGAGATAAAACCGCAAAATTATCAATGCAGAACGAACGTTTCATATCAAAATACCTGTGAGAATAACAAGGGAGTTGGTGGTTTTGCTATGACACCCTATTTTCAAGACCCGATTAGTATAAATTTGGTCAAGCTTTTAAGTCTTTTAAAATTTAAATTCTTTAGAGTGGCGCGTAGTACAAGATACAAAAGTATAAGTATATCAAAATTCAAACCAATAACAAAGAGTATTTCGGAATTGGCTAACGCTACAAAACATTTTATTTGACATAAATTGTGTGCTTTTACGATTTTTGTCTAGTACGATTTTATATATCTCTTACACTTTACAAATTATATAAACGTCATTCAGAATGAAGACCATTTCAGGCTATTCTCAGACAAATTCAAGATTTACATTTTATTTATGTAAATACCTTAAACATATGGTGTTTTAAAGAAAATGCTTAGACGTATTTAAAAATAAGAAACTTTTCTCCGTAAAGGGTAGTTAGAATTGGAACGATTTTCTCGAAAATCTTCGTGTCGCATCCTTGTATAATGCTGAACTTAAATATCAAGTTTGGTATTTATTCGACTTTTCGTTTTTGACTTATCTGTCCATAGTCACGCGGCAACGTTTGTGCCTGTTTTTATTCAGGGCCTCAAAACATGTATTTCCAGTGAAACCTTGGTCCCGAGGTTTTGGGTGAAATACAATTGTTCATCTATATACTAGGTAAGCTGTAGAGAAAGTAAAACAAGTTTTTTTCTTAATTCAAGGAACCTAATGAAATCTCTGTATCTCATTTTGGGTAGACTGCAATACTTCTGCCATAGGTAGATGCTACAGAAAGTACAAATTATGCTTGACTCGTAGGTATATTGTTTTGGCACACAAAGTTCACAATTCCAGTGGGCATTTGTAGGTAGAGAGATTTCTGTTTTATTTCCACATCTGTGTAGAATATTTTTTGTACACACACACATGAAGTACCAACAGAAAATAAAAAAAAGGTACAACGTACGTCAGAAGCTTTTAGAAAGAGTTCCGAAATGGCTCAGGACTAATCCCTTGGCGAGCCGCTAGTTCTCTGTGTAAAAGCAAGTGCCTCTGTGTAATGTATGGATGTTTGAAAGCGCAAAATGACCACACGAATTTGTCTGCGGTTTTCATAGTTCTATATGATGTTTCTTGAGAAAGGTAAACATTTAGGGAAAAGAGAAAGCACTCGTCATTCTCGTCATTGCCTCATGGGTATGGTACTACAGACCTAGGATTTTTAGTCCCTCAAAACTCAATTTTACTCGCCTAATATAAGCTCTAAAATTATCAAAATAGGCACTAAATACAGTCAAATGCTGAGGACTTTGAAATTCATTTCGACCTACAGAAATTTCATTAAATCGGTTATTTAATATTTTTATCTTAAAAGAGTCAAAATTGCTACTTTTAAATCTAATATTATACTGTGTCTATTTTTACTTTCTCTACTACGTATAGTAAGTAGGGGAGGTAGGTATTGTACTCCACCCAAAAATTCTATGTCGAGATTTTATCAGAAGTACATGTTTTGAGGTCCCCTAAATCCAAAAGAAGAATTTTTAGAAAAAGGTCCACGTGTGTGTCTGTGAACAGCATAGCTCAAAAACGAAAAGTCGAATAAATACCAAACTTGGTAATGCCTTGCAAAGATGGGAGACAAAGATTTTCAAGAATTAATTTCTAAAAATGGTTCTAAAGGTTTTAAATAAAATACCGTATATTAAAACATATATCTTGAATTTTCTGGGAATAGCCTGTGAAGTGCACTTCATTTGGAAGAAATTTTTATAATCTTATACAACTGGTAAAAGGTAAGCGAAGGACGAAATGAAAACGTACAAAAAAAAAAAAATAGATGTCTTTAAAAGAGACAATTTATTTCAAATACTTTCTTTTTGTGACATAAGCCATTTCTCAGATATCCGTTATTAGAAGGTTCGAATTTTCATTTCATGGTCATTCTCGCGATGTAATAGAAGCAGTAAGGAATTTTAAGGCCAGCGTATAGCGTCCAGTTCTTAAACATTTGACTATCGCTGTTTTTTTTTTATCTGTAAAAAAATGTATATATATATATATATATATATATATATATAATTTTTTAACGACGCTGTCAATTACATCAGCGCGACTGGGGTGCCGGAATTTCATTCCGCAGTTCTTTTACATGCCAGTAAATCTACTCACACGGGACTGTCGCTTTTAAGCACACTTAAAAACCACTAGTTCGGGTTGGGTTTGAACCGGACGTAGAAATCAAAAGGCCAGAGCCTAACCAACTGAGTCACCCAGACCGACATAAAGAAATATGTAATGTAGCTATTTCTGCTAAGGTTTATTTGGAATAAAATGAAGTAGATAGAAAAATAAGCTTTAGTAATAATAGGTTGTATACCCAATAATAAACGATAGAGGGTGAAGAAAGTCATGTGAATGTACCATATCAGATTTTTAAAAATGTGATATGTATGTATTAGGAATGGATATGGAAGGAAACAACACAGTTGAAATTATTTACTAAAGTAGTTTCATATGTAAAACATTAAACTTGGCAACATTACATAATTAATATGCAGTAAACTTATTTGCTAGTAACATACCTTACAAATTGTTTCATTCTGAGATTATATCGATTAACATGTTGTAGGTACACAAATAAGCTTTTGTGGGAAAAATTCGTAGAGGAGTGTGTAAGAAAAGATGTTTGAAGTAAACTATTCGGCAGATATTAGCGTCACACAGTTATGTTCCTTGCGATATACCACAAATAGCGGCCATGAATCATGTGTAGGGGTTGTAAGTGGCAAGATGTGAGATACGCTAATTGGCTAATTTAATGGCCGGAATACATACACACATTATACTCTGTAATCGGTAATCGAACCGCGGTTCGCGACACACAATGCAGATTCTGTAGCGATTGCGCCACGAAGTCAACGCGTTGGATTCCTCAATGAAAAAATCTAATGTGATACATTTACATGAATTTCTCTACCCTCTATCTTTATTAGTGGGTATACAAACTATTCTTACTAAAGCTTATTTTACCATCTACTACATTTAATCCAAATAAACATTTGCAAAAACGGTTGCATTACACATTTCGTTATAGACACAAAGAGAAGAGTTATAGTCAAATGTTTAAGAACTGGACGCTATACGCTGGCTTTAAAATTCCGTACTGTTTCCACGCAAGAAACAACTGAAAATCGATGAGACTTTAAAAGAACGACAATTATTGAACAATTTGAACCTTCAGTAGCAAATATCTTAGAAACAGCTTATACTTCAATAAATAAATAAATAAATAAAAAACACTTATTTTAACTAAATTGTGTGCATTAAAGAGATATACATTTTTAGTAGGGTACGTTTTCGCCTATCCCTTAACATTTACAAGTTATACAAGATTATACAAAATGTCTTCCGAAAGAGAACTAGGCTATTTCCAGAAAATTCAAGATATACATTTATTGTGATGAAAATATCTTTCATATATGGTATTTTAATCAAAATCGTTAGAGACACTTTTTAGAAAATCAGAATTTTCGAAAAAATGTTCCATGTTAAGGGTAGTTAGGGTGAGGGGATTTTCTTGAAAATATTCGCGTCGTATTCTTGGAAGATACTAAACTCAAATTCCAAGGTTCGTATTTATTCGACGTTTCGTTTTTCAGTTATGCTGTCCACACACAGACACACATACGGATATGTTTCCAAAAATGCTTTACTTGGATTCAGGGCGCCTCAAAACACGTATTTTCGGTGAAATCTCGGTATCGAATTCTTGGGTGGAATGCAATACTTCTGGAATGCAATACTTCCCCTACTTACTATACGTAGTACAGAAAGTAAGAAAACATCTGCAGCAAACGATTCTGTAAGAGATACAAATATGAATGTATGCACACCATTACATTGAGATTACGCAATCTGGATTTACAACAGCTGTACGTTATTCCTTTTTACCGCTGATTTAACTTATCGGTCATATTGCGTGTAGTTCGTTGGTTCACTGCGGTGTATGCCAGACAGATGGCCTTAGATCTTGTACCATCTGTTTTGCTGCTATCGAGATTTGGGGGAATTTGGCTTGGTTGTTTTCAAGTGTGCACGCACTCACTGTAATGTTGGACAGGTGGCCATAGTTGCGTAGTCGCTTGAATTAAATTAAATTGAGTTGTACCATCTACTTAGCCAAATAAATTGTTGACAGATGGCTTTAGTTATATGATTGCCTTCCTATATCATCTATTTTATTTATATTTATTCTTGATCTGTAGGCAGAATTTTGGGTCATAAATATCCAATTCGGTATTCATATGGAGATTGAGGGAAACCACGAAAAAACAGCAGTCACGGGATTTGAACCCATGAACTTCCGAAATCGAGCAATCTCGCGCGGTATTTATACTTATTAGATTACATTACCGGCAATATCTGATGATAAATTATACCTTAATGCCTCTATGGTTTAACATGGTGGACAAACTTCTGGCTTCTCAACTCAAAGAGGTTCATGTCTGGTCCCGGATGTGGCGGAAGAATTTTTCTTTAACTACAATCACTGCCATACTCCACAGAGTCTGGAAATATGCGTGTGGGAGTGTATATCAAACAGTAATATATAAAATAACATTAAAACCTCCAGTTAAACGACTTGTAGTCCCATCAGTTATTTCTCAAGTCAAAGCTCTCAATAAGACCATATATGTTTGGAACATTTTATTACCATGTATTTCAGTATCAGTTTCATGGCTTAAGTGAAACGAACGAAAATAAATACAAACCACGTCATTACCGCTTATTTTACGTGGACCCACCCCGTCGTATAGTTTAGAGTGGAGGGGAATTTGTGTCGCAACTTTGGAAGATGCTTAAAATAAATACCAAATATTTATCTCAATTTTCGTTTTTCAGTTATATTCACCGACAGATGAATGACAGAACCCTTTTCTAAAATGCATTTTGTGTTCCGGAGACCTCAAAACTTATTTCCGGTGCAAACTCTATATGGAATTTTTGGGTGGAACACAATACTTCCTCTACCTACTCTAGGTGTGTGACATAGAAAGGCTAAAAATCGTAAGTATTACATTTATATCACTTTCTATGCTCAGTACGTGTATTTTATGACCCTTCTAGGAACTATTCTTAAAAAAAGTTTGCTTTTCTACTTTCATGCTAATCCAGATAAATCTTTGTAGAAATATTTTCACTATACATTTCGTTGTAGATACGAGGTTAGAGGAGGCTGAGGCCATAGTCAAATCTTTAAAACGCGAGTCGCTATGTGCTGGGTTTGCTGGTTCAAAATGTTCAAATAATGGAGTTTTCACTCAATTCTGAAATTTTTATTCACAAAGTAATTAAAACTAATATAAATTTGTTTTTGTTGTGAATGATTTTTAAAGTAAAAAGGAACTGCAAAAGATTGAAATTTATAAAGATAATGCTTTTTAAATTTGCTTCATAACTAAACCTACCACCAAAAATTGTGATAAACTTGTACGCTATGAATAAATACAGGATGCGGATATTTAAAGGAAATATTATTTTTAAAATTTCATCTTATGAAACATTTGGCACAAGAAATTAAAATTCATTTTGGAAACTCAGTTACCATTTCAGCCAAATTGATTGAAAACTTTAGAAAACAGCATCTTCAGTGGGGCATACCTTTAACGAGTCAATAAAAACAGCCTTTCAAGTCACCGTTAGAGGCTGTAAATTCCATTGTAGGTATATATCGATTAGTTAGGTTTACATCTGCAGCTCGTTGGTGAATCTGTGCCGAGTTGTCTAGTAGCGGGTAACGAACCCACAACTGTGTCAGCAAGGCGCCGGATTAAAATCAATAGTAGACAGCACGGCGCCGGGCAGGGTGTCCACTGCAAACCTCCTGCCTTCCTTTCCCATTCTGCTGCAACATACTTATGTTAATGAAATAGCTTGTTGATCCCAGGTGACATAATCCTTCTCGCTACAAGATGTTGACTGTAGGATAACAATGTCGAGGTTATGTTTGTCGTTACACAACTCGCTGTGTGTACATCCCTCGTGCCCCAATTTCCCCAACGAGAAAGGTTCTGGCTGGTACATATACTCCTACCGAAAACCACTCATTAAACTTTCAGAACATTAAGTGGATAATGTTTTCCTCGCATATTAAAACCGCTGTTCTGCTGAAATTGGGTTAACACAGATTGGGTAACATGCGCGAGCTTAAACCAAATCTTTTGGATGAAAGTAATGGTGTGTGAACAAGAAAACTTCGTATTTAAGGCTGCTCGATACTGAATTTTCGTTGTACAATCAGGATTCAATTGCAATTTTGCGTTTCTATCCAATTTCAATACCCAAAAGTGACGAAGGTGTGTGCAAATAGTGCGTAGAATTTTAAAACTTGATATTCAGGTAAGCGAGCGGGGTGGCTCAGGTGGTAACGTCTGTGTCCCGCATTGGGAGGTTCCGGGACCTGGGACCGACCAATTGGACCTGAGGTTTTTCTTTCGGTTTTCCGGTTTGGATGATTTCACCCGTGAATTTTCCTATCATCCCTTTCATCACTACATTTCATTTCCTTCTTCTTCCTCTTCTTCACCGCTATACCAGGCATTAGGCTGATAAACCATCCTGGATATGCTACGATCCAGAGTTTCCTTGCTCCTCGACAGTCTACTGACCCAAGACATTGGGCTGATAACCCATTCTGGATATGCTATGATCCAGAGTTTGCTTGCTACTGTCCCAAGACATTGGGCTGACAACCCATCCTGGATATGCTATGATCCAGAGCTTGCTTGCTACTGACCCAAGACATTGGGCTGATAACCCATCCTGGATATGGCCATGATCCAGAGTTTCCTTGCTCCTCGACAGTCTACTGACCCAAGACATTGGGCTGATAACCTATCCTGGATATGCTATGATCCAGAGCTTGCTTGCTACTGTCCCAAGACATTGGGCTGACAACCCATCCTGGATATGGTATGATCCAGAGTTTGCTTGCTACTGACCCAAAACATTGGGCTGATAACCCATCCTGGATTTGCTATGATCCAGATTTTCCTTGCTCCTCGACAGTCTACTGACCCAAGACATTGGGCTGATAACCTATCCTGGATATGCTATGATCCAGAGTTTCCTTGCTCCTCGACAGTCTACTGACCCAAGACATTGGGCTGATAACCTATCCTGGATATGCTATGATCCAGAGTTTCCTTGCTCCTCGACAGTCTACTGACCCAAGACATTGGGCTGATAAACCATCCTGGATATGCTATGATCCAGAGTTTCCTTGCTCCTCGACAGTCTACTGACCCAAGCCATTGGGCTGATAACCCATCCTGGATATGCTATGATCCAGAGTTTGCTTGCTACTGACCCACGACATTGGGCTGATAAACCATCATGGATATGGTATGATCCACAGCTTGCTTGCTACTGTCCCAAGACATTGGGCTGACAACCCATCCTGGATATGGTATGATCCAGAGTTTGCTTGCTACTGACCCAAAACATTGGGCTGATAACCCATCCTGGATTTGCTATGATCCAGATTTTCCTTGCTCCTCGACAGTCTACTGACCCAAGACATTGGGCTGATAACCCATCCTGGATTTCCTATGATCCAGATTTTTCTTGCTCCTCGACAGTCTACTGACCCAAAACATTGGGCTGATAACCCATCCTGGATTTGCTATGATCCAGATTTTCCTTGCTCCTCGACAGTCTACTGACCCAAGACATTGGGCTGATAACCCATCCTGGATATGCTATGATTCAGAGTTTCCTTGCTCCTCGACAGTCTACTGACCCAAGACATTGGGCTGATAACCCTTCCTGGATATGCTATGATTCAGATTTTCCTTGCTCCTCGACAGTCTACTGACCCAAAACATTGGGCTGATAACCCATCCTGGATATGCTATGATTCAGATTTTCCTTGCTCCTCGACAGTCTACTGACCCAAGACATTGGGCTGATAACCCATCCTGGATATGCTATGATTCAGATTTTCCTTGCTCCTCGACAGTCTACTGACCCAAAACATTGGGCTGATAACCCATCCTGGATTTGCTATGATCCAGATTTTCCTTGCTCCTCGACAGTCTACTGACCCAAGACATTGGGCTGATAACCCATCCTGGATATGCTATGATCCAGAGTTTGCTTGCTACTGACCCAAAACATTGGGCTGATAACCCATCCTGGATTTGCTATGATCCAGATTTTCCTTGCTCCTCGACAGTCTACTGACCCAAGACATTGGGCTGATAACCCATCCTGGATATGCTATGATTCAGAGTTTCCTTGCTCCTCGACAGTCTACTGACCCAAGACATTGGGCTGATAACCCAACCTAGACATGCTATAACCCAGAGTCTGCTTGCTCCTCGACAGTCTACTGACCCAAGACATTGCGCTGATAACCCAACCTAGACATGCTATAACCCAGAGTTTCCTTGCTCCTCGACAGTCTACTGACCCAAGACATTGGGCTGATAACCCAACCTAGACATGCTATAACCCAGAGTCTGCTTGCTCCTCGACAGTCTACTGACCCAAGACATTGCGCTTATAACCCATCCTGGATATGCTGTGATCCAGTTTCCTTGCTCCTCGACAGACTACTGATCCAAGGCATTGGACTGATCGCCCAACCTAGACATGCTATAACCCAGAGTCTGCTTGCTCCTCGACAGGTTACTGACTTGGCTTGTATTGGCTTGCAAGTCCTTGGAGGTATTAAGTTCTACGATGAGGAGGGTAATCCGTTAAAGAAGTAGCAGGTATTCAAGGTAATGTTTTTAGACAGCTGGCGCTGAAAGTAGAGCTTTTAACACGAGCAACTGAAACTAGAAATTTAAGATTATAACATTCAGTGGAATACAATTTTTATAACACTCCTTTGTTAATTTATTTTAAGTTTAACCTGGTACATCACATTGGAACATGAATGAATGAAATGGATAAATGATGCTCAATTGAGCCCCGTATCCATAGAACTTAAAATTAGCCAACATTCGTCTTCTCAGGATGAGGGAAAACCCCGAAAAAAACTCATTCAGGTAATTCAACGTAATCGAGATTTGAACTTGGGATCTCTTGAATGTAAGGCAGACACGCTCTGCCACACCACAGAGGTGGGCTCCTTGTTTCTTGCGATGGAAATTATACTGGGTCTTTGGTATAAAACCTGACCGTTCGCACGGTGTTGTGCATCAGAGCCAGTGCCAGCTCGTTTACTCATACTCCGCACTCACGGCAAGCTTTCTGTCCTTTAGTTACCACGTAGTCATTAGCGTCAGTAGTCCACTTTCATTTGTGAAGCAACGTATATTTGTATACAAATGTTATTTTAAATGCTAATCTGCTCGTAGCGTTCGTGAAGAATTTATCCTGAAGTTTCTTACACAGTTGCCTCCTTCCAGAACTTCAATTCACGATCTCATGAATAAATTTGAGACTACTGGTTCAATGCATAACAAACAACACATGCGACGACCTACAGTGTTAACAAAAGAAGCGTTAGACGAAATTGACGAAAATTTTGAACGTTCGCCACGAAAATCGCTATCGAAGTTAGCACAAGTGGGTTTCAGCGACTTCTGCACATGAAGCAGTAGAATTGTTAAAACTCAAACCTTACAAATGCAGGAGCGTTCATAATTTAAGACCAGGCGATCCCGTAGCACGTGTCCATTATTGTGAGTGATTTATGTCATCAGTGATTGAAGGATTAATTGAACCTCGGCTTGTGTTCTTTATAGACGTGGCGTGGTTCCATCTAATGGAACATGTGAACACTCAAAATACAGCTATTGGTGCTCTGAAAATCCACACTGTCTAGAGGAAGTCGCTCTTTATGACAGGAAAATTGGAGTTTGGTGTGCGATTAGCGCAACACGCATAACCGGTCCGACTTTTTACGAGGATAGAACAAAAGGAGAACGGTACCGAAATTTTTTTACTTTCTCTACCACGTACATAGTAGGTAGAGAAGGTATTGCATTCCACCCAAAAATTCCATACCGAGATTTCACTATTAATGCTACATATTTTGAGACACTCTGAATAAAAAAAAAACATTTTTAGAAAAAGATCCGTCTATGTGTGTGTCTGTGCGTGTGTAAACAGCAAAATTTAAAAACCAAAAGTCGGGCTAAATGCCAAATTGGTATTTAGGTTCAGTATCATCCAAAACGACACGAATATTTTCAAGAAAATCCCCCCACCACAACTTAACTTCAAATGAAGCATTATCAAAATTTTTTGATTTTCTAAAAGATGGCTCTTAACGATTTTGATTAAAAGTCATATATTAAAGATATTTACATGACAAATGAAATGCATATCTTGAATTTTCTGGGAAGAATCTGTAAAGTCCTCTTCATTCGGAAGGAATTTTGCATAATCTTGCATAACTTGTAAATGTTAAGCGATAGACGAAAACGCACCACACAAAGAATTTAGATCTCTTTAAAACACACAATTTATTTCAAATAACTTTTTTGTGGCATTAACCATTTCAGAGATATCCTTTATTAACGGTTCGATTCTCTCAATACCTTGCCGTGGATTTTCAGCTGTTTCTCACGAAGTCATGGCAAGAGTATGGGAACTTTAAAGGCCAGCATATAGCGTCCAGTTCTTAAACAACTGACTGTCGCTATTCCCTTTTTGATCTATAAGGAAATGTGTAATTTAGCTATTTCTGTAAAATTTGATCTCGTTTAAAATTAAGTAGATAGGAAAATAAATAATAATTTGTGTACCCACTAATAAACGATAGAGGGTAGAAAAAGTTATGTGAATATAATACATAAGATTTTTCAACCCGCTAACTGAAGAAGAAAAATCCTATTCATGGTTTCAGCAAGATTCTGTAACTGTTCATACAGCAAAGGAGCCCATGGATACAATTATGGAAGTGTTTGACGACAGAGTGATTATTCTGGTGTGTGGCCCTCCCGCTCCCCAGATCTGAGAACCTGTGATTTTTACCTGTGGGGTACCCGAAGGACGAAGTATACCAAACAAATCCTCACACATCGGAGGAACTTAAGGAAAACGCATGAAACTGAAATACGAAACATTACAGTGACGAGCTAAATCGTGTCAATCTAAATGTGTTTTCTCGGTACAATGCTTACTTAGTGCTGAGGAAGGACATTTCCAGTATTCGCAATGACGTAAGAGTTAATTTTGTTATACGAGGGCAAATCAAAAAGTATTTGGCCCTATTTTGTTTTTCTAATAACAAAACATGTAACTTTCCTATTTTTCCACATAGCCCCCGTGCCGGTTCAGACATTTTTCCGATTGCAGCACTAATTTTGCGATGCCGCTGCGGTAGAAGTCGGCCGTCTGACTACGGAACCACTGTCGCACTGTTGTCTTGACTTCGTTGTCGCAAATGAATCGCTGTCCTGCCAGAAACTTCTTCAGCGGACTGAAAAGATGGAAATCACTAGGGTCAAGATCTGGGCTGTATGGTAGATGCTCTAGAAACTCCCAATGAAAGTTCCTTAGCTTGCCGACGGTCTTGTTTGCCACATGTGGTCTCGCATTGTCGTGGAGGATGATCACGTTGTCAACATCGAGAATCCCACGGCGCTTCCTTCTGATCGCAGCCCGCAGATGTGACAGTGTGGAACAATCTCGCTGCATGAAATCCAGCACGAGCGGTCCACGGCAATCCCAGAATGCCGTTAACATCACTTTGTGAACAGATGGCGCAGTACGGAATTTCTTTTTCACAAGAGACTGCAGATGTTTCCACACCATACTCTGCTATTTTGATTCCGGCGTGTAATGCAGTACCCACGTTTCATCGCCAGTAACAATGCGATTCAGGAAATTGTCACTCTCCTCGGCATATCGCTGCACATGATTCCAAGAAGCAATCATTCGCTTGCCTTTCATCACGTCATCCAACTGCTTAGGAACCCATCGAGATGAAACCTTCCTGTACTCTATGCACTCGTAAATGATGTCGAAAGCACTCCCAAAAGAAATGTCGAGCTCCCGAGTAATGTCTTTGATGCGCACGCGCCGCTCTGCTTTCACCATCGCATCCACGCGGGTAATATTGTCATCAGTCACCGATACACGCGGTCTCCCCGCACGCTCATTGTCATGCTGATTTGTATGGGCATTTTCGAACTCAGAACACCACCATCTCACACTTCTCAAAGCAAGACACCTTTCCCCATATGATGGCTGCATTTCCCTATGGATCTCGATTGGCGTTCGTCCCTTACTCCATAGAAAACGGATCACACTTCGTTGCTCGTAAGCCGTGGATGTGTTAAGCACACCAGCCATTTTGAATGCACTGACAGCAGCTGGAAACTATGAAGACCGGCCCATGAAGAGTCCACTACTTCGAATGTATATATCGGTTTTTGTTTTACATTCGTAATTTGGCGGGGGGAAAAGTAGGGTCAAAGAGTTTTTGATTGGCCCTTGCTGTTTGTTTTTTTTAACGTACAAGATTACAGGAATGCATATTTAAGAAGCGACGACAGAGTGCTGGCACGGTCGGCTGTGCCATGTTGTGCTACCCAGACCCAAAACTCAGTGCGAGCGGTCAGGTTTTATACCGAAGACCCTGTATGTATATTACTAAGCGGAGGTGGATTATTTGAATGACACGGAAACGGAATCGGCAGAAGCACAAAAAATTTTGCAAAGCAGCGGAGAAGATAACGTTGGTATTGTTAACAAAAAGTCGAGGGAACAGTACGACTTGCATACAACAAATTTCCTAAGTGGTGCAAGCTTAGAAACGTAATGATCATGTTTTCAGCACTATGAAAATCAAACAACGAAGGCCAAACAACAACAGACAAGAGCTCACCATTACGCATGTCCAAATATGCACGGCTATTTGCACACACATTTCAGTGGATACTTTATAATTTAATATTCAGGCTGTCTAAAAAATAGTATATGGCCACACATGTTAAAAGTGGCTTTATTTTGCTCTAGGATTGCTACTAGCAAAATAAAACTCCACGTTTAACACTTGTATCACATTTCCTACTTTTTGTCGGTTTAAAATATGTACTCCCCATGGTGCAATTTCTTTCAGATTTTCAGTAAATGTTCGCCACATGCCAGAAACGAAGCAGCAGTCCAAACAATGTCTGCAATAGGCTGAAGGCGTCATTCAAAGAACACGCCATTTCAAAGACATCACATAGCAACATGTTCTTTACAAGTCCGACTATCCTCTACCTATCGTATCCTATAACGAAATCTGTAAATGTGTATTAAAAGCTTACTTACATTAACAAGAAGTATCTGGTATAATACGTTTTTGTAAGAATACTTTGTAGAAGAGTGAGGAGAGAAAGTAATGTGAATGCAGCACATCAATTGTTTTCGCGCAATTCTCTCTGAGTACAGCAACTATTTTCTACTTTGTGGCATTCTCAACGAAAACTTTGTAAATTCTTTTTAATATTTTAGTAATAACTTCTTGTTCTTCAAATTACCCTCCTCTCTGGAGGATTTACACCCCAAAGGACTTACAAGCCAATACTTAACTCAATAGCCTGTCGACTGGATCACGGCATATCCAGGATGGGTGATCAGTCCAATGCCTGGTATGGCGGTAAAGAAGTAACAAATGAAACTTAATGACGACATGGATGATAGGAAAATTCGCAGATGAAATTATTCAACCCAGCATTCGTCTAGCGACCGAGGAAAACCGCGAAAAAACGCGGACCATAGACGTTACCACTGAGCCATCCCGCTCGGTCTTTTAGTAATTTATGATTGAAATTAGATGTTTTATAGCCCATATCGTTTAGAAAGAATTGGACTTTTTAATGGTGAAAGAGATAACAAAATCATTATCCTACATATGTGACCGCGCGTGAAGCTACCTGTGGGTCGCTGGTAAGTGCCTCTCGGCCCTGCTCCTGGGTGGGACCGTCGGAACAATAGCCATTCTGTGCCGCTTACCTGTTCCAGAACATTCCTTTCGGCTTGTTCTAGTAGCCTTCCCATCTAGAACATTCACCTTTGTATGCGAGGCGTATATAAGGGGGCTGTTCTTGCGCGTGAAGAGTTCAGCTCTGTTAGTTAAGTCACGAAGTGAAAAGTGGACAATGCCAGCGCAGTTCAATTACGAGTTGTGATTCGACGGATCAGTTGTGTTGTGTTCCGAATGTGTGCCAAAAGAGACTCAAGTGTAACATTTGCTGTGCTGAATGCCTTAGTGATAATAAGGTGTTTCGCAGAAATGGTGCTTTCATACAAAATATACACTCACATACGAGTACATGCATACTATTGTTCTCTCTTTATATTAGAGTACAATGTAAGAATGCAGGTGAAGAAAGTAGTGTGTCCGTCATCATAACTTTGCCACTGGATACCACTAGTAATTAAACTTTCAGATTTTAGCCGCGTGTTCATATGAGCTAAACCAAGGTAATTTCTCTCTGGTCTTTGAGTGGTACTTGTACAGCTCGCAATAAGAACGGAGACGTAGTGGTCAGCTGGGGTGGAGTTGCAAACGTTCGCCCTTGAGTGGAATGAGATTTGCGGGCTTCTGGATTGGGGAGGGAGTGGCCGTTTGGGGCACCACGCATTAGGATGGAAGAAATGTGGCCTCTAGTGTCTAACAGACGAATGAGGGTCATACATCAGCAGCCCAGTATTTGTTGTAGTACTGCAAAAACCGGACGGGCCACTCACCGACTTCGCTTCCAAGGGTTGTGTAATGTTTTTCATTACATGCTCTTTTATAAATCACCTGTAATGAGTTATTTGTAACACACAGACGTAATAAATGATTCATAAGTACCCTTTTTAACAGCACACATCCATCTGATGACCCACCAGTGCAAGGTAGTTTAATGTTTCAATGTTTTTTACGTTAATTACACGCAATTTACTAATTATGAGTTGTAAATTACTAATTTTCTTCCTTTATGATGATTTAAAATGTATGTAATTGTTTTGTATTTTAAACATTAGTTTCAGTGTGTTGTTTTAGCATTTAATTTCCGTACAACTAGATATCTATTAAAATATCTTTATTTTTAGAAGCGTTTAAGGCTACTACATACGGCACCACAGGCGGCGAGCGCTGATTATATGTGAAATTAAGTTGTTGGAAAAGAAAATTTGGGAAGGAAACGTTCCAGGCCTAAGTTTTGGTTACCTCCCCGGCATTTATCAGTTGTGAGGACTGAAGAAAACCTGGAAAAAACCCGTCAGGGAGAAAGGTCCTGGCGGGATTGGAACCGCTGACCTCCCGCTCACGAATGCTTGCCTTAAGCAACCTCTGCTAGCCGTGTTAGGTGTAAGTATTTAACACTGAAATAAAAATCTGATGCATTACATTCACATGACTTTCTCTACCCTCTATCGTTTATTAGTTGGTATACAAACTATCCGTACGAAAGCTTATTTTTCTACTTCATTTGAATCGAGATAAACCTTTACAGAAATAGCTACATTACGCATTTCATTAGGGAACAGGATAGTCAAATGTTTTGGCCTTAAAATTCCATACTCTTTCCATGACATCGCGAGAAACAGCTGAAAATCGACAGTACTTAAAAAGAATAAAGTATTGAACAATGCGAACCATTAACGACGAATATTTCAGAAATGGGTTATGCCGCACAAAGTTTATTTAAAATAAACTGTGTGTTTTAAGGAGATCTGCATTTTTTGTCCAGTACTTTTTCGTCTGCCGCTTAACGTTTATCAGTTATACAAGATTATAAAAAAATTCCTTTAGAACGAAGAGGATTTTATAGGCTATTTTTCTAGGTTTCTTCAGTCCTCATAACTGACAAATGTCGGGAGGTAATGTAAACTTAGGACTGGAACTTTTTCTTCCCAAATTTCCTTTCCCATATCATTTCATATCAAATATCATCAATGCCACCGTCTATGGTGCCATATGTAGTAAGAATGGGCGTTTAACACTGTTAAAACAGACCTTCACGAATGTGATTCTAATTTCACATTAATGTTAATTTCAAAATACATTACCTGTTTATCAGAATTAAATATATTTTTTCCTCAAAACACATAAAATGCTAAATAGCAAGTGTATAAAGGCTACAAAACCTAAACCTTCTTTCTCTGTTCCCTCCCCGTTGTTAAGGCTTACACTCCCAAGGACTTACAAGCGGGTCCCCTGGGTCAGACGCATGTTGGAGAGCACAGACTATGGATTAGAGAGAACAGCCAGGATGGGTGATCAGCCCAAGGACTGGTATGAGAGCGAGGAAGGAGGTGATATGAAATGACGGTGAGATGAATGAAAGGGAAGGTGATGATGGAACATTTGGTGCAATGGATGGCGCGGGAAACCCGAAAATCCGGAAAAAATCCGCCCACACACCGCTTTGTCCACCACAAATTCCACATGCGGTTCACTGGGATTGAAACCGGGCCACCTCGGTGAGAGGCGATGGCGCCGTCAGCTACAAATCAAAATGCTAAAAATCACCGCCTCCATGAAGTGAAGGGACCAATCAGAGAGCACGAAACAAAACACGTAGCAAATCCTGCCCCTTTTTGAGCCCTGTTTGAAGCTGCTTATGCACCTATTTAGAAGCACTAACGTAATCGTATTCCTGACACAAGGCCAAAGGGAATAACAAACTAGCCACAGTAAACAGGATGGCCCTAGGGACGTGCTTGACTGAGCGACCCTGTCGATCCCTGCTTACCAACGGCTTACAAGCACCAACCACAGACTAGTACTGCTAACGCAATTTAATTCAAGCGTTTTGCTCTTCACACAGGTAAATGTCTCTTATTCATCGTGCGAGAGGAAACTGGAGATTTACCTGCGAAGTACGATACACGTGCTGCAAAAACAATATTTTATTAACTGCCTTGTCAGTCTGTTTTACTTTGAGTAATAGTATAAACACAGGTTAACCAGGATGTAGAATAGGTAGAGCATTGAAACATACATCGCATGGGTCAGATAGGCCTTAGGTGTTTACATTAGATGTATGCATGGGCTCGGGCCTAGGCCCGGCCTGCCCTCGGGCCGAATTTGAAAAATGTTTGTCGATTTGGCCTTGAAAATTCAACATATGCATTTTATGTTATGTAAATGTCTTAAACATATGATATTTAATCAAAATCGTTACCACCATTTTTATGAAGTACAAAATAAAGAAAACTTTTCCATGGAAAGGGAAAATGAAGACAATAAATATTAAGTTTATCACATGTTTTTGGCCTGTGATTTTGATATGCCCGGAATAGCACAATTATCACAAAATGCACCCATCCATAGCAGTAGTAATCGCGTCGGCCAATTGGAATAACGTTACAACCGCACAGCAGCTGCAAGATCCACTTCTCTCCGGCCACCCACACCCAGGACAACCTGGGCAGAGTGCAGTAATAGGGACGGCATGTGATAAAAAAAGGCTGCTTATTACATGGGGGTTCCACGACCTTAATCGTGTCTTATCCCTGTAGATGGCATTAGGGTGCCGTCCAGTCTAACCGCCGCCCTCACACATAAAGGCGGACACTTAGCCTTCTAGATCTCATCCCTGTAACCATGTCATCTTGCTTCGTCACGTGTCCACAGAGACTCCCAACGAATGACAGCCGGATCTTCTGCTTCGTGCCATGCAGATGGCGTTAGGGTGCCGTCCAGTCCAACATTCGCATTCGCTATTACCACTTATTTTTCATTTTACTATTGTGGTACTTTGAGTCGTGGTATTAAATATCCAATCCGGTATTTACCTTGGCGACTGAAGAAAACCACGAAAAACCTCAGACAGATTGGTCGACCCACGGGATTTGAACCCGGGACCTCCCGAATGCGGGCCATAGACTTTACCGCCTGAGCGCTCGGTTATTTTGTTTTGTTTGTTGTGTTATGTTGGATTATTTAATGAGCCATCGTTTATAAGGACGTCCATGGCGGCGTGGTAACGTGCTAAGGGATTCTTCAGCAGCAAGAGAAAGAATACAAATGATGGTACAAAGTATTCGTGAAAAAAATTCAAGTCCCATAGGCCGCAACACTATTCAAAAATGAAAACTATTTCACAGTGGAAATTTACTCACTATATTGTGGTTTAACATATATGGAATTAAGTAGATATAAACATACTTGATAGTTTCTGCTTTCAAAAATTACCTAGCTAAAGCTGGTTTAGTCACTAGTATTTCTATAAAATGGCTTCTCAATTAGTCTCCGCCTCTCAGCAGGGGAAAAATTGCTATGCCGGTGTCGGAAATTGAACTCCGGCCCCTTCGTGCTACAGACAGAAGCGTTTGGTGGAATAATAATAATAATAATAATAATAATAATAATAATAATAATAATAGTAGTAGTAGTAGTACTCAACAACTGCAAACTACTTTTATATAAATGAAAATTAGACAATCGTGGTCGAGCCGGTTGGTGCAGTACAACTTAATCTCGGGCTCGGTTCAAATCGGACCGGGTCAGGTCTGGTCGAATCGAGCCGAGCCGTGCCGAACCGAGCCGAGCCGAAGAGCTCGGCCCGTGCAGATCTCTGGTTTACATATACATGTTTCGGTCTACATGCATCACATTAAACGTTAAGGGTAATGTCATTTGATAAGAAATGGAGAAAAAAATCTGATGTGTTACCTTTCTTTAGCCATTATCGCTATATGCTGGCTTTGAAATTCCGTACTCATTCCGTCACATCACACGAAACAATTAAATAGTGACAGCACTTCAAAACATTAAAAATATTAAAAATTCAAACCAATAACAAACATCTCGGAAATGGTCGATGCTACAAAGAAAGTTATTTGAGATTAATTTGTGTTTTAACAAGATCTACATTTTTTGTGTAGTAAATTTTTGTGTATCTTGTGGTTTTATGGTTAAAAGAGGGCATCACAGGTGATTCCCAGAAAGTTAAAGATACACATTTTATTTTTCATGTCAACCTTAAACATATGTATTTTAAAAAAAAATCATTAAAGCCATTTTAAGAACAAAAACAAAATGAAACATTTTCCATGTAAACGATGGTATGGGTGATGAAAATCGTCATATCCTTGGACGAAGCTGAACTTAAATATCAGGTTTGGTACTTAACCGATTTTTCATTTTTGAGTTATGTTGTTCATAGACACACAAACAGACCTATTTCTAAAAAGATTGGATTCAGGTGACCTCAAAACGTGTATTTCGAATGAAATATTGGTAGCACATTTTTGGGTGGAATGCAATATTCCTTTACTTACAATAGTAAGCGGTAGAGAAAGTAATATAGTAGCATTTCGAATTTTCATTTCTATGTCACCTAAAAGGGGCTTGTAACTATATATGTACTCGTATACTTGTGTATGTGTGTAAACAAAAGCGAGAATACAAGTTTTTGAGATGAGTATACAGTTGTGAACAAAATTGCCACACACCATTCAGATATTGTTAGAATACTTATCTTTTAGTGTGTAACTACGTCGATCTAATTACTATCCTCAAACAGTTTCTTAAAATATTTAAAACAAAAGCGCCAAGCGATGCGACGGATACCAACATGAGCATTGCGGCCCAATTCTGGAGGTTAAGTGCTATATATAGGAATTAACACAACAGTGGGGCCATCGATCATTGTCCTAATGACAGGTTACCAGCACAACCAATCACGAGGAAGCAAACCAAGTGATTTATCTCGGTAAGGTCATTAACACTCAATAAGGAGCCCCTATCAATTGGTTCATTTTATTGACGATACGAAGAAACAGAATTGCTCACGAGGTTGATTAGTGAATCCCGTGAAATTGTCTTTTCAGATTCTAAAGAAACTCCCACAATGTTTACGAATGATATTAGACGCGCTAGCGCCAGCTACATATGCAACCCAACATTCGCCAGTGACGTAGGTTGGAGAAGCCTTGAAAATTCGAGACGGGAATATACTAGTATCGGCGTGGAGTATCTTGGGTGTGGGAAAACAATGTGCAAAAAATTGTAGAGTAGAAAGGCAGTGCCAAAACAAGCATTTGGCGTCTCAGATGTAAACAAATCGCACTAGTAACTGTCGCTAGATAGTATGATGTAAAGTCTACTGGAGTAGGTATATATAGAGAGATCGAGCGCAGTTTTTTGCGTTTATATGGGAAAGGATAGGGAAAACGAGGCTAGATGCGACGGTTCAAGGAGGAAAATGCGTTTATATGGGCGAGATAGGGAATACGAGGACTGACGCTAGGCTAGACAGTGGTAGGAGGGGGAGTGCGCTTTATATGAGAAAGATAGGGAAAACGAAGTTAGGTGCTAGGCTAGACAGAGGCTGAGTAGAGTATAGTTTATATGAGAGGTATAGGAAAACGAGGGGAGGTGTTAGGCTAGACAGAGGCTGAGTAATGTATGGTTTATATGAGTGGTATAGGAAAACGAGGAGAGGAGTTAGACTAGACAGAGGTCGAGGAGCAGAGTATGGTTTATGTGAGAGTCATAGGTAAACGAGAGAGGCGTTAGGCTAGACAGAGCTAGAGGAATAGAGTATGGTTTATATGAGAGGTATAGGAACAGGAGAAGAGGTGTTAGGCTAGACAGAGCTAGAGGAATAGAGTATGATTTATATGAGAGGTATAGGAACAGGAGCAGAGGTGTTAGGCTAGACAGGTAGTGTAGCAGTAGGAATATGGACTTATATACAGGAGAGATAGGGAATACCAGGGCTGATGCTAGGCTAGTCAGATGCTAAAGGAGGGAGGTATATGCTTTATACGAGAGAGATAGCGAATACAAGGAAAGATGCTATACTAAACAGGACTTGAAGGGTAGAATATGAGCGATTAGCGAACCGAGGAGAGGTATTAGGATAGGAGTTTTGAATGATGGAGTAGGCGTTTATATACGAGAGATAGGGAATACGAGGGTCGATGCTAGGCTAGACGGTGTTGAATGAGGGAATGCATCTTATATGAGAGAGGTAGGGGAATATGAGGAGAAGTGCTAGGCTAGTCGGGAAGGTCTGAATGAGAGAGTATACGTCTATATGGGAAAAGATAGGGAAAACGAAGGTAGGTGCTAGGTTGAGAGAGTCTTCAAGGAGGAAAATGCATTTATATGGGCGAGATAGGGAATACGAGGACTAACGCTAGGCTAGACAGTGGTAGGAGGAGTGCGCTTTATATGAGACAGATAGGGAATACGAGGGGAGGTGCTAGGCTAGACAGAGGCTGAGTAGAGCATAGTTTATATGAGAGGTATAGGAAAACGAGGGGAGGTGTTAGGCTAGACAGATTTAGAGGAATAGAGTGTGGTTTATATGAGAGGTATAGGAACAGGAGAAGAGGTGTTAGGCTAGACAGGTAGTGTAGCAGTAGGAATATGGACTTATATACAGGAGAGATAGGGAATAGGAGGGCTAGACTTGAAAGCGACTTTAGACGTGAACTTAGTGGAAAACTGTTTCATGTCAATGTTAGAACGCTAATTCTAGACATGCCCATCACGTAACCTATTCAGGGAAAAGGTGACTCGTTCAGGGGAAAAAGGTGACTGCTCAGGGAAAAAGGAGACCCACAAAGGGAAAAAGTTGACTAGCAAAGGGAAAAACGTGACCAGCAAAGGGAAAAATGTCACCAGCAAAGGGAAAAAGGCGACCACCAAAGGGAAAAAGGTGACCTGGAACGGGAAAAGCTAACCCACTAACACTAACAGGTAAGTAATTCAGATAGTATTGCAAGAGGCTGACTGGATCATAGCAGTGTATGATTTCACAGGTAATTCAGCTAGTATCGTATGTTTTTAGGCTAATTCGTCTAGTAACACAGGATAGATTCCAGAGTCTAACTGCATCATAGCTATGCATGATTTCACAGCTAATTCAGCTAGTATCGTAGGTATTTAGGCTAATTCAGCTAGTATCACAGGAGGTTAGATTCCAGGGTTGGGTATAGCATAGTTTCATATTTCACAGGTAATTCAGAGGGTATCGTAGGTATTTAGGATAATTCAAGTAACATAGGTGTTTAGAGTAATTAAGCAAGCATTACAGGAGGGTAGGTTCCAGGGGTTGGTTATAGCCTAGTTTCGTATTTTACAGATAGTTCAGGTAATATCATAAGTATTTGAGGTAATCAGCATAGTTTCACAGATATTATTGATAATTTCGATCAGAGATTTGTATCACAGCTATTTAAGGTAAATGCAGGTGATTCAGGTTGTATCAATGGTATTTGAGTCATTTTAACAGGTAATTCAGGTAGTATCACAGGTGCTCGTGCTAATTTAGAGCAGGAATTCGTATCAGAGCTAGTTAAGGTAATTTCACATGATTCGGGTAGTATCACAGGTATTTAAATCATTTTCATAGCCAATTCAGCTAGTATCGTGAGCATTTAAGCTAATTCAGCTAGTATCACAGGAGGCTAGATTCCAGAGGCTAACTGCATCATAGCTATGCATGATTTCACAGCTAATTCAGCTAGTATCGTAGGTATTTAGGCTAATTCAGGTAGTATCACAGGAGGCTAGATTCCATGGTTGGGTATAGCATAGTTTCATATTTCACAGGTAATTCATCTAGTATCACAGGTACTCATGGTAATATAGAGAGTAATTCGATTATAAAACTTTTCTCATCCAACGTTACAACAATTTATATACTTTTTTCTAAATCTTACAAACTTATTATATGTTAAACAGTTATTGTACGATGCGGAGAGGGATAAACTGCATATTGGTTCACAAATTGAAAAGCTTTACGTCAACATACCTTTATTTTAGTTCGTTATAGATGTCTCTCCCCTTTTATCTAGGCTTGAGACTAGCACTAGGATTGCTCCTAATGGCAGGGTTACCACCTTCCCTTCCATCTTCTTCTTTCTTCATCAGGCGTCAGCTATCTGCATATACAGCACACAGATACCTTCTTTTTTAAGATTGTAGACTCACTAGAAAATCTTTATCTTTAACTTACATTCTTTTAAGCACTGTTTGTAATGGCGTAATGTCCATACGCATATGTTGTTATCCCGTCATCAGCAATAATTCTTTTATCATCAAACGGAGTCAATGCAATTTTATTCACTTGTACTGTAGCAAGGGCATGCTTTCGTGATAGGATCAGATTCATAGGTGTTCTGATGATTTCACTGGTTTTAAGACAGTCTGTATAGCTGTCAAACGAAATGTACTGCTTAATAGCGCTACGTTTTATACCTTTAATCTTTTTTATCATTGACCCTTGAATATCTAAGGCATACATCTTAGGACGTAGTCCAACAAAGCGTAAGATGATTTTGCTATTAGCCTCATCTTTAAATTTTCCCAATACCTTCTTGTTCTGAGTAGAGTAACATATATGGTTGGCAGGGTAATCAGCTGTATCGAGATGCTCAAGAAAACGTAGCTTGTCCTGGTACACATCTTCAGTTGTTACACGATGAATGAACGAATCAGTGTCCATATACATAAGCTTCAGGTTTTCAGCTCCATAATAAGGCAACAAAACGTCGTAATGATAGTTATACATTAATGTCTTGGAGATGTCCAACACACTCATACCAATGTATATAGGCTTGTTGAATACAATCTGACGAGAGGCCATATGTACAGCAGCTAGATTATCAGCATATATCGTCCTGTCGATAAACGTAGGCTTGGCGATCAGCTTCTCTAGAGTTTTTTCATTGGTCACCAGTCGTATATCCATACGATTACGCAGGTTCTCCATAGTTTTTCCAAACATAGCGTTGTTAAAGAGTTTGTAGAGATCCTTCTCGAAATCATTCGCAGCTTGTTGTCGTAGCCTGTTGTTAAATTCCACATAAGGTTTCAACCACTGAGACTGTCGGAATTGTAGCACACGATGGATTTTTGTTAGTCGTAGTCCATGACTAAGAGCTTGCTTCAAAGCCATGTAATGCACTACATACTTCTTTCGAGGTCCAAGATGAGGTATCAGTTTCTTTGTAGATGATTCCAATGGTTTCATACACTCTGGCAGGAAAGGTAGATCGTTGTGTAGATCGTGAAGTTCTGCAGGATACTCGATGTCGACTTCTAATATGTAGCCGTAAGGATCATCTTCTTGTAGTGTTTCTAAGTTGATTTCTTCAGGTGACACCCACTGAAATCCACCAAAAGGAAGGGCGTGACACATTGCCCACCCATATTGGTTATTTGCGTCCTCGTATGTGATAAATTGGGTTGGTCTCGTCGGATCAAACTTCTCCATATAAGTGTTATTAGCCTCAGCATACCGATGAGAAACTTGGCATAAACCTCCTCTTATACCTGATTCCACCATGAGTAATTGATCATAATCTTGTAACAGCTCTTAACTTAATTCCAGTATACAGTAACATAGCGTCCCATGTTAGACCTGGAGAGGTAAAATAATGGGCGGGATCGACTTTGTGTGTTTTAAGGGTTTGCTCTCTGAACGTCTCAAAGACGTCAGCTAGAAGAAGTACATCCGAAGTTAAGTAGAGATCGCTGTACTCTCCCAGGTTTCTCACATTAAACAGCTCCCATACATTTCTAGCATGATCGTAGTCAGCATCAGTAATTTCTTCTTCATTTAATCTATTGTAGAAGGAGTCCTTAGGAGGCAAGCAGGTCTCGTTCAGGGCATCCCATGACGTAACAAAATCATATGGAAATACACCCTTACGGGTCATCAACTTCAATTTGTCTTCTCCAAAGTACTTTAGCGTTTCAGGATACGAGGTTAGATTTTTTACCAACTTATCCAAGCTTGTACTGAGGAATCGGAAGCTATCCACAAATCGAAGCTTTATATCTCCTACATACTTGGTGAATGAGATATAGCTTTCTTCAGAGTTAGGAATTACCTCCACACGTTCACTTGTACAACCCAGCTCCTTAACAATGAAATGAGAGTCATATCCGCTAAGGTTATGCATGAAGACTGGTATATATTTAGGTGTTTTGCAGGCTAAATTACATTCATTATGAAGACTTCCACGATATTCACCGCTGATGTGATCATGGTCGCGTACTTTATAGTTCTCTTCTGTAAAGGGTTTTCTACACAAGTAGCATGTCGTAGAAGACTCGAAATCCTTTTGCTGTTGATCCGTAAGTTTCAGAGGCTTAGCAGATTTGTATATATTACCAATCATTTTTGCAAGAGATGTCAGGTACAGCATAAACTTCTGAGCAGCATCAGCACCACGATACACATAGGGTTGCTTAGGAAGACCAGTTTCGAGATGTTCAACACTGGATGTAGGCTTCACGTAAACACAGAAGCTCATTGGTATGTGCTCTTGATAAGGGGTTGTATAGGAAGTTTCAGGATTGGGTATACACGTATGGCATGGAGTGAGAATACTCTCAAAATCCGCATAGATGACATAAGGTACTTTCAGCATCCTCTCAACATTTTTAAACTGTACAATTGATTTCTCCTTGGTAGGCATAACTACCCTTGCAACACCATGTTGAATACAGACGGCTGCATGTTCTTGTAGTTTTTCCTGTCCACTTCGTCCGCTCTGGTCATCAAAATGTGTAAAGCAGCGCTTACAAGTATAAACCCGTCCATTATGGTTAGTTTTCTGGCGTCGAACGAGTTTCTCAAAATTCTTTATATACACGTAGTGATGTTTTCCACTGCTGTCATTCAATAGTAGCAGGTCGCGATGTTCAGGTAGTTCAATATCAGCAACCTTTATCGGATACACTTCATGCTTCTCATCCAACCCGAAAACGTTAATAGACATATTGTTAAACTTCTCAAATTTAGGTATTTGAGAAAGTGGAGTAGGGTAGGAAACACAGCTGAAGTCGTACTTATCTTGAAGTTGTTTGTATTTGCTCACACGTTGCGCATCCTTCCCTATGAATTTAGCTAATATAGAGTACATGAAACATTTCTCGTCGGTAAAGTTCTGAATGTTTATACACGCTTCTTTAGGTCCGACAGATGACGGTAGTGGTATGTAGCTACTTCCTCGTAACGGGTTGTACTTGTTGATACGAAGTCGAACTCCTTCCACAGCAAGCAAAGCCCAGCTGCTACCCTTAAGCTGAGACTCCTCCATTTCAGTCACCAATTTCTTGAATTTCACTTCAATCGTTGACTCCAGTTCTGTTTCTAGAAACACAGCTTGATTCCGTGTTTTAAATGTTTTGTCACAGGTTTCTCCAATACTGTTAACAAATCGACACTCAGCCAGCAGATTAATTTTAACACTCTTATGAATGCTAAGCTCTTTATGCACAGCCTGGATTATACGTTGTTTTGCCTCTTGCAGATACATATTTAGGTCCTTAGCTGATTCGCATCGTATAAAATACGATTTCAATCGTCCTTCGAATGAAGTTTCGTATTCTTTCATATCACAGTCCTCCATTGTTGACAGCAACTGATGTTTAGTTGGCTCCAATCTTCTTTTCTTCTGAGGGCTGCTTATTTCACATATATCTTCGTGTCGCTGTCCCTTATAACAATCTTTGAAGGTTACATTACAATGTTTACATTTGAAGAGCTTCTTGCAGCTCATCTCGTGTCTTCTCTTGTCATAACCTCGGAGGAACTTCCTCCCACATTTTCCGCATGCATATCCAGTAGCGCTTGGAATAATATCCTTATACGCTGAGTTATTCATCTTTATTCTTGATGTAATAACGTATTAATCACTGATCAATGAAATGTAGACCTCTTCACCTTGACACCACTTTAGAAAGCTGATTATTCTTGGAGAGAACACGATGTTAACACCTCAAGACTAATTAGCACAATGAAGTCCAATGCCCTAGATCACCATATTTATAGAGGGAGCACGAACCTTTTAGATCAATCATAAACTCGTTTCATAACCAGATGTATATGATCGCTCAACGTGTATTAACCCCACAGCCATATAACCTCAAGTCTAGAGACAGGATGTTTATGACGTCACACCCAGAGACAGAATGTCTGACAGCATCAAACACGTTTAAACTCGTCTAATAACTACCTGCTTAAGCTGTCACACCAGCAAGAGAAGATTTCTCCCACGCTCATTCAGACATATATTTCAAATTCAAAGCCTACCACCACCATCACCACCTATTGTACCAAGGTTAATTACAGCTGTATTATCACAGTACTTAAAGTAAAAGCTTAAAAGGTAACGAGAAGATGTCCCCCTTATTTACTTAATTATCTCATGTTTTCATTCCCTTTTCAATTCTTCCTTTCCATCTTCTCACAGAAAGCCCATTACATTTAACTACAATCACGAGAAAAGCAATTTTTCCAGAGTTTCACAGATTCTAAGCTTCTAAATCGAACCCGGTAATACTTTTAATAAATGTATTTTAGCTCCCCAATATCAGCATCTACCATTTAATCTTTACTCGAACCTGATATGATCCATAAGCTTGAAGATATATGAAATCACCCCTTCGGGATTCTATCTAAGTACTTTAAAGTAATTTTTATAACGATAACGATATTTAAGGACTAGATACTCTGTTTACGTTTACCTTGACATGTCTATCTAAATTAAATTACGAGTTATTAAATGTTTGCAAGTAAATTTCATTGAATCGGTATTCGAACCCAGAACACCAGGAACAAAATAATTTATAATATTAGTCTGACATGTTAAACAAAGCTGTATGCAGTTACATCATCGATCTAAGTGATATATTCTAGTGTACAGAGGAAAATTAAGAAAGTCATTAAAAAATCGGGAATCGAACCAAGCACAACTGATTGGCAATTATATACAGCATTAATCACCCAGTACAGAACCTATCAATCATGCTTTGCTGCACTCCTCTACATCACTTAGTTTCCGAGATAATGAAAATTTAAAAATTAAGGATCGAACCCAGGACGTCAGGTATCTAATTACACATTTACAAGATACTGCCTAATAACATAAACGCAATAAAGTTTATTTGGCGTCTTTATCTTAATTGGTTTAGGAGTTATTAAATTTATAAGTAAATTCCATCGAATCAGTATTCGAACCCAGAACACCAAGAACAAAATAATTTATAATATGAGTTTGGTATGCTTAAAGGTGCTGTATGTAGTTACAGCATCAATCTAACTGATATTTTCTAGAGTATAGAGTAAAATTAAGGAAGTCATTAAAAAATCGGGATTCGAACTAGAGACAACCGATTAACAATTATATACAGTATTAATTACACATTATAACAGCTATCAAACATGCTTTGGTCCATTCCTCTAGCTTTCTTAGTTTCCGAGATAATAAAGTTTTTAAAATTAAGGATCGAACCCAGGACACCAGGTACCAAAATATACATTCACAAGAAACTACCTAATGACATTAATGTAATAAAGTTTATTTGGCGTCTTTATCTTAATTAGTCTCCGAGTTATTAGAAGATGAATTTGCATTCACTCCTAGGATTCGAACCCAGGCATCCCGGTCAACTTGGAACAATACCCTAATGACGCGGCGCATTCCAAAGAATTGATTAGTTTTTATCCCAATGTTCTATCTCTTTTCATTCAGGAGATATAAGCGATTAAACAGTAGGAACAAAATGCCGGTTTGAGCACAGTAGAGATGCCGACATCTGATAAAGTTCTTTGATCTATGCCGGCAAGCTCCGCCCATTTTATTTCTACTGTTTAATCGCTTATATCTCCTGAATGAAAAGAGATAGAACATTGGGATAAAAACTAATCAATTCTTTGGAATGCGCCGCGTCATTAGGGTATTGTTCCAAGTTGACCGGGATGCCTGGGTTCGAATCCTAGTAGTGAATGCAAATTCATCTTCTAATAACTCGGAGACTAATTAAGATAAAGACGCCAAATAAACTTTATTACATTAATGTCATTAGGTAGTTTCTTGTGAATGTATATTTTGGTACCTGGTGTCCTGGGTTCGATCCTTAATTTTAAAAACTTTATTATCTCGGAAACTAAGAAAGCTAGAGGAATGGACCAAAGCATGTTTGATAGCTGTTATAATGTGTAATTAATACTGTATATAATTGTTAATCGGTTGTCTCTAGTTCGAATCCCGATTTTTTAATGACTTCCTTAATTTTACTCTATACTCTAGAAAATATCAGTTAGATTGATGCTGTAACTACATACAGCACCTTTAAGCATACCAAACTCATATTATAAATTATTTTGTTCTTGGTGTTCTGGGTTCGAATACTGATTCGATGGAATTTACTTATAAATTTAATAACTCCTAAACCAATTAAGATAAAGACGCCAAATAAACTTTATTGCGTTTATGTTATTAGGCAGTATCTTGTAAATGTGTAATTAGATACCTGACGTCCTGGGTTCGATCCTTAATTTTTAAATTTTCATTATCTCGGAAACTAAGTGATGTAGAGGAGTGCAGCAAAGCATGATTGATAGGTTCTGTACTGGGTGATTAATGCTGTATATAATTGCCAATCAGTTGTGCTTGGTTCGATTCCCGATTTTTTAATGACTTTCTTAATTTTCCTCTGTACACTAGAATATATCACTTAGATCGATGATGTAACTGCATACAGCTTTGTTTAACATGTCAGACTAATATTATAAATTATTTTGTTCCTGGTGTTCTGGGTTCGAATACCGATTCAATGAAATTTACTTGCAAACATTTAATAACTCGTAATTTAATTTAGATAGACATGTCAAGGTAAACGTAAACAGAGTATCTAGTCCTTAAATATCGTTATCGTTATAAAAATTACTTTAAAGTACTTAGATAGAATCCCGAAGGGGTGATTTCATATATCTTCAAGCTTATGGATCATATCAGGTTCGAGTAAAGATTAAATGGTAGATGCTGATATTGGGGAGCTAAAATACATTTATTAAAAGTATTACCGGGTTCGATTTAGAAGCTTAGAATCTGTGAAACTCTGGAAAAATTGCTTTTCTCGTGATTGTAGTTAAATGTAATGGGCTTTCTGTGAGAAGATGGAAAGGAAGAATTGAAAAGGGAATGAAAACATGAGATAATTAAGTAAATAAGGGGGACATCTTCTCGTTACCTTTTAAGCTTTTACTTTAAGTACTGTGATAATACAGCTGTAATTAACCTTGGTACAATAGGTGGTGATGGTGGTGGTAGGCTTTGAATTTGAAATATATGTCTGAATGAGCGTGGGAGAAATCTTCTCTTGCTGGTGTGACAGCTTAAGCAGGTAGTTATTAGACGAGTTTAAACGTGTTTGATGCTGTCAGACATTCTGTCTCTGGGTGTGACGTCATAAACATCCTGTCTCTAGACTTGAGGTTATATGGCTGTGGGGTTAATACACGTTGAGCGATCATATACATCTGGTTATGAAACGAGTTTATGATTGATCTAAAAGGTTCGTGCTCCCTCTATAAATATGGTGATCTAGGGCATTGGACTTCATTGTGCTAATTAGTCTTGAGGTGTTAACATCGTGTTCTCTCCAAGAATAATCAGCTTTCTAAAGTGGTGTCAAGGTGAAGAGGTCTACATTTCATTGATCAGTGATTAATACGTTATTACATCAAGAATAAAGATGAATAACTCAGCGTATAAGGATATTATTCCAAGCGCTACTGGATATGCATGCGGAAAATGTGGGAGGAAGTTCCTCCGAGGTTATGACAAGAGAAGACACGAGATGAGCTGCAAGAAGCTCTTCAAATGTAAACATTGTAATGTAACCTTCAAAGATTGTTATAAGGGACAGCGACACGAAGATATATGTGAAATAAGCAGCCCTCAGAAGAAAAGAAGATTGGAGCCAACTAAACATCAGTTGCTGTCAACAATGGAGGACTGTGATATGAAAGAATACGAAACTTCATTCGAAGGACGATTGAAATCGTATTTTATACGATGCGAATCAGCTAAGGACCTAAATATGTATCTGCAAGAGGCAAAACAACGTATAATCCAGGCTGTGCATAAAGAGCTTAGCATTCATAAGAGTGTTAAAATTAATCTGCTGGCTGAGTGTCGATTTGTTAACAGTATTGGAGAAACCTGTGACAAAACATTTAAAACACGGAATCAAGCTGTGTTTCTAGAAACAGAACTGGAGTCAACGATTGAAGTGAAATTCAAGAAATTGGTGACTGAAATGGAGGAGTCTCAGCTTAAGGGTAGCAGCTGGGCTTTGCTTGCTGTGGAAGGAGTTCGACTTCGTATCAACAAGTACAACCCGTTACGAGGAAGTAGCTACATACCACTACCGTCATCTGTCGGAGCTAAAGAAACGTGTATAAACATTCAGAACTTTACCGACGAGAAATGTTTCATGTACTCTATATTAGCTAAATTCATAGGGAAGGATGCGCAACGTGTAAGCAAATACAAACAACTTCAAGATAAGTACGACTTCAGCTGTGTTTCCTACCCTACTCCACTTTCTCAAATACCTAAATTTGAGAAGTTTAACAATATGTCTATTAACGTTTTCGGGTTGGATGAGAAGCATGAAGTGTATCCGATAAAGGTTGCTGATATTGAACTACCTGAACATCGCGACCTGCTACTATTGAATGACAGCAGTGGAAAACATCACTACGTGTATATAAAGAATTTTGAGAAACTCGTTCGATGCCAGAAAACTAACCATAATGGACGGGTTTATACTTGTAAGCGCTGCTTTACACATTTTGATGACCAGAGCGGACGAAGTGGACAGGAAAAACTACAAGAACATGCAGCCGTCTGTATTCAACATGGTGTTGCAAGGGTAGTTATGCCTACCAAGGAGAAATCAATTGTACAGTTTAAAAATGTTGAGAGGATGCTGAAAGTACCTTATGTCATCTATGCGGATTTTGAGAGTATTCTCACTCCATGCCATACGTGTATACCCAATCCTGAAACTTCCTATACAACCCCTTATCAAGAGCACATACCAATGAGCTTCTGTGTTTACGTGAAGCCTACATCCAGTGTTGAACATCTCGAAACTGGTCTTCCTAAGCAACCCTATGTGTATCGTGGTGCTGATGCTGCTCAGAAGTTTATGCTGTACCTGACATCTCTTGCAAAAATGATTGGTAATATATACAAATCTGCTAAGCCTCTGAAACTTACGGATCAACAGCAAAAGGATTTCGAGTCTTCTACGACATGCTACTTGTGTAGAAAACCCTTTACAGAAGAGAACTATAAAGTACGCGACCATGATCACATCAGCGGTGAATATCGTGGAAGTCTTCATAATGAATGTAATTTAGCCTGCAAAACACCTAAATATATACCAGTCTTCATGCATAACCTTAGCGGATATGACTCTCATTTCATTGTTAAGGAGCTGGGTTGTACAAGTGAACGTGTGGAGGTAATTCCTAACTCTGAAGAAAGCTATATCTCATTCACCAAGTATGTAGGAGATATAAAGCTTCGATTTGTGGATAGCTTCCGATTCCTCAGTACAAGCTTGGATAAGTTGGTAAAAAATCTAACCTCGTATCCTGAAACGCTAAAGTACTTTGGAGAAGACAAATTGAAGTTGATGACCCGTAAGGGTGTATTTCCATATGATTTTGTTACGTCATGGGATGCCCTGAACGAGACCTGCTTGCCTCCTAAGGACTCCTTCTACAATAGATTAAATGAAGAAGAAATTACTGATGCTGACTACGATCATGCTAGAAATGTATGGGAGCTGTTTAATGTGAGAAACCTGGGAGAGTACAGCGATCTCTACTTAACTTCGGATGTACTTCTTGTAGCTGACGTCTTTGAGACGTTCAGAGAGCAAACCCTTAAAACACACAAAGTCGATCCCGCCCATTATTTTACCTCTCCAGGTCTAACATGGGACGCTATGTTACTGTATACTGGAATTAAGTTAGAGCTGTTACAAGATTATGATCAATTACTCATGGTGGAATCAGGTATAAGAGGAGGTTTATGCCAAGTTTCTCATCGGTATGCTGAGGCTAATAACACTTATATGGAGAAGTTTGATCCGACGAGACCAACCCAATTTATCACATACGAGGACGCAAATAACCAATATGGGTGGGCAATGTGTCACGCCCTTCCTTTTGGTGGATTTCAGCGGGTGTCACCTGAAGAAATCAACTTAGAAACACTACAAGAAGATGATCCTTACGGCTACATATTAGAAGTCGACATCGAGTATCCTGCAGAACTTCACGATCTACACAACGATCTACCTTTCCTGCCAGAGTGTATGAAACCATTGGAATCATCTACAAAGAAACTGATACCTCATCTTGGACCTCGAAAGAAGTATGTAGTGCATTACATGGCTTTGAAGCAAGCTCTTAGTCATGGACTACGACTAACAAAAATCCATCGTGTGCTACAATTCCGACAGTCTCAGTGGTTGAAACCTTATGTGGAATTTAACAACAGGCTACGACAACAAGCTGCGAATGATTTCGAGAAGGATCTCTACAAACTCTTTAACAACGCTATGTTTGGAAAAACTATGGAGAACCTGCGTAATCGTATGGATATACGACTGGTGACCAATGAAAAAACTCTAGAGAAGCTGATCGCCAAGCCTACGTTTATCGACAGGACGATATATGCTGATAATCTAGCTGCTGTACATATGGCCTCTCGTCAGATTGTATTCAACAAGCCTATATACATTGGTATGAGTGTGTTGGACATCTCCAAGACATTAATGTATAACTATCATTACGACGTTTTGTTGCCTTATTATGGAGCTGAAAACCTGAAGCTTATGTATATGGACACTGATTCGTTCATTCATCGTGTAACAACTGAAGATGTGTACCAGGACAAGCTACGTTTTCTTGAGCATCTCGATACAGCTGATTACCCTGCCAACCATATATGTTACTCTACTCAGAACAAGAAGGTATTGGGAAAATTTAAAGATGAGGCTAATAGCAAAATCATCCTACGCTTTGTTGGACTACGTCCTAAGATGTATGCCTTAGATATTCAAGGGTCAATGATAAAAAAGATTAAAGGTATAAAACGTAGCGCTATTAAGCAGTACATTTCGTTTGACAGCTATACAGACTGTCTTAAAACCAGTGAAATCATCAGAACACCTATGAATCTGATCCTATCACGAAAGCATGCCCTTGCTACAGTACAAGTGAATAAAATTGCATTGACTCCGTTTGATGATAAAAGAATTATTGCTGATGACGGGATAACAACATATGCGTATGGACATTACGCCATTACAAACAGTGCTTAAAAGAATGTAAGTTAAAGATAAAGATTTTCTAGTGAGTCTACAATCTTAAAAAAGAAGGTATCTGTGTGCTGTATATGCAGATAGCTGACGCCTGATGAAGAAAGAAGAAGATGGAAGGGAAGGTGGTAACCCTGCCATTAGGAGCAATCCTAGTGCTAGTCTCAAGCCTAGATAAAAGGGGAGAGACATCTATAACGAACTAAAATAAAGGTATGTTGACGTAAAGCTTTTCAATTTGTGAACCAATATGCAGTTTATCCCTCTCCGCATCGTACAATAACTGTTTAACATATAATAAGTTTGTAAGATTTAGAAAAAAGTATATAAATTGTTGTAACGTTGGATGAGAAAAGTTTTATAATCGAATTACTCTCTATATTACCATGAGTACCTGTGATACTAGATGAATTACCTGTGAAATATGAAACTATGCTATACCCAACCATGGAATCTAGCCTCCTGTGATACTACCTGAATTAGCCTAAATACCTACGATACTAGCTGAATTAGCTGTGAAATCATGCATAGCTATGATGCAGTTAGCCTCTGGAATCTAGCCTCCTGTGATACTAGCTGAATTAGCTTAAATGCTCACGATACTAGCTGAATTGGCTATGAAAATGATTTAAATACCTGTGATACTACCCGAATCATGTGAAATTACCTTAACTAGCTCTGATACGAATTCCTGCTCTAAATTAGCACGAGCACCTGTGATACTACCTGAATTACCTGTTAAAATGACTCAAATACCATTGATACAACCTGAATCACCTGCATTTACCTTAAATAGCTGTGATACAAATCTCTGATCGAAATTATCAATAATATCTGTGAAACTATGCTGATTACCTCAAATACTTATGATATTACCTGAACTATCTGTAAAATACGAAACTAGGCTATAACCAACCCCTGGAACCTACCCTCCTGTAATGCTTGCTTAATTACTCTAAACACCTATGTTACTTGAATTATCCTAAATACCTACGATACCCTCTGAATTACCTGTGAAATATGAAACTATGCTATACCCAACCCTGGAATCTAACCTCCTGTGATACTAGCTGAATTAGCCTAAATACCTACGATACTAGCTGAATTAGCTGTGAAATCATGCATAGCTATGATGCAGTTAGACTCTGGAATCTATCCTGTGTTACTAGACGAATTAGCCTAAAAACATACGATACTAGCTGAATTACCTGTGAAATCATACACTGCTATGATCCAGTCAGCCTCTTGCAATACTATCTGAATTACTTACCTGTTAGTGTTAGTGGGTTAGCTTTTCCCGTTCCAGGTCACCTTTTTCCCTTTGGTGGTCGCCTTTTTCCCTTTGCTGGTGACATTTTTCCCTTTGCTGGTCACGTTTTTCCCTTTGCTAGTCAACTTTTTCCCTTTGTGGGTCTCCTTTTTCCCTGAGCAGTCACCTTTTTCCCCTGAACGAGTCACCTTTTCCCTGAATAGGTTACGTGATGGGCATGTCTAGAATTAGCGTTCTAACATTGACATGAAACAGTTTTCCACTAAGTTCACGTCTAAAGTCGCTTTCAAGTCTAGCCCTCCTATTCCCTATCTCTCCTGTATATAAGTCTATATTCCTACTGCTACACTACCTGTCTAGCCTAACACCTCTTCTCCTGTTCCTATACCTCTCATATAAACCATACTCTATTCCTCTAGATCTGTCTAGCCTAACACCTCCCCTCGTTTTCCTATACCTCTCATATAAACTATGCTCTACTCAGCCTCTGTCTAGCCTAGCACCTCCCCTCGTATTCCCTATCTGTCTCATATAAAGCGCACTCCTCCTACCACTGTCTAGCCTAGCGTTAGTCCTCGTATTCCCTATCTCGCCCATATAAATGCATTTTCCTCCTTGAAGACTCTCTCAACCTAGCACCTACCTTCGTTTTCCCTATCTTTTCCCATATAGACGTATACTCTCTCATTCAGACCTTCCCGACTAGCCTAGCACTTCTCCTCATATTCCCCTACCTCTCTCATATAAGATGCATTCCCTCATTCAACACCGTCTAGCCTAGCATCGACCCTCGTATTCCCTATCTCTCGTATATAAACGCCTACTCCATCATTCAAAACTCCTATCCTAATACCTCTCCTCGGTTCGCTAATCGCTCATATTCTACCCTTCAAGTCCTGTTTAGTATAGCATCTTTCCTTGTATTCGCTATCTCTCTCGTATAAAGCATATACCTCCCTCCTTTAGCATCTGACTAGCCTAGCATCAGCCCTGGTATTCCCTATCTCTCCTGTATATAAGTCCATATTCCTACTGCTACACTACCTGTCTAGCCTAACACCTCTGCTCCTGTTCCTATACCTCTCATATAAATCATACTCTATTCCTCTAGCTCTGTCTAGCCTAACACCTCTTCTCCTGTTCCTATACCTCTCATATAAACCATACTCTATTCCTCTAGCTCTGTCTAGCCTAACGCCTCTCTCGTTTACCTATGACTCTCACATAAACCATACTCTGCTCCTCGACCTCTGTCTAGTCTAACTCCTCTCCTCGTTTTCCTATACCACTCATATAAACCATACATTACTCAGCCTTTGTCTAGCCTAACACCTCCCCTCGTTTTCCTATACCTCTCATATAAACTATACTCTACTCAGCCTCTGTCTAGCCTAGCACCTAACTTCGTTTTCCCTATCTTTCTCATATAAAGCGCACTCCCCCTCCTACCACTGTCTAGCCTAGCGTACGTCCTCGTATTCCCTATCTCGCCCATATAAACGCATTTTCCTCCTTGAACCGTCGCATCTAGCCTCGTTTTCCCTATCCTTTCCCATATAAACGCAAAAAAACTGCGCTCGATCTCTCTATATATACCTACTTACTGGTATTACCGTCTTTTTTCAGTACAGTACGCGCATGTGATATCGCGCTGGGTACCAGTACTCACTAGTTGAGATAGTTACGTTTTATTTTGCTCTCCATGAAGTCAGATTTCAATTATGTTCACACAGCGCTCCTGTTATTATACTGCACCTCGACCCTAAGCTCCTAACCTCAAATTGCATAGTTTGGTACTGCGATTCTGCTCTACAATATTCTACTCATTGTTTTTCCGCACCTGCATATAGGTAAACGACTGTAGAAAGCGTTTGCAACAGCATTTCTTTCGGCGGTGTACGTTATTTGCCAGAAGGCCTGAAGAATATATTAGGTGCGAAAAGCCATTAATAGGCTATGTATCTTAAACATCTGATGTGTTACATTCATATGACTTTTTCTACCCTCTATCGCTTAATAGTGGGTATACAAATTATTCTTACGAAAGTTTATTTTCCTCTCTATTTCATTTTAAGCGAGATAAACGTTTGCAGAAATAGCTGCATTACACATTTCGTTATACATACAAAGAGAACAGTGATAGTCAAATGTTTAACAACTGGACGCTATATGCTGGCCTTAAAATTCTTACTCTTCGAATGTAATCACGGGAAAAAATGACCAAGTATTGAACATTGCGAAACCATTAATAATGGATATCTCAGAAATGGCTTATGCCACAACAAAATTTAAATAAATTGTGTGTTTTAAAGAGATCTATATTTTTATATAGTACACATTCATCTATCGCTCATCGTTTACCAGTTATACCAGATTATATAAAATTTCTTCCGAATGAAGAGGACTTCACAAGATATACGTTTCATTTTCCGTGTAAATATCTTTAATGTAGTATATTTTAATAAAAATCGTTTGAGCCATTTTTCAGAAAATAAAAAATTTCGAAAAATCTTCCATGTATAGGGTTGCTTGGGGTGGGGGGATTTTCTTCAAAAACCTTCGTATCGCATATTTGGAAGATACTGAATTCAAATACCAAGTTTGGCATTTATCCAACTTTTTGTTTTTGACTTATACTGTTCACACATACAAACAAACGTTTTTAAACATGTTTTTTTTACTTTCTCTACTACGTATAGTAACTAGGGGAAGTATTGTATTCCACCCAAAAATTCGATACCGAGATTTCACCGGAAATACATGTTTTGAGACCCCATAAATCCAAAAAAGATCATTTTTGGAAACATGTCCGTGTGTGTGTCTGTGTCTGTGAACAGCATAACTCGGACACGAACAGTCGGATAAACACCAAACTTGGTATTTAGGTTCAGTATCTTCCAGAGATGCGACACGAAGGTTTTCAAGAAAATCCCCCATCCCAGATTACCCCTTACATGGAACATTTTTCTAAAATTTTAATTTTCTCAAAAAATGGCTTTAATGATTTTGATTAAAGTATCATAAGTTTAAGACATTTTTATGGCAAATGAATTGTATATCTCGAATTTTCTGGGAATGTCTCCAAAAGTATTGTTCATTGTGAATGACTTTTGCATAACTGGTAAACCATAAGAGATAGACAAAAGTTTACTACACAAAAAATGTAGATCGCGTTAAAATACACAATTTATGTCATGTACATTTTTGTTGTTGAGTGAACCATTTTCGAGATATTGCTTGTTATTCCCTTAAATTTTCCAATACTTTTTCTCAAATGGGAATTCGTTATTCATTTTCCCCTTAAATTTTCCAATACTTATGCTTCATCTCAAATGGGAATTCTATATTCATTTTTTTACGTACTGGACATGCAAAGAGAATGGAATGCGCCACATAGCAACCAGCTCTTAAAATATTTGACTATCTCTTAAAGTCTACCATATTCCTCTTGCATCTACAAGAAAATTAGCAATAAGATTAACATCTCGATTAACATGAAGCATATGGAGAATAAGCGTTTGTAAAAATAGTTTGTACAAGAGTAAAGAAAGTCATGGGAGTGTAACACATGAGATTTTTTATTTAGGGGGCCTCAAAATATGAATTTCTGGTGAAATCTCGACATCGAAATTCTGGATGGAATGCAATACCTTCTCTATCTACTATGCACCTTGTTTGCAATCAGTTGAGCTCTCCAAAATACTACCCGATGTTACTGTATGCATGGGAAGCATCTGGATGCTTTTCACAAAATACCAAATTCGTTTTAAACAATGTTAGACAAGGTTTTGTTTCTGAACGTGATGCTACAAACTGTGAAAAAGATGCTATTATAGTATGCAACTGGTGCGACATCTATTATGCTATACAATGCTGTTTTGGAGTTAACATTACAAAGCGTAGGAAGCAATAAACTATTCACGAGTTAATATGCATGTACGTATCCATACATGTTATTCCTGCTTCAGACCAGCAGGCCTGTAGATCGGTTTGTTCATTTCATTGAATAAAGTAACGCATGCAAAGTGCTTCTCGGTATTTATTTTGTATCGCAGACTGTGATGGTGTGACCCAACCACATAACGTAGTTATTAAAATAAAAGGAGAATAAAAAGGGTCCTAGCCCAAATAAAACCACCCTTTGACATTACTAGGGGTGTAGCTCAAAAGAATACTTACTAAGGGAGACAGACGGTAGAACGATTAGTACACACCTACAGTGTATATGAAGGGATTTTACAAAGATTTTAGTTTTACAATGTTTAGAGTCACCCATTGTTTTGCTGAACACCAAAAGCCAGATTTAACAACACATTTCTATGTGAGTATAAGCAGGGAACGGAGAGAAAATTCTGCGTAAATGTGATTCAATGAAAACCAAAGCCTAGTTAATACAGGGTAGTTAAAGTATATTCGAACCCACTCGCGGCCTCTCCCTACTGCGCGAGACATCCAGCAGTCGCCGGGAAATTACGCCGGCAGAGGTGGACTAAAATCCTTACCTTATAATAGATGCTGGAAATCTTGACCTGCTCTCAAACAAGCAGCATATCTCGTGTAAATATTCTCGCTCACTCTCCGAAGCTCAGCAGCAGCAATTCTTGTGATTTCTTGCACAATGTTTTCTGTAAATTCCTGTAGTGTGCGAGGATTGGAACGATACACTTTGTCTTTTAAAGAACCCATAAATAAAAATCACAACTCGTTAGGTCTGGAGAACGAGGGGGCCCGAAAACCAAAATTAATTATTCTGTCATCAAACACCTCTCTTATTGCATGTAAAGATTCGGCAGCCTATGTGCTGTTGCAGGAGTTAATAATGTTGATTTGTGCCACCCTCGTTCTTCTGAGCTAACGAGTTCTGATTTTTATTTATGGGTTCTTTAAAAGACAAAGTGTATCGTTCCAATCCTCGCACACTACAGGAACTTGGAGAAAACATTATGCAAGAAATCACAAGAATTCCTACTGCTGAGCTTCAGTGAGTGAGCGAGAATATTTACACGAAGTATGCTGCCTGTTTGAGAGCAGAGGTCAACATTTCCAGCATCTATTTATAAGGCAAGAATTTTAGTCCGCCTCTGCCGGCGTAATTTTCCCGGTGACTGCCGGCTGTCTCGCGCAATATAGAGAGGCCGCGAGTGGGGTTCGAATATAATTTAACTTCCTTATATTATTCCGTTGATCATAGCAAAGTTGGTCTAGAAAACAAAACAACTAATGTAAGGATATTATTTGTTTACGATAACAACTCAATGGTATAGATTATCATTCTGAATAATGAGTGATTCTGAAGAAAGTATCCCCTTCAGATATTGAAGTAGCAGCTTCGACAGTTGTTGCCAAGTCGATCGAGGGTAAAGTATGAAGTGACATATGAGTGCTGTGTGAAATCGAGTCAGTAATATCGTACATGAGAAAGTTTGCTTGCACATTTTGAACTTTTATCACAAGCCTTTGTCTCTGTGAGCATATTCGTCTATGCACCAAGTATATTAACAGTGATATGACGACGGATAAGTAGACATTAAATGGTCGCGGATAAAACTTATTAACCGCATTTGACTGTTAAAGGCTCCCACAGTTTTTGTGAGGGCAGCTGGAATGAACAGCGCCACCTTAAAAAGAAAACAGCCTGACAAATGCTGCGTAAAACAAAATATTGACACAAGATGTGTCCCAGAAGCACTTTCGTGAATGTCCCAGGTCCCTGCATGTTGTTAGCACTTTACTAATGATGTACAAGGAGGACTTTTTCAAGCCCCTGCACATGTAGCGCATTTCTGCACATCGTTAGAGGCAAAGAGCCATTTAATATGGAACATTCCCATTCTCACGTCAAACAATCGATTTGGAGGGGAGCAAAGCACAGGGAATCAAATTCTTGTCACATCGTTTACAAAACTGATTTAACTGTCCCACGGAATGAGTGTACGATAAATAATAAATAAATACATACCTGTATTTTTCGAATTATATATATTTTGTTTATAAATGCACTTGAGTTCAATAATTAACATGTGGCATTATAGTTTCTGCATTTTGTTTCAGATATTTTTAAAGGTGTATTATATATGTTGCGATATAAGGTTGGCGGTGTTTATAGCAAAATCGAGGTATAGTTTGAAACTACAAGACGAAGTCGAGTATTTTCTGTTTCATGGATTCTCTTATAACTTAACACACATGTATTGTGTCGTCCTCCGTGAACTAGTGGTACCGTACTAGCCTCTGGTTCCCAAGATCGCAGGTTCAAATCCGGCGGAGGGCGATGGATTTTTTCGGGCGTAAAAATCCTTAGCATGGCTTCCTTCGGAAGGGAAGTAAAGCCGGTGGTCCCGTGTCGTAGATTTACGGCACGTAAAAGAACCTCAAGCCTGATAAAGAGACCTCTGAGCAAAATTACCAGTCTTTCACGTCCAGTATAGAATGAGACGCTAAGAACCATAGTAGTTAAAGAACGTCCATAAATAAAACTCAATTCAATTTCACGTGTATTGTAACAATCCGAGTATACCGGGTGCTACACGGAGGTAACTTAGAGGCACGCTCCTAGCGGGGTTGCACACGGGAAGAGAGTGCGGGTTGCAATGACAATGGCAACTCCAGAGACCTATGGCCCAGTCTGTAAGTACCTCAGCTTATTACATACCTGGAGGACGGTGACGCTGCTTCTTATTGGTAACTTATAGAAATACACGTTATGACCACGACCGGCGTGGCGACATTCTGTGTCGGGTGTCATGGCAGTCTGACCCTGGTGATCTCATTTCATGGTTTAAACATTCTACACTGTGAGGTGTCAGCGTTCAGTTAATTTGGATTTACCAATTACGGAGTTTTAACACTTTCCCAAGTGTTGCCTCACTCTGATACTCGGGGTTCGTTCTCAGCCCTGGGACGTTACAACATTGCATACTATTTTTGGGAAGATCGATGATAGTTGTAATGCTGTCTGCTTAGTTAAAAATACTGCATATGAATGTCTGTTCCATGACAAACTTCATTTTCAAATAAACGCCAGATCGATTGAAGTAGAACCATGGAAGTTCATTCCCATCGATTACTCTCTCCTGGTATTAGTAAAACATTAATAAGTTGCTATCGTATGTCGAAAATTGAAGAGGCATGGCAAATAGGTACGACAGAGCATATGCTCTATTCAAAAATTGGTTAGAGGAGAAGAATGAGATGTAGGGCATTTGCCTAGTTTCGCTTAGCATTTTAATGTGAAAATCAATATGATGCACAATTCAAATGCACATTAAGAAATAAATAAAAAACTAAGGAAAGACTGAAATGATAAAACCTTAACTTATAATAAGATTATATTCCATGCCTACAACAATAAAAAAAATAAGGCTCACGGTTCTGATGTAATGCTTATTTGCCACAAAGACGGCAGAAGAGGTGGGTAGCTTAGGTTGGCTGCAACAAATGCATGAAAATCGACTTCCCAGGCTTATCATGATAAGTTCATGAAAACCACAAAAAAAGAACCCCACCACGATCGCCCAAGAAACAATGTTAAAACAGTCAGTATGTAGGTATTTAAAGGCTTATACATGCGTTACTTTGCTGTTTTTTTCTTCTTCAGAACAAATCAACCGTGGTTTCCATGCTAGCCTCTAGTTCCCGAGGTCGTGCGTTCAAACCCGTCGGAGGGCGATGGATTTTTTTTTCGGGCGTAAAAATCCTTAGCACGGCTTCCTTCGGAAGGGAAGTAAAGCCGGTGCTCCCGTGTCGTAGATTTAGGCACATAAAAGAACCTCAAGCCTAAAAAAGAGGCCTCTGAGCAAAATTACGGGTCTTTCACGCCCAATATAGAATGGGACGCTAAGGACCATAGTAGTTAAAGAGCGTCCATAAATAAAACTCAATTTATCAACCGTGGTCTAATTTTAATGAAACATTTTGTTTTATCTTCATGAGCATACTCATTATTCAGAACTCTAGCGATTTTTCTGTAATATAGCTGATTTGAATAAAATAAATTTCATCATACAAAATTATAAAGTTTTATTTTAAAAAATCTGAAAAGAGAGACATATTAATCAATAAGCAAATGTATAGTTTAAAAGCTAATAAGTATTTCTATTCTTTTAAGCTTAAAAAGAGGAAAACATTGATTCATTATTCTATTTAAATGCTTATGTCGCGAGTATTCAAAGATTTATCAATATTTTGTAGGTAGGTATTATATGCTTGTGACATATTTAATATCTTGGAAGGTAATTATTATATCAAACTGAAATGTTACTCATAAATTATCGCAATCATTAAGAACATAAGCATAAAGCTTAAACTAATTACATAAATTGGTAATTTGAGTCTCGGGTCCTTTAAACACCATTATATGCTGATATTAATAAATGTGAGAAATATGTTAAAACGTAGTATTAACAGACAGAAGAAAGAAATACCGGCGGAGCAAGGTTTTTCGTATTCAAAACCGCAAAACTCGAGCATTAAACCTCAATGTAGCTGATATATTTAACCTTGGAGCGAATTCTGGTTGTCTGGTGAGCGTCTAATTAGACAAATTTACTTTTCTCGCCTTCAAATTGGGGCTCCTTTGGATCTTAAAGTAGTGTGCGGAAAACCTCGCCAAATACTCTCAATACGATATCACTATTCTGCCGCTTTATACTGTATAAAATAGTAAATTCAGCAACAGCTACCTTTAAAAGTGGTTAGATCTAACGGGAAGTCATGACTTGGACTTAGAAATTGTTACCGAGCGAGATGGCCCCGCGGTAACGTGTGAGGCTCGCATTCGGGAGGTCCTGGGTTAGATTCCTGGGACCGGTCACTTGATCATGGGTTTTTCGTGATTTTCCCTGGTTGGCAAGTCGAATGCTGGGGTACTTTCTCTTCTACCAGAATTTCGTTTCCCTCATTTCCCAACATCTCGCTTCCCCTCAGTGGGCTTAGGGGCTGTGCAGTGTCGGGCAGATGATTGCTTGCTCTTTGGAAACTTCTCGGCCTTCTCTGAGCCGCCTCGGGTGGGTCGAGATCTCCCCGGTTTCCCAGAATAAAGCCCTCCCTGAGTAGAACGTCGGTGTGACCGGGTCATCAACTTTGGAATCGTTATTGACCTCTGTGCGTCTCTGTCGGCCAGCCTGCCTGCGAACTACAGCCTCCTGCGGTTCCTTCACCTCATTCGTTATCTCGTGGGGTGGTAAGCATAAAAGGTCCGCGTTGGGTAAAGGTGCGAGGTCACCCTGGTCAATTCATCAGTCAAGAGGTCAGGTTTGTTTCCGCAAGGATCAATTAAAAAAGTAAACAATTTATTGTGATTAACTTATTAAATAGACAAAGGATTATATGAAGTTCCAATGGGTAGAGAAGGTCTTGTGAATGCGAGATATTTTTTTAAAATAGTCTTCAAAATGCATTTTTATTTATACTCAATCAAAATATTTGAACAACATAAATTACTACTGATAAAGAACACTGCAGTTCTTTTTATAACAGCTGGTTGGGTTAAACATTTGCCACTATCAAGCTACGGTTAGTACAACCAAAAGGTAAAAGTTCAATCACCAGAAATGGTGTGTGACTGTTTGTCCCTAGGAAACTTCCGCAACGCTAGGATGTTCAGTTGCCCAGAGACAGTTTACTTTCCGTGTCCGCCTGATCATCGCACATTTGAACCAGTGCCATGCTCTAATCAGACACGGTGTTTATTGTGTACAAACAAACAATATCAGACAAAAAAAATGAATATTCACAAGCCCAGTGGTTACATGTTATTAAAAGAGCCTATTATAAATGTATCACAATGTTTATTATACTTCCAAACAATTTAAAATTACTATCATCACACAAACATATAAGAGACACTGAGATTATCTTTAATGACGCAACTGGATGCCGCCGGATGTGATTTGTAGGAGGCATGTATCGCTCCGCAGTAGCCAAGACCACGGTATTTGTAGTTCAGTTTAATGCTGTTTGGCATGGTAGAATGACTTATATGAAAGTGTTTGTAGTTATGGTGTATACTACAGAACAGTGTGTGTTTATTGTGTTAAGTTTTGCTCGAACGGAGTTACATGTAGACTGTCAGCCTGAATTTATACCGTAACTCCCTGATATCACCGCTCCTAACAAATCCACAATTTATTAGTTGTTAGAAAAAAATCAACAAACTGTTCGGTGTTAGACAACATTTCTAACCACGGAAAAATAAGATCTCTAGATCTAAATCCATGTGATTATTTACCGATCTTCAGATTTATTCGGTTTAAATGAATGTTATTAGTTCAGCGAGCCGCTTGTCTCAAAGGGGAGGTGCAGAACTATTTTTCACTAGGACGTTTTGTGCGTTTTTGCACGCGAGATAAAGTGAGCACCGATCACAGAATTAACATGGTTAAATACTAAGCCGGGGTACTCTATGCTACAAAAAACGTCCAATTGTTTGAGTTACCTATCAGCATACAAGCTGAGATTGCGAGCTTACGAGACGCAAGCGAAAGACGTTCCAAATGCAAATATTGGAAAGGTATGATACAAGTCCCATTTCACTAGGGTGATCTTGAAACTGTTGACATCCAACCCTTCCACTCATCTTTCGCTAGTCCTCTGCAGAGGCACTGGCGGTAACGACCAAATAAATCTGTGTAAAATGCTTAAATATAGGTTTATATTACAAATGCCCATACGCTCGACGAATTACAAGACAATGCCCGGCGTGCATTGCATTTTCACAATTTGTCGAGAGCTCAATAATGTGTTCAATAGGTGACAGGCTTGTATACACACAGAGTGACATCATTTGGAACCCTATTATAACGAAGGTCATTGTAACATATTCATGTTGTTTCACATTGTTAGCATTATCAAGGGAAAAAACGGCGAGCCGGTCCGCCGCTACTGCACGAACGGATTCGTATAGCAGTGACGTAGGAGCGGCGGGCTGCCAGTCGCGTTATTCAGGAGAAAACCTGTACCTGTGGTGATGGTTATTGCTTTTTCCATATATTCTTGAGCTGCGTGTATTTTAGCGGTTTATAGGAGAGCATACCTGATGCCGAAACCTGTAATTGAATTAATTAGTGATGAACACGAGAGCTGTTTAATATATTATCGAGTACTGAGCATTTTAATGATTTATATGAAAACTGTTCCTCTATTGTGTGTTTGTTTAATTGGAGATTGATTTAGAAAGCTTGGAAGTTAACATATTTAATTTTGTCAGGTGTAATTGATTGGTGATGGTGTTGTATAACATGATGTGTTTGATATTTCTGAGCATCGCTCGCAATTGGATTCACACAACAAAAACAAACAATATTCAGCTCTAATTACATTTAAAAAATCCATAGTGACGCTTACTAGTGCGGGGGCATCAAACTCAATAAAGTAAATTACTTTTATCCACTATTGCCATATACACTATCGTTTGTTTCGTGTCCCTAGGCAATCTAAATACCGTTTTACTCACAGCAGTGAATTAGAACGTTCTAACCCAATATTTTTGTCATTTCTGAAACTAGACTTCAAGTAATGCTAATTAACAGATCTTTTAGGACCAATGAATTCACTGCACTCTGAGCTCTATTAGAGTTAATATTTCTCCCTTTTCCGTACACTTTCCAATTTACACTTGCACTATGTCACCAATTTCAGTTTATTTATGCCCATCGTCTCAGAGAAAATCAACATTGGTGCCACATGTCCCCTCCATCAATGATAGATCTACATATTTAATTAAAATAATTACTCTCATTTAAGTTTTAGTAGTGGATAAAATATTGTAGCCACAGGAGATTAACATAATACAATTTAAAATGCCGTGAAAATTATCGCCCTCGGCAAACCTAGGGTGTTAAATTTTTCACTCGATATTATTTTAATCTCTTGTGCCATAGATTACCAACAAGGTTTAGAATTGATTTAAATTACAACAGCTACAGCTGAATTTCAAATGCTGTAGCTGCTAGAGATCTAGTAGGTAGAGAAACTTTTGTATTCTACCCTGAAATTCGACACATTGGACGCCTAATGAGGGGAAAAAAACCCTCAAATGGAGAAGGAGATGATGTTGGGTCTTATGGAGGGAACAAGGAGACCCGGCAGACAACGTACAGGATGGATACAAGACGTGGGAATGGAATGGGAAGAACTGATTAATACAACGCAAGACAGGAATCAATGGAGAGCAGAAATAAGGAAGGCAGTGGAAAATCGAAAAAGGCTCAACACATAATCGGATGGCAAGACTCCTCGTCTTGCTATGGAAATCCAATAGCATCTCCAGGAGTCGTCTGCAGACTTAAGGAAAATGCTTCTACTATTAAAATTAGATATCGATACTTTACCGGATATACTTGTTTTGAGGTAACCTGGATCCAAAAATACATAACAGAAATCTCCGTGTGTGCATGCGTGTGTGTAAACAGTATAACTAAAAACCGAAAAGTCGGATAGATACGAAGTTTCATATTTACGTTCACCATTTTCCAAGTATGCCAAACGAATGTTTTCAGAAATCCCCCACCACAAATATCCTTTATATGAAAAATGCTTCATCATCATTATTTTCTTAAAAAAATAAAAATGGCTCTAAGGATGTTAATTAAAAACTTCAAATAAATAAATCGTGTGGCACTATAACCGGCGAAGGGTCTGGGCCTATCCACCCGATTGCCGGTCTCACGCCCACATACACATGGCTGAGGTGGGCGATCATCCACCGATACGGGAGGTGATGTGGCCCACATCACACTCCAGACGCCGGAAAGTTGGCTCACGAGGCCAGAGCCGCCGCCTATCGCAGCTCCTCACTTTCTTCACGATGCTGAGTGGGAGATGTAAAATTCGTACCCCCATGGGTGGGAATGAACCCGGGCGCATTCCGTGGCCGGGAACCAGAGCACCACACTCCAGCCCACTGCGCCACGGCCAGGACAATTAAAACACATATGTTTAAGAGATTTGTGCGACTAATAAAGCATAGGTATATGTCGAATTTTCTGGGGATAACTTTGTGAAGTCCTCTTCATTCTGAATGACTTTTAAAAACTGGTAAACCGTTCTGATAGACAAAAACGTATTGCGCAAAATGTGGATCTCGCGAAAACACAGAATTTATGTACCATAATTTTTATAGCATTAACCATTTCCAAGATATTCTAGTTACTGTTTTGAATTTTCAAATAATTCATAGTTTTTAAAGTGCCAAGCCGCCATTCATTTTGTTTCCTGTGGTACTGAAGGAGTAAGGGTTTGACTATCGCTTCAGTCACCTGTAACGGTCTTGTAACTATTTCTACAAACGTTTATTTTGGTGTAAATGAAGTATATAGAAGAGTAAGCATTTGTAAGAATAGTTTGTAGAATAATGGATAGAGAAAGTTATGTGAATGTAAAATAGCTATATATACGCAGTAATTCCTCACTTAACCGAAACGGCGGAGGAGGAAAAGAAAGAAAATAAGAAAGAACGAACAAAAACCTACGAGAAGCTCAAATTCGCGCTGGCAACGTTGATGCGACAATTGGCAATGTTATTTTGCCCAATACCTAAATTCCAATGCAAGTAGTTGGTATTGTATGCACTTAATCCTCACCCTCTACCTCACATTCCAAGAAATTTTTTACCGTTAAATGCTTGCACATGCATTACATGCGAGGCCCACTGTTGTTTACTGTTGGTGTTGGTCAATGTGGTTTATTTTTAAGATGTCAGCGAAAAGAAAGCGTGTTGTAGTAAACATTGAGCTAAAACAGATGAAAAATAGAACATTGTTACGAAATGTCGCAGCAGATTATAACGTCTACTGTTTCAGACTGGACAAAAGCGAAACCCAAATTTCAGGAGCATTTCTCAAGGATTCTAAAACGCATAACCATGAAGAAAAACGATTACGAGAAAGTAAACGAAGCCCTTTTTCTCTGGTTTACCCAACAACACGCCAAAGGAATATTATCCGGCCCGATACTTCCATTATGTTCTTCCTTTTGCTGCTTAAAATGTTACCATCGATTATCCAAAAAAAAAAAAAATAATAAAAAAAATGAATATCCGAAACGGTTCTGTCTCGTTTAGTTTGATTAAGCGAGGTATACTATATATTCTTTATGTTGTCTTTAAGGCTTGGGATTTGAACAAGGACTAAGGTGACTCATGGTGATTTAGTATAAAATTTCCTCCTCTAAGTTGGATTACACAAGTTGCCGAGTTTCACGAAAAGGCTGATTCATGTTTTTGCTATCAACATTTCAACTAATTGACCTCCTGAGTGAAGACGTTATGAGGGAAGACGCCAGATTAAGCTGGCCACATTCCTCGGAGCAATGCGGTTTAACTGCTCTAAACCCTGTTTGCTACAACAAGGTGGTGGGGTTCCCTACGTAATTTCAACGGTGGAATGTTTTACTGCTGGGGTAGATGCCCCATAGAGCACTTAGGTTTACAACATCTTCCTGAGACACGCAGGACATTACGTTCTGTGCTGGAAGTAATTACTGCTCTAGAGAAGGAAAATGACTTAACACAAGGAAATTATCAACACTATCGCATTTTCCTGGATCACAATCTCCTGCCAGAATAACAGAACACGTAAGTGGAGGAAAATATACTGAGCGGATAAAGCAGCTTCGGTATCATCAACATTTTTAGACGTATTTCGATGGTAGAAAGCAAGAATATTTTAAGCATCATTAATATCATTTTTCAAAAAAACGCTTTACAACGTTGTATTATTATGCTCTGGAATGTGTATACTAAAACTCCACAGCTTTTTTTTAGATTAACTTGAAAGTTTTACAACATAAGCAGAACATAAAGTAAATGGAACATGTGGTATTTTAATGTATTATGTCAAATCGATTTTAGTTCGTTATTTATAATCACTTTGATATGCTAATACAAAATCCCTCTTGTACCAAAGGGTTAATTATATTTATTTAGAAAATAAATAATATTGTGACATCGGATCGGAATTAGTAATAATTCAGGACATTGTTATAACGTAATATAATTGTCCGTTGGAAAGTTCTCGAGTCTATCGAATGCACAGCAAGGCTCTGCGCATGTGCGGGACATGAGAACGACTGGCTGTTATGATTATTTAGACAATTAGACTTACAAAGTGAAGCTAGCAGGTCCCTATGAACCGCTTGGCGATTGTGGAGCTTCGATTGGTGTCCATTTACCTCCAGGTACACAAAATATATTTCAACTGGAATAATATTAATTTCTCTGTTAATATTGTCTTTAAGGTCTGCAAAAGTTTGTGGACGATTTGATCTTCAAATATACCCAGAGAAAACCACTACAGACAAGAGTATGCGGATAATGGAGGTCGTATGTCTCCATTTTCAGACAACTTGATCCCAAAGAGTCGATTGACAGCTGCCATGGAAATTCTAGCAGTATGTTATGTGGCACCATCTTATTGAAATCATTTTGGCTGCTCCCTTGTAGACCGTTTAAAAGCATATTTTGGGAAAATGGTGTCTAAGATGTTCTCGCCATGGATTTCTGCACATTCAGAATAATGCACTGTGCATTCGAAGTTGGCGATCTGCTCACTTGTTCAATGCAATTTTCAGACGTCGATTCCGTTACTGTATCATACAAGCTGGGAACTAAGTTCACAGAATTGATGTAAAATAATGAGTAAAAAGGTCTGGCGTCCGAGACCTTAAGCTCGATATAAACAACTCGAAATAGTGTTGCTAGTTTATGATGATCTAATTCAAGGTAACAAGCCGGCTACCTGCGGAACGATTTACTTCGGCCTACTATTCAATCTGAAAGCATGTGCTTTTATTAATGTAACACTGAATTTGAAGATATATTAAATCGTTATTTATGCAATAAGCGTATACTCCTTTAGATAAAAAAAGGATATACATCAGTTGCATACATCTTATGCAACCCTAGAATTATAAATGTGTGATAAATTCCAAAATTAGATTACTGAATTTCGTTTTATTTTCTTGTTAAGCGGGAAAATGAAGTCATGGCTTCATAGCGACAGAGAAAAGCTTGCTTAGTTGATTACAATGTCAAGCGTGTTTGTTTATTCATAAAATGAATGACGGTAATAATAATTAGGGTGAAACGGAAGCTATTTCTTTAGAATTAATAAAGGGAGCTGAAGCAGAACTAATTCCATGGAAATCTAAACAATACCGGGAGAGATTATAGCAAACTTTGTGAGTGGAGATGATCGATATATATATGGTTATAAAAATTGTTTACTATAACGCGTCTCACGTTTAAAAGACAGTACAGGTTAAACGGGGCGCACTGTTGCCACATGTACTACATGTACGCTCGCAACTTTGGCCTCTGGTTGCGTTCCGTCTACCAATCTAATGTCATCTTGTGAATGATGTATCATCAAATAGTGAAATCTCTGCACTGCTATTTAAGGCAATTGTAAGACATTTACTTTTCCCCTGCACTTTTGTGTATCCTCTTTGTAGTTTTAGTACTTCGAAATACAATTTTACAGGCATATTTTCAAAGAAATATGAAGATACAAAATAATAAAAGCTACAATTAACTGTTAACCCTTGACAAAATCACATGGATAGACTGTTTTCAAACAACAAATAAAAAACGATGAGCCACGCTCCGCGTAGCCCTATTCCATTATATTGCGTTATTCTAGCGTGTTTTTGTTTTCCATCACTTTTTGCACTTTTATGGGCCAGGTTTTCATTCGTTCCTTTTTTTATCCTACCACTACTGTTACTGAACACCCGGGTAACCTTAGCTGTTTATTTTACTGTCTTACTAACACGCATTTTATTGAACAATACTCTAGCACATTTATTATTACTTTGCGTTTCTTCTTATTATACCAACACTTTGTCTCTTGCTAGTTTCTCCCTCCATAACCATAAATACTTACGTAAACACTTCCTTACAACTGATGTGAACCTATACTGTCTTCTGTCTCGCCGGCACCTGTTAGCTGAATAGATGGATGACTTTTGTTTGTCATACACAATGGATTCAAGAAGTAACAGGTTTTCAGTTTCTTTTAAAACCTGCCTCCAACCCTCCTCAACATTTTCTCTCGCTTGGTTCCCCGTTGTAAATCCAATAACAAAAAGTTTTCTCGCTAGCCGACTTTTCTACTGTATAGGTATAGAATTTTCCGAAAATATTTAATTTAAAACATTATAACGTTCATCTTATTAAATGTAGATAATTCAAACTGGCAGGTATCAACACACTAGTTTACTCTAGCTAAGAAAAAAAAGTTCTTGCGTTCTACCCTTTAGTATATTAGCTACTGCATGATAAGCATAGAAACAGCAAATATGGGATTTTTACGGACAAACTCGCTTTCTTTAGAAATTTGTGTCCACAGAAACTTGGCGACAGCCCGAGAATAGAAAAGGACGAAGCTAATGGCAACATGTATGGTTAGATAGAGACAGAGATATCCCACTTATGCCCATACTATCTTTTAAGGTTGAGACAATTTATAATTACCTACCATAAACATGTAGAAAATTAAAAAACTTAAAAAATATATCTCTAACCTACATATGTTTATACTTAAAAGTCTGCAGCTTTTCCATTGGTTTTAATCTATTCAGCGAAGGCTTAAGAAAAAACTATAAGTAACCTAAGTATATAAGTGTTAACATTTATAGCAGATAACTCATTCTGGTATATCATTATTAAAGATTTCGATTGTTACTTTACATATGTACAAAAGTAAAGAAAACGTTTTGTCTTCCATTGTTAACTCAAATAAAATGGAATCAAAATGGTGATATTGTTACATGCTGGGGTGAGGGCCAAAACGTTTCCAGAAAATTATTAAATTTCGATCACCCCAACACGCACATGGGGGAACGTAGCTCACTAACGGCAAGAGGACCCCGGGACTTTGCTGTTTAAATATAGATGAAGGCGTGATTTTGACATTATAAAAAATATTACATAATACACATTACCTGTAATTTATTGACAAATGTTTGGCGACTATAAATTACACTTAGGAAAACATGATGAAGGGAGGACTGGCCACACACGCGACTTGCTTCTTCAACTGCACTTACTGAAGTGACGTTAACACTCAAAGTGACGCTAAATATATTTCCCTCCCCCTCCAACCGTGTCTAGCCACGCTAGCCAGCCAGGGTTGGTGACATGACAGACGAAATTCAAACAAAGCCTTCTCTCTGGCGTTCTGCGCCAAAGGAGGGATCGTTAAATCGAAAAATGATCAAAGTAACCCAATAATGCTATCGAAAATGCAACACAATAATGCGTCTGGTATGACAATACTTACTGATACGTCACAATATTACAGAGGGCTTTAGAATGTTGCGATTAAGAGAAAATTAGGATAGAATCTATTATAAATTCCTACGTTTCAACAGATACAGTGCGTTATTGTTGCTAAGCAAACATTACTATTAGAAAGATGCAAATATGCAGGATTTTGGCCAACGTGCTTAGGTATTAACAACACTTGTCAGGATGTTTATAGTCTCATGGGTTTAAAGGGTGAACCTTTTCAATCGCAGCCTTTATAATTATCCCTTATTGCTGCAGTATTGTGAACTTCAGTGCATACAAAGCTCCATTTGTTTATTAACTATATTTTCTAATGTATTGTAGTCAAGATATCTACTGCAATATTCTTTCATTAATGTCCATTTATGCGTCATTATCTTAGCAATATTTAAGAACTTTGTGGCCAGGAGGTAGGTCAGAAAGCGCACAATAAACCTTCATTAACACGAACGCTCTGCGTTGATTACATTCTACGAACTGATGCAGGTTTAAATCCCAAAGCTTATATTTGAAGCAGTCACGTAATGTCCAATCGCGTGAGAGAGGTTAATGATAATAAAAATTCTATTCCGGGGCGGTTTTGACCTTATAATTTACACGAGAATAATTTTTAGTAGGGCTTGTGTAAAACTAGAGGTAGATATATCTACGTAATATCTAACATTTTGACATGGGTAGCTTTCTTTCGAGAACACGTTAGAATCAAGCATGAAAAGTGAATCGTGAACAGCTCACTATCTTGTGGCGGAGGAACGTATACGTTAGGGAGGACATACCGAAATTTACGCTATTGTGACAATACGTGATTTTAATTTCCTTAGACTACGCCTAATTTCATATACTATGTTATACTTTTATTTCTCTACTAAGCAGAGCATTTTCTTTCTTTTCTTTGTTTACTTTCTCTACCACGTACATAGTATGTGCAGAAAGTATTACATTCCACCCAAAAATGGATACTGAGGTTTCACCGGAAATGCACGTTTTGAGGTCCCTGAATAAAAATCATTGTTCAAAAAAGGCCCATGTGTGTGTCTGTGAACAGCATAGGTAACTCAAAATAAAAAGTGGGATAAGAACCAAACTTGCTATTTAAGTTCAAAATCTCCCAAAGATGTGACACGAAGGTTTAACAAAATTCCTCCACCCACACTACCCTTTATTTCAAACATTTTTGGAAATTATGATTTTCTAAAAAAAGGGCTAACGATTTTCATTAAAGTATTATACATTAAAGATATTTACATAACAATAAAATATATATCTTGAATTTTCTGGGAATAGCCTGTGAAGTCCTCTTCATTCGGAAGGAATTTTGTATAATCTTGTATAACTGGTAAACGTTAAAACGAAAGAGGAAAAGGTACGAACAAAAACTGAGCTGTCCTTAAAACACATAGTTTATTTCAAATAAATTTTGTGGCATCAGCCTTTTACGAAAAATGCGTTGTAATTGGTAAATGTTTATAATGCTATTCATTCGTTTCTCGTAACGTCACAGAGAGAAGATGCAATTTAAAACCAGCATATGGCGACCCGCTTTTTACAGATTTGACTATCGCTATACTTTAGGAATAACAGTATTTAAGTCCCTTCTAACAACTCAGATATGAAGAGTCAGTGAAATGAAGCTCAAATTAGCCCGGGGTACACTGAACTGCTATCCAACATTTGTCTTATGGCCAGTTGTATGAACGGAACTTATTCCGTCTTTGGGGCTAAATTGTGCTGAACGATATCGGAATAGATCCTATTAAGGGTATAACCACGCAGTAAGTTATTTGATGCCTTCATGCGACGATAGCTTATTATTTTAGTATCAAAAGAAAATGGCTGCTTGGGTACTACACAAATTTGTTTGATGTAAACGATGAATTTCTTTATTGTGTGTTTTTGGGAACCAAAACGTTTAAGACAATACGTCGTAGAGATGATTTTATGGCTATTTAGAACATTTGGGAGACGTATAGATAAAACTGGTGTAAAATAAAGTTATTATTTAAATTAGAATAACGACCCTAAAATATTGTCAGCACAATACATAGTTTAATGCAAACGATTAAATTAAACACTACCCAAGATAACATTGTAGCAATTCACTATAACAATGCTTAGCAATGAAAAGAGTGAGGTTAAGTTATTATTGATAACACACAAAATAGTTATAAAGAATGTCGGCACGAGAGACAACTTTGTACAAAAGGTGAGTTTACTCTTTTTATTTTCTTCTACAGAAATAATTCAGTATCGTCCATTAATCAGCTGCTTCTTCAAAGAATTATACTTCTGCCGAAGCTCCTCAGCGGTTCTGCTGGCAGTCGTTGGAACATTACATAAGATACAGTGAAACCCCGCTTAACCGACTGCACTTAATCAAAACTGTGGAGGAGAAAAAGAAAGAAAGAAAGAAACTAAGGAAGAATGAACCAAAAAATACGCGATGCTCAGATTCGCGCTGGCAACGTTGCTGCAACAGTTGGCAATGCTATTTTGCCCAACCCTAAATTGCAATACAGATACTTGGTATTGTATGCAGTTAATCTTCACCCCCTAACCCACATCCCAGCAAATGTTATACCATTATAACACGTATTAACTGCTTGCACACGCATTTAATGCTATTTTTACTGCTGGTGTTGGTCAGTGTGGTCTATTCATGTTTAAGATGTCGGCGAAAAGAAAGCGTGTTGCAATAAGTATTGAAGAGAAACCCGAAGCTGACAGCGGACAAGACATTGAAAATATTAGAGGCAAGAAAGTCTACAAATTCGTATTCAAATCTTGAACGAGATATTGAATTACGGCACTATTAATAACACGAAACTTTCTTGCCTTCTGTGGAACAATCAACACCAACAGATGTAATACTTATCAAAGGTGGCGCGATATAGCAAGCGTTGTGAGAAGAGATTTCAGAAAAACATTAAGGGCCGGTTTCACCAAACGCGATTAAAGTCTAGAATAGTAACTCCAGAGTAACATTAACCCGGTGGTTGTTACTCCCGAGTGGCATGTATTCGTTTCACCATGCTTGTGTGGAGGTTAACGTACTCTCGAGTTAGTACTCCAATAATTATACCAGAAAAGTGCCGATCGCGAAGTTTCTCATAGTTTGTGAGCAATGTTTACAACCTTTTTTTCGCCATTTTAAGGAATTTAGTGCGAGTAAACGAAAGTTTGTAGAGGTTAAAGCTACGGAGAAAGAAGTAAACGAAATCGCTGGTAAGTAGAAATACACGGTAATAGCTAATATTTTCGAAAAAATGTAACTTAAACTTTCGTTATAATGAAATTATCCTGTTAACTTATACTTTTTGTGTGTTAAATTTACAGAATCATGACAGACGAAGGAAAGCGAAAGAGAAGTCCAAACTGGCATTCTTCTGAAAAACTCCTGCTGCTCTGTGGTAGAAGAATTTATAAGTGTGTTATAGTACAAGAGAACAGATGGTTCAACTATGCGCCAGAAGAAGGATACATGGGAGAAGTCTGCAGAAAAATATAATGCTGGCACTATGGGACACAGAACTGCAGCTAATATAAAGGCAGAGTGGAAGCTGCTAAAAAAGCTGCAAAGAAGGATTTAGCTAATAAAAGAATAGCTGCAAATAAGACAGGTGATACATTTGTTTTCTTTTTAATATGCAACATGAATATGTAGTGTAAGCGTTTGTTGTATTCTTTCTTCTAATTTGTAGGTGGTAGGCCTCCAAGGTCAGATCATAGTGATGATCCAGTATTCACCAAAGTACTCAGTCTCATTGGTAAAAATCCTCATCTTCATCGCTAGAACTGTCCTCAAAAACCATTCTCATCAATCCTGCAGCGGTGCAACCATTGTAAAATGCTGGCTAGCAGTTACTCTGTACTTTATTCCACACCATTTCGCCGAGTAATGTTACTCTCTGATTTACTCTCGCCTACGCAATTTATTCCAGAATATGTTGGTGAAACGCTCAAAGGGCTTACTCGCGAATAAACCACGTTTTACTCGAGAGTAAAAGTTACTCGCGTTTGGTGAAACCGACCCTTACTGGTTTTATGAAACAGTTTTGTAAATACTGCAATACACATTCTAATATTGTATATACTGGCAGCATTTTAATTAACATTAGGTATTACATGCATTTGGAATACAATTATTTTCTTCCTTTCAATGCTCAAAATCATGGCGGGGTTCTGCTATACTTACTCCGACACTTTTATCCTAACGGAAGAAGGCATAGCGTCTGTGTTTTGTATAACATACTTGTAGAATTATAATTTTACATCCAAACACGCCTGGGAGCATTCATTATTATTTCACAGTACAGCAGCAAATGGCTCAAATAAGCAATAACAGTTTAGGAACAACTGATTGTGTAAACATAAATAATGCTATACACGTTTCAGCAAAATAAGCCGTGCTTACATATCACGCTGGCCATGGATTCACAATATAGCGAACATTAGTTTTAAATCTGCTAACAGTGGAATAGCTATCTAAGGAATATACGTGCGTTGTACGGTTTGTCGCCTTATTTATACTCTGGTCAGGATATTCAGAGTTGAACTATTCTAAGATATATTACTGGCCCTTGGAGATTTGTTTTTATATTTATTTATGGACGCTCTTTAACAACTATGGTCCTTAGCGTCCCATTCTATATTGGGCGTGAAACACCGGTAATTTTTCTCAGAGGCCTCTTTATCAGGTTTGAGGTTCTTTTACGTGCCGTAAATCTACGACTTTACTTCCCTTCCGAAGGAAGCCATGCTAAGGATTTTTACGCCCGAAAAAATCCGTCGCCCTCCGCCGGGTTTGAACCCGCGACCTCGGGAACTAGAGGCTAGCATGGTAACCACTACACCACGGAGGACGACATAATACCCATAATACTTAATACTTGGAGCATAATACCCATAACAAGGTAACTCGTCCCAACTGAGGTACTTTAAAATTAAATTTACCTATCTGAATAATAATAATAATAATAATAATAATAATAACAGAGCAGACTTGCTACAGCCTTCACTAACTCCTGTATACTGAGTACAAGGATAAAGGTTTAATGCTGAATGCGCGTATAAAATGCGAGCGCCTTATCCTATGATCGATATGCTACACGTCTTGCAGCTAAGGATTCCGTGACCCATTTTCTCACACGTGTCCTTGTTTATTTCTCCTTCCCCCATTGTCAGGATATTATGGCGCCGCTTACAGAAGGAGCAAGCGAGGCGAGAAGAGATAAAATCTTGAGAAAGCAACACACTCAAACATCTCTCTGTTCACAGTCTTCAACAGTTTTCATGATGCCCGCTGTGTTCTTTATTGTGTGACATTGGCCGGGGGAAGCCCACCTGTATAAGGGGCAACACTAAAATAAAATAACGTAAAACCGCAACAATAACCCAATATCTTAATAGAAGAATGTATGTGTTACATTCACATGACTTTCTCTACCCTCTTATCATTTATTAGTTTGTACAGTTTATTTTTCCATCTAGTTCATTTTAATCAAGATAAACATTTATCGTCCTCCGTGGTGTAGTGGTTACCTCTAGTTCCCGAGGACGCGGGTTCAAACCCGGCGGAGGGCGATGGATTTTTTCGGACCTAAAAGTCCTTAGTATGGTTTCCTACGGAAGGGAAGTAAAGTCGGTGGTCCCGCGTCGTAGATTTACGGAACGTAAAAGAACCTCAAGCCTGATAAAGAGGCCTCTGTGCAAAAATTACCGGTCATTCATGCCCAATGTAGAATGAGACGCTAAGGACTACAGCAGTTAAAGAGCGTCCATAAATAAAACTCATTTCATTTGAGATAAACCTTTGCAGAAATAGCTACATTACACGTTTCGCTTTAAATAGAAAAGGAGCAGTGATAGTCAGATGTTTAACAATTGGACGATACATGCTGGCCTTAGAAGTCCATATTTTTGCATGTAATCATGAGAAACAATTGAATATCGAAAAGACTTTAAAAGAATGACAAAGTATTGAGCCATTCGAACCATGAATAACGGATACCTGAGAAATGACTTATGGCATAAAGTCATTTGAAATCAAGAGATGTACATTTTTTGTGAAGCACGTTTTCCTCTACCGTTTACCAGGTATACAAGATTATACAAAATTCCTTCTGAAGGAAGACTGCACAAGATATTCCCAAAACATTCATCATATACTTATTTGTCAAGTAAATATCTTTAATATGTGGTACTTTAACCAAAATTGTTAGCCATTTTTGAGAAAATTAAAAATTTCGAAAAACACATTTTTGGGTAGTATGAGGTAGACTTTCTTGAAAATCTTTCTGATGCATGTCTTGAGGGTATTGAAAAGTACTGAATTTGGTATTTATCCGACATTTCGTTTCTGAGTTATGCTGTTCACACACACACACACACACACATTCTAACATTTTTATTCGAAGGACCTCAAAACGTGCATTTTCAGTGAAATCTTGATATCAAAATTTTGGGTGGAATGCAGTACCTTGTTATCTACTAGGTACGTGGAAGGGAAAGTAAATATGACACTATGGAACAATCGCTGAAAGTACGAGACAGCTGTCTCTCTTTCTCTGTGTGTGTCTTTCCGTGAGTGTGTGAACTAACTCGAAACCAGAAGTCGGCTAAATATAAAACTTGATATTTGTTCAGCTCTTATAAGATACTACCCGAGGATTTTCAAGAGAATCACCCCACTACAAACTACCCTTTATGCGGAACACTTTTCGTCATCTTTAATTTTCTCAAAATGGCTTCAACGATTGTTATTAAAATACCATATATGCAAGACCCCTACTTACATGACATCTTGAATTTTCTACGAAAAGCCTGTGAAGTTCTCTTCATTCGGAATTAATTCTGTATAACTGGTAAACCGTAAGACATGCACAAAAGGTTACTCCACAAAAACTGTACACCTGTTTAACACACGTAATTAGTTTCAAATAACCTTATTGTGGCATCATCCAATTCCCAGAAATTTGTTGTCATTGGTTTGAATTGTTCAACATTTTTGTCTATTTCCTTACTGCATTGAGTGTAGTGGACGATAGACGTTTGCTCCGACATTAAATAAAATCCGGTACACAGTTTTATAGTGATTTTAACGTAGGGTTAAATCTATCTTATTTTAAACCTTTGTAACACTCTAGTTCTCCAAATGTGGGCCATTTCCTTGGCAGCTCAACATTAATAATTTCCCTTCTCAGTAAGATTGTCACCTGTTCTCCATTACGGTAAACAGCTTCAGCAATAAACCTTTATGTTCATCTCTTGATGGATGAAGGCATGAACAGAACAGACACCGATGCCGGGTCATTAATTCTGCTTAGTTTTTAGGTACCGGTTTTCTCTTGAGTAGCTGTCTGCGGCAGTAAATCTGACCTCGTGTAACACCATTTCACATTAAGTTTGCAAAATTGCATTATTACTTTCTCTACCATATATTTTTAGCAGGTAGAAGAAGTATTGTACCCCACATAAATATTAGATATTCATAACACGTTTTGAGGCCCGCTGAATAGAAAAAAATCTGACATGGCACATTCACATGACTTTCGCTACCCTCTATCGTTATTTTTGAGTATACAAACTAGTCTGACTAGAGCTTATTTTTATATCTACTTCATTTTGCTCCAAATTTGCAGATATAGTTACATTACACATTTCATTATAGATACAAAGGGAACAGCAATAGTAAAATATTTAAGAACTGGACGCTATATGCTGGCCTTAAAATTCCATACTGTTTCAATGGAATCACGAGAAAAAACTAAATGTTGACACGACTATAAGAATGGGTATTGAACAATTCAAACCATTAACAAAGGATATCTCGGAAATGGCTGATGCCACAGAAAAATTGTTTCAAAAAAGTGTGTGTTTTAAAGATATATTTCTTGCGTAGTACGTTTACCGCTTAACGTTTACCAGTTATGTAAAATTATATAAAACTCCTTCCGAATGAAGAGGACTTCAAAGTCTATTCCCAGAAAATTCACATACGCATTTTATTTGCCATGTAAAGATCTTTAACATACGCATTTTAATCAAAATCGTTGAAGCTATTTTTTAGAAAATAAATTTCGAAAAATGTTCCATTTAAAGTGTAGTTTGGAGTAGGGGTATTTTATTGAAAATCTTCGTGTCGCATGTTTGGAAGGTACTGAACTTAAATACCAAGTTTGGTGTTGATGCGACTTTTCGTTTTTGACTTATGCTGTTCACACACACACACACGCACACACACACACGCGTGCGGAGCTCCTACATTCTCTTGTACACGTATTTCCGGTGAAATTTCGGTGTCGAATTTTTGGGTGGAATGCAATACGTTCTCTACCTACTAGGTACATGGTAGTGAAAGCAGAAATCACAAAAGAGACTGCGCGTGCGCACGCGTGTTTGAACGTATAATTCAAAACCTTAAGTGAGATAAATTCCAAGCTTCATATTTAAGTTCAATATCTCTTAAGGATGCAATTTGAACACTTTCAAGAAGATCTTCCCACCCTAAGCTACCTCTAAATTGTATGTCTTGAATTTTTTGGGGGAACAGCCTGTGAAGTCCTCTTAATTCAGAATGACTTTGGTATAATTTTATATAACCGGTAAAACATAAGAAACATAAACATATAGATGTCTTTAAAACAAACAATTTATCTGTTATAAAGTTTTTTTGAGATAACGATCATTTGCGAGGCATTTGCTGTTTTTGTTTTGAATGTGTGAATACTTTATTCTTTGGAAGTGGTATCGCCATTCAGCTGTTTTTCGGGCTGTCATAGAAAGAATTTGAAGATCAGCATATAGCTACCCGCTTTTAAACATTTGACTATTGCTTCAGCTTCATGTATCCCTCTTGTACCTAAACTTTATCTCGTTTAATATAAAGTAGATACACAACAATGCTTTCGTAGGAATATAAGTCGTATAATATATAAACGATTGTGGTTAGAAAAACAAATCACGCGAATGTCACACGGCAGATTTTTCATTTTAATTATTTTAGAAATACTGACATTAGAAAGGCAAAGTTTCCGTTACACTCATTTAAAATGATCAGATTTGAACAATAAAACTTCCGCTCGTACGTCAGACTTATTTCCGTGCATATCCGGGGATTGTATATCCATTATTAAGAACATTTCAGGAAACTTAAGCTAAGAGGCAGTAGGTACTAGAGCTTTGCACATTTATTGCATAAATATACGGATGGAGTAAATGCAATTAATTAACGGCAAACTAAATGGCCAAAATTGCCCAAAAATGACATTTTTAGGTTTTTGTGCTGTCTAATTAATTTGAGTTTCCTCTTTAAATTGATATATATTTTATCATTTTAGGCCTATAACTTATATTTTATATATATGTATATATATATATATATATAATTTTTTTAAATATGCTACTACATCCAGCATTTATACTGTGGATTCTGTCGAATCTATTTCCCAATCATCCAAATAACCCGCCTTACATGAATCGATACACGGCCTCCGCTTAATATACACACAGTTTCCTTCTCAAGAAACAAGGCTGGTAACATTGGAGTGTTATAAAAGTTATTTCACTGAGTGTTATAATCTTTAATTTGTAGTATGAGTAGCTTGTGTTAAAAACTCTACTTTTATTGGCACATGTCAACAAATAGTCTTATTTTCTTTAATAAACAGAGTAGGCTGGTGAACAGAGAAGACATGCATTCTCTAAAAATTTCAGTCTCATACAAGTTTTGAACTATTGAGACATTACAGGTATTGAACCGCCCAATGAAATTGACTCTGGTTACTGTTCAGGTGGGCAGCACATCTTGTGTTAAAATCTACATTATACATTATTTATACAGAGTGGAATGGAGCTTATTACATTCCTTCGAATATGTACTTCATAGAGATAATACAAAAAAAAATATATAATAGCATCTTGTTCCTCGTTCCGCCGTTTTCGAAAAAAAAATTTTTTTCCCCCAAAATTATATGGTTTATTCCGCGAGAATGTGTGACGATAATAGTTTGTTTCTTGTAAGAATGGTAGATTAACCTATTTATGGCCTAATTTTGGTAGTAATTATGTGACACAGGATTTTGAAATAATTAATCATTTTTCGAACCCACTTTGCAGAGGTAATGTGGTCGGAGACATAGAGAATGTTGCTAAGTCAAGGTAGATCAGTGTAAGAACCTGCTCCCGGACGTACACAAAACAGCTTACCAGAAGTGGGATTCGGGGGAGCTAGCGGTTTTGTTTTCCACATGAGCCTTAACCCAAACCAACACGGGTGGTGTAATGTTCTGGCGAAATGGCAAGTACAACTTGGTAGCCATTGGCTTACACTAATAGCATGGAAGTAATGCCTTCATCGTGCAATAAGCGTTTCGCCGTCGCTGACTGAAAAACACAACATGTTTATGTCAGCTCCGCTAGAAGTTGAGTCGTTATTGGAGTAACATCGTACTACGCATGAAAACTCACAGGTTTCGTGATGAAAGAACCCAAGATATGTTTACTGGATAATCATACGTATAGCACAAGGTTTGCGAGATGCCAGCCGTTTCAAAGCGTGAGCTCCTTGATAACGTTTATCTACACATGAATTACGCGCCATACAGCGAAAGTGAAACCTGTTTACGCGCTGACCTACTTCTGGTTTTGAAAGAGAGAGTGCCACCCTTGCTACCAGATACAGGCTGCGACGTTGCCAAAGGTGCGCTTTATGCTCTCGAAAACGTAAAATATCTGTGCAGAAAATGGTCATAAAAATTGAAAGATACAAAATATGTTCCAAATAATGAGATCTGTAACTGATTTAAATTAATGTAATGACTCCCCTTCCACTCGATACACTTATACATTATTGTTCCTTTCCTATTTTAAACAGTCAATTTACATTTATGTTTTTAGTTTTCCTAAATATTAACCTATTTTTTACTTTCTCTACTACGTATATTAAGTAGGGGAAGTATTGTATTCCACCCAAAAATTGGATACCGAGATTTCACAGGAAATATATGTTTTGAGGCCCCCTAAATTAAAAAAGCATTTTGGGAAACATGTCGGTGTGTGTGTCTGTCTGTGAACAGATAACTCAGAAACGAACAGTCGGATAAACACCAAACTTGGTATTGAGATTCAGTATCTTCCAGAAATGCGACATGAAGGTTTTCAAGAAAATCCCCCCACCCCAGATTACCGTTTACATGGAACATTTTTCGAAAATTTTAATTTTCTCAAAAATGGCTCTAACGATTTTAAATAAAATGCCATGAGTTTAAGACATTTTTATGGCAAATGAATTGTATATCTCGAATTTTCTGGGAATGTCTCCAAAATATTCTTCATTGTGAACGACTTTTGCATAACTGGTAAACCATAAGAGATAGACAAAATTTTACTACACAAAAAATGTAGATCGCGTTAAAATACACAATTTATGTCATATACATTTTTTTTTGAGTGAACCATTTTCGAGATATTGCTTGTTATTCCCTTAAATTTTCCAATACTTTATCTCAAATGGGAATTCGTTATTCATTTTTTATGTCCTGGACATACAAAGAGAATGGAATGCGCCACATACCAACCAGCTCTTAAAATATTTGACTATCGCTTAAATACTACCATATTCCCCTTGCACCTACAAGAAAATTAGCAATAAGATTAACATCTCGATATCTCGATTAACACGAAGCATATGGAGAATAAGCGTTTGTAAAAATAGCTTTACAAGAGTAGAGAAAGCCATGCGAGTGTAACACATCCGTTTTTTTCTCTTAACTTTATTATGTCAATGTTCCAGTTTGTTCTTAACCATACACTTTCTCTTCCCAAATCTCAGTTTCCGTGCATCCACTCAGTCTCGCATATGAAATACCTACTTTTTGTGATAATGGGAGATGAGCCATTGGCGGGATAAGGATTTTAATTCTCCCTTAAACCATTATTCAAGGTTTGAAAAAAAAAAGACACCCTGCAACGCTAGTTTATATTTGTAAATACATTGGCTTGGATATTTCTCGAGGCTGTAGAATTAATAACGCGACTGCTGTAACACTATTAAGACCAGAAACTGGCGCAGGAAGGCGAGACAGAATCCGCTCATCGCCTGCGAATGAAGACAATGACAAAAGCCATACTAAACGCCTCAGTATCACAGGGTTATTATTCCAGTCGGATTATTTCAAATTGGATATAAATCTAATTGGTGTATTGTGTGGTTCATATGCAATTCCCTTGTCGCCTCTCTTTAAGTAATAATTTATATGCAGGATTTAGTGCTCCGGGGGGTGTTCTTGTGTTAAAACAGAGTGCAAGGGTGCGGGGGGGGGGGCTTTAAACCTTGCTGGGCGTTCTTGTACAAACATCAAGGATTAAACCGTTGCTAGGGTGAAGCCAAGGCTTTTAGCGAGCGCGAAGAGAAACCACTTCGCCCACAACTTAAGTGTTCGTACTCCTTTGTTCTACGTTTACTGTCATCGTAGGAAAAAAACACAAGAGATAAAAGTTTCTAAACCAACGGGAGCTTTGAGATTATTGCAGTGCATTCAGTTGTTTCAGTTTTATACTCTCTCACCTAAGGTACAGCAAGTATTACATTCGGGAATGTTTGCATGTCCTCTTGCTTTCTCTAGCACTATTTATGGTAGGTGGAGGAAGTATTGCATTCCACTAGAAGTAGTACGTGGCCTGTCTTCAACATATAACTCAAAAAATAAATTATGATAAATATAAAATTTGATATTTAAGTTTAGCATCTTACAAGGATGCGATACGAGGATTTTTGAGAAAATTGTCCCAACAATTTTGATTAAAATACCACATGTTTCGAGACATTTAAACGACAGATAAAACCTGCAACTTGAATTTTCTGGGAATGGCCTATGAATTCCTCTTTATTTGGAATGCATCTTGTATATTTTGTATAATGGTAAACTTTTGAGAGAGAAGACGAGAGAGAGAGAGAGAGAGAGAGAGAGAGAGAGAGAGAGACAGAGAGCACGCACGCACACACACCCTTACTGCAAAAAATAATCAAATCTCTTTAAAACATTATTTGTTTCAAATAATTCCGAGGGTTGTTATTTGTTTGAACTTTTCAATACTTAGTTATACTTCTCCACTGCTTACCTATAGTTAAGTAGAGGAAGTTTTGCATTCCACGCTAAACTTGATGCCGAAATTTCAGTGGAAATCACGTTTTGAGGTTCCTTGAATAAAAGAAACATTCTTAGAAAAATGTCCACGTGTCTGTGTGTTTGTGTCTGCCTGTCAACAGCATAAATTAAAACCAAGAAGCCGGTTAAATACCAAACTTGGTATTTAAGTTCAGCTCCTTTCAAGGCTACGACACAAAGATTTTCAAGAAAATCTCCCACCCCAAACTATGCTTTATGGAAAAATGTTTGTTATTTCTTATTTTTCAAAAATGGCTGCGACGATTTTGTTTAAAATGCCATATACTTAAGATATTTCCGTGACAAATAAAATGCATATCATGAATTTTCTGAGAATAGGTTGTGAAGTCCTCTTCATTCGGAAGACATTTTGTATACAACACAAAAAATATAGATCTCTTTAAAACACACCATGTATTTCAAATAACTTTTTTGTGGCAATAAACATTTCCAAGATATCCGTTATTACTAATAGTTCGACTTGTTCAATGTTCAAGTCCTGTCGATTTTCAGTTGTTTCTCGCGACGTCATGGAATCAGTATGGAATTTTAAGGCCAGCATATAGCGTCCAGTTCTTAAACATTTGACTATCGCTGTTCTCTTTGCATCTATAACGAAATGTGTAATTTAACTATTTCCGGAAAGGTTTATCTCGATTAAAATGAAGTAGATAGGAAAATAAACTTTAGTAGGAATAATTTGTATACCCATTAATAAAGATAGAGGGTAGAGAAAGTCATGTGAATGTAACACATCATACATATATTTAAGTTTAAGTAGTCACATTCAGTTGCTTCTCGCGGAGTCATAGAAAAAGTATGGGATTTCAAAGCCAGCATATAAAGATCTGCCTCTCGCTTCAGCAACAACAAAATGTATAATGAAAGCATTTCTTCCAACGCTTATCTCCATCAAGATGCAGTGGATAAAAAATAAGTTTTTGTAGGAATAGTTTGTAGAAAAAGTATCTTTGAATTAGCTTATCTCTACAAATAGCACACAGAAAGTACTCTGATCTAGTGATCTTGAAATCCATAAATTGCCTGCATTAAGATGGTGGAACCCTTTTAGTTACTCCCTTATAGATCTTAGAGGCAATATTCACAGAAAAATTATGGTTATTCCCGTTGAAATGTTACAAAAGTCATTCGACGACATGCATTGCGACTAGTAGATTGTCGTCGCAGAAATGGACATCATTTTCTTCTTCTTCTTCTTCTTCTTCTTCTTCTTCTTCTTTAAGGGATTTACAAGCCCATGCCTTGGGTCAGTAGCCTGTCGAGGAGCAAGCAAGCGTATCCAGGATGGGTTTTCAGCCAAATGCAGTATGGCGGTGAAGAAGAAAATGAAATGTGGTCATGAAAGGGATGATGGAAAGATTCGGGGATTCACGTTAGCGTTCGCCTAGCGACCGAGGAAAACCGAGAATAATAATAAAACAGAAACAAAAACAAAACAGCTCGGTCAGATTGATCGGACCTGGTAGTTTGAACCCGGGACCTCTCAAATGCGAGTCGCACACGTTATCACGGCAAACCGTCCTCGGTGAAACATAATTTTCAACAAATTACATATTTTCCTGTTGCAATGGCACATTGACATTAATCTCATATTTGTTAATTCATGTATAATATGTTTAGGATGTACTACACAATTGTAAAACATCTGTTTCATTGAATCAGTCCTTACCTCGTATGCATACAGGATATTTCATAGGTAAGAAATAATGCAAATAAAACACTTTGCTGTATACCCCGTGCTGTGAGCAGAGCATAACCCGCAGTAGGTTCGCATGTCCGATATATTAATATATGAATTAATATATTAACTATGGTGATTATCTTGGTGTTTTGGTTGTTACTACTAAATTGTTAATGATGTTATCATACTTCTTGCCACAGCTGCTGTTGTATGGGTTTTTGGTAGAGCATGTGTAACTTATCAGAGTCTGGTACGGGAAGTAAAGCACGTGATAACAACACTAACACACGATTAAATCAGTGGAAGAACACAATATTTAATGACACACGCAGAAATAACTGAGTTAATCGGAGCTGTAGAAAGGTCGTTTAGCAATCAAGTATTTTACAAGTGCTCTAGTAATAATGGTAGTTTTTATCGCACGTTCCTAAACTATACTTTGTTTCCCTTCTCATAACTTGCACTTTCAAATCGATATCATTCAACGTTCCCACTACATTATGCTAGGTATTTAGTAACTCCTGTTTCGGAGAGCTTACACTTATGTTCTATACATCGCCACACTTTATATACAGCTGACTTTGTCTTGGGGACGCTATCTCTAACTTCCCTAAACTTACACATTTAAACATATTTTTCTTAAAACCTTATTGGGCCGAGTTCCTTCAGCTTGGAACATTCTAGAAAACTTAACAGGCTATTATTCGTTGTTTCCAAACATGTGACCTCTCTTCAAAAATATTCGTTGTACTAGCTTGTCGCATTTTCTCTTACACAATGACTCAATGACCCTAATTCTAACAAAACATGTTTTTCTGCCTTTAGCAAGTGTCCCACAGCTCCACTAAACTCCTACACATACATAAAACTTGTGCTTAACATCTATTTACATAAAAAGGATTTGGCTTATTAATATTATTTTATATTATTATATAGATGGTATATATGATCATAGTTACTGTCTCGAATTTTTAAAAAATGTTTGCACACATAAAATTTAATATTTTTAAAGAACGATTTTACAAAGAAGAAACGAAATTTTCAGCCATTATTATACAGGATGTGACATCATAGACAAACATTTAAAATGACAACACACTGTTTAATTTTTTCTGAAAGGTAGTTATATTTACATTAACAATTTCATTTGTTACACTAGCTGTGGCGAAAATTGTTAAACGAGCCATCAAGCTGTTAAGTATGGCAGCTTCCGTGTGCTCAAGCGATGTGTTTCTTTCTTTGGAAACATATACGAGTTTGTTTTCTCCATTTTTGCTGTGAACAGCCTTTTCTGTGAAGGACGTTTTCTCATATAAATGTCCCGTTTTCTCAGAAGCTGTTGAACATAACTAAACTTAGTTTTAAGAAAATAATTGCTCATAAAAGTTAATCAAATTAGCTAAAATTAAGAAAGAAATCCCATCTTCCTTAATAAACAAACTTCTTGTATAAAAGTATATCAGCGGACTTAGAAGGCATGCATCTACATCTGAGGTCTCAAGTAGTTTCAGCTAATGAGTCATGAATTTAAGAGATTTAACATTGGCGAGATAGGGCTTCTAATCTCCCCTTAATTGCAGCTATTACGTTGGCGACACAGCCATTATCTTGCAGGTAGGTATATAAACTCTTGAGTTTAAAGCAAATATTCCTTGGTTGTGTAGACGCCATGTGTTCAAGAGCGAGTTTATTTGAAATTGTATTAGTGTTTAGTTAGTGCCACAATCTTAATTGTTTTTACTCTCTACTACGTATAGTAAGTAGGGGAAGTATTGTATTCCACCCAAAAATTCGATACCGAGATTTCACCGGAAATACATGTTTTGAGACCCCCTGAATCCAAAAAAAGCATTTTTGGAAACATGTCCGTGTGTGTGTGTGTGTGTGTGTGTGTGTCTATGTCTGTGCACAGCATAACTCAAAAACGAACCGTCGAATAAACACCAAACTTGGTATTTAGGTTCAGTATCTTCCAGAGATGCAACACGAAGGTTTTCAAGAAAATCCCACACCCCAGATTACCCTTTACATGGAAGATTTTTCGAAAATTTTAATTTTCTCATAAATGGCTCTAACGATTTTGATTAAAATATCATACGTTTAAGATATTTTCATGACAAATAAAATGTATATGTTGAATTTTCTGGGAATGTCTCCAAAAGTATTCTTCATTGTGAACGGCTTTTGCATAACTGGTAAACCATAAGAGATAGACAAAATTTTACTACGCAAAAAATGTAGATCGCGTTAAAATACACAATTTATGTCATATACATTTTTTTTGTTGAGTGAACCATTTTCGAGATATTGCTTGTTATTCCCTTAAATTTTGCAATAATTTTCTCAAATGGGAATTCGTTATTCATTTTTTTTGTCTTGGATATGCAAAGAGTATTAATCTGTGGCAAAGGAAATGCTGCTGCACCTAGCAACCAGCTATTAAGAGATATGTATGTGCTTAAAGGCTACTGTATTTCCAAATTGCCCTTGTAAATATATATTCCCCTTACATCTACAAGAAAATTAGCAATAAGATAGAGTCTGCAAATGTTTATCTCGATTAACATGAAGCATATGGAGAATAAGCGTTTGTAAAAATAGTTTGTACAAGAGTAGAGAAAGTCATGTGAGTGTAACACATCAGATTTTTTCAATGCAATTTCCCATTAAATACAATAAGAACATTCTCAACTGCAGTTTATATGCAGGGTGAAAATCAAATCACTGGACATAGGTTATTTAATATAGGAAATCAGTCCTCAATACTCTCTTCCTTGTTGATTTTAGCAAGAAATTTTGTAAGAATATTTTTAAGAACAATACAAAAGGAATAAAATCCAAAAACAGTAAGTTTATTTGTTGTTTATTTTAGAAAAAAATAATATGACAACCGTTATTAGTTCCCTAAATCGTTAATTTAGTTTCATTATCGTGGGCCATCCCTCACTATAGTATATCATAATGGTAGTAATTAAGACGCTACCGCTCGTTTCATAATTTTCATACGAGAGTTTAATTACCATTACAGTCAAGTTGCATGCAACTGTTTTTGGTCAACTACACTATCATTTCAAAACTTTTGAGTTTTTACAAAAGGATCTTACCTTGTTAATTGGGTGTAATTAAATCCTGATCTGATGGCACCACTGATGGCAGGACCTTCAGCGTGTTTGCGAGTGGTACAACAGATGGAACATTGTTGAGTCTACGCCTGATGTATTTCTTGCAGGTAACGTGAAAGCAACACACATTGAAGCAAAGGGGATTAACCCCATTTATTAGAGTATTAAAATTACAATGAACAGAATTTATGTTATTTTAAATACACATATTTCATTTTTATCTGGGGAACGAATCCCAGTGGACTGCTGCTTTGAAGGTATTAAAAGGTATGGGCGATAGAGGAACTGCGCGCGCCGCCGAGTAACATCATAATGAGTCACCGAAGTATTATGGGTGCCATAATAGTTCAGTTACGTCACATGCAATCAGCGTATTAGTGTGGTCGACCAAAACAGCTTGTAACGAATGAGAATCATAAGAAAAACCGATTATGGAGACTTAGATTTCTCACAAGTCTGTCATTTGTAAGTAACTAAAGCTGCTAACATTGCAACGAGTCATTGCTGATAGAAAGGATAATTAAATAAAAATAAATTTGTTTAATTTTATATTCTGATTCACTTTTTAATTCTTACTGCAATCGATTTGTAAGATTTTTCTTTTAAATTAACAGAGTAGAGTATTCGAGAAAAATGTCACGTGTTACATTCAGATGGCTTCCTCTACGCACTATCCCTTATTTTTAAATAACTTCTACAGACTATTCTTAGGAAAGCATTTTTTCTTATCCACTTCGTGTTAATCGGGATAAATCTTCGCAGAAGTTACACATTTCATTGTAAGATAGAAAAAAACCGAATTGATATTTAAAAGCGGGCTGCTATACGCTCCCTCTGAAATTCCTTACTCTTTCCACGACATCTCGAGAAACAATTGAGTGACGACAGTACTTATGACAAAGTGTTGAAAAATTCAAAGCAATAAGACTGTGCATTCCTGAAATGTCTGCTGCCAAAGAAAAGGTTATTTGAAATAAACTGTATATTTTAAAGAGTTCTACACTTTTTGTGTAGTACGTTTTCGTCTATTTCTTAAGCTTTACCTCATATTCAAAATTCCTTCCGAATGAAGAGGACTTCATCGGCTATTCCCAGAATCCAAGATATACATGTTTATAAGGTAAATAGCTTAGGTAGTTTTAATAAAAATATCTTGAGCCATTTTTGAGAAAATAAAAAGCTTCGCAAAAAGGTTCCATGTTCGGGATAAGGGGTCGCACCTTGAAGATATTAAATTTAAATACCAAGTTTGGTGTTCATCCGACATTTCGTTTTGTAGTTATGCTGCTCTCTCTCTCTCTCACTCACACATACAAACACACACACACACACACACACACACACACACACACGCACGCAAGCGCGAATCTTTTTGTGAATAAATACTTTTATTCAGGGACCCAAAAACATGTATTTCCAGTCAAATCTCGATACTCAATTATTGGGTGGAATGCAATTCCTCTAACTAGACTAGGTACGTGATAGAGAAGGTAAATCTGATCTCCCATGACAAACTGCTAGGTCCAGTATTTTGATTTCCACTGGTGCTAGAGTTCAAATGTAACTTGAGAAGCAGGCTATAGTCGAAAACAATCACCTACCAGTAACAAAACTTTTTAAGTAGTTCAGATTTTTAACTTAATACTATTATTATTTCTTCCCTCAGTGGAAAAGTGGAATAAAACTTTTGTAAGTTTAGTAAGTACCTATATGCACCCTCCTCAAGAAAGTATTCGTCTGCACCTTAACAAATTCTAGCAGCCAAATTAATGGAGAAAAAAATTGGGGGGGGGCCATAAAGATCAAATGGTAACACAGTTTACGTGTTTTGGCAGTTTTTCAGATTGTTTAGTTTATCAGTTTTATACATTCTTGAAAACTAACCCAGAATTGCAACTCTTTTGTACCTGGTGTTTTCAAAATTATCTTATATGCATCGAGTAGAGCAATTATTTTGTGTATAATTTGATTTTGCAGAAAAAATACGATTTTATTTGACGGAGGAATAAAATGACAAAGTTGGGAATTTTCAACATTTTTGCCTTAAACCCTCATTTTCGGCTCACTTTTTACGTCTTCCCGAAATTATTTCTCCACCAATTTAAGTCACATGTTGATGAGAGAGTGTGAATGTAAGCAAAAAAAATGCCTACCCAAATCACGAAAGATACTTTTTAAAACACCGCGTAAAAAGGTTGCAATTTTGACATATTTTTCAAAAATGTATTAAACTGATAAAATGAACGACATGAAAAACCGCCAAAATACGTAAACTGTATTACCATTTGATCTTTACGTCCCCCCCAAATTAGATTCTTGCCGTATTTAATTTGGCTGCTAGAAGTTTTTTAAAGGGCAGACGAATACTTTCTGTAGGGGTGTACATATACCTAAGCGTAGGGCTATGATTCACTATAAATTCAAATATAAAATATTCTTCCCTTAAACAAGATATATCTGGTAAACGCTTTGTAATGTAAATGTAGCTTTAACTTATAAGTTTTATCAACCATTATGTCATACACTGTAATTTACATGGTTGTTAAAATGGGCCAGTACCTATATATTAAAATGCATGTCTTATTTTCATATGAATTACTGATTGGTTTGAAACTGGTAATTCACACTGTAAGGTTGGTAGTACTTCAGTTTAGTGTAATGTAGGCCATTTTGACTTCTTGGGAACTGCCATTAACTATTTTCCCGTATAGCAATGTTACGCCGCAATGAACGTACATAAAACGAGCATTTGTGTACTTTAAAAACGCCATTTAATAATGAAAAATTGCAAGGCTGCATTCTAAGTTTTCAGAAATCAAGTATATATGATGAAAAATGTTGCTGCATTAAACCAGGGCAGGGAATGATGGATGGGCTCCATTTGTACGAGGCAGGGACGATACACACGCACGAAGTTGTGATCCCCTTCGCTGATAGGCAACACTAACCAGCACGCAATTCTTCCCGCTCGATACTGTGACAGAAAACTCAACTGTTGGTGGTTCTGGCATTCAGCGCTTTTTGTTTTTAAAACGTTGGCCGACTTTCACAACTTCCATGTTTCTAGGGGGGGTCATTCAGTGAAAATCAAGCATCAACATAATGGTGTAAGTCTTAAGATTTGACTTAAAGTGATGTTTGTCATTAACAACGGCAACCGAAATAAAAACAGCAGCTAATCGCAAGCTGAGCTAATATGGCGGTCTGCCAAGCGACCACCAACAGTATACATGACAAAAGAGGTTATGTACGTGTATCAAATGAACAAGAGGTCAAACCCGGTTAAAGGATGTTAAACCCCTGAATAAAACCTTTGGAAAAATCTGTGTTACATTCACATGAACTATCTCTACCCTGTTTCGTTTATTAGTGGGTATGCAAATGATTCTTACGAAATCTTATTCTTTCTACTTCATTTTAATCCAGATAAACCTTTGCAGAAATAGCTACATTACACATTTCGTTATAGATACAAAGAGAACAGTGATAGTCAAATGTTTAACAACTGGACGCTATATGCTAGCCTTAAAATTCGATACTGTTTCCATGGCATCGCGAGAAACAACTGAAAATAGATGGAACTTTAAAAGAATGACAAATATTGAACAATTCGAAGCTTCAATAACGAAAATCTCAGAAAGGGCTCATGCCACAAAACTTAGTTAAGTAAATTGTACGTTTTAAAGTGATCTATATTTTTTTGTGTAGTACATTTTCGTCCATCGCTTAACGTTTACCAGTTACACAAGATTCTGCAACATTTCTTCTGAAAGAAGAAGACTTCCTAGGTTATTCACAGATAATTTAAGATATACAGTTCATTTGTCATGTAAATATCTTTCATTGGTATTTTATTGAAAACAGTTAGAGCCATTTTTGAGAAGTCTAAAATTTCCAAAAATGTTCCATGTAAAGGCTGGTTGGGGGTTGGAGGATTTTCTTGAAAATCTTCGTGTCGCATCCTTGGAAGATACTTAACTCAAATACCAAGTTTGGTATTTATTCGACTTACACACACACATACACACACACACGGACGGACATTTTCCAAAAATGCTTTATTTGGATTCAGGGCACCTCAAAACATGTATTTACGGTGAAATCTCCTCGGTATCGAATTTTTGGGCGGAATGCATTACTTCCCCCTACTTACTATAATGTAGTAGAGAGACCAATAACCAATAAACCTACAAGGTGTCAGAAGTTAGGGTGTTGATGTGCTCTTGTGCTCTTATACAGCAGCCGCCACTGCACACGCAGATTTTCAAGAACTTCTTACATCCCAACTACACTTTACATGGACAAGGTCGTCCCCCGTGGACTAGTGGTACCGTGCTAGCCTCTAGTTCCCGAGGTCGCGGGTTCAAACCCGGCGGAGGGCGGCGTAAAAATTCTTAGCACGGCTTCCTTCGGAAGCGAAGTTAAGCCGGTGGTCCCGTGTCGTAGATTTACGGCACGTAAAAGAACCTAAAGCTTGATAAAGAGGCCTCTGAACAAAATTACCGTTCTTTCACGCCCAATATAGAATGGGACGCTAACGACCATAGTAGTTAAAGAGCGTCCATAAGTAAAAGCTCAATTTAAATTTACATGGACAAGTTTCGCCATTTTAGATTTTCTCAAAAATGGGCCTAAAGATTTTAACGAAAATACATACGTTTAAGCTATTTTCGTGGCTAATAAAATTGATGTCTTCAATTTTCTGGGAACAATCTGTTAAGTACTCTTCGCCGTGAATGAATTTTGTGTAAATTGTGTAAGTGGTAAATCATAACAGACTGGTCCCATTAAAAGACACGATTATATCAAGCTTTATGCTCGACCATGCCAAAATGTAGTATTTATACGACTGGGCCTCATTAAAGTATTGGTATTGGACCAATCAGAAGTGGCCACGCAACATTGTGAAAGCGCAAGTATCAATTATTCTGCGTAGTACATCTCACAACGCTAGCAACTTTGTTTGACACAGGTGCTACAAGGTCATTGTATTGTAACCATAGATAAAGGAATAACGATTGTAACACATCACTCAAACCAGAAATGAATACTTATGAAACCTTTTATTTAGATACATGGTCGAGCATAAACAGTCGTATGAAACTTGACTGTAATGGCGATTAAAACGCTCGTATGATAATTATTAGCTTCGCTTCGCTCGCTCGGTTAATAATAGTACTCGCGTTTTACTTACTACCATTATAGTCTCGTTGCATAATATGCTATTATGGCATTAACCATTTCTGAGATATTCTTTGCTATTGGCTTGAATTTTCCGATACTTTAAATTTGTTGAAGTGCTTCGTCATTATTTCTCTGTTTCTCGCGTGCATGCCAAGAGTATAGAATGTAAGGCCAGTATACAGTGTTTTTATAGTTTTCTATATCCTTCTTGTACCTACAACGAAATATGTGATGAAAGGATTTCTGCAAATGTTTATCTCAATTAGCATGAATCAAATAGAAGAATAGTTATGCGAGCGTAACATATGATAGAGGAAGAGGTTACCACCGGAATGGTGATGGTTTAGTGAAGGATGGCGTCTGAGAGCGTCACAGGCTTGAATGCCTGTGAATGGGGCATGGACACATGTCCACAACTGGCAAAACGGCATTCTGGATAGGGCAATGAGGCAGTTAACACTTTGTCTGCAGCAAGTATGCACTGGATGTTCTAGAAGGATGATGCCCATGGAGACTACCTCTAAGAAACTGCCGACCTGATTCTTATGGAGAACCGTTTGTGCAATGTTTTGTATCAGAACGCATGCTGAAACCCCATCAAAACATTGGGTCCCTAGAAGGAACTTCAGGGAGGCAAGCAGCCTTAGAACCAATAGATGTGATGCGTGTCTGAAGACGTATCCTCAGCCAATGGTTGAGCATTTTGACAAATTCATGTATTGTCATTCTTTCTCCGTAAACCTTTGTTTGAGATGCAGAACATTTGGCATTTGCTATTAGGACACAGAATTTGAGTATTGATACCTACAAATTTTCAATATTTTCTGTTAAATCCAGATGTTCACTTTCCGAGGCTAGTCGCCTTCCTGTCCGAGTAACTTGCTACTAGATGGCTTTAGTTGTGTAGTCGTCTTCCTGTGCTCTTTATCTTTTATCTTCTGTGGATATATTTACGTAGCCTGTGTAATGTCGTGACTGCGTAGTCGCCTTCTTGTCCTATCTATTTTATTATTATTTATTTTGCTTTGTGGGTGTAAGTTTGGTGCGTGGTAAATATTCAGTTCGGTATGGTAATCGTGTACTATTCGGGCCTCTAGTCCTTACTACGGTTTCTAACCTTAATATCCTTCCCCCTTGATTATGCATTTACTACTACTCCTCTGAAGGCGTCATTGTCTACGTTCTAATTGTTTACGCATACACAGTTCAGCATTATCGTGGAGAAGTTTTCTTATTCTGGTCCCAAGCCATTGCTGCGATTTCCAACCTTTAGCAAATACGAAGAAAATATAAATAATATTCGATATCACAGACATCGTACCTTTTCCCCAACGTTTTCGTTGTTTGAATATGTATAGTTCACAAGTATCGTAAATTATTCGGGTCCCTAACCACTACTGCTACTTCTACCGTGAATAAAAGATAAAGGAATGAATAGAGAAACACAAAGTAAATACGGAGTTAAAATACATATTACAGGGTTCGGTGGTAGATAGATGTGTACCATATGATTATATTTTGTTGACAAACCCATGTCCGAAACTCTTTGTTTATGCGCTGGAGCCTCCGAAACGGATTGGCTGTAGGTAAACAAACCGTAAACTCTGCGACAAGCAATAGACGTCGCATCCATTAGTTCAGTGTCATTTACCAATGTTACTGATTAGCTATCACGAGATGTACAACATACTTACAGCCAAAAGTAGTGTTTACGGTATTATTCTGTTTAGTAGACTCATACTTTACAGTATTTATTTGTGTCGTTATCGTCTAGTGAGTATGAACAATGGCGGCCTTAGTGTACATCGAGATAATTCTCATCTACGGGGAAGCCAGAAGGAATGTAAGAGAGGCTTCCCGGCTTTATCAACAGTGTTACTCCAACAGGCATCACCTAGCCCACACCACGTTTCCTCGGTATTTTAAGTGAAACAGGCAGCTTACGTCCTAACAAACATCACTGCGGACACGTCGTACACCAGATTTTGAACTCATGTCTTCCTCCATATTTCAAGAGAAGCTATCAGGTAAACAAAATATCATCTGGTACCCATATACCTATCACCAAACCTTGTAACATATATTTACAGCTGTAAGTGTATTTTTCTGTCACACGCACGCGCACATACACTCGCATGATTGGAGAATGGAGAAGATATAGACAAGAGGAGGAATAGGATGTAGAATTTCGCGAGTCCTGTATTTACCTGGCGGCTGAGGGAAACCACGAATATACTCCAGTTAGATTTGGCGTTAAAGTATATGAACCAGCGACTCCCCGAGAGCTTGATAAAATGTATTAGTGATTTTAGACTAAATTTCACAGATGCCGTAAGTTAAAAAGCCGATAGCTTATGTAAGCCTAGTTTGTTGACGACAGGAGAAGCCGAGTAATGACAACGTTGCAAGATATCGCCTCCTCGATCTATAAAGTGAACGAAGCTCAGTTTGAAAAGCCCCCCAACCCTCCCGCAATATTCTCGCTGAAGCTAACATTTCGCCACATTCTCGGCAGGGTTTCTCCAAACATCTCAATAGCATTAGGCATTTCCCTTGCTAAAGAGGGACAGATTACAGCAAACCGTACGCTATTACAGCGAACTGAGAACCCCATTAGCCTACCAATGGGAGGGTTGTAACTGCTACAGGATAACTGTTTTATTGTTACACGTTCTGTAATGTTCCTCACGACATATGTATAGCAAACAGCTTGGTAAGCTGATGATGCTTGGCTTTCAAATTACAGCAACTCAAGAAAATATTCTAGTAGCCAAATTAACGGAGATAAATCATATTACTTTCTCTACCACTTATCTACAATAACTGGGAGTATTGTATTCCATCCAAAAACTTGATAATATGGACTTTACCGGAAATACAAGTTTTGATCTAACTGCATCTATAAAAACACATTTAGAAAAACGCACGTGTTTAAACAGCAACGAAAAGTAGAATAAATACCAAAACTTCATATTTAAGTTCAGCATCTTCCAAGAATTTTCACATTAAGATTTCGAATAAAATTCCCCACCCCAAACTACACTTTACATGGGATTTTTTCTCTAAAAATGGTTCTAACAACTTTGATTATTTGTAAAGTATTTAGTGACTAAGAAAAACTATACTTTGAATTTTCTGCAAATAGCCTGTGAAGTCCTCTTCAGAATGAATTTTATATCATTTTATGTAACTGGTAAATTATAAAAGACAGAAAATAACTCACTCCACAAAAATGTATATCTCTTTAGAACACACGATTTATTTCAAATAACTTTGTTGTGGCATCAGCTATGTCAGATTTTTAAAAAGTAGATCGCTTTGAAATTCCATGCTCCTTGTATGACCACGAGAGAGGGCAGAAAAAAGAAGAATAGCGACCTACCATAAAAAAATAAAACAAAGTATTTGAAAATACAAACAAAGGACAGAATATCTCGGAAATGCTTAAATAAAAAATAAGTGCTTTTACGAGAATCGACATTTTTTGTGTAGTAAGATTTTGTCTCCCAATTACGGTATACCAATGTTGCAAAAGTCATTCAGAATGAAAAGGATTTCACAGGCTATTGGTAGAAAACTCAAGATACACATTTTATTTCTCATGAATATGTCTTAAACATATGCTATTTTAATTAAAATCTTTGGAATCGCTTTTGCAAAAATGAAAATAACTAAAATAGATATAAAAGGTAGAAAATCTCCCTGTCGCATGCTTGGAAAATGTTGAACTTAAATACGAAGTTTCTGTTTTATGCTGTTCGTGGACGGACAGACAGCGCCCGCGCGCGCGCGCACACACACACACACACACACACACACACACACACACACACACACACGGCCATTTTTCTAAAAATGATTTGGGGGGATTTAGGGAGCAAGTGTATTTTCGGTGAAATCTCGGTATAGAAATTGTGATTGGAATGCAAACTTCCTCCACTTACTACAGGTAATAAGTAGGTACAGAAAGTAATAAACGATAGAGGGTAGAGAAGGTCATGTCAAAGTAACCATTACTGAAGGTTAAAGAATACTGAGTAGCAGCAGTTATCGCCCAAGGTTATCGGGAGGTCGGAGTAAACAACGATAAGTACCGCACGCCAGCGTAAACACCGGGGGAGCTATCGGCAGAAAACCAGAACCTTCTGGAAGTTTCTTCCCCCTCCTCCAGAACGTGTGTCGAAATACAGAGTGAGCCAAAAGACTACCAACCGGCTGTGCCATGTTTTTCCGATCCGCGTTCTCGGCGCTCGTTGCCGTGTACACTCGCCGTAGTTCACGTTGAGAAATGTTGGCAATTTCCTTGCGGATATTTTGTTTTAATTCTTTCAGGGTGTGTGGATTTGTCTTATACACTTTATGTTTTAAGTTACCCCGGAGGGCTGCGCGATGTTTTTCCACTGGGCGTGTGGAAATATGATAAAAACATGATAACGCTCTTCTGCTGTAAACAAAGTCACGCTGTTGTGGTTTTGCTGTGCAGTGTGAAGTACAGTTTTGAGTTGACGGTGATGTGATGTAGTTCAGTTATTACGAGTTATTTATTATTTTGTCCTGTACTTAGTCACAAAGTATACTATGGCTCAGTATATGTTTTCTATTGCACAGCGTGTATTTATTTATAATGCGTATGTGTTAAGTCGGTCAGCTCACCAAGTGAAAGTACGATTTGCAGAAAGATTTCCAGGTGTAAAAGTTCCAGGCACTACAATAGTCCATGAACTTTACAATACATTTCAGGCCACAGGAAGTGTTCAGGCTAAGAAATCTAAAAGAAGGCGTTCGGTTCTTACCGAAGAAACATCGGTCATGATGGATAGTTTCCTAAAGAGGTGCCAAAAATGTATGGCCAACGACGGTGGCCAGTTTCAGCATTTCCTTTCGTAAAGTTGGTAAGTAAAGCCTTTAAAAGTAGTTTTAAAAATGTTGTATGGTTTCATTCGCGCCTTTCTATGATAACGGCAGACGACAACGAGTGCTGAGGACGCGGACAGGAAAAACACCGCGCAGGCGGTTCGGAGTCTTCTGGCTCACCTTATAGTTTTGTGGAAGATTACACTGTCTATATAAGCGAGTGCTCTCACGAGAGGAGTCAGTCGAGTTGCATCGGAAGTCAATTATTCAGCGAGATGGTGAGCGTGTTTCTGGTGCGACATGAAGAGCGATCCTCCGAGCGAGCTGGTGACGGCTGCTGTGACGTGCTGCAGAGCGACAAATTACGGAAGTCCTGTGTTCGATTCCCCCATCGAGTAAACCGTCCGAAAGAAGAGGCTACTCACGAAGAAGTGATGTGACGGAAAGTTGAACTATTCACAGAGTTGAAGTGAACTCCCAGTGAAGTTAAACTAGATAACGAACAAAACAGTGACAGTGAGTCGGTAAGAGATAGTGACAGTTGAAAAACTGGACAAAATCACAACACAAATAGTTTGCTTGTTATTCCACAATAATACTATTGGTAATATTTTACACAATATTGCCTTTTGATTTATTTAGACAGCTGGTAGCTGCTACAAAAAGTTGAAAAGTCCACTAAGTATTGTACCGACTTTCATCAATCAATGTGCTTAGAATTCCCATAGGGGCGGTTTTACGAATCACGAGTGTCAGCTTATTCGCGTACAGCAGAAGCGTGTATCCTACATTCCCTCTGAGCAACAGATTACCTATGTACTGGTCAGAAGCTTGAGAGCAATAGCTCATGTCTACCTATCAGGAAAGCCCCAAGCACCCTGGTAGGTGCTTCCAACAGAGCTAACTAGGGACTCCGCCCTCCCTCGGAGCTTGTAACGTCCAATTTCTCTTGTCATCAATCTTAGGATAGACTAATTAAATGAATTAATTACGATGCAAATGAGCGCGGGTGCTCGCCGGTGCTTTAAGTGTGCATAGTTTACAGAAAACTCCCAGTAGAATCGCATCTGAAACAGGCTGACCGCCTAAACACATACAGAATATCTCCTGGTATTGTAAGATTAGGGGAAGCGTGTAAAATCTATGCCGACCGAATCCACAACTTGTTTAAATAAAACACAAGTTTATCATACAATTCGTTAATATTTTGTCCTGAAAATTTGATGTGCTACATTCACACAAGTTTCTCTAACCTCTATCGTTTATTAGTGGTATGCAAATTATTCTTACGTAAGGTTTTTTTATGCTTAATTTTAACCCAGATAAACCTTTGCAAAAATAGCTACATGACACATTTCGTTATAGATACAAAGGGAACAGCGACAGTCAAACGTTTAACAACTGAACGCTATATGTGGCCTTAAAATTAGATATGGTTTCCATGACATGGCGACAAACAACTGAAAATCGACAGGATATTAAAAGAATAACAAAATTATTGAACAGTTCGACCCAATAATAATGGATATCTCGAAAATGGTTATACCAAAAAAATATTTTTTGAAATAAATTGTGTGTTTTAAAAAATCTCATTTTTGTGTAGTACATTTTCTCTATCGCTTAACGTTTACCAGTACAAGATTATACAATACTTTCAAGCTATTCCAAGAAAACTCACGATGTACATTTTATTTGTGATGTAAATATTGTAAATATATGCTGTTTTAATCAAAACTTTTATCATTTTGTAGAAAATCACAAATTTCGAAAAATGTTCCATTTAGAGTGTAGTTAGGGGTGAGGGATTTTTTGAAAACCGTGTTGCATTTTTGGAAGATACAGAATCTAAATACCAAGTTTGGTATTTATCCGACTTTTCGTTTTTGAATTATGCTGTTTCTCTCTCTCTCCCTCCCTCCCTCTCTCTCTCATACACAAACACACACACGGATCTTTTTCTAAAAATGCTGTTTTTTATTCGTCTTGAAACAATATTTCCGTGAAATCTCAGTATCGAATTTTTAGGTGGAATGCAATACTTCTCCACCTACTGTGTACGTGGTAGAGAAAGTATAAGTGGCAACTTAGCACTTAAAAAGTATAAAATGTCTGAACATTCAAAACAATAAACACACATGTGGAAATGCTTAATGACACGAAACATTTTATTTTACATAAATTGTATGTTTTTGTCACTGTCTTATGGTTTACCAGTTAAACAAAATTACGCAAAATTTATTCACAAAGAAGAGAAGTTAAGAGGCTACTATCAAACAATTCAAGATATTCCTTTGTTGTAAATATCTTAAACATATGGCATTTTAGGCAAAGTTGTTAGATCCAGTTTTGAGAAAATAAAGAATAACCAAAAATGTTCTATGTAAAGGTGGTTTGGACCGGAAGGGTTTTGTTTAAAACCTGTGTCACATTCTTGGAAGATGCTGAACTTGCTAAATACCATGTAATATAGGGTAGCTAAATTATATTCGAACCCTCTCGCGGCCTCTCTCTACCGCGCGAGACAGCCGGCAGTCGCCGGGGAAATTACGCCGGGAAAGGCGGACTAAAATCCTTACTTTATAATAGATGCTGGAAATGTTGACCTTCTACTCTCAAACAGGCAGCATATCTCGTGTAAATATTCTCGCTCACTCTCCGAAGCTCAGCAGCAGGAATTCTTGAGATGAAACGCCTCATTATGATCAGAAAATTGGAGTGTGGTGTGCGATAAGTGCTATAAGAATAATAGGGCCCGTATTCTGTGATGAAATAATAAATGCAGAGCTATATCAGAGGTTAATTCTGTGGCCATTTTGCAATCGCTTGAGAAGAGAAATCCTATGGCTGGTTCCAGCAAGATTCTGCAACAGCACATACGGCTTCCGAATCATTACATGCAATAAGAGAGGTGTTTGATGACAGAATAATTAGTGTTGATTTGTGGCCCCCTCTCTCCTGACCTAACGAGTTGTGATTTATTATTTATGGGGTTCTTTAAAAGATAGTGTATCGTTCCAATCCTCGCACACTACAGGAACTTAGAGAAAACACTGAGCAAGAAATCACAAGAATTTCTGCTGCTGAGCTTCAGAGAGTGAGCGACAATGTTTACACGAGATATGCTGCCTGTTTGAGAGCAGAAGGTCAACATTTCCAGCATCTATTATAAGGTAAGGATTTTAGTCCGCCTCTGCCGGCGTAATTTCCCCGGCGACTGCCGCTGTCTCGCGCAGTAGAGAGAGGCCGCGAGAGGAACGAATATAATTTAATAACCCTTTATATGGTATTATATTATATAATAAATATTTATCCAACCTTTCCGGTGAAATCCGACATCGAAGTTTTGGGTGGAATATAGTGCTTCCAGTACTTATTGAAGTAGTAGAGAAAGTAAAAATATTGGTGCAAAGATAATGTGAAATTTCAAATAAATATCTAAGTGCACCTTTTAGTATTTGCACATAATACACTACACATACGCTTTGCATTGTTGAGGAATACCCCCTGAGCACGAGTTTCTCCTCTTTCGGGAGTTTCTGGAGAGTTAATATTAAATGAAAGTATGCACTTACTATGTTCTAGCAATTCGAAGATTTAGTCGATTGTAAACCAACAAGGAATACATAACACTGTTCTACGCACTGCTAACGTTTAGTTAAGTACAGGAAGTATTACATTCCATAGGGAAATTTGATATTGAGATTTTGCCACAAACATATGCTTTGAGGTCCCTAGATCTTTGGTGTGTACTTCACATTATGTGTGGAGAGGGTTTTCAAATAATTCCCCACAGCAAATAATCCTATACATAGAATACCATCCGTTCCTTTTATTTCTCAGAAATGACTAAGGATTTTGATTAAAATATACTGTTTCTGATACTATGGCAATATTTTTACATTCTTTAGCACCTACCTATAGCAAGTAGAGGAATTATTGTATTCCACACAACATTTCTATATCAAGATTTCACATAGTATGTTTTGACGTCCCCTGAATCGAAAAAAGTATCATAAGAAAAAGGTCTGGGTGTGCGCGCGTGAACATTGTAACCCAGAAAAACGAAAAGTGGGATAAATACCAAATTTCATATTTAAGCTCAGCATCTTGCAAGGATTTCTTACGAACATTTTCAAGAAAATGCCCCCACCCCATACTACCCTTTACATGGAAAACCTGTCGTTACTTTTTACTTTTCCAAAAATGGCTCTAACGATTTTTATTAAAATAACATATTGATATTTAGATTACTAATAAAACGTGTAACTGAATTTTCTGCGAATAGCATGTGTATTCATCTTCATTTTGAGTGAAGGGTAAACCACAAGAGATGGAAAAAGAATGCTGTACAAAAATATAGATGTCTTTAAAACACACAATTTATTTCAAGTATAGTTTTGTAGCATCAGCCATTTCCAAGGAATCTGCTGTTATTGTTTGCAATTGCTCCATACTTATGCCATTTTTACTTTCTCTACCACGTGCAATGATAGAGAAGGTATTACATTCCACTCGAAAATTCGATATCAAGATTTCACCAAGCATGCATGTTTTGAGGCCCCTTAAATAAAAAAAACATCTTTAGAAAAATGTTGGTGTGTGTGTGAACATAACTCAAAAACGAAAATTCGGATAAACACTAAAGGTATTTAGATTCAATACTTTGCGACACGAAAGGCTTTCAAGAAAACCCTGCACCCTAAACTACCCTTTACATGGAACATTTTTCGCATTTTTTATTTTCTAAAAATGGCTAACGATTTTGATTAAAATGCCATATATTAAAGATATTTACATGCCAAATAAAATGTGCATCTTGAATTTTCTGGGAATAGAAGTCCTGTTCATTTGGAAGGAATTTTGCATAATCTGTGTATCTCGTAAACATTAAGCGATATACGAAAAAATACTCCACAAAAAAATGTAGGTCTCAAAACACACAATTTACTCCAAATAACTTTTTTTGTGGATATCAGCCATTTCCGAGATATCCGTTATTAATGGTTCAATTGTTCAATACTTAGGCATTTTTTAAGTCCTGTTAATATTCAGCTGTTTCTCGCGATAACATGGAGAGAGTATGAATTTTAAGGCTAGCGTGTAGCGTCCAGTTCTGAAACATTTCACGATTGCCAATCCCTTTGTATCTATAACGACATATGTAATGTAGATATTTCCAGAAAAGTTTATCTCAATTAAAATGAAGTGGATAGGAAAATAAACTTTCGCAAGAATAAATTGTATAGCCACTAATAAATGATAGGGGCGGGGAAAACATCTACAACAAATTTTTGTACAGATTTTCTTGCCAGCTATACTGCTCATTTTGCCTGGCACCCTGGCCTTTTGGCTGATCTAAACATCCCTTGCTGCCTTTAATCCCTATTACCCATCCACTCCCTCCTCCGTTTGCCCTTCTGCCTTTCTTATCTCTCTTACTTTTCTAATCCATTTCCCTTTTACTTTCTTTAGAAACTCCCCACTATTCTTATTTTTCTTTTCTTGTTAACATTTCAGTTGCTACTATTTTTCCATCCTTTTTTTCCCATTTATCCTCTCATACTTCTCTTCTCCATTCTGCCAATTCTTTGCATTCTGTCATATAATGCTGTGTGCTTTCACTACCTCCGCATAATTCACAAATTCCGTTTCTTCTACCTCTTAGCCCTCTCAGATACAATGATCCTGTTCTCATCCATGCAAACGCTTGTTTTTCAGCTCTATTACAATAATCCACATATCCTTCTCTTCCCCATTTCCTTTTTAATAATTTATAAAACCCTAGTAATTTTTTATTCTCTAAGCTTCCCCAGATCTCTTGTCTTTCTATGTCCTCCATTCTATTCCTTACTGTTATCCAGAAGCCATTACTATTTCTTTCTCCTGCTCTCCAAATATCTCCCATTCCTATTTTCTCCCTATCCACCAGCTACTTTTATTTCATACTCTTTTGTTGTTCCATGCAAATCTTTAAAATTTCCCCTTCATCTTTTCTCACGCATTAAGCCAAAATTACAATATCCTTTCCAGCATCACTCCCTTTCTTCCTAATTCCACTAATGCTACTTCCACTGGTGCTGATCTTGGTAGCCCCAATAGCTCTTTACAAAACATTCTACAGCTCTGATCTATTTTTTTTGTTTAATTGAGATCCCCTCACAAATTTCTACTGCATATAGCATTCTTGCTTCTACCAATGCTTCATTAATTCTTTCTATTCATTTAGTTGGCATTTCTAGTTTATATTTACACATCCTTACTCCTGTCATTGCCCTCCCATCTGCCATTTTTCTTCTTTTTTAGTTTATTTCCTCTTTTAAATACCGTAACTTTTGATTTAGGAAAATCATGTGAATCTACCACATCAGATTTTTTTTGAAGTGGTCACCATTCAGTTGTTTCTAGCTATGTTATGGAAAGAATATAGAATTTCAAGGCCAGTATATAGACACCCGTTCTTTAAAGACTTAACTTCAGTCTATTGTATTTTCTTTATATTCCAGCAAATGCAACATCAGATTTCTAATTGATGCTGAGAAACAGACCAGACACGAATGGGCGGGCACGGACGCTTTTCCTAACATTTATTTTTCTAGGTTCAGCGGATCTATAAACGTGTATTTCTAGTAACACTTGATATCGTTGTGTCTGCTGAAATAAGTTTGTAAATGAACATTATTTCATGAATAATTTCTCTTCCATACTACGCTCACATAACTCTGTATTTGAGTAGAAATGCCTTTATATAATTAGCGACGTTAGAATTAGATGCTGAGAGTTATCGAAAGTTCTGCAAGACCCAAAAACACAGTTGGAAACTAATGCAGGTGACATAAGCTGGTGAACTGGGGACATGGCAACAGCTGGGAAGGTACAAGTCACATCCCACACGCACACTGCTCTTGTTTTCGCCAATATTTCCGAGAGACATTGCTCTAAATTGGACTTAATGAACTGGCAGCTGCTACAGCAGCAGCGTCTTCGCTCCGGCAGCATATTCAAACATCACTTCATGGAACAAAGTAATGGAAGGATAAGTTCCGGCTCGAACGGAAATTTAATAAACATTACTACATGGTGGGGAACATCTACTGCTAACATCCTTATACTCGGTAATAAATAGTTCAGTAACTAATTGTGCATAACAGGATCATATTCAAATGGCAACAGCAACGTACTGAAATTAAATATCAAGGTTGGTATTTATCCGACTTTTCGTTTTTGGGTTGCGCAATTCACAGACCCCCCACACACACGCACACACACACGAACCTTTTTCTAAAAATGCTCTCTCTTCATTCAGGGAACTCAAAACATGTTTGGTGGAATACAATACTTCCCCTACTTACTATAGGTAGGTGGTAGAGGAAATAAAAGGCAGTAAAGAATGGAGGAGGCTGGGTTGGCAGGAAAAGGACATGTAATATTGCTACATCATGCGTGGTATCCTAATGGAATACTGTGCTATGACCCTAAAATGCCCTGTGTGACTAATACTATCAGTAGAAAACCGAGGAAAGGGATCGAGCCCAGGATCTACTAATGACTGCAGCAACTGAATCCGTTGAAATATGTGAATGGAGTAAAATAAACAAATGATACTGTACCGCTTCGTGCGGTAATGAAATTTACCGTTATATCAGACTGTGTTTCATATTGACAACGCTATGCGAGGATTTGGCTGGCTTTTGTCCTTCATGCGCTACAAACGTTAATCAGATTGTCCAACCCTGCAAAATAAAACCGTGTGCGTAAAATAAATAGAGGCGAGTTATTTTTAAAAACAGAGTTAAATGTACAAACAGCAAGGGCGTGTTTTAACGTTAAAGAGCAATTAAATCGACAAACAAGCAAATTATATCAACACGTTCATTTTACAATTTATGCAACACTTCCTCGACAGAAGTGGGAATTGCAGGCTTTCCGTCCACAGCCTGCTACGTAACATTATACTTTCATAAGGCGTTAATTACATTGCGAGTAAACACAGCGGCTAAAACCTTGTTTCAGACAAGTAAATACAACAAGACATCCACGTAGTTCTGTCACTCGTGTTGGTCACCCATGGTTACGTGTTCCTTTATAGATCCCTGCAAACAGTTTGCTATATTTGTCTCGAAACACTAACAGCTCTTTCAGTATAAACATTAAAGCCATTGTGGTGTATGATCCGTAACATGACGCAACGTGCTGCCCGCCGCTCCCACGGCACTGCTATACGAATCCGTTCGTGCTGTATAGAGGTTACAATATACGAGAGGTTACTAAGATTGTCGCGGTCTCATCGTGTTATCTTATTGCTGAGCGCCTGTTATTGTTTTACTACTTTGAGTTTTGGGTTCTTTGTCCTCCGGCTAGCTATTACTTCTCAGTCGAGCATATCTCTTAAACAGGGTGTGTAAACGGAAAGGATTTATTACTGAAAGATAACACTGATAAAAGAATTTGTTTTTACACTTTTATTGCCGTCACACTTTATTCATTTCACATAATTATTCTTGATACACGCCCGACTGAAACTGTTATATTTTTTTATGTTACTATAATCACTTATTTGCTGCACATTATTAATTCGCGTATTTCACATTTATAACTAACTTTACGACGCGAGAGATTCTGTTAAACTGTGCGACGTGTAACCAGCGAATGATTCTGATGAACTGAGCAACGTATAACCTTTGTATGATTATGTTGGACTGTACAACGTATTACCTGCGAATGCTTCTGTTGGACTGAGCGACGTTTGCCTTGTGAATTATTCTGTCAAACTGCGCGTTACCCGTCTCTGGCACGGAATTTATACTCCCACACCCCGATATGCCTAAAGATTATAACCGAGCTGCTATTGGTTAATAAAGCGCGCCAACATTAGCGTCTATTTTTATATCCAATCAAAATTACGAACACATGCTCTAGGGAAGATATTCCCTTCATTTCTAAGAAAAGCGCGCTAATCTGACGTCATTTGCTTGTCTCTTATAATTAATAAACAACTCACCCCCTCGCTCATTGTTACCCGTTCTTATTGTCAGTTTCAGTGAGGCCGTGTAAACTTATTTCCTAACAATGCTTCTAATTAACAAACATCTCAAATCAATGTCATACAATAATGCTTATTTACATTACAATCACTCTGGCATTCACAGTGTTGTGATATAAAATACTGCGTCAAGATGCAACCATTTTCCCACCATTATGGGATAAGTCGCTAGAATCTGGTGATATTCGGGTTGTTAGGTTCCATTCATAAACGGCAACTCTCCCAAATATGCACCGGTTAACTGGGTTGGAAAGGTCTGTGTGTCTGTTACGTTGGTGCCCTGTTTCCATATTTGCAGCTGTTCAAACTTTGCATGCCGACCATTTGGTCACCAACTGACACACTGATTACATATATTATCATTACATTATATTAATTGTACTACTATTTATGTTAGGTTATTAGGCTATGAGATTATTATTACTAGGCATTGCCTTGCAGTTAACTAGAAATTTAAATCATTTTTGCAGTTTTTGGTGTAAGCGTTGTCTGTTTGTGGTTTTATTTTTAGAGAAGGAAGATCTGCGTAAAAGAAAGCCAAGCAATTTAATGATTTGGTTTAGGCAAGTGCGTTGAAACCATATTTAAACGTAACTATAAGTTGTTCTTCATACAATTACAATACAGTAATATGCAACGTTTAATAGCGTACGCATGATGTATGAATTATGTCCATAGCACGGTTAAGTGCTTAAGTTATCGTTTAAGGTGCATCCAGGTTTAGGTAATCAGCGATTATGACGGAGAAGGAAGGTGATGACGAGAGACCGGAACTTAGGCAGAATGCCTTTTTAAATGTATCAAATCTATCTTCAATTTGAAATTGAGCCGTACGAATTATACCTTTGTGATTGAAATGCAACAGTTTTATGTTGCCATTTTCTGCCTAATATAAAGGCCTATTTTACGAAATAAATGCTTTTTGTTGACTTTATTTCATTACTTATTATTACTTAATTATTTATCAATTATTAAACATTTCCTTCAGGTACATTTTATTTCAATAACCGTTAGACCGTGACAATGAAAGTTAGTTCGCCGAATGTATATTATTGTCTTTAAGTTGGAGACAACATAGGCCTCCTTTATTCTGTTCATTATTTTCTTTGTAACAATGAGTGCTGCCACGCAAAAAAATGTATAGATAACAGAAAGCGTTTGAATTACCGCTTGTGTTTATTTTAAAAGGCAATAATGAGTGCGGGTCTAACTTTGTTTTTCTTTCAGTTTTCATTGCGACGTATTTTGTACCGACGGTAAAGTACTCACATGCAAAATATGCGAGCAGTCAGTGAACTATGAAAAGAAGTATTTTATATCACAGCATATCGGCACAATCAAACACAAAAATGCACTTTCCAAGGCAACTGGGAAGAAGATTTCTTTGCTTCTAATGGTAACTGCAACATAGAGTCGAGAATCCCAGTTTGCATTCCACTTATGTAAAGCTTTCCTCAGTGCCGGAATCCCTTTGTGGAAATTACAGAATCCTACATTATCACAGTTTTTGGAGAAGTATACTAACCTACAATGATGCTATGTTTTAGATTTGCTCCAATAACCTCCGTCGATGTTGAGAGGTCATTTTCTCATAGGAAAAATGTGCTATCTGATAGGAGACTCAACATGACTACAGAGAATTTAAAGAAGCATTTGGTCGCCATGTGCAACGAATACGGCATTGCAATACACAGATCTTTTTAAAAAATATTTCATTTTTGTGTCAATTACAACACTAGCATTTTGTTTAGAACTTCGAAGTTCTTTAAAATATGACGATCGAGTTATTGAATAGCGTAATCTATTAAATAAATGGGTTTTTCTAATTGCCTTCATTGCCCGTTTTAGTATTTATAATGCCTTTTCTCCTGCCTATTTCAACTATTTATGACTTTTTGCCTGCCTATTTTAATGATTTATAATGCCTAAACTTCCGGTCTGTGGTGATGACCAAACCTTTGAACCGAAGAAAAGAATATTACAGAGCAGTATATATATATATATATATATATATATATATATGACAAGACAATTACTATAATATTAGCAGAAGACCGAAATAGCGCGTCTTTTGTAAAAGGTTGTCTAGTGAGTTCTCTGGTTATACTCGTATATCTAATCAAGTTAGAACGTTGCGGCATCATCCATCTTTGGTTTTTAGTAACCTGAGTTAGGTTGCGTCCCCTATAGCAGCACCCGGTACCGCCGTTTCTTCTCTAGATAATGCTAATGATGCGAAACAATATTAGTTACAAGGCCAAACCAGGAAGTGACGCAAATCGCTGTTGGGTTTCTATTGGACGTTTGGTTCTATTTCTTAACACCTTTATATTACACTTAGGCTCCACGTTACAATTTCTACCATTGCTGGACCCATCTTACTTTATGGTTATTTAACTAATGTGAATTAAACCCCCCAGAGGTGACGAAAGCTTTTCTTTAAATACCCGACTACAGATAGGAAATAAGAACAAAGGTTTTAACAATATAGAAATCGGAACATTTAGAGTCACTTGTGTGTGCACATATATACATATTAACTTGAAATCTAGTTAATTATTTCAAAATTGAAATACCTAATTCGTCTCGTTGCCTTTGATAATTTAGAATTAAGGCTTAAAAAGTTTTTGGTTATCTTGTTGATTTATACTCGTAATTAACTTTCAATTCTGCCTTTCTCAATCCACACCACTCTATTCCTACGCACCGATGAATTTACATAACACGCCCAGAGATTAGAATTTTGAAATAGTACTTACAGATTTGGAATAAGCCGAAAATGGACACGAGTGCGTCGCTTCCCCATACAGAGTTACAAGAAGTTCCTTCGCTGTAGCCTGGCTTGCCGACGACTTTTCGTGTTCACTCTTGGCTGCCTTCGGGTTAACCCACGGGACCAGCCACGTCACAGCTTAGCTGTACGCGTCTCCATCTTGTGCCATGCAGTCCAACTAATGTCCTTGCCGGTGATGAAACGAAAATGCTGCTAGCACTGGATCTTAAATCAGAATCACCGTTTCTGTAAGAGGGGAGCCATTCATGGTTCACTATCCAAGGTCGAATGGTTTCCTCGACATTATTCCGCAGTATTATGCGAGTTTCAAACTAAGCTGCCATTGTGCATTCTGTGAGTGTTCAAAACGAAGTATGTGATACAAGGTCCCGCCAACTCTAAGGTGACAGGTATTCGATTTTTGAATACTCATATGTTGAACTGTACAGAACTTTTTCAACTGAAGGAAGTGTATGGTGATGCAGTAATTAATGAAAAAAATGCGAGAAAGTGGTGTTAAATGTTCAACAATGGACGAATGTGCATAACGAAATTCGGCCCGGACGTCCGTCACTCATTACAAATGATTTGAAGGATCAATTGAACAACAAATTCGTACACGACAGACCAGTGACCCGAGGTGGCTTACACATTTCTTTCTTAAATATTTCCATTCTGCTTTGTGAAACTGTCTCCGAGCACCCTGGCGTAATGGACTGGCAGTAACCGACTACAAAGCTCGTGGACAGAAATGAAAATGCTTAAATAGCGGAGATGATTATGAGGAACAATAAAAGTTGGTTTCAATTTTGTAAATGACAGTTCTTTTAAAAAAAAAAATTCCTGAATATATTAAGCGAAACTGTCGTTGCTTCCTGGATGACCTTTGTATTTATGCAACAAGTGGGATATGAGTATTATTACCTGCTCAATGTGTCCTGCAAGAACGAGGCGTAAGCCTACAGTATCCCAAGGTACCGCAGCTTATAGAGAGAAAACGTAACCATTTTTTTCTGAGAAACGAAGATGCAAAAACCTATGTACATTATTAAGTATACAATAATTTATATCTGAATTTATAATTATCATGTTGTGCTGATAATAGGCTACATCACAGTCAGTAACAGCTACTCAGTTCTTTCCCAGGAAGAGACTGCATGCAAGTGGCTGCCTTACTTATCGGTTCAACACGCCAGGTAATAACAAATCAAATGAGGGAGAGAAGCTAACGTTTCTTAACATATGAAGACGCTCTCACTTATGTTAGCTAGGGATACCAAACTAGTTCACGATTTATTTCTTACAATTTATAATGCTAAGAGTGCACAAAATGCTTCTTCAACTTGTGAATAATCCCAACGTTATGACACTTGTGAAAATTGTCGCACAAACGACAGTGAGAGCGACGAACATTCACTCGTGCTATAATCATCAAGATTATCAGCTTCTTGCATAAATGTCTACTATCCACGATCATTTAGTAATGGCTACTTACCTTATCTGGATCATGATGCAATCGATGATTTATAAATAACATCTTAATTTAATAAACTTTGTGATTAAATGAAAACCAAAGCCTAGTTAATATTATTCCGTTGATCATAGCAAAATTGGTCTAGAAAAGAAAACAATTAATGTAACGATATTAATTTGTTTACGATAACAATAGAATGGTATAGATTATCTGGAATCAAGAAAAATTGGCTGAAGAATGAGTGATTCTGAAGAAAATATACCTTCAGATATTGAAGTAACAGCTTCACGGTTATTGCTTCGCGTTTGCCAAGTAAATCGAGGGTAAAGTATAAAGTAGCATATGTTTGTGCTTGCATATTTTGAGCTTTTACCAAAATCTTAGAAGCTTCATTTTATTGCAAGAAATATGTTATAAATACGATATAATAATAATAATAATAATAATAATAATAAGTATATGTTTTTACGAGTCATTTTGAATGTTAAGAATGGCAAGCAGGTACATTAATTCATTACTGCATGAATGCTGCATTAAATGGTAGGGGATAAAAGTATGTTACTCCAGCTTTTTGTTACAAAAGGTTTTCTGTGGCTTTGCAAGGCCTGGCACCAGTTGAACACATTATTGAATGTTTGAAGTGAAAATATTGGAAAAGGCACGCCGGGTACTGTATTTTAATTTGTCGAGGAATGGGGATTAGCTGCATTAACTTTATTTTTAAGTATTCCCTACAGATAATGATCACATGACTAGATTTAGATCTGGAGAGCGAGTCAATTATTCTGTTCAACAAAAACTTGGTCTCCTTTCCGAGACAGCCACTATGTCTTCTAGTTTTTCCTTAGTTACAACTGTTAGCATCTATGTTTATTTTTTCCTGACACGGACCCAGGCTAAGTAATTTTAATCTGTAAACTATTATACATAGAGTAACTATGGGATGTAAAAGGAAACAAACCGCGATGCTTGACCAACACAGTGAAATTTTAATTTTTTCCTAAGTCAAATATCACAATATTTGTAAAGTTTTAAAGTTTGAAGGGACTTTTGAAAGACACTACGTATTAACTCATTTTAATAGACAGCTGAATGTGCACGGGCAACATCTAAGCCTCTAAGACCATGCACATAGCACCAGAAATTTGAAGTTTTTGTAGCATTTGCCAGTGGTTGATGATGCCATTGATCTTACATGAGCATCGTTTGAAACCCTGAAGCGTATTCAGTTCAGTTTTTACCCCGTAAGGTAGCGTTGTTGCCTTTATGTACAAAGTGGCCCTTTGAGGTTTGGCGTTAAGGAAGGAATTACCTCGGCGTTTGCCTCTGGTGCGGTCAGAACTTCCATCAGATCGGCTGCCCACTAAAGTTGGCCAAATTCCTGTCTCGATCGCTCAAAGCTGCTCGTATGGACGTTTTGTTTCGACTACAAACGATCTCAATTCGAGAGGTATGATATCATGCATTACCCACGCTTGCCTGGTTTTCCTCCCTAGCGGTTGCAGAGGTCAAGATCAATGATACAGGTGGGATTAGCGTTAATAGCACTGGGAAATCCGGCTCACGGGAGGGCGAGACAAAAGCAACCCCTAAGGGGTGGTAGTCTTTGTTGTGCCTTCCAATCCCCTCGAGCCAGTTAGACTATTGTTGTTCTGTCGGCTTTCCCTGCATGTATCAAGTCTGAAGCGTGCTTGACAAGAACTGTGGACTGGTGCTCGAGAAGTCAAGAGAGATACGCCGATCTTCTACGTCACAGACTGCACGATAACACCACTCATTTTCTGTAGCAGGCTATCAAATATTGTTTCTGCCTTATTACACAAACAAATGGATTGTGGTACACGTCAGTGCGTTTCTTTTATCCACGCAAATCATTCTGTTTGAGTGCTACTCGAGTTAATCCACTGGAACTGCCAAACCAGTGATTTATACATTTCAATTTGTGAAAACAAATACAAGGCATCTCAAAACCAGTCCATTTACTTTACGATGTAGGAGAAGAGAACAATCGCTCATGCATCAAAACGATAAGCATTAGTTGCATACAACTTTTATGCAATCCTAGCATTATGTGTTGTTGACAAATTAAAGTAATCGTGTGTTGAATTCACATCACTATCTCTACTCATTCTTCTACAAACTACTCTTACAAAAGCTAATTCTTCTATATACTTCTTAGCGGATCGCCATAAAATTCCATGCTGCTTTATGAGCACGAGAAAAAAATTCTGATGTTACATTCACATGACTTTTCTACCTATCGTATTAATGGATATACGAGTAAGTACAAATTATTCTTACGAAAATTTGTTTTCCTATCTACTTCATTTTAAACAGATCGGATAAACCTTTCCGGAAATATTTGCATTACACATTTCGTTACAGATACAAAGGGAATAGCATAATCAAATGTTTAAGAACTGGATGCTATATACTGGCCTTAAAATTCCATACTCTTTGCATGCAATCGCCAGAAACAACTGAATATCGACAGGACTTTAAAAGAATGGCAAAGTATTGAACAAATCGAACCAATATGAACAAATATTTTGGAAATGGCTGATGCCACAAAAGTTATTCCAAATAAATTGTGTTTTAAAGAGAAATGCATCTTTTGTGTACTACGTTTTCGCCTATCGCTTAAAGTTAACCAGTTATACAAGATTATATACATTTCCTTCGTATGAAAAGGACTTCACAGGCCATTTCCACGTAATTCAAGATATGTATTTTGTCATGCAATTTTAATTCAAATCGTTGGAGCCATTTTTTCAGAAAATCAAACAATTCGAAAAATGATCCACATAAAGGGTTGTTTGGGGTGGGAGACACACACACAGACACACGGGCATTTTTCTAAAAATACATTTTTTTTATTTATTCAGGGGCCTCAACACATGTATTTTCGTTGAAATCTCGATATCGAATTTTTGAGTGGAATGCAATACCTACCTTCTCTACCTGTTAGGTACGTGGAAGAGAAAGTAAAAAAGCGAATAGCGGCTTATCGCTTGAAAGATTTGTGTTTGAAAATTCAAACCTATAACAAACAATATCTCGGAAATGGTTAATGCCACAACTTCTTATTTCACAAATTGTGTCCTTTAACAAGATCTACATATTTTGTGTAGTAAGGTTTTGTCCACCTCTTACGTTTTATCAGCTATACAAAAGTAATTCAGCATGAAGGGGGCTTCGCAGGCTATTCGCAGAAACTACAAGATATACATCATGCAAATATCTTAAACCTATCGCCATTTTTTAAAAAATAGATACATTTTCCCATAGAAGGAGTAGTTTGGGGCGGAGGAATTTTCTTGAAAATCATCGTGTCGTATTCTTGGTATACGTTGAACTTAAATACTAAGTTTGGTAGATATTTATCCAATTTTTCGTTTTTGACTTATGCTGTTCTTGTACAGACACACAGGGACCTTTTTCTAAAAATTATTTCTTTGGACTTAGGGGGCCTCAAAACGTTTATTTCCGGTGAAATCTCGGTATCGAATTTTTGGATGGAATGCAATACCTTCTCTACCTACTATGTACGTGGTAGAAAAAGTAAACTTGTTCCCTATAATGTAGTTTATGAAGATTTACGCAAATAAAACTTGAGGGTTATCGTAGACATTAATTTTATTAAGTGCTGCAAAGTTTACAAAACTTTTTTGAGAAGTGAATATAAATTTCAGATAAATTATTGCCTCAGATTGGCAAAAAACTGCGGTCGAACTTTCCAATACTCTCTTATTTGTCCTTCATTCGCTTTCACATTCTCAGCTTGTTCATTTTCACTGAATACATAAAAGAATTTCAATTCTTTGTCTCATAACGTCAATATTGATTTCATCCCTTTCCTGTATGACAATAGAATTCTGTCCGAATGCAAAAAGCGCACGTAGTATTTTAATGAGTTAATTTTACACACTGACTTTTACGCCTTAAGGTTTCTTTTACATAATCACGTGTTTTCTCAGCCAAGCGAGCTCTACTTTTCAGACAGCGAGCGTTCATGGAGCTGTTTGTTGTCCGCCGCAGCTAGGCTGGGCGTTTAACGAGGAGCGCCGAGAAGAACAGAGATCCAGGTTGAACTGCCGCAGTAATGGTGCTGGTGATGCTGCATCGAGTTCAGTGTGCAGGTTCAGCACACAGCAATAGAAAAGGAATTGTGGTGTCTGTTGCCTTTATAGTTAAACTGTAACTAAATTATAACTGAAATTATAACTCCCGAATATGGGGCCAAATACCTACACCGTTATACATAAAAGAGGTTGCATATAAGGCTATGTGCGGCTGCATAATAATAATAATAATAATAATAATAATAATAATAATAATAATAATAATAATAATAATATTCAACGCAGCTATAAAAAATTCATACTTGACTGCCTTTGAGGCCGACTGATCAACGTTCTCGGTTTTCAACCCATAGGTTGCGGATTTGATTCCCGGTTGAATCGGTGGAAACTTTTCTTTAAATAGAATCATTTCCTACCCTCCGGAGGATTTGGAAGTATGAATGTGAAGGTGAATGTTTCATAGCAAAAATGCCAAAAAGGCTACAGTTCAACGAGTTCCAGTCGTTTCTCAAGTCAAACTCTGATTTGAGAATTGCTATACAAACGGGGGGGGGACCGAAAGAAAAGAAAGAAAACCATACCAGAGGCTGACATTCAATCATTACCTACAACATATCTCCTAATGAAGCCTGTGCCACAGTCTGCAGTTACGTCACGCATTAGGAAATTGAGTTTCCGTTATCAGCTAAACTAATATTATAAACAGAGAAGCATAGGTGTGTGTGTGTGTGTGTGTGTGTGTGTGTGTGTGTGTGTGTGTGTGTGTGTAATCTCAGGAATCGCTCAACAGATTTTGAGAATTCTCTCATCACTGAAAAGTACTGCTCTTCCAGACGGGCATAGGCTATAAATTATAACCTGGGGAGGATGTTTCATATCCATGCCAAGCAATTTCAGTCCCTTTCCGTTGAATATGTCGGAGAATATTTTTGGCGCTTTATTGCGAATATGGCAGACTTTTGATTACTTGGAGTGGGAGGGTGCTGCATATCATATTCATATCATAAAATTTCCTTCCGATTTTGTTGAACTTTGTTATCAAGGAGTATTTTTAGTTTGATTTGCACAAAACTTGGTACGATTGGGTTTTAGATCCCGGTAAAAATAAGACATCCCACAACTTCAAAAAACTTCCGCTACCCTTATTTTGAACCCCTAACATACACCAACATCACAAAGCTTTCTAAACTTAAAAGCCCAAAGAAAATTGCACACAAACTCACAACTCTCAAAAGCTACCCCCATCATATGTTTAATCCCTTATGTAGAAAACGGCACTGTTTAACACATATGGTCAAAATATAGCACAATTTATACTATAGGACCTGGCAAAAATCATAGGGTACCTTAGAACTCCGAAAACTATCCAACCCTTATTGTCAATCGTATAGCATGCATGCTTAAACTACCCTTACTACACATTTTCACTCCCTTATTGTTTGTTCAACCAGGGCACACATTTATGCAGTTCAGCTATAGGACTTGAAGAAATTATAAGATACCTTACAACTTCAAAACAACTACTCCTCAAATTTTCAACTCTGTATAAACAAATTTGCAGCATTTCACTAATCTGGTGACAACTTTGAAAATTTTAGATAACTCAGAACTTAAAAAAAAAACACCGCTATGAGTGGTTTCAAGCCCTTACGTACACCAGTGAGTATGACTATTACCAGGGAAGGGAGGGGACACCTCGTACCTCGACCTAATGCAGATCATTAGTGCTCACCATCCCTAGGCGGAATGGATGAGGTGAAGGAACCGCAGGAGGCCATAGGCCGGCCGATAGAGATATGCAGAGGTCCCGGTCATACCGGCGGGCTGCTCAGAGAAGGCTTCCTTCTGGCGGAACAGGAAAGAACTCGACCCACCTGGCAGGACAGAAAACTACTTTCCAATAAGCAAGCATCTTCACCATCCGTCCACATCGATAGACACTGCACAACCCCTAAGCCTAATCGAAACGTGAAAGATGAAGGGAAATAATAGGAACTAAGGGAAAGGAAATTCATGGTAGAAGAGAAACCACCCCAGCATGTGCCTTGCCATGATCAGAGTGGCAGGCCCCAGGAATTAAACCCAGGACTTCCCGATTGCGAATCTCGACGTTGCCGCGAAGCCATCTCTCTCGGTAACTGTAGGTTACTGACGATTTTAAACCACCCCATATCCTTATTTTCAACCCCTTACGTACAGAATGCATCTGTTGCATAGCATCAAATACGCTAACAGTTTATACTGCAAGTTTATAACATTACAAAGCAAAAGACAAAAAGGAATACTCACTTCGTTTTCCATTACCGTTAAATACACAAGCAAGAAATTCAACGAGAGTAAATGGATTATATCCAAACAGTTCTCGATAACTGAGCGAGTGTTAGCACGTAGTCGCAGCGATATTAATCATTCGCTTCACTGAACTATTTGTGTGTGCATGTGCAATAGTAATAGTCCGACAATAATTGCACTTCTGTGCCTCTTGTACTAAAAACACCACTTTCAATTTCATATATTGAAGTATAGACCAAGTATTGCATTCCACCCAAAAAATCGATACCGAGACTTTACCGGAAACACAGTTTAGAGGCTCCCTGAATAAAAAAAGAAAAACGTCTTTGTGTGTGAACAACTTATTTGTATATATCAAAAATGAAAGGTGCGACACGTTTCAAGACATTCCCCACCCCAAACTACCTCTTACATTGAAGTAGTAATTATTATTACGTTATTTGCACCATGCTTTGAGCGTCAATTTGAAGTAGGTTGTTGCTTCACGTATGGAAAGCCAATTTGAAGTAGGAGTTGTATTGTAGTTCAACTGTTGGGGAGCCGAACTTGAAGTAGTTGCAACCGCACGTATGGTAACAATTTTTCGGTAGCCTTCGCCCCAAATGTACTTTCCGGTGGCCTTTGTCCCAAATATTTAAAAAATATTAACTTTGTAATTTTGACTGTTTCTTTAAATATTATATATTTATGTTTGCCTCGGCTGCGCCAGTATTTATATTTTTTAGAGACATGAATATCTTAGCAGGGAATGGTGCGACTGAAGAATGTAGGCTTACACAGATTATAATTTTACTTCACTCCTTTTATTAATGCTTGACACGATTTAAATAACACTTCACTGATTTAGAGAGCTGTAAGATTCTTTTATTAAATACTTGTACCTTTTAAATACGTAAACTATTTTCTCACACAAAAATACGTATTAAATTTCTCGAGGACACATCTCGCGTCCGGTTACGAACACTGTCTGCAAGCAACGTGTCCAGTTATGAACGCTGTCTACAAGCAACTGACTTCTAGATTTGTAAATTTTGCTATATTTCAGTTTCTGATTGGGTAATCCTACTCCAATAGAATACCTTCATTTAACTAAAGCTTTTTCTGGTTGTTGATTGGTTATTTTATAAACTATCACAGAAATTACATTATTGCTTCCAAGAATTACAAGTAGTATTGTTAAACTTTAAAATTCATGATTGCCTCAAAGTTACCTCATTGTTAGCAACCTTTAACGTATTATTCTTACAGCTCCTACATTATTAAATTACGTAATACATTCACATAACATTATTACACATGTATACAATAATATAAACATATACAATGACTGTAATATACACTTTTTATATCTTGTTACATACGCATATTGCTTTAAGGCGGGCTGTTACTGAATTATATATTATATAATTAGACTGAAATCATTTAAGTGTTAAAAATACTGCAACATGGAAAATGTATCGTTTTTTTTTATTTTCTCTAATGACTTTGATCAAAATACCATATGTTTAAAATATTTACATGGCAAAATGTACAGGTATCTTGACTTTTCTGAGAATAACTCTTTATTTTGAGTCACTTTTGTGTTAACTGCTAAACCGTAAGAGAAGTAGATCTCGTTTAAAGACACAATTTATGTCAAATAAAACAGTTTTCTGGCGCTAACCATTTCAGAGACATTCTTTGTTATTGTTTTGAATTTTCATATTCTTATACCTTTATAAAGTGGTAAGCCGAGCCCTTTTTACTTTCTCTGCCACGTACACAGTAGGCAGAGAAGATATTGCATTCCACTCAAAAATTCGAGAATGAGATTACACCAAAAATACATGTTTAGCGGCCTCCTGAATCCAAAAAGATCATTTAGAAAAATGTCCATGTGTCTTTGAACGGTGTAACTCAGCAACGAAATGCCGAATAAATACCAAACTTGGTATTTAATTTCAGTACCTTTCAAAGATGTGACACGAAGATTTTTAAGAAAATTCCCCCCACCCAACTACCGTTTCCATGGACATTTTTCGAAGTTTTTGATTCTCTGAAAAATGGCTTTAACGATTTTGATTGAAGTACCATATATTAAAAGGTATTTATCTGAAAAATAAAATGTATAGGTATCTTTAATTTTCTGGGAATAGCTTCATTCGGAAGGAAATTTATATACCTAATCTTGTATAGCTGGTAAACGTTAAGAGGTAGACGAAAAGCCGGCCCTCGTAGCCGTGGTCGCTGGAGTGTATAGCTCCGACACTCCGCCAAGCTGAGGGTCGCAGGTTCGAGTCCCGTCATGGGCATTGGTGTGTGTTGTGCAATTGCGATAATAAGCGGTAACGAAAACAGTAAAAACCAAACTATCATAAACTGGGTGAAACAAGGGAAGACACTACACAAAAATGTAGATTTATGTAAAACAAACGATCTATTTCAAATAACTTTTTGTGACATCAGCCATTTCCGAGATATCCGTTATTAGTACTGTATCATTATTATACCTATAACGAAATGTGTAATTAAGGTTTATATCCATCAAAAAGAAGCCGACGGAAGAATAAGCTTTCACGCGAATAGCTTGAGGAGCGGGGAGAGAAAGTCATGTTACAATTCCAAGAGAAAGATGCTCTTATAGTTAGAAGTCTAGCGCTGGCTAACCGATATTCCTTGCTTTTTAGTTTCTTCTGCCGTGAGCTGGGGCACAGATATCAGGTACTGCATTCTCTCCGCGAATTCAATATCGGCATTTCGCCAGAAATGTGTTTTTGGGGCCTTCTGAATACCAAGAAGGGCATTTATAAAAAAGGCTCCGTGCATGTGAATACCATAACTTAAAACATCTGATACATTACACTCGCATTACACTCGTATTCCTCTACCCATTCTCACAGTTCCTTGCACGTTGCACAAAAACTGATTCTCCTATTCACGTTACATTACTCAACATAAAAAGCTCATATGTCACACTCGCATGAGCCTCTAGTTCCCAAGGTCGCGGGTTCAAACCCGGCGGAGGGCGATGGGCTTTTTCGGGCGTAAAAATCCTGAGCACGGCTACCTTCGGAAGGGAAGTAAAGTCGGTAGCCCCGTGTCGTAGATTTACGGCACGTAAAAGAACCTCAAACCTGATAAGAGGCCTCTGAGGAAAATTATTAGTCTTTCACGCCCAATATAGAATGGGACGCTAAGGACCATAATAGTTAAAGAGCGTCCATAATTAAAAAAACCTCAAACTCCCACGACTTTCTCCGCTCACTCTACTACAAACTATCCATACAAAAGCATATTCTTAGAATTAGTCCTTGTTAGTAGAGATGCACTTTCATTACAATCTCGTTGTAGGTAGTAGAAGAATACAGTAGACGAGTAGGCTAAAGCGATAGTCAGATGTCGCTCTGTGATGGCTTTGAATATTCCATGCTCTTTGCATGACCACGAGAAGAAACGAATAGCGACCTACCGCTTGATAAAACCGATTGAGATGGCTCCGAGGTAACGTGCGAGGCTCACATTCGGGAAGGTCCCGAGTTCGGTACCCGTCGATCGCCCACTCTGACCTCTGACCTGTTTTTCCCTGGTCGGTAGCGAATGCTGGGGGTGTATTCGTATCTACCACGATTTTATTTCCATGATTTCCCTTTCATTCCGTTTTCTTCTCATCTTTCAGGTGTGCTTCTAGGTTTCATGGCGTATGACGGTGTGGGACAAAAGGTGCGGAAGCCTGCTCAAAGGAAAGTACTCCCATGGACACCAGAGAGCTGCTTGGTCGACGGGTCATTCATCGCTCTCTCTAGCGACTCCAGCAGTGGGGCGGTCTTCGAGCCTGGAAATGTTAGGAACTTCCGCACGTCTCTGCGGCCTGTAGCTTCCTATGGTTCTTTCACTTCATCCCTTCCTCCTGGATGTGATAGCCACAGTAGACTATGTAGGTCGCAGTGCGCAAGGTGTTCTCCATTGTATATCTTATACCTATACCACTTGAAAAAAGTGTTAAGTGTAGAAAATTCAAACCTAAAAAAAATGGTTAACACAAATAAACTTTATTTCACATAAATTGTGTGCCTTGACAAGACGTACACATTTTATGTAGTAAGATTTGGTCCAGACGGCGCCGTGGCCGACCACTCGCCTCTCACCAAGGCGGCCCGGTGCAGTCTCAGGGAACAGCACGTGTAATTTTTGATGGACAAAGCGGCGTCTGGGCAGGTTTTCTCCGGGTACTCCCTATGTTCCTTCCATCAATTGCTCCATCAATCACCTTTCGTCTCATTCATCTCACCGTCATTCCGTATCTTATCCTTCCTCGCTCTCATATCATGCTTTGGGCTTAAATGAAATGAATTTGAGTTTTATATATGCACGATCTTCAACTGCTATGGTTCTTGGAGTCCCATTCTATATTGAGCGTGAAAGACAGGAAATTTTACTCAGAGGCCTCTTTATCAGCTTGAGGTTCTTTTACGTGTCGCGAATCTACGACACGGGACCACCGGCTTTACTTCCCTTCCGAGGGAAGGATTTTTACGCCCGAAAAAAATCCACCTCCCTCCGCCGGGTTTGATCCCGCGACCTCGGGAACTAGAGGCTTCGGGCTGATCTATCCTCGATGTTCTCTCTGGTCTATAGTCTGTACTCCCCGACAGTTGTCTGACCCCAGCATCCACTTGTAAGTCCTGGAGGATATAAGCCCTAGTAATGGGGAGGGCAAACAGAGAAAGGAAAGCTTTTTGTCCATCTCTTACGGTTTACAATTATCAGGCATATGAATTTCTAGGGAAATGTTACTATAGGCGGGGACGTCAAGGTAACCAACCACCTGCATCCCTCGTACAGTCTTTTGGCGTTTGCACACAGAACTCAGACCGGTTTTTACCTGCTTGTCAGTGACCTTTGGTCTCTGTTTTTCTACGTTCTTGTCATAAATGGTTTGAGTGTAGGTAACCTGAAGTCCACTGCTTAAGAATTCTGCCTGCCAATTATACAAGAACCCATTCCGAATGAAGAGGACTTCAGAGACTTTTCGCAGAGAATTCAAAAGACACATTTTATTTATCGTGCAAATATCTTAAAAATATAATATATTAATAAAAATCGTTGGAGCCATTTTTGGCAAAATAAATATCGGGCATGTGTCCATGTATAGGTCAGTTTGGGACAAGCAAATTTTCTTGAAAATATTCGTTTTGCATCCTTGTAAGACGCTGAACTTAAATATCATGTTTGGTATTTAACCAGCTTTTCCTTTTTCGAGTTATGCTGTTCACAGACAGACAGACACACGCACACGATGACCTTTTTCCGAATTTCAGACTCACAAATCGTGTACTTATAGTGGTCTCAGTCTTTTTGGGTGGAATGCAATACCTACGAGGCGTGTTTTTAAAGTAAGTACCGCTTTAATGTTTTGGCGCTGCAGTCGCGATTATGAGCATGCGCGATTACTTCCTCCATTCATTAGGAAGCCAGGTGCAGCTGTGAGTGATCATCACTTTGTGTTTTCCTGTTGTTAGAGCGTTTCGAAATGTTCAAAACAATCGAACCAAACCACTTGCCGACTGTGGTGTCAGATCAGCGATTCGGTTTTTGAAGGCGAGAAATGTTACGCCACCAAACATTTCATCGCGAATTGTGATAGATTTATGGGGAAACAACGAGTGACAATGCCTGGCCACACCCAGTTAAACAAATTCAGGATATGATCGCATCATTTGGTTGTGAACAATTCGACCAACCTGCCTACAGTCCGGATTTGGCACCAAGCGATTTTCATCTGAAGAAATTCGCTGGTGGAAAACATTTCAACGATGATGACGTTGTGAAACAAGAAGTGCAGACTTGACGTTCATCACAGGCGGCATCATTCTTTGATGATGATATACAAAAATGGTTTCCGTTTCAAGTGCCTGAATAACGGTGGTGACTATATGGGGAAGTAGTGTAACGTGTGAGGTAATGAATAAAAATAATAATAATAATAATAATGATAATAATAATAATAAAGTATTTGGGAAATATTGTTATTTTTTAAAAAATTATCGGTTCTTACTACCTCGTATTTCAACTATGTACGTAGTAGAGAAATTAATAATATTGATATTATTCCATTAAACAGTTAAGTACATTCGTATAGCACCAGTATTGCAAACAATTTGGGGTTAAATTTCTGTAAAACTATTACAACTAAGAAAATAGTTTTGCTGAACTGGATGTCTTGCCTTATCACATACAAGGTATGAATTATGCACATTTCGAATTTTAATAAAACGGCATTGTTTATATGGCTTCAAAGAATATGTTAAATTGTTAAACTAAGAGATGTATGCACTTATCGTCGTCCTCTGTGGTATAGTGGTTAGCATGCCTCTACCTCTAGTTCCCGAGGTCGCGCGTTCAAACCCGGCGGAGGGCGAAGGATTTTTTTCGGGTGTAAAAATCCTTAGCATGGCTTCCTTTGGAAGGGAAGTAAAGCCGGTGGTTCCGTGTCGTAGATTTACGGCACATAAAAGAACCTCAAGCCTGATAAAGAGCCTCTGAGCAAAATTACCGTTCTTTCTCGCCCAGTATGGAATGGGACGCTAAGAACCACAGCAGCTAAAGATCGTCTATAAATAAAACTGAATTTAATTTAAGTATGCACTTATCTTGCGACATGTTCTTATGGAGCTAACTAAATGTGATAGGTTGTAACTTTGACATTTGTCATGCATTGTAAACGTCACAGCAATAAATGGTTAATAATAAACCGAGAAGGGAAAAAGGAGAATCGCAGAAGACAGTTTATAGATGCGCAAGTCCGTTCAACTTGGGAAAACTTAGTTGTGGCAACGAATACTACGAAAACGGTTAAAGCCAAACATTTGTTTGACATAAATTGTATTCATCAATGACCCCACATCTTTCGTGCAGTAAGTTCTTTATCTATCTCTTATGGTTTACCAGTTATGCAAAAGTACACAAAATTCATTCCTAATGAAGAGGAGCTCACAGGCTATTCCCATAAAATTCATATACACCTTTTATTAGTTATTAAACTAACAATATATTTCAAACAAAAATGTTTTTAAAAAAAAATCCAAATTAACGAATATTTTACCATGTAAAGGTACTTCGGAGGATTTTCTCGAAAAAGCTTCGCTTCCTTGGAAGGTGCTCCAACTAAATAAGAAGTGTAATGTTTTGCTGTTCATACGCGCGTGCGTAAGCTTTTTCTGAAAATGCTTATTTTTTATTCAGGGGATCACAAAACATGTATTTTATGTGAAATTACGACATCGAATTCTTGAGAGGTACACAGTTCCTCTATCTACTGCAAGCAGGTAATAAATAAAATAAAATGTTAAACGTTGTGGAAAAAAGTGCAAATTGATGAAACTGTTTCTTTTCTTAAGCATCTACAGTAAGCGTACTAAACTAACAAATTAAAGGAAGTTGCCGAGAACTACAGCCAGAACCGAAAGTTCACTATTTTTCCCCGTATTTATAGATAGCAATGTAACTCTGTGAAGAAGAAAGAAAGAAAAGAAAAAAAGTAGAGCAGCACAAAGAAAATCACGAAACTCAACCTGCTTCGTAATTTTTACTTTCTCTACTACGTATAGTAAGTAGGGGAAGTATTGCATTCCACCCAAAAATTCGATACCGAGATTTCACCGGAAATACATGTTTTGAGACCTCCTGAATCCAAAAAAAGCATTTTTGGAAACATGTCCGTGTGTGTGTCTGTGTGTGTGTGTGTGTGTGTGTGTGTGTGTCTGTGTGTGTGTCTGTGAACAGCATAACTCAAAAACGAACAGTCGGATATGCACCAAACTTGGTATTTAGGTTCAGTATCTTCCAGAGATGCGACACGAAGGTTTTCAAGAAAATCCACCCACCCCAAACTACCCTTTACATGGAAGATTTTTCGAAAATTTTAATTTTCTCAAAAATGGCTCTAACGATTTTGATGAAAATATCATATGTTTAGGGTAATGTCATGGGAAAGGAAATGTATATCTCGAATTTTCTGGGAATGTCTCCAAAAGTATTGTTTATTGTGAACGACTTTTGCATAACTGGTAAACCATAAGAGATAGACAAAGTTTTACTACACAAAAAGTGTAGATCGCGTTAAAATACACAACTTATGTCATGTACATTTCTTTTGTTGAATGAACCGTTTTCGAGATATTGCTTGTTATTTCCTTAAATTTTCCAATACTTATACTTTTTCTCAAATTCGTTATTCATTTTTACTTTCTCTACTACGTATAGTAAGTAGGGGAAGTATTGCATTCCACCCAAAAATTCGATACCGAGATTTCGCCGGAAATACATGTTTTGAGACCTCCTGAATCCAAAAAAAGCATTTTTGGAAACATGTCCGTGTGTGTGTCTGTGTGTGTGTGTGTCTGTGTGTGTGTGTGTCTGTGTGTGTGTCTGTGAACAGCATAACTCAAAAACGAACAGTCGGATAAACACCAAACTTGGTATTTAGGTTCAGTATCTTCCAGAGATGCGACACGAAGGTTTCCAAGAAAATCCCCCCACCCCAGACTACCCTTTACATGGAAGATTTTTCGAAAATTTTAATTTTCTCAAAAATGGCTCTAACGATTTTGATGAAAATATCGTATGTTTAAGACAATGTCATGAGAAATGAAATGTATATCTCGAATTTTCTGGGAATGTCTCCAAAAGTATTCTTCACTGTGAACGACTTTTGCATAACTGGTAAACCATAAGAGATAGACAAAATGTTACTACACAAAAAATGTAGATCGCGTTAAAATACACAACTTATGTCATATACATTTCTTTTGTAGAGTGAACCGTTTTCGAGATATTGCTTGTTATTTCCTTAAATTTTCCAATACTTATACTTTTTCTCAAATTCGTTATTCAATTCTTTTATGTCCTGGACATGCAAAGAGAATGGAATGCGCCACATAGCAACCAGCGTTAAAATATTTGACTATCGCTTAAAAGCTACCATATTTCCCTTGCATCTACAAGAAAATTACCAATAAGATTGACATCTCGATATCTCGATTAACATGAAGCATATGGAGAATAAGCGTTTGTAAAATCAGATTGTACAAGAGTAGAGAAAGTCATGTGAGTGTAACACATCAGATTTTTTTTATGTCCTGGACATGCAAAGAGAATGGAATGCGCCACATAGCAACCAGCGTTAAAATATTTGACTATCGCTTAAAACCTACCAATTCCCCTTGCATCTACAAGAAAATTACCAATAAGATTGACATCTCGATATCTCGATTAACATGAAGCATATGGAGAATAGGCGTTTGTAAAATTAGATTGTACAAGAGTAGAGAAAGTCATGTGAGTGTAACACATCAGATTTTTTAATAGTTTAATTACATAACCCTTTTATAAGAGCCTTTTAGAAAATAATGGTAAAACTTCATGAATGGGCACACATTTTCCAAAATTCTCAAATGGAAAATCACTTCACACACCTACTATTGGTGTACAAACGCACAAAAATGCAACTTTCAGCAGTATTCAATTGATTCACGAACGATTTCCTCTAAAGTGCATGCTCTTAGTGAAAGCTATTTGGCGCGCCCCATCTTACTCGTGTGTTTATAGGTTGGCAATAACGTTTTTAATGCTAAAGGAAGATGATGCCATTTCATCGGCAGCCTTATTGCTTGCATTAATACTCGCTTTAATGCCCATTCCCTTTATGATTCAAGAATTACACGTTAAGACACAGCCGGTCTCTCCGTATCACCAAGGCTATCATTACACCGGTTGCTATAGGCATTTGGAATATTTTAGTGTTATTATACACATTCCCAGCTCCTTCTTTCACATTGCAACTGTGTCTTAAACGTGACAGTTAAGAAGAATTACTAGCGTAAATTGGCAGAAATTACCTACATCCTTTAAGGTCCAGGAACAAAAAAACAAGACAACGGCGACTATTTGCGACTCTACACTCGAGAAATAGCTTTGTCAGTGCACATGCGGATTGACGCATTTGGAAGAGAGTATTCTGTTTCTGAGGACCTAAACTAAAAATATAACATTTGGAGCATTACATTTTAGCATTTCTGTTTTGTCTAGTAGACAAACTAGACAACTATCGTAGATCCAGCGAGTGTTTTTCATGGTTTTCCTGGTAGGTTGGCGAATGGTGGGGTGGTTTCTCATCTACTACTATTCCCTTTCATCCCATTTCCTTCTTATCTTTCAGGTGTACTTCTAGGTTTCGTGGCGTATGGCGGGGCCAGGCAGATGGCGCGAATGCTTGCTCACAGGGAAAAGTATTCCCCATGGACATTAGTGGGCTGCTTGGTCGACAGGTCGTTCATCGTTCTCTCCAGGCAGCTCCAGCAGTGGGACGCGTCTTCGAACCTGGAATTGCTGGGGACTTCCGCGCATCTCTTTGGCCTGTAACCTCCTGTTACTCGATCGCTTCCTCCTGGGGTCATCCTCCGTAATGTAGTTTTACCGTGCTAACCTCTAGTTCCCGAGGTCGCGGGTTCAAACCCGGCGGAGGACGATGGATTTTTTCGGGCGTAAAGATCCTTAGCATGGCTTCCTTCGGAAGGGAAGTAAAGCCGGTGGTCCCGTGTCGTACATTTACGGCACGTAAAACAACCTCAAACCTGTCTTTCACGCCCAATATAGAGTGGGAGGCTAAGGAGCACAGTAGTTAGAGCGTCCATAAATAAAAACTCAATTTAACTTTAATTTTTTAGCTTCCTCCTAGTGGGCGGTACCCGCAATGAATCTAGGTAGGTCGTAGTCAACTATTCAGACAGTTGATGCTGAACAAGAAAGGAATTAATGCGATTCAGTCTTGTTTTGTTTAGTCTTCCTCTAGGAGGACTGAAATAATATGAACAGTTAATAAAAATGCAGCATTTATCATTTAAATAACTAGTCATCCCATTTTTAACTCCAAACCTCATTACATAATTCGAAATAGCAGAATTTATGCCTCATAGGTAGGGTAGGTATCGTGATGGGTTACCAACGCCACGTATAATTTTATGTGACTGGGAAACCGCAAGGGCCAGACAAAAGTTACTGCAGTTTCCGTTCAAATGTACAATGTATATTAATGAAACTAATTGTGGCTTTAAGGACTTCCGAGTTAGTCACTGTTGCTTTAAATTTGCCAATATTTTAAGTCATACATTTTTGAAGCGTTAAATCATCATTGGTTTGTTTCTCGTGGGGTTATGCGGCCATATAGCGAGTTGATTTTTTAAAAACACGAATCTCATGCAATAGCTACGACAGAATGTTGTAATAACTTTTGACATTGAAGTAAAGCAGAAGCGTGTTTTAAATTCTCCTCCGCATGAAATGCTACCAAACAAGGCACTGTTAACTGCTGTGGAGTTGTCTCCAATTTCACACAGATTTTAACTCCATGTCTAGTGTATATAAAAATCTGATGTTACATTCACACCACTTTCTCTAGCCAATATCGTTATTTTTTAACATCTATCAACTATGCTTATAAAAGCTTAGTTTTCTGATTACTTAATGTTAATCTAGACAAGAGAAATACAGGAGGCTGAAACAACAGTCAAATCTTTAATGCTGGCGTTCAAATTCCATACTCCTTCCGTAACATCACGAAATAAACAATGGTAGCAGCACTTCAAAAAAAATGAAGCACTCCAAAAACAATGAATATCTCGGAAATGACTTATGTCACAAATAGTTATTTAAAATAAACTGTGTTTTTAAAGAGATCCACATTTTTTGTTGAGTAAGCTTTCATCTCTCTTATGGTTTGCCAAATTACAAAAGCACTCTCAATAAAGAGGACTTCAACGATATTCCCAGAGAATTAAGATAAAGACTTATTCGTCGTGTAAATATCTTCAACATAGGTATAAAATTACATTCGTTGTAGTCACTTTTGAGAAAATAAAAAATAACAAAACTTTTTTATATAAAGAGTAGGTTTGGGTGGGAGGATTTTCTTGAAAATCTTCGTATCGCATCCTTGGAGTATTTAATTTTAATCCCGTGGGGCTACAGCCTATGAAGGCCGTAGATCTGACAACCTTTGCCGCACTCGCGCCCACGTACACACGGCAGAAATGAGCGATCCAACCGACACGGGGAGGTGATGTGGTTAGCATCACCCAGCCCCAGGCCGAATGTTGGCCACCATGACCGGATAGCTGCCTATCGCAGCTCCTCGCTTTCCTCGATGCTAAGTGCGCACCGGTCCTATACCCGGGGCTTACAATCTAAATCCCCTCATGGGTGGGATCGAACCCGCGCGCATTCCATGGTCGGGAACCAAAGCTCCGTGTTTTAGCCCACAGCGCCGGACGCATCCTTGGAATATGCTGGGCTTAAATACGAAGTTTTATATCCGACTTTTCCTTTATAGCTATGCTTTTCAAAGACAGACAGACAGACAGGCAGACACACACACACACACACACACACACACACACACACAAGCGCGCGCGCGCTTCTTGGGTTCAGGGGACTCATAAACGTTATTTCCGGGGAATATTCAATAGAGAAAGTTTGGATAAAATACAATAATCTTGAGCCGATTCTGTTCTCCCTCTCCCCCTCCCCCCTCTCCCTCTCCCTCCCTCTCTCTCCCTCTCCCTCTCTCTCTCTTTCTTTCTTTCTTTCTCTCTCTCTCTCTCTCTTTCTTTCTTTCTTTCTTTCTTTCTTTCTTCGAAGAACACTTTGCAGAGATGGCCGCAGCTCTCTTGTATCCGCAGTCATAAGATACAATGCTGTCCCCTGTTCTTTATGCCGACAGCCTGCCTTACACTAGGAGCCGACTGCACACAGTTATACAGCGCTCGCCAGGTTGCGCCCTCTCCGCCAGTACAGGTGGCGCTAATGTTGGTTCTACGTCATCACCTGACCTGCCCAGTACGTACCCCGAGCGATGCCTGAAGGGGAAGAAACACAGTGTATCGCTTCGTTCTCGACTAACATCGAAAAAGGACTTGGAAGTGAGCTTCGTGTCTGGGAGCGGCCGTCTCCACACCTTTTGGTCTATTCTAAATTTGTTATAACATGTACCTTCGGCGTAAGCAAATTTCAAAATTCTTATACAGTGTGGAGCGGCTATAACATTTCATGGAAGTGAGTTTACATTATATATTTGGCGTGTTAAATTTTCTTTCATAATGGCAAATATGTGTGAGAAGGACAGAGTTAAATGTAACGTTCTTTAATTGTGATATATTTCCGAGTTAATATATGCAGTACCTTTGGGGCGGTACAGATTCCTGTTCTTATTTAAAGTTTTTTTAAATCCTTTGATTCCTTTAAGTTGTAGTACTAAATAATTATTACCCTGAGGAAATGGCTTACTTCTAATGCATTCTATAATGGGCCCGGCAAATATTTTTTATCCTAGTTTAATTATTTTTGGCAATTGTGACTTCCTTGCATCGACTACCTGTGAATCTGCTTTGCAGGAACGTTACACTCTACCTACTTCATGTAAGTGGCAGAGAAAGTAAAAATCGTAAGATAGGATTGTATTTGCCCACATGTTAGGATTCCGTAATTAAACTGCCTTGGAAAGCGTGTAAACGTATCTTGTAAAATAATTTATTTAAAACGACAGCTTGTTGTATTCTCTAGACTTTAAAACGACTCTTGCGTTGATAAACCGAGACTTACATGGGATATTTAAAGCTAAAACTTACTTCTAAGCCGTTCGTATCACACTCAGACTTAAGGCTGCTCAGTAAAATAGAGGAAAACAACAGGCTGGCGTCTTACAGCATCTGCAAATCTGTTTTCTTTCCATTTGGGTAACAGAAATGAATAGCACAAAACAGCTGACATTCTTAAGATTCTTCGTCTCTTTCCGTTTACAATGGTAAAAACTAGACGCAAAGGAAAACAAACAAATTCCGCTTAACAGAAGGTTTTCTTATGCTTCGCTTCTTTTGCATGCATTTAATGGAGAATGTGGTTGGTGAATCGGGGTGGAAAGCTCGAGAGGTCCTCGCCCCATTGTGCTAGAACTACGGGTCGATGAGGAGTTCCTCTGGCGTTTGCTGTCTCTTTATTATTTTAGTTATTTTATTGGCTTTTCATAAAACAAACCAAGTTTGTAGCCCCGGTCGTTATGTGTATCATGCTTCAAATGAATTCTCTGCGTTGCTGGCGGATTCATCAACTGTCTCATTAATTATTTGTAAAGTAGAGGCTCAAATATGTTTTAATGCGTGAGAGAAGATTTCATTTCCAGAACGATAGCTTTCAACTGTTCTCCGCTGTTTTTAATGATGACGCATTTGTCCATTCCATGTAAAAGGAAACATGGCAGACCAAAACTGAAATATGACTGCGGTGATGTTTGTTTTCATTAATCTGCAGAGTAAATACGGAATTTCAATTACTTCGCCGACCCCACAGCAAAGGATCATTTGACATTGGCGCTTCCACAAAGCGTCAAATTTAGCCGAATGTCAGAAAACAAATAATTTGATGTGTTACATTTATATGACTTTCTCTACCACTTACCTTTACTATGTAGAGGACGAACTGTAATCCACCTATACATTCATATCGAGATTTCACCGGAAATACGCGTTTTGATGTTCCTGAATCCCCCGTCCTAAAAAGTCAATTTTTTAGAAAAGTAAGCAGACCACGCGCATGTGTGAACACCTAAATAAAAAACGGAATGTCTGATAAATAGCAATCATGGAATTTAAATTCAGCAAGAATGCGACACGAATTTTCTGCGAATAGCATAAGTATTGGAAAATTTAAGGGAATAACAAGCAATATCTCGAAAATGGTTCACTCAATAAAAAAAATGTATATGACATAAATTGTGTATTTTAACGCGATCTACACTTTCTGTGTAGTAAAATTTTGTCTATCTCTTATGCTTTACCAGTTATGCAAAAGTCGTTCACAATGAAGAATAGTTTTGGAGATATTCCCAGAAAATTCGAGATATACATTTTATTTGTCATGAAAGTATCTTAAATATATGATATTTTAATCAAAATCATTAGAGCCATTTCTAAGAAAATTAAAATTTTCGAAAATGTTCCATTAAAGGGTAATCTGGGATGGGGGGATTTTCTTGAAAAGCTTCGTGTCGCATCTCTGGAAGATACTGAACCTAAATACCAAATTTGGTGTTTATCCGACTGTTCGTTTGTGAGTTATACTGTTCACACACAGACGAACAGACACACAGACAGACACACACACACACGGACATGTTTCCAAAATGATTTTTTTTGGATTCAGGGGGTCTCAAAACATACATTTCCGGTGAAATCTCGGTATTGAATTTTTGGGTGGAATACAATAATTCCCCTACTTACTATACGTAGTAGAGAAAGTAATAAATTATAGTTAGCATTGAAAAGATATCTCATCACTCACAACTTCTATACAGAGGAGGATTTCTTTCATTCAAAAAATAACTGACTATAAAATGTTACTGAATTTTATAAATACATTAAGTATAAATAATGTTTTAATTTTTTTTTGGCTCTAACGTACTCTACATAAGAACTAAAATTTATTTATATACAATTACATAATGTAATTATGTATTTATGACGCAATCTACATCCTAGAGTAGACTAGCTTTCTATAAGTTGGTCTAGCTCACATAGGGTGTACAGATTGAGATGTTATGTTATCTTCCAAGGATGCAACACGAGGATTTTCAAGAAAATCCTCAACCCACAACTGTCCTTACATGGACCATTTTTCGAACATTTTTATTTTCTAAAAACAACGGATCGCATCAGATGGAAAAGTTGTGCTGTTGTATTTGGAGGGACAATGAACAATAATATCTGAAAATCATGGAAAGAAATCCTCATTGGGAGCAAATGCTATTGGTGACAGAATCACTGGCATTGCCACTTATTTGGTCCCCAGCTGAAATTGGATCCCTGAAGTATTGTCCGATCCTTCATGTGAAGTGCAGAGGAGGTTCTCCCAATATAACAACATTCTAACAGATAGGAGTTCTCATTAGACCATTTAGAGGAATATTCAGTTATTCACTGCCATAATGGGACGAATTAATGATGAGTCATCAATGAATGACATCCCTAGTGTGTAAATGGTACGATATGGTTGTAATTTTTTGTGGTAAGGATATTGTGAGTGACTTTTTAAATGTCTATTTCTACTGTTTTTAGTGCCTAAAATCCCCAGCTTGCTGACGATACATGAAATGAAATGATAATTGGGAAGGAAACGTTCCAGGCCTAAGTTTAGGGTATCTCCCCAGCATTTTCCAGAGAAACTGAGGAAAACCTAGAAAACCACTCAGGGAGGACGGTCCTGGCGGGATTTTGAAAGGGGATATACACACATATATAAGAATTATACATAGTAATAATATAATTCACCAAGAAACATGTTAAAATATTTAACCACCAAGAATTGTACAAAGCAGATTGTAAGAAACGGGCGAGCTAGCAAATTCCAGGTAAAAGATAATTCTAGGTAGAGCCCACCTTTCACCAAGCTAATGAACAGGGAGATGGTAGCGGTAAGGAGAAATAGAAAGAGACAGATAGAGAAAAGAAAGAGACGGAGATATTGAACCCGCTTCCTGACGCGTCATGGGACGTGTAAGCACAAAACTTTGGAGTAGAATATTCTCATACAGGTTAAGGTAACGCCCTGAGGACCATTAGAAATGTTGTTACATTTTGAGGCGCGGAGGTAAGCGTCACTAGGCTCAGGTACATATATTAAGGGGATTCTCTCTTCTAGAATCTCGTCGACACAAAGTGCTACGCTCTTGACGACAAATGCACGTGTGTGCATATGGGTGGGAAGACGTGTGCAGTTAGTTAGGTTCCTGATCTATTCTAATGGTGGGAATTGGTATAATGGGAAAAGCTAGCCGCCCATAAATATTTGAATTGATAATAAACCACATTTATTAAGGGAAATGCAGTATATTTTCATTTGCCTCATCTACGATAACCCTGAGACCCAGAATTAGCTATATAGGTAAAGATTAGGAATGGCAGCCGACGAGCATCCATAGCCGAGGACAAGAACACTGCAGCAGGTAGCATCAACCAGAGGAATGACGCTTTCCAGATGCTACCGATCAACGATTTCCCGCTACGGATATTGTGAGTGAATTTTTGCCTGACTATTTCTACTGTTTTTAGTGCCTAAAATTCGCAGCTTGCTGACGATACATGAAATGATAATTGGGAAGGAAACGTTCCAGGCCTAAGTTTAGGGTACCTCACCAGCATTTACCAGAGAAACTGAGTAAAACAACTCAGTCAGGGAGAACGGTCCTGGCGGGATTTGAACAGACCTCCCGTTCACAAGTCCGTGCCTTAACCACCTCGGCTACGCGTCGTCGGTTTAAATACCTTGATTGCAATGTGCTATCTATAGTATAGTTTAAGTTTTGAGGATAAAAAGAAAGGTGGCTTGTTGAGCACTTCCCTTGTCGGTCTAATGAAATTTAACTTTGCGTTAATATAATGTGAAACATCGGTGTAGAACAAGGCTTTGAAAATGGATGAATGAACAAAAACTTAATTATTTTAGGTTTACCAGGAATGAAACGGAACTAAATGAAATCACGGCTGTTGTCTGACCAATGCGCAACATACAAAAAAACTGTGATCACATCACGCCGTGTACAGATATGAAGGTTTCTGTTTTTAATTAAATTTCAGCGTGCAAAGTACCTCCGTTGTTATAAAGTGCTCACATACCCGCACACATTTTCGTTATGAAGTTAAATGATATGTTCGGCGTTGCGGAATTTCATTTTTCTGCCTTATTTTACACCAGCTCCTCGCTGCGAAAAGTTTCTAAAGAGCGATAATAAAGTAACATAACAAGTCTGTAATTAACGCAACCCCAAAATATACAAATGCGATATACTGTATTTTGTATATTCATATTATTTTGGGAAATTATACTAAAAATCTGATGTCGCATTCACATGACTTTCTCTACCCACTCTTCTACAAAATATTCTTATAAACACTTATTCTTACCAATCGATATGGCTCCGCGGTAACGCGTGATTCCGGGTTCGATTCCCTTTGGGTTGATCGCTCTGATCTTGGGCTTTTTTTTCGCGGTTTTACCTAGTTGATAAACGATTTTCCTGTCCTCCATTCTCACTCATTTCATTTCCTTATCATGTTTCAGGGTTGAAGAATCAGGCGAGTGGACGGCGTTGGAACGGGCTCTCAGAGAGACCTCTCCGTGGAGAGAGGTAGGCATGAGATGTAATACCTGGAGACGTTAAGAACCCCGCCTGTGGTGCCATATGTAGCAAGAACGGCGTTAAATACTACTACATTTTGATGGAATACAATACTTCATCTATGTACTATGCGTAGGTGCTAAAGAAAGTATACATGTAGGCTATACCTACTTCCTTTTACTTTCTCTACTATGTACTTACAGTATAGATACTTTAAGAGTGGAACAGCTGGTGCACCGCAACCTACATAGATCTGTTGTGACTACTAACCCTAGGAGGAAGGGATGAAGTGAAGGAGCTACACAGGAAGCTACAGGCCATAGAAATCCCTAGCGTTTCCAAACTCGCAGACCCGTCCCACTGCTGGAGTCGCCGAGATTGGGTGATAAACGACCCACTTAGTCGAACAGTCGACGGCGAATATTCTTTCCAGTGAACATGCATCCTGTCATCTGTCCAGCACCGCCATGAACCATAGATCTAGAAGTATACCTCAAGGATGAGAAGGAAATCGTGGCAGAGAAGAAACCACCCCAGTGAACATGCATCCTGTCATCTGTCCAGCACCGCCATGAACCATAGATCTAGAAGTATACCTGGAGGATGAGAAGGAAATCGTGGCAGAGAAGAAACCACCCCAGCATTCGCCTGACGACCCGGGGCGCAGACGTTGCCGCCTGAGTCATCCCGCTCGGCACTACGCATAGTAAGTAGAAGTATTGCATTCCACACAAAAATTCGATACTATGATTTCACCGGAAATACACGTTTTGAGGCCCCTGAATGCAAAGAAACATTTTAGAATAGAAAGGGTCCATGTGTGTGTGAACAGCATAGCTAAAAGAACGAAGAGTCGGTTAAATACCAAACTTCGTATTTTAGTTCAGTATCTTCTAGGACGCAACATGAAGATTTTAAAGAAAATCCCCCACTCCAAACTACCCTTTACATGAAAAACGGTTATAACGATATTCATTAAAACACCATATGTATAGATAAGGTTTTTTTACGCCAAATAAAATGTATACCTCGAGTTTTCTACGAATAGCCTGTGAAGTCCTCTTCATTCTGAATGATTTTTACATAAGTGGTAAACCGTAAGAGACAAACTCTTACTGCATAAAAATGTAGACCTCGTTGATTTATGTCAAATACAATTTTTTGTGGCATTAACAATTTCCGAGATATTCTTTGTTATTCGTTCAAATATTTATTATTTTTGTGAAGACGAAAATCGCTATTGTTCTCCCCCCTCTTTTGGCCATGCAAAGAGAAGGAATTTCAAAGCCATTATATAGCGACCCAATATAAAATTTTCTAAAAAAAAATAACAGAAATGAAAAAAAAAAAAGATCTAAGTAATTCTTTTTAAAAAACGTGTTTTCCCTAAAAAAAAAGGAATTGCCCAATTCGATTTAAAGTTTTTTCGTAAGCATTGGTTGAATTAAAGTATTTCTCTTACAAGTAGACAGATTCCATTTCTTAAAAGATTTGACTACCGCTTAAATCCTACTGTATTCCGCTACTCCCGTTGTACATGCACGGAAATATGCAATAAGACAATTTCTGCAAATGATCATCTCGATTAACATGAAGTCTATGGAAGAATATACTTTCGTTATAATAGTTTGTTTAGAATGGGTAAAGAAAGTCATGTGAATGTATTGCTATGCATCCCTGAGGGAAGTGGCCGATGTATTTAATCGCCTGAATAAAATACAGAAGCCTCATAATAATGTACTATGAATTAAAAGGCCGGAATAGCAACCCAAATAAACACGCAGAGCAAACTCCGGAATACGATGCTGGATAATCACGATTTACGTATACACGTCGTAAATATGTTTTTAAAGTGTTACATAATATTGTGTATCAGTCCCAGGCAAGTGTGTTGCTGAAGCGTGAACGTTAGAAAACGACTGTCGTGCATGTCAACAACACGCCATACTGCTTCGTGTCTGGCACATAACACAATTAATCCGGAGCTCAAGATACAAGACAAACATTGCTTGTCTCGCATCACGCCACTTTACCTGCACAGAAGACAGCATTCGCTAAAACTAAATTATAAGGGTAGAATTTCGTTTCGAAAGGGATTTCTACTTTCTCTACCACGTACCTAGTATGTAGGTAGAGAAGGTATTGCACACCACCCAACCCATGAAATCTATTTCGACTTTTCAACAGATATACATGTTTTGATGTCCCCTGAATAAAGAATCACATTAAAAAGGTCTGCTTGTGCGTATCTTTGAACAGCATAACCCTGAAACGAAAACTTGGACAAATAACAAACTTGGTATTTAAGTTCGGAATCTTCATAGGAAGCAACACGAAGAATTTCGAGAAAATCCCCCCACCCCAAAATCCCATTTACATGGAACATTTTTCGAAATTTTTTATTTTCCAAAAATGGTTCCAAGATTGTGATTAAAATGCAATATATTTAAGATACTAACATGACAAATAAAATGTATGTCTTTAATTTTCTGGGAACGGCCTCTGAGGTCCTCTTCGCTAGGAAGGAACTTTGTATAATGTTGTACAACTATCAAACGTTCAGAGATAGACAAAAACGTACACCCTAATAAACGTAGGTCTTTTAAAATACATAATTTGTTTCAAATAACTTGCTTGTGTCATCAGCTATTTACGAGATATCCACTATCATTGGTTTGAACGCTTCAATACTTCGTCATTTTAAAGAGCTATCGCTATTCAGTTGTTTCTCGTGTTGTCATAGAAAGAGTACGGAATTTCAAGGCCAGTATATAGGATGTTTAAAAACCAGAGGGCATAATCTCAGGTATGCATTCCCCACATGTAGACAATAAAAAAACAAAACTCCATCACAACATGTGTCCGGGAATGCTTGGTTTCCAAGTTATGGCCTTCAAAACAGTGATATTCACCGGAACGTATGTCTTACCGAAGGTAGCTTTCTTTACAGAAGATGTCAATGTGAGGCCTGCATTCAAGTAGGAGGTGGACACTTTGAATGTTTCATGGCGAACTCAAGTTCCAGGAGTATTGCATATTTCCTCACAATCTTCCACAATTCGATTCTGAAGGGATTCCATGTCAAGCACCGGAGAAAAATACACCAACGCTTTTGAATGACCCCGCAAGTAGAAATCGACAGGGTTCAAATCAGGTGAGCGTGGTGGCCAAGCAATTGGGCCATCTCTACCCATCCGTCGATCAGGAAACCTTCGATTCAAGTACCGGCAAGAGGTACGACTGAAATATGCACGAACGCCATCATGCAGGAAGTGAGCTTGTTGACGAACGCTCAGTGAAGTGTATTCATACACATGAGATATGGTGTGTACACTTGCCCCGTAAGTCTGTTTACAAGTACATGGGGTCCAACTAACCGATCACCAATGTTGAGAATGAACCGCATTTGGTGATAGATGGAACAATTGCATGTGGGGTTTCATATGTCCACACTTGCTGATTGTGGAAACTTATAATATCATCTTGTGTGAACTGTGCTTCATCTGTAAATGGGAAAGTTCGGGTTTATAGCACACAGCTGCACGAACCACTGGCAGAACATCATTCGAGCAGGGTAATCTGCTGATGACAGGGCCTGTACACGTTGCAAATGACAAGGACACAACTGTTGCTCTCGCAACAGTCTCCAGACAGTCGTATGAGGAACATCCACGTGCAGCCTTTGTGTACTGATAGGGGCCGTGTGCACAGAATCCAGAATCTCCTCCTCTATATCTGGAGCTGTAGATCTTGGTCATTCCCTCCCCAAACCAGGAGATGCAAACTTCCCATGAGCGCACAGACGGCGATGGAGGCGTTCAAATGTCTTCCGATCTGGACATCTTCGGTGTGGGTACCTCTCTCTTGGTACAAACGACGAGCCAGCCCTGCATTGCCGTCCGCCTTAACGTACATGGAGTGTATTTCTGCCAGCTCCTGATTTGAGTACATGTCACTCAATCGAACGCCAAACACAACTCTCAATGCACTCTTCGCCTGTCAAGAGTGTCATGTTAATATCTTCTGTCACGGCAACTACTTGCGGGAACAAAAACGTTCCGGTATATATCACTGTTTTGAAGGTCATAACTCAGAAACCAGCATTTCCGGACACATGTTGTAATAGACTTTTTATTGTCTACATATGGGAAATGCACACCTAAATGTATGCGCTCTATTTTTGAAACATTCTGTATAGCGATCTGCTTTTAAACATTTGACTATCGATTTGGTTCCCTCTACCCCCCTTATAGCTACAACGAAATGTGTAATGAATCTAATATTCCTGTAAATGCTTGTCTGGATTAGCATGGACTAGATATAAAAATAACCTTTCATAAGAATACTTTGTAGAAATTAAATATAAATAAATGATAGAGGGTAGAGAAAGTCATGTAAATGTAACACATCCGATATTGTCATAATAAACCAAATGTGTGCAGCTGAATCCTTGACATCAGAAGGTGCAATGCCTGTGAAAACTGAAGCTGTGATGGTGTGCAATGGACCAAGTCTAGGGACGGTCCGTAACACCAAACGACGAGTTTTACAGTTGACCAACTGATTAAAGACAATCTCCGGATCACTCAGCGAGAAATTGCTGACAGAATCGCATTTCAAAAGCCCAGATAACCACATCACTGCTTTGCTCCAATATCGATAGCTGGCGCCTGAAATGAACGCCCAAAATTTGCTGTTTATGTATCAGTTAAGGGCTTTCTTCACAATCAGTGAACCAAAATTCTGATACGATAAATTCACACGGCGTTCTCTACTCACGAAAAATTTACATATATCCGTTATAAAGTGCCTATAGCATTCATAAAATATGATGCCTTACATTCGCATGACTTTCTCTACCCTCTATCCCTTGTTAGTAGGTATACAAATTATTCTTACGAAAGTTTATTTTCCTATCTACTTTAATCGAGATAGACCTTTCCGGAAATAGCTACATTACACATTTCGTTATAGACACAAAGAGAACAGCGATAGTCAAATGTTTAAGAACTGGACGCTATATGCTGGCCTTAAAATGTTCCATAACATCACGAGAAACAATGAAAATCGACACGACTTTGAAAGAATGACTAAGTATTGGACAATTCGAACCATTAATAACGGATATCTCGGAAATGGTTGATGCTACACACAAAGTTATTTGAAATAAATTGTGTGTTTTAAAGAGATGGACTTTTTTGTGTAGTACGTTTTATTTATCGCTTAATGTTTACCAGCTATGTAAGATTCTGTAAATTTCTTTCCGAATGAAGAGGACTTCACAGGCTATTCCCAGAAAAATCTAGATATACGTTTTAAACTTGTGGCACCAATTGGCACCATATAGTTGTACTGATTGTAATTTAACTGACATGGAACTAAATGACTTAACACGTGTGCTAGGTTTGCGTCAAGCGCAATCCTGAATTCTTATTAATGAGGGAATTGTTTATTAAATAACCGATAACGACCCCCCCACACACACATCAAACTTCAGACTCTGGGCATACCGTGAAATGTTTTTGTTTAAGGACAAATTTCTGAACCCAGCCGGGAATCGAACCCGAACACCTTATATGCCGGAAGTTACTCGACCGAATGAACTCTGGGACCAGTAATAAGTGTTTGTTTTCAAGCATTGGTCTTTCATTTAGCGCTCTCCTCTCTGTCGGTATGGAGCCTCCTTTATAGTACTAGTAGGCAAACCTTTTGGCATCCACGCTATCCGGTATAAACTAACTTCAACTAAGGATGGCTTGTGTGGGCCATCTGGTAGTATTCATATAAAGAGCGAGTCTTCTAACCTCGTTTAGTTACTCACGATATACGTATGTTTTACCTTGAACTATTTCAAATTAAGCAAAATACCCTTAATTAAAGCATTCGGAAATAGCATTTATGAGCTCGTGTGATGGAAAAAAAGAAGAACCGCACGTTTTCAAGCATATCCGTTAGATGACACACTGCAACTTGGGAAAATGGAATATTTCTGAAATATTTGACACAAGTTGTATATTTTAATGATTCTTGCATTGTTTCTGGCATCTTGGTTCCCTAGTTACACACAATTATGCCAAGTTTATCAAATAAAGGGGTTTTCACGTGTTGAGCGAAGATCTACCCGAAGCTTCCCTTCTAGAACCTGGGAAGTCACCTACCGAGGGGTTCTCCTTCCGTGCATTTTTCCATTAGGCCAGTACCTGGTTTCCTAAAGATCCCCCTCTCCCCGGCTTGTGGGCTTGTTCCCAGCCAGGGAATGCTTCTGGGTTCGATTCCACCCATGGGGGATGCGGGTTTAAGTCTAGGATATAGGACCGGTGCCCACTCAGCAAGGAGAGGAAAGTGAGGAACTGCAATAGGCAGCGATCCCGGCCACGAGAGCCAACAATCCGGCTGGGGCATGCGTGATGTTGGCCACATCTCCTCCCCGTATTGGTTGAATCCTCGCTCACCTCTGACGTGCGAATGTGGGAATGAGGCCGGAGTCGGGTTGGAAGGCCAAGGCCATGCAAGGGTCATAACGCCGTGGGCTGCGACACGAAATTTATCAAGAAAATCCTCCACTCTAAACTACTCTGTATAGAAACATTTTACTTGTCCATTTTTGATTTTCTCAAAACTGCCCTATGTTAAGGGGACAAGGTACTCTGAAATGGTAAAAAATCACATTTTTTGTTTTACGCAGTTATAAAATCTCTATTTCCAGTTTCAGAAAATATATACTTTTTGGGGGTTAAGAGGTTTTTAAGACATTTAAATACTATTTAAATGCTAGTCAGCGTTCCTTTAAAGTTCTTTCAACAACGAACGACCATATCGTGACCAGCGAGCAGTTCAGTAATTAAACAAAAGAGGCCAAGACAACCAGAAAAGCAAATGCAATCCAGAGATGAAGGTGCAGATGATTATAATCCTGGAATGTACTGAAGTGTGTTAGAATTTTTATGTTCAAACTTTAAGTTCAGTTTTCTCAAAACAACATTTTTGGATTCTTATGTACCCTTTTCTCAGAAACTATGACAGGTAGAGAGCTGAAATTTTCAGTAAATGTATACAACACATAGTTAAACTTTCTGAATCACAATAATAATTTTATAATGTGTATTAGTGATATTAAGAAAGCAACAACATTACAAATTTTCAACTGTTTTACTTTTTTAACTTTGCAAATAATTTTTTTTCAATTTCTAGTGGATATACATAACTAAATAATTGAGCTTCAGAAGATAGCTGATGATACTACGAACAAGCGTGCAAAAGTGTGATTCTGTATTGTAAGTGGTATCAGAGAAAAAGGCCTACATAAATTCACATGTTTTAAGAGTAAATTTTATTATTTTTCTGCTGAATGAAATAATTTTTATGGACTCGACTGCATAAGCTATTAATGCAAACAACCACTTGAAATAATGATCATGATTTATAGAATAATTCATAAAAACCCATTGAGAAGTTCAAAAGCAATGGTAATTTAACACATTTAAGGTGTAATTTCTGTGTATTCAGACTACCTTGTCCCCTTAAGATACTTGCACGACAAATAAAAAGGTATATCTCGAATTTTTTTGAGAATAGCCTATGAAGTCCTCTTCATTTTGAAAGCCTTTGGTATAATTGGTAAACCGTAGGAGACAGAACAAACCTTACTGCATAATAAATATATATATATATTTGTTATATATATACTAAGAACATATATATATACTAAGAACATATATATATATATATATATATCGTTAAAGCACACAAATTACGCCAAATTACATGTTCTGTGGCGTTAACCATTTCCGAGATTATTGGCTTGAGTTTACAAACACTTGTCTTTTCTGAAGAGAAGAATAGCTATTTTCTCTCTCTCTTTCTTTTTTCTTTCTTGTGCTCGTGCAAAGAGAACGGAATTTCAAAGCTATCACATAGGATTTGACTATCACTTAAGTCTACTCTATTCCCATTGTAGCTGCAAGGAAATATGCAACAAAACCATTTTTGCAAATGTTTTATCTGGATTAACATGAAGTAGTTAGAAGAATAAGCTTTTGTAATAATAGTTTGTTGAAGAATGTGTAGAGAAAGTCATCTGAATCTAACACATACGATTTTTCTAAAAATGTGCCTATAGGGGAGCGGGTAGAGTGGACCTCTAAATGCATATTTCTGGTGAAATCTACTTTTATGGTTAGGTGTATATTAAATTATTGTTGACATCCAGAAAACGGTAACGTTGAGGATTTTGCAGCACCCTGAAGGGCCTTTCATTCAAGTTACTGTTATAACGCTCTTGTTTTATACGACAGGGCATTAACTTCCATGAGAACGAGGTAGGTTTTCTTCTTAATTAAGCTGAAGCACAATTTCGCATCCAAAATACCATATCTGAATTTCAGAATACTGAATTTTTAATTTAAACATGCAGGAGCTTAGCATCTGTGCTGGGGCTCCGTGTTCCATATTCAGTAAGCATTTTCACCGATTTGTTAAGTATCTTTTATGTTTATGTATTTGGTATTACCGGTTAATTCCGCGCTACTATTGTGGCATTAGCATCAAAAGCAGCGTTCTTTCCAAAAGTACATTTGGAAAATTACAGGCCTGATCCAGCAACAGAAGTCTGTATTCATTGATAAACAGATGAACAGCGATCAATTTGAAAATCGCAGAGAATGTGCGGCCGCAGGCTTGGATCAATTCGTTCTCTAGAGACCATTGTGAAATACTTCCACTTTCACATATCACGGGATCCTTTCCGGGTGATTGCCTCGGATATTTCGATAGCTTTTAAAGGGACAGCTCCGATAACAGCCTGTCTCTCTCTCTCTCTCTCTCAAACTAACACTCTGTGGTTTGGTACCCGCGCGATTCGCATTTCCGATAAAACCAACTACTCATTTACTGGCCAGAAACCTCCTGTATATCCACAAATTATCATACATATTAAAAACATCTTATATATTTTATTTACATGACTTTCTATACCCTCTACCGCTTATTACTGGGCACTAAAACTTATTACTTTCTCTGCCATGTACATAGGTAGAAAGGTATTGCATTTCACCCCAAAATACGATACCAAAATTTCGCTGGAAATACATATTTTGGGGACTCCTGAATATAAAAATGCAGTTTTAAAAAACGTCTGTGTGTGTGTGTGTCTGAACAGCACAACTCTAAAAAATCGGATAAATACCAAACTTATGAAAAATTTTGATTTTCTACGAAATGGCTCTAACGATTTTGTTTAAAATACCAAATATTAAACGTACTCACATGACAAATAACATTTATACCTTGAATTTTCTGGGAATAGCCTGTAAAGTTCTCTTCATTCGGAAGGAATTTTGTATAATTTAGTTTAACTGATACATTTTAAGCGATACATGAAAACGTACTACTCACACAAAAAAGACGTAGATTTCTTTAAAACACACATTTAAAATAAACTTTTTTTGCGGCTTAAGCCATTTTTGAGATATCCGTTATTAAAGGTTGGAATTGTTCATTTCTTGGTCATTCTCTTAAAAGTCCTGTCAACATTTACCTGTTTCTCGCGATTGCATGGAAACAGTGTGGTATTTTAAGGCAGCATATAGCGTCCAGTTCGTAAACATTTGTATATCGCCGTTCTCTATATATCTATAACGAAATGTGTAATGTAACTATTTTTGCAATCGTTTATTTGGACTAAAATGTAGTAGATAGAAAAATAAGCTTTAATAACAATAGTCTGTATTGAGGCAGTATTTTTAACACTTAAATAATTTCAGTCTAATTATATAATATGTAAATTCAATAACAGCCCGCTTGAAGCAATATGTGTATGTAATAATTTGTAAAATGTATGTAACAGTCACTGCATATGCTTGTATTATTGTATCCATGTGTAATAATGTTATGTGAATGCATTACGCAATTTAATAGTGTAGGAGCTGTGAGAATAGTAAGTTAAACGTTGCTAACAATGAGGTAACCTTGAGGCAATAATGAGTTTGAGAGTTTAAATGTTACTAGTCATTATTGGAGCAACAGTAATGTAATTTTAGTGACAGTTTATAAAAATAGCCAATCAACAACCAGAAAAAGCTTTAGTCAAATGAAGGTATTCTATTGGAGTAGGATTAGCCAATCAGAAACTGAAATATAGCAAAATTTACAAATCTAGAAGTCAGTTGCCTGCAGAAAGCGTTACTAACCAGACGCAAAAAAGTGTCCTCAAGAAATATAATATGTATTCGTGTGAGACGAAAAATAAGTTTACGTGTTTAAAAAGTGTAATTAATTAATAAAAAGAATCTCACAGCTCTCTGTGAAGTGTTATTTTAATCCTATCAAGTATTAATAAAAGGAGTGAAGTAAAATTATAAAGTGTGTAAGCCTACATTCTTGCCGCATCACGCCCTGTTAAGAAAAACGTGTCTCTAAGAAATACTGACGCAGCCGACGAAAACATAAATACAAATATTTAAAGAAACAGTTAAATTACAAAGTTAATATTTTTTTTTTAAACTTGGGGCAAAGGCCACCTGAAAGTACATTTAGGGCGAATGCTACCAGAAACTGTTTACTATACGTGCGGTTGCAACTATTACAAGTTCGTCTCCCAAACAGTTGAAATATAATACATCATCTTCAAACTGATTTTCCATGTGTAGCAGCAACAAACGTTTTCTCGAATTGGCGCCAGAACGTGGGGCAAAATAACGAAACAAAACTACATCTTCTCAGTATGCCTACTAATAAACGATCGAGGTTAGAGAAAGTCACCTGAATGTAACACATCAGATTTCTTTTCTGCTTCATTTTAATTGAGATAAAGCTTTGTAGAAATATCTGTATTACATACTTCGCTATAGATACAAAGGGAACAGCGATAATCAAATGTTTAAGAACTCAACATTATACGCCGGCCTTTAAATCCCGCACTCTTTCCATGCAATGCAAGAAATAACTGAATGGCGACAGCAATTTAAATGTGTTAAATAATGGGGGCCACGAATAACGTGGCTACCTCGGAAATGACCTATGTCACAAAAAAGTTATTTGAAATAAATTTTGTGCCTTAAAGAGATCAACAATTTCTGTGCAGTTCGTTTTTGTTATATACTCAATGTTTACCAAACATACAAGATTATATAAAACTCTTTCGGAATGAAGAGGACTTCACAGTTTATTCCCAGAGAATTCAGGAGGTTTTATTTGCTGTACAACTATCTTTAATATACCAATATTTTATCAAAATCATAAGATCATTTTTCAGAAAATAACAAATTTTGAAAAATGTTCCATGGTAATTGGCGGTAGGGGATTTTCTTGGAAAGTTTCGTGTCGTGTCTCTGCTAAAATTAAGTAGAAATTTTGGTATTTATCGGAATTTTCGCTTTTGAATTCGCGTGCGCGCACACACACACACACACACACACACACGGATCTTTTTCTAAAAACGTTTTTTTATCCAATTTTTGGGTGGATTACTTCCCCTACTTACTACATGTAGTAGAGAAAGTAAAAATAAATTGATGCTAGAAGTCTAAAGATGAGTTTAAAAAGCTTTCCGTGTCGAATGTTCAACACAGGTTCAACATAAGGTCTCTCTCCAATATAAAGTGACTTCTCTTGCCCTACATTGCCTTAATCTGACTGATACAATTTTTAGACGAATATGTTTTTGGAGTATTTTTGGAAATGGTCCCCGGAGGATTGGTTTTAACGTGGTTTGTTATAAAGACTCGACTCGTATCTAACTCGTTAATAAAGACCTCATTATGTGTTCTAGGTTACGTAACCTTATTTCTGATCGTTAACCGCTGGGATAAACTTGCGTGAACATAATCCATTAAACCAAGTCATTGAAGGATGCGGTCTTGAAGCGATGCCAGCTGTGGGCTGGAGATAAACAATCGGTTAATGAGGTTCTTACATAAGAGATGTTTCATTGCAGTAAATAGGCACCATTTCCTCTGTCCTCAACACTTCCAAATGTCAGCATGTAAATATGTCAGCGTTTTATATTTTTCGGAAGTTTTGTATTTCACTGAAACATTCAATATCAAATTTCCATCAGAAATACATGTTTTGAGTTTCCCTGAGTTCAGAAAAAGCATTTTTAGAAAATATAAACCCCACTTTAACGATTTTGATTAAAATACCGTGTGTTAAAGATATTTTACATGAATACTGAAATACATAATCTTAAATTACCTATGTAGTCCTCTTCATTCTAAATTAATTTTGTACTTTTATGTAACAGGTAAACCGTAAGAGAGAGAAAATCTTACTTCACCAAAGTTCGGATCTCGTTAAAACACGATTTATGTCGGATTGCCTCTGTAGTCGAGTGGCCAGGGTTCTGGCTTCTCACCCAGAGGTTCTGGTTAGATTCCCGGCTGTGTCGGGGAATTTTTACTTTCTCTCTACCATGTATATAGGTAGTAAGTAGATAAGGTATTGTATTCCACCCAAAAATGTAATACCGAGATTTCACGGAAATACATGTTTGAGGCCCTCTGACTAGAAAAAAAAATATTTAGGTACAGTACCTCCCAAAGATGAGACACGAAGATTTTTAAGAAAATCTCCCACCCAAAACTACCTTATACATGGAACATTTTTTACACATTTTTGATTATCTAAAAATGGTTCTGACGGTTTTTGTTAAAATACCGTATATTAAAGATATTTACATGATAAATTATATATAAAGAATGTTCTGGGAAAAGTCTGTGAAGTCCTCCTTGGAAGGAGTTTGGTATAACCTTGTTAACTGCTAAACGTTAACAAAAAGACGAAAACGTACTACACAAAAATGTAAATCTGTTTAAAACACAATTTATTTCAAATAACGTTTTAGGTGGCTAGATATCCGTTATTAATTGTTCGAATTGTTCAATATTTAGCCATTCTTTTAAAGTACTGTCAACATTCAGTTGTTTCTCGCGATGTCAGGAAACAGTATGGAATTTCAAGGCGAGCATATAGCGTCCAGTTGTTAAACATTTGACTATCGCTGTTCTGTGTATCTATAACGAAATGTTTACTGTAGCTATTTCCGGAAAGGTTTATATCGATTAAAAAGAAGTGGATAGGAAAATAAACTTTCGTAAGAATCATTTGTATACCCATTCATAAAGGGTAGAGAGGATCATGTGAATGCACACATCAGATTTTTCTTTAATTAGAATCACTCCCTATCCACCACACAGCCTGGGAATGAATACGAGTGTTTCCTAATGAAGCCAGCATCCAACGAGTTAGTTGTTTGTAAATTCACAGCTCCCGCAATGGCCACAGAAGTTAAAAGGTGTTATGCAAATGAAACAATAAAAATAAACTGATGTGTTGCATTCACATTAGTTTCTGTACTCGCTCGTCTATATGGAAATATCTTAAGTACTCGGTATTTTAATCAAAATCGTTAGAACCACTTTTGGAAAACAAAAGAATTTCTAAAAGCTTAGGGTAGTTAGGGTAGAAGGATTTTCTTGCCTGTCACATCTTTGGAAGATACTGAACTTAATATTTATTCAGGGATCTCAAAACATGTACTTTCGGTGAAATCTTGGTATCAAACTTATGGATGGTGGAATACAATACCTTATGTACCTACTAGGTAGGTGGTAGAAATAGAAAAAAAAGTTTCTTTTTATGGCCTCAGCTATTTCCGAAGTATTCATTGCTCTTCGTTTGAATTTTCTGCATAATCTGATTTGCCACCATTCGTTTACCTCTCGCGATGTCATGGAAAGAACATGCACTTTGAAGCCAGCATACGGCGACACTTTAAAGGTTTGGCTATCACTTCAGCCTCTTGTGTTCTTCTTGTACCTTGATTACACGATATGCATGATCAAACTATTTCTGGAAACCTTTATCTCGTTTAACAATCTGATGTGTTACACTCACATGGCTTTCTCTACTCTTGTACAAACTATTTTTACAAACGCTTATTCTCCATATGCTTCATGTTAATCGAGATATCGAGATGTTAATCTTATTGCTAATTTTCTTGCAGATGCAAGGGGAATTGGTAGGTTATAAGCGATAGTCAAATATTTTAAGAGCTGGTTGCTATGTGGAACATTCCATTCTCTTTGCACGACAAAAAAAAATGAAAAACGAATTCCCATTTGAGAAAAAGCACAAGTATTGGAAAATTTAAGGAAATAACAAGCAATATCTCGAAAATGTGTATGACATAAATTGTGTATTTTAACGCGATCTACATTTTTTGTGTAGTAAAATTTTGTCTTTCTCTTATGGTTTACCAGTTATGCAAAAGTCGTTCACAATGAAGAATACTTTTGTAGACATTCCCAGAAAATTCGAGATATACATTTCATTTGCCATAAAAATGTCTCAAACGTATGGTATTTTATTCAAAATCGTTAGAGCCATTTTTGAGAAAATTAAAATTTTGAAAAATGTTCCATGTAAAGGGTAATCTGGGGTGGGGGGATTTTCTTGAAAACCTTCGTGTCGCATCTCTGGAAGATACTGAACCTAAATACCAAGTTTGGTGTTTATCCGACTGTTCGTTTCTGAGTTATGCTGTTCTCACACGCGCACACGCACCGGGATATGTTTCCAAAAATGCTTTATATGCATTCAGTGCACCTCAAAACATGCATTTCCTGCGAAATCTCGGTATCGAATTTTTGTGTGGAATACAATACTTCCCCTACTTACTATACGTAGTAGAGAAAGTAAAAATCAGCTTTTGCAAGAATACGTAGTTCGTAGACGCTACACAAAAATAAACGATAGTGGTTAGAGAAACTCAAGTGAATGTAACACATGTTTTCAATAAAATATAAGCTTTATGAGCCAATTTTTTGCTTTAAAGTGTAATAACGCCAATATTATTCTAGTGACAACAAAATATAACACTACAATGTTGAAACTCAATATTCGCTTCCCTCATTTTCGGGATAATTAGACGCGGTGTACAATGTCTGGTGGATTCTGGGCCACACTTTTGGCCAGTCCTATATTATAATAAAAGCTAATGTGTCGGAAGGATTATCCGTTGATGGTAATTGGTGCGAGTTAAATCGAAAACCACGTGATGAAAGCTCAACCCCCCGCCGCTGTAATATCGAACATAATTACTTCAACTTCAGGAATGCCAGTAATGTTGGACCTCCGATAATTTGCGAATATGTATGTAGTATGCACTTCACACCTTATTGCCTTATTGCACAACTTCGCTATGGGCTTACATCCTGCATCTTAATTAACGGACAGAAACAAAGGAATGAAGAAGGAAGTACGTCGTGCTTTGAATTCCACCAAGCTTTTAATAACATCATATATTTTATTGTCGTGTGGCGCAGTAACAGGCAATGATAAACTCAAACATCAACAGTAAAAAATCTTGTGTTACATTCACATGATGGTTATACAAATTACTCACGAAAGTTTATTTCCCATCTGCTTCATTTTAATCGAGAGAAATAGCTACATTATACATTTCGTTATAGATACAAAACGAACACCAATAGTCAAATGTTTAAGAACTGGACACTATAAGCTGCCTTAAAATACCATACTCTTTCCATGACATCGCGAGAAACAACTGAACATCGAAATGACTAAAAAAATTGAACAGTTTAACAATTCGGACCATTAATAATGGATATCTCGGAAATCGCCGATGCCGCAAAACGATATTTGAAATAAACTGTGTGTTTTAAAGACATTACATTTTTTGCGCAGTACGTTTTCGTCTATCGCTTAAGGGTTACCAGTTATACAAGATTATACAAAATTCCTTCCAAATGAAGTGGACGTCACAGGCTATTCCCAGAAAATTGAAGGTGTACGTTTTATTTTTCATGTAAATATATTTAATATATGATAATTTTAATAAAAATCGTTAGATCCGTTTTATATAAAATTAAAAACTTCAAAAACGTTCCGTGTTAAGGGTAGTTTAGGGTGGAGAATTTTTTTGAAAATCTTTTTGTCGCATCTTTGGAATGTTCTGAGTATAAATATCAAGTTTAGTATTTATCCGGCTTTTCGTTTTTTTTTAAGTTATGCTGTTCACAGATACACACGGATCTTTGTGTAAAAATGCTTTTTTATTCGAGGGGCCTCAAAACATGTATTTCCGGTGAGATCGCGGTATCGAATTTTTGGGTGGAATGCAATAACTTCTCTACCTACTATGTACACGAGAGAGAAAGTAAAAAAAGATTATATATTCTATGGTCATGTGACACGCAATAGGCAATGACTAAGTCAAACATCAAAAGTAAAAAATACATTGCAATGAAATAAAATTTCACTTAAAAGGACCCAACAAAGTTAATTATTTCGCTGCCCTTTAACTTGAAAAACCCGTTCATATTATAAAAACGCATTTTAACTAACCATACAAAATCACTACGTTTGTTATACATTTAATAAATTGTGGTAATATATTGTAGCATTTTGGAACTAAATACAGAGCGAATTTTAATGGTTTACTTAGTTCATGCTTATCTTTAAAAAAAAATCATCACGTAAATTATCATGAACACCAAACATACACAAATTAACAACTGTTAACATTTCTAACTCAATAAATAATGGCTTGCAGTCAGACCAAAAATTACATTTCTATACAATGCTCATAACTTTCTTCTGTAACAAGAGAATATGATTTAAAGCCACCCCATGACACAATACCGTATCTAATAACGAGTGAAACAAAGCACAATGAACACTTCTCATACAAAGTATAGGTACACAATAACTCAACAAAACTTTGATAAGTTTACTGAAACGTTTTCAGTTTGGATATCCCATTTCAACTGCATATCCAAAAACCATCTACAATACCCTTCTAAATTGCTTGTTCACCACTATGCTTGAAGCATCAACGTTAACACACCTCAATGGGAAAACTTTGATGTATTACATTCACATAACTTTTTCTAGCACTATGTTTGACTTTTACACAGCTTCTATAAGCTATTTTTGTACAAGCTTACTTTCTTACTTCGGGTTAATCCAAATAAACGTTTGCAGAATTTGCCTTAAAGCCTTAGTTTTTAAGAGCGTTCGCTATGTAATGGCTTTGAAATTTCGTTCTCTTTGCATGGCTAAGAGTAACAAAAACGAACAACGACTTTACTTTTGAGAAACGTATAAGTATGTTAAAATGCAAATCAATAACAAGAAATATCTCGGAAATTCTTAAATTGTGTGCTTTAAAGAGCTCTATATTTTTTGTCTATCTCGTACAGTTTATCAGTTATGCAAGTCATTCAGAATGAAGAGAACTTCTGAGACTATTCCCAGCAAATTCAATAATACCATTTCATTTATCATTAAAATATCTTAAATAGATGGTATTTTAATGGAAATCATTAGAGCCATTTTTGAGAAAATCAAAATTTTCGAAAAATATTTTATGTAAAGGGTAGTTTGGGGTGGAAAGGTTTTCTTGAACATCTGAGTTCGCATCCCTGAAGATGCTGAACTTAAATACGACGTTTAGTCTGTAACCAACATTCTAGTTTTTGTGTTATGCTGTTTTCTCTCGCACTCACACCGATCTTTGTCTAAAAATCTAATTTTTGGGTGGAACACAATACTTAACCTATTTACTAGTAGTAATTAAGTATTGAAACATTCAATCGAATAACCACGGATATCTCACAAGGAGCTGATGCCACAAGAACAATTCAGATCTACAATTTTTTTGTATAGGCGAGTTTTGGCCTATTCTACATATTTCTTATGGTTTACTGTTATACAAAATTCCTTCCGAAAGAGGCCTTCACAGGTTAGGATAGGATATGATAGGAAGAAGCGGAGGGACCTCGAACTACGCAGATCTTTTGTGCCTTAGCCCCGGGAGGGAGGGATGAGGTGAGAGGAGACAAGAGGGCGGGTGGGCCAGGAGGCATGACAAGCAGAGGGCAGGGTCCCTAGTATTTACAGATTGGAATTCCCGGGTGCTGGCTGGTGCAGACGCCCCCTCCCCCTGTGGGCTTACACATCCCCTGGGGGCTCGAGACCGTTCGCAGTCCGGGGGATGAAGGTTTTCTTTAGAGCAGTATTTTGCCCTGCCATGTACACGCCGAGACCCCCCGCCGACACTTGCAACCCTCAAAGAGACCAAGCAGATGAGAGGTGAAGTGAAATGAGAACAGAGATGAAATGGAGGGACAAGAAATTCGGGGGAAGTAATGTTCCTTCCCAGTATTCGCCTGGCGACCAGGGGAAACCTCGAAGAAACTCATGGGTCAGGAAGGTCGGCCACGGGAATTAAACCCACAACCTCCCGAATGCGGCGCACAAACGTTACCGCCCGAGCCATCCCGCTCGGCACTTCACAGGTTACTCCCAGAAAATTCAAGGTGTACATTTTATTTGCCATGCAAGTATCGTAACTATTTGGTACGTAAATCAAAATTATTGAAGCAATTTTTGAGGAAATAAAAAAATAACGAACAATTTTCCAAGCAAAGCCTAGTTTGGGGTAGTGGGATTTCTTCAAAAATCTACTCGATTAACAAGAAGTAGATAGAAAAAAAAAAACGTTTTTGTAAGCATTGTGTATAGAAGAGATAGCAACAAATTCCTTGGTTTAGAAGCTGTTTTTGCATGCTTACTTCAAACCCTGTGGGTCAAGTCGTTTAGAACTGTATCGCCAAAGAAGCAATATAACTTCTCTTGTGATATTTAATAACTAATTGAAATAATTCTTTGTAGATACTTAGAATGAATAAAATGAAGTGTTGTTAATAGAGACATGTGACGGTGACCAGAAATTATGTACGAATTTGGTATGACCTTGTGAAATGCTTTGCTCACCCTGGCAGCAGTGAGTCATGCCGGCAATGAAGTACTCTGGTTTTTAAACACCAGTCTGGCAGGCAGGCAGGCAGCAAGAGGCTGCAAGTTGATTCATTGCGTATCTGGACGGAGTTTGTGAAGAAGAAAATTTGGTGGCTAACGTCACAGAGAAGGCAGGAAGTTCCAATTGTGTCGGGGGCCTGACCCTGCTGGGTGCAATAGTCGCTCATGTCCATTCACATCCAATTTCTTCCTTTTGTAGGCGGGGATTTAAAAGAAACCGCTCCATGTGGGAGGTGGATGTACACAATTGGCAAACCAGCATTATAATTTCATAGCCATTCTACACATCATTAATACAACAGCTGCTTTTCTTTCTAATGTATTTCATTTTAATAACATACATGTCAGCTTCCTGAAATTAAAACCCGTAAAACATTCCTTCGTTCATCAAAGCGTTTTACGATGAATTTAACACGCATAAAATGTAGAGTGTACTAAATGTACAATACAATAAATGGGAATTCCGATAAATAACAATAATCCCGCATCTTTCTGTCACACGTGCTGAATTTCTTCACGTATAATAGCAAAGAACACCACTTCCTAGGCTACATACAGATTTTCTAATCCATATTTTGCGTTTCAAAACATGAACTATAAGCAAAAACTGAGAGAAAAATCGAAACTTATACCCGGCAACCCCAGAACCGCATGAGGGAGTTGACTTTACAAATTCACGTCGACCATCACTGAATGTTCGTGCCCATTTACTACTGCTTGTTAGGGTTGAAATTAAATTTTAAATTCGCACACTATGATTTTGTTGCAGCCCAGTGAAGGGGGACCATGATCGTGATGAAAGATACACACAATAACCTCTGACCTATCATTTCACTGTATACAAATTAGCGTGGTAAATTCAGTCTGTAGTTACAAATTAGTGTTGTCATGTCCCGTAGTGAAAATCTGTTAACACTTTGAATCCGCCACAAAGCCGTAAAAACGCCTCCTTTGCCTAAAAAGGCCCCCGCTCCCCTACATTTTACGGGCAAACCGTAAAAGCTGGCAAGTATGGATATGGCATGAGAAGAGTCAACTCTTAAATGACTTATTCCTAAACAGATCATGATCGTCATGAAAGCTGTTCTCGCAATTAATAACAAAATTGCATGGAAGTAGTCCCGTCAAGGAATGGAACTGGCCATCAAGAACTGTATCTGGGATTCAGACTATTTCAGAATTTAAAAAGGTAGATAAATATTATTAAGAAAAAAATTATTCTGACGTAATAAAATATAAAATTGACCCCAAGCAGATCTACGGCTGACTACTGCATCTGGATCACTTTCACTGTCTTCTGGAAATGTTTATAAAACATGAAAACTTCAACAAATCAAAGCATTAATAACGGATATCTCGGAAATGGTTTATCACGTAAAACAAGTTATTTGAAACAATTGTTTTAAAGACAACTACATTTTTTGTGTAGTACTTTTCATCTATGCTTAACGTTTACCAGTTATGCAAAATTCCTTCCGAATGAAGAGGACTTCACAGTATTCCCAGAAAAATCAAGATGTGCATTTTATTTGTCATGTGAATATCTTTAATTCATGGTAGTCTATTTAAAGCGTTAAAGACATTTTTTAGAAACTAAAAACTTTCTAAAATTGCTCCATGCAAGGGGTAGTCTGGGGAGGTGGGGGATCTGCTTCCTGAAATCTTCGTGTCGTGTCGCAAGTCTTTTATCCAACTTTTCGTTTTTGAGTCTCTCTCTCTCTCTTACACGCACGCACGCGAACTCTCTCACACCCGCACACACACGCACGCACGCGCTGATCTTTCTTTAAAAATGCTTTTTTTTGATTAAAGGGGCCTCAAAATATTTATTTCCGTTGAAATTTCGGTATCGAATTTCTGGGTGGAATGCTATACCTTTTCTACCTACTATGTAGATGGCGGAGAAAGTAAAATATATATTTTTTGATTCAGGGATTTCAAAACACTTATTTCCGGTGATATCTCGGTATACAATTTTTGGGTGGTGTGTAATACCTTCTCTACCTGCTATGTACGTGGGTAGAAAATGCAAAATCGTTATTAAAAAAAAGCTGTTGAACATAAAAATGAAAAAAAAAGAAAACCTCATACGTACTTGCAAAGAAAGAAATAATATGGCTTTGGCTTGGACACAAAAATGTCAAATTTAGCAGTGGTACCAATTTGTAGAGCAAAACTTCTCCTAAAATATGAGTTTAAAACGTATCTCTTTAATCCAAAAGTATAGTAATAAGTTGGGCAGAATTCAGAGTACAAGATGGCAGATGCAGCATCATTTTTAAAATTATATTGCACCTACATACCATTCAAGAGAACATTCCAGTTTATAAAGCTGCACAAAAAGTTGGAACCTTCACTTTTGTCAACTTTTTGCCGTTTAATCTCCGAACCTAATCCTATACATATTTCGAAGCTGTCTGTATTTTCGTACACCCTCAAAAAAGATCAAAGTTTGCTTTCGCTGTGAGAGACCCTTTCCCAAGACCACAACTCCGTTTGCGGTGGGTTTGAGCCTGTCAAGGTCTGCAGCCAACAGCGGTGCTTTGACACAACTCTTTACGTTTGTAATACCCAATGTTCCCAAACACGTTAATCGCATTACAAGAGAATCAAAGTACGATGTCGGTGTTTTTGTGAGTAGCAGAATCTCCAGTATTTTACCACCTGTTGGAGTTCGCTGTTCCCGATACTCTGTGATTCATGGACACCAGCGATCCTAACGGAGAGCACGTAGCATTACAGGAGTGGAGATATTCCCAACCGTATACTACTCCTAAGTTCATTTGGCTAGTTTACTCGTTGAGAGAACTCCGAGATAAAAAGGTCTTGAATTGCAATTATCTATGTTGTCAGTTCTATTGCTTTATTTTAACATCTCAACAAGAGTTTTACCACATGCGTAAGCAAAGGAAGTATTGTATTCAATCCAGAATTCGATACCGAAATTTCATAGGAAAAACGATTTGAGGCCCCCTAAATAGTAATACAGCATTTTTAGCAAAAGGTTCATATATGTGTCTGTGAACAGCATAACTCAAAAACGAAACGTCGGTTAAACACCAAACTTGGTATTTAAGTTCAGATCTTCCAGGAACGTGACACATTTTTAAAACAAAATCTCCTGCAAACACTTCCTTTATTTGTTATCTCGAAAATGCCTCTTAACGATTTCGATTTAAATATATTTAATTTATTTACCTCAAAAATAAAATGCATATCTTAATTTTTTGGAATTAGCCTGTGAAGTCCCCTTCATTCGAAAGAATTTTGTATGATCTTGTATAAGTGGAATCGTTAAGCGATAGACTAGGACGCACTACACAAAAGTGTAGATCTCTTTAAAACACACAATTTATTTCAAATAACTTTTTTGTGGCACAAGCTATTTCCGAGATATTTGTTATTAATGCTTCGAATTGTTCCATACTTTCTCATTCTTTCAAATTATCTACATTCAGTTGTTTCTCGCGAAGTCATGCAAACAGTATGGAATTTTAAGGCCAGCATATAGCGTCCAGTTGTTAAACATTTGACTATCGCTGTTCCCTTTGTATCTATTACAAAATGTGTAATGTAGCTATTTCTGCAAAGTTTTATCTGGAATTAAAATGAAATAGATAGAAAAAAAACTTCCAAAAATGTATATACCCACTAATAAAACACGGTAGAGAAAGTCATTTGAATGTAACACCACAGAGTTTTTACTTTCTCTACTACGCAACTAGTAGGTAGAGGAAGTATTGTATTCCACCCAAAAATCCGATACCAAATTCCATCGGAATCACGTTTTGAGGCCCCTGAATAAGACGAAATCTGATGTGTTACACTCACATGACTTTCTCTACTCTTGTACAAACTATTTTTACAAACGCTTATTCTCCATCTACTTCATGTTAATCGAGATATCGAGATGTTAATCTTATTGCTAATTTTCTTGTAGATGCAAGGGAAATTGGTAGGCTTTAAGCGATAGTCAAATATTTTAAGAGCTGGTTGCTATGTGGAGTATTCCATTCTCTTTGCATTACCAGGACAAAAAAAAAAAAAAATGAATAAAGAATTTGAGAAAAAGTATAAGTATTGGAAAATGTAAGGGAATAACAAGCAATATCTCGAAAATGGTTCACTGAATAAAAAATGTACATCACAAATTGTGTATTTTATCGCGATCTACATTTTTTGTGTATGAGCATTTTGTCTCTCTCTTATGGTTTACTAGTTATGCAAAAGTCGTTCACAATGAAGAATACTTTTGGAGACATTCCCAGAAAATTCAAGATATACATTTTATTTGTCATGAAAGTATCTTAAATATATGATATTTTAATCAAAATCGTTAGAGACATTTTTGAGAAAATTAAAATTATCGAAAAATGTTCCATGTAAAGGGTAATCTGAGGTGAGGGGATTTTCTTGAAAACCTTCGTGTCGCATCTCTGGAAGATACTGAACCTAAATACCAAGTTTCGTGTTTATCCGACTGATCGTTTCTGAATTATGCTGTACGCACGCGCGCGCGCGCGCACACACACACACACACACACACACACACACACACACTCACACGGACATATTTCCAAAAATGTTTTTTTGGATTCAGGGGGTCTCAAAACATGTATTTCCGGGGAAATCTCGGTATCGAATTTTTGGGTGGAATACAATACTTCCGCTACTTACTGTACGTAGGTTAGAAAGTAAAAAAGGTCCGCCTGCCTGTGAATAGCATAGCTCAAACACGAAACATAGGATAAGTATTAAACTTGGTACTTAAGTTCAGCATCCTCCAAGAGTGGGACACGAAGATTTTCAAGAAAATCACATCTCAAACCGTTTACTATTAGTGTAATGTGTAAATTTAAAGGCAACATTTTAAAGATAAATTATATATATGTATATTAGTAATTATTATTGTTAACCCAATTAATTGTATAAATTGACAACAATTTTACAAATTTATTCCTAACCCAGCTTCTAAAAATAACAATAAAATATAAAGAACTAACCACTTAACTACTGGTATCCAGCAGTATGGAATACTGGTAGCCAGCATTCCTCCCAATCTAAAAGTACAATTATCAATTTATTTAATCTCCAATAGTAACTCTAACTCTACATTGAGTGCTTTACCTTGGACCCCAACAAACTGAAACCTTGAGGTTGTCGAGTTGCTGGGTCCTACTTGCAACATATCAAATAAAAACTACTGTAATTTAATACTCATTTACCTCTTCCTTGCTAATTTCCCTCATCCATTTTGCTCTTACTCTGCCCCAAAAATTTCCTACTCCTATTATATTTTTCCTAGATTTTACATTTACTAACCTTTTAGCTTGAATTTCTATTGGTAAATTTAACCATTCTCTCTTCCCTATCCTCTAAGCAATTTCGTTTCTTCACACTCTAAAACTATATGCCACACTTTGACTTTCCGGTGGCATAGTGGGCATCTCTCCAAATCAATCTCTTTTCTCAAACTTTTCAAAGTCACCACCCCTGTCCTAGCCCATATAAATCCTGCTCTTGCTGTTTTATCACATATATCAACATACTGTTCCCTGCTCCATACTACTTTCATTTCTCTGTATAATCTCAGTGAGCTCTTAAAAGTAAAACTCGCTAATAAATATTGTTTTTCCATATCCTCTATTCTTGTCCTAATTTCATTCCAGAAACCTATTTGTAATAATTCTTTAGCTCTGCGCATCTCCCCAAAACCTATCTTCATCTTGGTTTCCTTAATCTTATCTAGCCAAGACTCTCTATAATTAAGTCTTTTCTGCACTATCAAACATTGATGTAAAATGTTCTGATCATCAAAATTTCTAATTCTAATCCAATATTTTAGCACTCTTTCCACAATTTTTCGTTTGATTCCCGTTCGCCCCATTTTCGGCTTGAGCTACTCCGCTGGGTGATGATCTTGGTAAGCCCAATATTTGTTTACAAAAGCTCCTATGGATCACGTCTATATTTACGCACCCTTCTTCCAAGTCCAAAGTCTCTGCTCTATATAACATTTTTGCTTCTACTACAGTAGTATAAATTCTCTCTAACCATTTTAATTGCATTTCTGGTAATTTATCTATACAAGTTTTGATGGCTTTCATTGCCAATTTTCCTTTAGCTATAACTATTCTCTTTTGTTCGCTCCATCCACCATTGCTGCTTAATCGTATACCTACCTCAATTTTGGACTACCTCAATTTCTCTTCCATGCCAATGCCATTTCTCATCTTTCCGTAATTTATTACCCTTTTTAAATATCATCATTTTTGTTTTATTTACATTAATTCTTAAACTCCATTTTTTTGCAAAATTTATCTATCACTTCAATTGCTCTCGCCAATCCCACATTACTTATAGATCCCGCAACTGAATCATCTGCAAATAACAAACCAGGTATTTCCTTATTATAAATTATTGGCACATGTTTGTTCTCTACTCTAATTGATTCCAAAATATTGTCTATGAATAGATTAAATAATACAGGACTCAATTTACAACCTTGTCTTAGACCAACATTATTCGGAATGCTTCTCGTTATTTTATTATTGGTAATTTTAATACAAAACTGATTATCCGTATATATTCTTTGAAGTCCTCTTATAAAGGTAGTATTCATCCCTTTTTTGCTCAGTTTAAACCACAGTGCTTCTCTATTTATCGTGTCAAAGGCCTTTTCAAAATCTACAAACATATATAATCTCCCTCTCTTGTTGGTTAAATATTTCTTTATCATTGTGATATATATACTTAATTATTTCCAGTTGCCCTAAGTATGTATTTCATAATATATAATAATAAGAGAGTTTTACTACAACATATTCTTCACTAATGTTATTACATTAGTTTTCTTATTTTAGCAAGAATGAATGAATGGTGCAAGAATTTCAAGCTTCTTCTGTTCAAATGTTAGAGGAAATTAAAACGCCAGATTGGACATTCTTAAACCAATGGACGCTTTATAATTAATAATATTTATAAGAGTGTTATGAATACATTATTTGTTTTGCGTCATAATACCTACTCAAAATAAATAGAATTCGAACTCCAGATCCTCTTAAGGCAAATTCTGGAGCTGTCACTGTATTATTACAGATGCATGTTTTAATTTTAGTACCATAAAAGCACTTTGTTCGAGCTGGTTATACGATTACCTTTAAAGGCCTTGGGCTCACATCCAAACGGCTCACGTGATTATGGAGATTCCGCGCATAACGCGCATTCTCCTTTGAAATTCTATTGAGTAATGTTGGTGTTGAAAATAAAGACCAATGTATTTTTAATTTCCCTGCCACCATAATAGGTAAGAGAAAGTATTGCATTCCACAAGAATTCGATATCGAAATTTCACTGGAAACAGGCGTTTTACAAGCCCTGAATCCCACAAAAAATCTGATGTGTTACATTCGCATAACTTTCTCTACCTCTCTCATTTATTTTATTTAACTTCTACAAACTATTGTTACAAAAGTTTAATTTTCTATGCACTTCATTATAATCGAGCTAAACCTTTGCAGAAATACTTTCATTACACATAGCGAGAGAACTTCAAAAAAGGGAAGTATTGAAAATTTCAAACCAATAATAACGCATATTTCGGAAATGCTTGATATACAGAATGATCCATTTAAGTTGAGACTGTACAATATCTCCAAAACTAAGCGTTGTAAAAAGAAATGTCTTTAATAAAAGTTGCTTGATGTTATGGGGGAAAGTAAATGTCATTAGTGGTGTTTCATTTGGACGACGCTGTGATAGTCATTTTAGGTCAATTTAATATCGTCCTCCAAACAAAACTCGACTAATGGTATTTACTTTCCCCCATAATATCAAGCAAACTTTAAGACATTTCTTTCTACAACGCTTAGTTTTGCAGATATTGTACAGTCTCAACTTAAAATGGTCCACTCTGTGTATATATTGGAAATAAAATGCGTTTTTTTAACAGATTTATGTTTCTTGTGTAGTGCGTTTTCATCTATCGTTTAACATTTACTAGTTATACAAGATTATTTGCCATGTAAATATGTTAAATGAATAGCATTTTAACCAAAATCGTTATGAGTCAGTTTTGAGAAAGTAGACAATTTCGAAAAATTTTTCCATTTAAAGGGTAGGTTGGGGAGGGAGGATTTTCTTGAGAATCTTCGTTTCACATCCTTGGAACATACTGAACTGAAATATCAAGCTTGGCAATTATCCAACTTTTCGTTTTTGAGTTATGTTGTTCACACACACACACAAACTGACGTTTTTCTAAAAATGTTTCTTTTTTTATTCACAATTACTCAAAACATGTATTTGGCAGAATTCTACATACCAAATTTTTGAGTGGAATACAATACTTGTGTAACTACTAGGAAGGTAAGTTATACAGAAAGTAAAAAGAGAAAAAAAGAAGTTCTTCCAAGGATGCAACATAAGATTTTCAAAAAACATTCCTCCACCCCAACTACCGTTTATATGGAACATTTTTCGAAAATTTTGATTAAAATTACACATGTTTAATGAACTGACATGACAAATAAAATGTATATCTTGAATTTTCTGTGGACATAGAAGGAATTTCCTTTATTTGATTTAATTCCGTATAGCCATATTGCATTTTTGGGTGGAATACGACATTATAGTGCTTTTCCTTCATACTACGGCCACCGCAGCTCGGACTCCCGCCGAAACAGCTATATCCCCGCAACCGCCCCACGTTCTCATAGTTACAATTACAATGATGATAAACACATACTTATGATAAGATATGTTGTAAAGCTGTCTTTATCTATCCACACATTTCGATATCTTCTCAGGAAATTTTTATTCACGTTTGAAATCGAGTGAATTTTTCGCCTAATGTTTTCTTTTAGTTCTTGCAATATATGAGGTTTGTTGCACCTATCTTATTATTCAAGATCCCCCAAAGATAAACATCACATACAATTAAATCAGGGGATCGTGAGAGCCATAATTCTTTACTAATGAAATTACCCTATCTTCAAAATTTTCCTGAATTAAACTTAATGACGCATCAACTATATGCGCAGTAGCAAAGTCTTGTTGGAAAAATTCAGACTGACATTGAACTCGGTCAGCTCTTCAAAAACAATGGTGCAAGTCATTCCAGTAACTCTGTATTTATCGTTTGTTCAAAAACTCAGGTCCTATTATTCTATATGTATTTACTGCACACCAATTTTCGCGTCATATAAGAGAATATCGTGTGTAAAATCGGGTTTCTCTATGCTCCAATAGCTGTTATTTTACGACGAAACAGCGAACCATGGTTCGCCAGAGAAAAACATTAAACTTGGGTCAATTATTCTACCGTTTCGCGAAAATCAATTACAGAAATTTATCCGACTCTCATGATCACATAAAAAAGAAGCTATATGCAACAAACTCTAATACAGTGTAAGAACTAAAGGAAAACATCGGGCGAGAAGTTTATTCAATTTCAGACATTGAACTCTCGAGTGTGAATGAAAATTTCCTGAGAAGATGTCAGAAATGTGTGGATAGAGGTCAGTATTTCCAACACTTTTTATGATAAGGCATGTGCTGATTATCATTATAGCTGTAACTATGAGAAGATGCTGTTTCGGGGATAATATAACTGTTTCGATGGGAGTTTGAGCTGCAGCGACCCGCAGCGCCGTCGTGAGGTGGCCACAATGTGTTAGAAAAGCATGTACTTCTACTTGCTAGAGATAAGCAGTAGAGGAAGCAAAAATTATGGAAATTTAAGGTGTAGTGTGTCAAAATATCGAGGGTGTTTTAATCTTTTCAAGTGTATTCTCAAATATTTAAAAGCCGTACACGTAGACCGTATACGACAGTGAAACTTAAATCAATATTGAGAAAAGCTTAATAGTATATTATGCAACGAGACTATACTGGTAGTAATTAAAACGCGAGTATTAATAATAATAATAATAATAATAATAATAATAATAATAATAATAATATTATTATTATTATTATTATTATTATTATTATTATTAACCGAGCGAGCGAAGCAGGGTTAATAATTATCATACGAGCGTTTAATCACCATTACAGTCAAGTTTCATACGACTGTTTATGCTCGACCATGTATCTAAATTAAAGACTTCATAAGTATTCGTTTCTGGTTTGAGTGATGTGTAACAATCGTTATTCCTTTATCTATGGTTGAATACAATGGCCTTGTAGCACCTGTGTCAAACAAAGTTGCTAGCGTTGTGAGACGTACTACGCAGAATAATCGATACTTGCGCTTTCACAATGTTACGTGGCCACTTCTGATTGGTCGAATACCAATACTTTAATGAACAGGTGTACTTGGATGAGGCCCATTAAAGTACTGCTACCAGTCGTATAAATACTACATTTTCGCATGGTCGAGCATAAATATTATTATAAAATTTGGAGATGATATTTAAATACATGTATGTAAAAGAAAGTAAACAAGTTATTACCACGTTCCTAAACTGGCATGTTTCTGTCTTCAGCATCTCGCTGTTGTAAACTCATGTTACACAATTACTGCATTCGTCAGAATAAAACATCATGGAAATAATTCATGACATGGATGTCATTTACTGAGCTCACACATACATAAAAAAACTGATACAAGCTTTTCGCCGCAAAATTAACCCCTCGGATATTCCTCTTCGTGCTTGCCACGAATAGAGAGGAGAAAAAAAGCGTAAAACTAGCGGAGAAGAGCGGATGGATAAAGAAATCTCCATGGTGACAATATTTGAACGCTAAACGTCAAAGCGAGAATATCGACGCGTCACAGAGAATGTCAACTTTTCGGACAGCATCCCCTGCAGGCATCAAAGCTGTATCAGTCGCCTGGCAACGGTTGAGGAAATGAATAGTGTCAGGCAGAGTGAGGGCTAATCAAACCAGCGCTTCGCCTAGCGCCTTTATTACCACGTAACGCGTTCTGCATCAACTACCATTCGGTCACATCACAGACGTACGGGCTATTGCCTTTCAAATCGTGCGAAACATAAGGAAATTTGCCCTGCAATATAACTATAGAGTCAACACACATGCCTTCACCTCCGACTGGTATACACAAAACCACAAACGAAATTAAATTGCTTTGAATCGAATAAAAAATTCCCCAAAATGGAGTTTTTAATTTTTCTTGTAGTCTTATAAATTCAAATGTCCTCTTTAATTTTATATGTACTTCTTTTTTAAATCTATTTTTACTTTCTCTACTACGTTTAGTAATTAGAGAAAGTATTGTATTCCTCCCAAAAATTCGAGGTCCAGATTTCACTGGAAATATATTTTGAGATCTTCTGAACCCAAAAAGAAAACGTTTTTAGAAAAAGGCCACCGCGCGCGCATGTAAAAACGAAAAGTCGGTTAAACATCAAACTTGGTATTTAAGTTCAGCACCTTCCAAGAATACGAAGATTTTGAAGAAAATGACCCCATTCCAACTCCCTTTACATGGAAACTTTTCGAAAATGTTTATTTTCTCAAAAACAGTTCTAACGATTATGATTAAAATAACATATTAAAGATATTTAATTACAAATAAAATATATATCTTTAATTTTCTGGAAATAACCTGTGATGTCCTCTTCATTTGGAAGGCATTTTATATAATCCTGTATAACTGGTAAACATTAAGCGATAGATGAAAACGTACTGCACAAAAAGTGTAGATCTCTTTAAAACACACAACTTATTTCGTGACTTTTTTGTGGCATTAGCCATTTCCAAGATATCCATTATTAATTTTTCAAACTGTTCAATACTTTGTCATTCATTTAAAGTCCTGTCAACATTCAGTTGATTCTCGCGATTGCATGAAAGGAGTATGGCATTTTAAGGCCAGCACGGTTTATCTCAATTAAAATGAAGTAGAAAAATAAACTTTCGTAAGAATATTTGTATAGACGCTAATTAATGATAGGGGGCAGAGAAAATCACGTGAACGAAATAGCTCTGGTTTTTAAGAATAGCACTGCATCTGCCAGTTTGTACTCTGAATTCTGCACCACTCCACAGAAAAAAATCATAATTCCTGCATTCTTCAGAATAGAGAGGTAAGTTTTAGCTCATCTTTTAGGGGAAGGTTTGTTCTACAGACTGGCACTACTTTTAAATATGGTAACGGCATATGTCCAATCAATGTGATGTGTGTTTTTTTCTTCAGTATTTACTCTGAACAGCTTTTTCTGTGAATAACATTTTCTGATATAAACGACCCATGTTCTCCGTAATTACTGAAGTTAGCTAAGTGAAATTTTGATATGATAAAAATCAACACCTCAATTCTGTTACTGAGCTACTTTGTTGTTAATAACTTGGCTAGTTATATTTTAAAAAAATCGCTGATGAATTTTGATCATAAAATGTGTATTTAAGAAAAAAATTCCACTTTTCTTAGTACACCACATTATATAAAAGTAGATCAGTGAACTTAGAAGACAGGCATCTACATCCTCTAAAAATTTCAGTCTGATATCTTAAATAGTTTCAGAGATAATAAGGCATGAATTTACCAAATTTAATATTGGGGATAAGTTCTTTAAACTCCCCTTACGAATTTGAAGCTAGAGTTGGTATTAGTAAAATAAATGGAAATTCCGTTTTATAAGCATCCTTGAAGACCTGATAGTACTGCTTCTTTCCCTTAAAAATACTGAAATCCTTCCTTTTACAACAATAAACACTTATTAAAACAAAGAAAATCACTTCCTAGTTATACCCAGATTTCTGGTCCATGTTTTATGCTTCATAATATGAACTATACACAAAAGCTGTCACAATAATTGGAAAACGTATCCCGCAGCCAAAGAATGCGAAGATAATTTTGGTGAGGGAGTTGACTTTACAGTTTACGTTATCCATTACTGAATGTACGTGCCCATTTACTGCTGTTACTAGAGGTCGCTAGTGTTGCAATCACATTTTAAATCCGCACGCTATGGATTTTGTTGCAGCCCAGTAAAGGGAGACCATGATCGTGATGAAGGACCGACACAGATAAACTCTCACTGTATACCAACTGGGGCGGTACATTCAGTCTGTAATCTTGAGTTACAATATAATGCAATAGAATTTAATACTTTGTCATGTCATTGGTGAAAATCTGTAACACTTCGAATCCCCCACAAAGCGTAAAACGCTTCAATTACCGTAAAAGCTGACAAATATGTGAAAGTATTTTTGGTTCAACATAAGTCTATCCATCCATTTTGATACGGTAATTTGTATCACAAATTACTTAAATATAATTAATGATTGTAATATGAATATGTATTTTTATGTGACATTGATTTCAGAGGTTTATTAATTGTAATTATTATTGGTAAATAATAATATACGGCTTTACTGAAACTGTCAACAATAACGCAATAATGCAGAGAGGGGATGAGTTGTTTGTCATTGCCGGGAACCAGGAAGTTACGTAATGTTTCGCGCCTTTTCGGTAAAAGCTTCTAGAATGTTCCCTAAAAGAAATATGTATTAGTGGTTTTCATTGGATATTAAAATAGACGCTAATGTTGGCGCGTTTTATTAGCCAATAGCAGTTCATTTATAATCTTTAGGCAGGCCTATAAATAAGCCAGGTTCAAGGGAGCGTTCTCCCCAGTTCTACAAAATTCTCAGTACTCTCCACGTCGGTCTCTCAGTTCATTTATTTCGCCAAGTTACGCGCAGCAGAATTACGAGAATCTAAATTATTATAAAGTTAATTCTACACAAAGTTGAAGTATGCAAGTTAAAAGTGATAAGTAAGAAGTTATTACAAACAGTTTCAGTTTGGCGAGTATCCTGATTCATATGTAAAAAGTGTTAGTGAACGTATTCGACAATAAAAGTTATAAAACCAATTTCTTCATCATTATCATTTCTGGATAAAAGATTCCTTTCCGATTCACACCCTGCAAGAGATACAAGTTCTACCAAGATAAGATGATAGCTAGCCGGAGGACAATATACATAACCTTAAATTCTTTCAGAAACTAATTGATACAAATTGCTACGCCAGAGGGAGCTACGAACCAAACAAGGAGTGACGTCACAGGATGGCAACGCGTGAAGTAAAAACACATATTTGCTCTCGCAAATTGGCTTCCAAACACGGAGCTACAATTAATGTTAAATAATTACAACATTAATACCGCATCATATTGGCTTCCAAACGTGGTGCTATAATAATGTTAAACACATTGTAACGATACCGCATCAATTTATATAATTGAATCAATGCTTTAGAGTATATAAGCAGCTACAAAGAAATTAATGTTTTAGACCCATTAATATGTTCGTTTTGACCGTTTATAAGTAGATATTAGATTTGTATGCAAATGCTAATTTAGTTTTTTACTTATAATATGGAATTAAGTTTTGCAATATGTTACATATTCTTTTGTGCTTGTATCTAAAGTTTTATAGTGCATATAATTGCACATTTCCGATTCAGCTGCATATGTCATTTTTCCATGCTTCGACAATATAATACGCGTATTACGAAAATGTTAATTTTAAAATTAATAACACATTAATAAAGTCCTTACTATGGAGGTTCACAGTGAACTTGAGAGTATGCTCCTTTAAAGCATGCAGGGAATCATGAGGTGAATTCTGCAGTGTTTTAGAGAAAAATCCTGACAGAGCTTTGTTTTCTGTGGGTAAATATCCTCAAAGTGAAAACGTAGTGCTTCTTGAAGAAATTTCTCCAGAGTTAGTAAGTGCTTTCAAATTTATCCCAATAACATCTGTAGATGTGGGATGGTCCTTCTCGGCATACAGACTTGTATTAACCGGTAAACATCATAAACTTACACCTGAGCATTTGGAGAAAATTATCATTGTGTACTTCTTTTTCTTCAACCCTCCTCATTGTAGGACTTACACCCCCAAGGACTTGCAAGACAATGCCTTGGGTCAGTAGCCTGTGAGAGCAAGCAAACTCTGGATCATAGCACATCCAGGATGGGTGATTAGCCAAATGCCTGGCATGGCGGTGAAGGAGATTAAATGGAATATTGAAAGTGATGAAAGGAAAATTCGCAGATAAAATTATCCATCCCAACATTCGTCTAGCGACCGAGGTAAACCGCGAAGAAAACCTTCCGTCAGATTGGTATGAACCCGGAACCTCCCGAGCCATTCCGTTGGGTGATCACTGCGTACCTATAGCAAATCAAGTTACAATACCGGAAGATGTCTAACAATAAAACTTTCGGGAGGGGCAGATAAAAATGTTGGATTTTCTGTTACTGTTGGATGCAGCATTGCTAAATGTATAATTATGCAGAATTATACAACTCGTGGAAAATTACAATAAGTGTCACAGCCACTTACAAATCGTTATTCTGGAACATCATAAGTTGCCATGCATATTAAAGTGACTGGCCGTTACGTCATCGACTAATGGCAGACAAGCTGATAACCGGCTATCCAGTCTGTCCTAGTCCACGCCCGTGTTTTACCTGTTGTGAGTGAAGATGAGTTTGTCCCATGTGGCAAAAATGCCTGTTATGGAAGTATATGCTTCTAAAAATGAACAAATAGAACTAGCATAACAAGTGTATAAAATAATAAAAGATCATGCTTCGGGAAATGTTGACGCATTAACATTCACACTCACGAATCCGAAGATGGTGATGTATACAAAACAATGTATGTTGTCTTCAGCAACTGATTGTAAATCTGGGATCGCTATTGCGATCAATATATAAGCCAACCCCAGGAAAGAAATCAAGAGTAATTTCATTTGTAGACAATGTCAAGGTGGTTGATTATTGGTTACTTAGTAGACAAGGTCTGGTTACTTCTTGGTGCCCCTAAACATCACAAAACAACGTTTAATCCTACATTTCCGTATAAGGTAACGTAAAGACGTAATCGCAATAGCATTCTTCTTCCAAAGTGAATACAATGCTCTCTCATTTGTCCTGTGGTTGTATCCTCATGACAGTATCCAAATGATCGGTCAAAATCCCTCTAAGTGGCGGTCTTCGGGCGAAAAGCAAGGAATGCATTTATTTTGGTGTTACAAACCTATTTCAAAACAGTTATGCGAGATATTTATTTGCCCCTCCTGAATGTTTGCTTCTAAGAAAGAAAACAGATTGTAAGTACCAAAGAATAGAAGCTTGAGGTTAACAATTTTAGTGCATAGTTTAGAAATTATAGAGCGCATTTGACAGATTTTGTCAGCATAAATGCATGCTATTTTAGATAATGTTTTAGTAAACAAATCCGATGTCTAATGATAAAGCACAATTTCATTAACTTAGAGCAGGTGTATATGTTCCTGAAAGCAAGAAGGTGAACAACAGCGTGGACTGCGTAAATACGAGAGCTTAACAAAAATCAGGTGCAAGCAAGGCCGGGGTAGCAATACGTTTTTATTACTGTGTGCGCAATTTATTCTGACAGTGGGACTGTCACAGAAAAATAGCGCGAGAGCACTTAAAATTAATGACTTTAGTTAGTAAAAACAAACACATTAATCTAGATTTACACACTGGTTATCTGCTTCCTGTGGACCAGGATGCTAGTGACTGGCAATGAACCAATCCGACACAGCCCTCAGGAATTCCCCTTTGACCCCTGTTAAAAATATTTATAGAGGCCCAAGCTCTTAAAACCCTGGCGCATGGTCGGTGTGTACATTTTTAAAAAAGCTCGTGACCCTAAACGTTCATAAATTCTTCAACAGTCGTAAATCTTCTAAGTCCATAAACTTTCGGGCAAGGGCTTTTCTGCGCAACAAATGACAAAATATATACTAAAGAGAAGATGACAAGGACGACAGAAAGACAGTGAGAAGAATAAATTGAGTAAAATTTACTGCATATTGCTTATCAAAATACAGCTTTAGCTTTCTCTACTGCTTATCTGCAGCAAGAAAGTAAACAAAAGAATAAAATTTTGTAAGAATAATTTGTAAAAGAGTAAAGACTGACATGTGAATGTAAAATAAGATTTTTAATTTCTCTACCACGTACATAGTAGGTAGACAAGTTGTTGCATTCCATCAAAAAATTTCACAGAGATTTCATCGGAAATACTTGTTTTGTGGTCCCCTGAATACAAAAATGAATCTGGTGTGTTGCACTCACTTGACTTTCCCTACTCTTGTAAAAACTATTTTTACAAACGTTTGTTCTCCATCTACTTCATTGTTAATCGAAATAAACACCTTACTGCTCATTTTATTGTAGGTGCAATAGAAATATGGTAGGATTTAAGCGATAGTCAAATCTTTTAAGAGCTGGTTGCTATGTGGAGAATTTAACTTGCTTTGCATGCCAAAAGAAGAAGAAGAAGAAGAAGAAGAAGAAGAAGGAATTCTCATTTAAGAAAACGTAAGTATTGGAAAATTCAAACAAATAACAAGGAATATCTCGGAAATGGCTCACTCCGAGAAAAAAATGTGACATAAATGGTGTGTTTTAACGAGGTCTACATTTTTTGTGCAGTAAAATTTCGTCTATCTCTTACGGTTTACCAGTTATGCAAAAGTCACTCAGAATGAACAGGAATTTTTGGGACATTCCAGGAAAATTCAAGTTGAAAATTCAAAAACGAAAAGTAGGATAAACACCAAACTTGGTATTTAGGTTCAGTACCTTTCAAACATGCGACGCGAAGATTTTTAAGCAAATCTCCCACCCCAAACTACCCTTTACATGGAACATTCTTCGAATTTTTTTATTTTATAAAAAATGGCTCTAACGACGTTTATTAAAATACCGTATATGAAAGATATTTACATAACAAATAAAATGTGTATCTTCAATCTTCTAGGAATAGTCTTGAGGTCCTCTTCATTCGAAAGGAATTTTGTATAATCTTGTATAACTTGTAAATATTAAGTGATAGACGAAAACGTACTACACAAAATGTGGATCTCTTTAAAACATACAATTTATTTCAAGCAATCTTTATGGTATACGTCATTTCCTTGATATCCCTTATTAATAGTTGGAATTGTTCAATACTTGGTCATTCTTTTAAAGTCCTGTCGAATTTCGGCTGTTTCTCGCGATGTCATGGAAATAGTATGGAATTTTAAGCCAGAGTAAAGCATCAAGTTTTTAAACATATTTTTGACAATCGCTATTCCCTTTTTATCTATACGAAATGTATAATGCAGCTATTTCCGAGAAGGTTTATGTGGATTAAAATGAAGTATATAGGAAAATACGCTTTTGTAAGAATAATTTGTATACCCACTAATAAGCGATAGAGGGTGGTGAAAGTCATATAATGTAATGCGTCAGATTTTTTTAAGCGTTCCCAACATTCAATAGCTTCTCGTGATGTAAGGGATAGAGTATGACAGTTCAACGCGTTAAAAATAATTCATGATCGCTTTATTCGCCTATATCCCTCTTCTACCTACAAGGAAGCTGTGATAAACTAGTTATCTCGATTAAGCTTAAAGTAGATAGAAAAATAAGCTTTTGCAACAATAGCTTTTAAAAGAGATAGTACAAACATCAACGATAATAGTAAATACCAGAATTCAGGGGCATATCACCAAAACATTAGAAAAAAATCTGATGTGTTACACTAACATGACTTCCTCTACTCTTGTATAAACTATTTTTACAAACGCTTGTTCTCCATATGCTTCATGTTAATCGAGATATCGAGATATTAATCTTATTGCTAATTTTCTTGTAGATGCAAGGGGAATTGGTAGGCTTTAAGCGATAGTCAAATGTTTTAAGAACTGGTTGCTATGTGGAGTATTCCATTCTCTTTGTATTACCAGGACAAGAAAAAATGAATAACGAGTTCCAATTTGGGAAAAAGTATAAGTATTGGAAAATTTAAGAGAATAACAAGCAATATCTCGAAAATGGTTCACTAAAAAAAAAAAACAAAAAAAAAACAAGCTTTTTTGTATAGTAAAATTTTGTCTGTCTGTTATGGTTTACTAGTTATGCAAAAGTCGTTCACAATGAAGAATACTTCTGGAGACATTCCCAGAAAATACAATTCATTTGCCATAAAAATGTCTTAATCTTGTGGTATCTTATTCAAAATCGTTAGAGCCATTTTTGAGAAAGTTAATATTTTCGAAAAATATTCCATGTAAAGGGTAATCTAGGGTGGGGGGATTTTCTTGAAAACCTTCGTGTCGCATCTCTGGAAGATACTGAACCTAAATACCAAGTTTGGTGTTTATCCGACTGTTTGTTTCTGAATTATGCTGTTCCCAGACACACACACAGACACACATACGGACACGTTTCCAAAAATGCTTCATATGCATTCACTGGACCTCAAAACATATATTTCCGGTGAAATCACGGTATCGAATTTTTGGGTGAAATGCAATACTTCCCCTACTTGCTATACGTAGTAGAAAAAGTAAAAAGTTGTACTATTCGTGCATTTAAGATGTGGTTATAGTTGAATATAACTAAAGGTGTAAAACATACTTGCAGTTATTGCTGAACTGAACCGCTAGTATAATTTAAACCTGTATAAAAGAATCACTGGAAAATGTTATCGTGACAACAAAGCTGGGATTTCTGAAGTTTAAAAAGGCTATTTTATAACCGGATTACCTCTACCTCCCTCTGTAATTTCAACTGCTTTGATAATTATCAATTTAGCAATGATTTGCTGCTGTATATGTGATTCTCTTTGTAGCTGCAATATTAAAACGCCACTGTCCCAGACACAGACAGACAGACAGATGAACCGCCTGCATCATTAGACGGGGCGAGGAGAGAGGGTGAACTGGATTAAAGTCATGGACTGAAGAGGGGTGATGGGAAATGTGAGATACGGGGCAGCATGAGTCACAAGCCATTTCTTTCTGTTGCTACAACAAAACACTAACGGGAGTCACTTGAAACATACAACTTGGGACGACCTTTGTCGATTGTGATTCAAGTTTTTTTCAGGCCAGACATGGATTTAAACATCAACACGGGTAGCCGAAGTCGTTAAGGCAATGAATCTGTGAAATGCCAAAAATCTACAGTTTTGTTGTGATTCCTTTGATTTTTTACTTTTTCTACTTCGTATAGTAAGTAGGGAAGTATTGTATTCCACCCAAAAATTCGATACCGAGATTTCACCGGAATACATGTTTGGAGGCCCCCTGAATCCAAAAAAGCATTTTTAGAAAAATATCCGTGTGTGTGTGTGTCTGTGAACAGGATAACTCAAAAACGAAAAGTCGCATAAATACCAAACTTGGTATTTAGGTCCAGTATCTTTCAAAGATGCTACACGAAGGTTCTCAAGAAACGCCCCCCAAACCAGAATACCCTTTACATGGAACATTTTTTGAAAATTTGGATTCTCAAAAATGGCTAACGAGTTTAATTAAAATAACATATATTGAAGATATTTTCATGACAAATTAAACGTAATCTTGAATTTTCTGGGAATGTCCCCAAAAGCCCTATACATTGTGAATAGCTTTTCAATAAATGGTAAACCGTAAGAGAGAGACAAAATTTTGCTATACAAAAAATGTAAATCTCGTTAAAACACACAATTTACGTCATATACATTTTTTTTGTGCAGTGAACCACTTCCGAGATATTCCTTGTTTGTTTAAATTTTCCAATACTTTCACTTTTTCTCAACTGGGAATTCGTTATCCGTTTTTTGTTTGTTTTGTTTTTGTCCTAAGCATACAAAGAGAATGGAATGCTCCACATAACAACCAGCTCTTAAAAGATTTGGCTATCGCTTAAAGTCTACCATATTCCCCTTGCACTTACAAGAGAATTAGCAATTTCCAGTTATGCAAAAGTCATTCAGAATAAAGAGGAAGTTCGGGGACATTACCAGAAAGTTCGTGATATAGATTTTATTTGTCATAAAATATCTTAAACATATGCTATTTTAATCAAAATCGTTAAGTCATTTTTGAGAAAATCGAAATTTTCGAAAAATATTCCATGTAAAAGGTAGTCTGGGGTGACAGGATTTTCTTGAAAATCTTCTTGTCGCACTGAACCTAAATACTAAGTTTGGTATTTATCCGACTTTTCGTTTTTGAAGTTATGCTGTTCACAGACACGCAAGCGCGTGCGCGGATCTTTTTTTTTTTAAAATGATTTTATTTTTTTTTGATTCAGGGGGCCTCAGAACATGTATTTCCGGTGAAATCTCGGTATCGAATTTTTGGGTGGAATACAACTCTTACCCTATTTACTATACGCAGCAGAGAAAGTAAAAATAGAAAGAAAACCCTCTCGGATGTAGCTCTGTATAGTTAGATTCAGACCAATGCCACAAAATACATAAGAACTGCGTATCAAAATAGTTTAGTATAATTATAGTTGCAGCAAGCAGATGCACAGATACAGGACCAAGAAACAATTGTTATTACTGTTTCACTCTAATGACGGCCACATTTTAAGCAGGCATTCAGCGTATATAGTTTTAAGTAACTGACGTTGCTATACATACGAGTATTCTGTAACAGCACTGACAGTAAACAAATAAATAAATAAATAAATAAATAAATAAATAAATAAGTTTATTGGAAGTGGAGATTCCTGAAGACCACTCATAACTGTCTTATGGCAATATTACGCACGTTAATTAATTTTCTTATGAATGGTTGAGATTCCTAAAGCCTTGTTCACAGTAACCAGAACGGGAACATACAATGTGAACACTCACTATCAATGGGAACCTTGTCGAAACCTCAGAACGGAAACGGAAGAATTGGCCAAGCTTTAAGTTTTGCGTTCGTGTTTCTGGGAACGGCGTATTGGATTCATATTGTGGGCAGCTGCCGCTAGAATTCTCTTTAATCGCAAGCTTGGAAAACAAAACCGAGCTAACCGAAAACAGATTTTAATGTATGCCATTTATTTATTTTTAAAGCAGCGTTTAGCGCCCGTTCTTAGTATATACCTCACCACAAGCCGTGACATTGACGATACATGAAATGATAATTGATAAAGGAAGTTTGGGAAATATACGTTCCAGGCCTAGTTCAGGGTACCTGCACGGCATTTGCCGGTTAGGACGACTGAGGAAAACGTGAAAAAAAACCCTCAATCATGGAGGACGGTTTTGACGGGATTTGAACCGCATACCTCCCAATCACTAGTCCGTGTCTTATCGATCTCGGCTACCCGGGTCAGTATAAGCCATTTATTACAAACGTATTATGATGATACTTTTGTAAGAGGAATCAGAAGTGATAGTGTGATTTTTAGTCAATTTTTATTGCATCGAATTTCGAAGTACCGAGCGGGATGGCTCAGGCGATAACATCTGTGGTCCACATGCGGGAGGTCCTGGGTTCAAACCTCCGGGACGAACCAAGGTTTTTTTGCGGTTTTTCTCGGTTGCTAGGCGAATAATGGGTTGAATAATCTGATCCGCGAACTTTCCTAACATCCCTTTCATCACTACTTTTCATTTCATTTCCCTCTTCTTCACCGTTATACCACACATTGGGCTGCTCACCCATCCTGAGTTTGCTTGTTGCTCGACAGGCATTGGCTTGTAAGTCCTACAAAGAGGAGGGTAATCGTTAAAGAAGTAGAAGAATTTCGAAGTTGGTTAACCTCATTATGTTGGCTGAAATGCAAGCCGGCGAAATAATGTCATCAGCTAGTTTTAAACAAATAACATCCCTATTTCCACGCCGCTATTCACAACGATGCTCTTTATAGGTAATTTATACAAGATACGTACTGTAGAACTCATCTAATCCTACCAAACCTATTTAAGGGCATAGATTTGTAATAAAATGTGATAAACTCCTCTCCAAAGCCTACATATACCTGTATACACTAGACTTGAAGCATCGACGTAGAACACTTCAATCCGTGTTTATCCTTCAAACCCAGCCAGTGAGACGAATGAGCCAACCTCTTGTTTTGTTTACATTGAGCCACCATCGTTGAGCAAGATTGTACACCTTTTCCAGTAGTGTTTGCTGCAGTAATCTTGCCATATCGCAATGACAAGCGAACCAGGGATTATAATCTTCACATCACGGAGAGTAATTGGTATGGTAAATTATTTGGTTACCAGTAATTTTATTCGGAAATAATCGCACAAAACATCACTCAAGGTTTTGTGCTGAATTAGATGAGTTTGTACCGCTTGAGGACTCATTTGATACTCTCAAACATTTTGACATTAGCTGGGTACGGGAGAGAGACGGCAGTTGTTTCACGATACCGTTCTTAATGCAGTACACTCAAGTTTAAGTTTGGACTTACACGAGCATCTGGTTACATAGCAACGCGTTGCCTGAGGTAAGGCGAGATGGGCGTGGCTCTGAAGTTCATGGTCAGAAACTGGTCCAGAGGCTGCTGTTCTTACCTGCAAACGAAACAGACACACTCATTACAATTCAAAGCTGCAACTAAACCAGGTGTATACAGAGCAACACATTTAAAACAGTCCCATTTGCGAAATCCAACTATTAACAACTGATCAATTTTATGACTGTTACCCTATGTATTTTATTTACAGTCACGACAAAAACACAGCAACACTAAACAGTTTGGTGTATGTTATCCAGTTGTTTATACTTAATATGGACTCTAAACTTAAATTTCATAATGTACTTTCCTATTGATTTTGCAAAATTCTTTATTGTGAATTTTTGTTACAGTTTATAGGTAAAATCATGTACGGAGTTTGTGGAAGGTGGGATATTTTTATACTCGTGGAATTTTAATCACGAGCATAACGAGTTTTCCCATTCGCAAAAAAAAAAAAAACAAAAAAAAAAACACTCCCGCTACAATTTGCACAAAAGACTATTAAAGAGGACTAGAGAAATCCTGGCAAAATGTATCAGACAAAAAGCCAAATTTACACAATAGATATAGGTTATACAACGGAGGGGGACACCTCGCGCACAGCGACCTACAGAGATCTATTGTTGCTGCCACCCCCAGGAGGAAAGGATGAGGTGAAGGAACCACAGGAGGCTATAGCCATAAGCAGACGGGCCACAGAGACGCGCAAAGTCCCTAACGTTTCCAAGCTCTCAGACCCGTACGACTACTGGAGCCGCCGAGAAAGGGCGATGAACGACCCACCAATCAAGCAGCCCTTTAGTGTCCTCGGGGAGTACTCTTTTCGTTAAGCATGCATCCGCGCCATCTGTCCGGCACCGCCATACACCACGAAACCTAGAAACACACCTGAAATACTAGTGAGAAGGGAACTGAATGAAATGGAAGTTATGGAAAGGAAATCGTGGTAGAGAAGAAACCATCCCAGCATTCGCCTAGCGACCTCGGGGAAATCACGAAAAACTCATGGGCCAGAGTGGACGGTAGTCGGGGTCGAATTCGGGACCTCCGGAATGCGGGTCGCACACGTTACCGCGGCGCCACCTCGGCGGTAAATTTACACTAAAGCTATATAGGGAGAAAAAAAAACTCTGTGTGTGTGTGTGTGTGTGTGTGTGTGTGTGTGTGTGTGTGTGTGTGTGAGATAACAGGAGAACTATATCACCAAGAGTAGAATAAACACAAAGCATCTTCCAAAGATGCCAAGGATTTTTAAAGAAAATCCCCCATCCCAAATTATCCTTTATGTGAAAAATGGCTAACAATTTTGATTAAGATACCACATGTTTAAGATAGGTACTTGCGTAACGAATAAAACCTAGAGGTTGAATTTTTTGCGAATCCTCTGAAGCCCTCTTCATACTCAATGAATGTTGTACATAGGACCACTCCAAAAGTTTGGAGAATGTAGGCAATGAAATAATTAAACATTTAGATCTGATCATTGCATCTTTTCAAAATATTCTCCATTGCACTCTATACACTGTCTCATTCTTTCAAACCATTTTTCCAATGCTGAACGCCATTCTTCTTTGACCTCGAATTTTTTCATTTATTTTGGGGAATAGAAAGAAAGTCGCAAGGGGCCAGATCTGGACTGTAGGGAGGATGGGACAAATATCTCACTCCTGCAGAAATTGGATTGTTTCTTATGTAGTGTGGACAGAGGCATTGTCATGGTGCAACAAAATTCCACGCAGACCAGACTTAGGACGCTTTTTTCTGTTCAGTGGACACTTGTGACAGACATTTTGTGATGTACTATCTGGTAGTAACAGTCTTTTGTCCCTCAAGCGGAATTGTCACAATGTGGCCACTTGCTGAGAAGGAACAGAACACTAGTGCGATAAAATCTTTATGCCACTCCACTATTACAAACTTTAGTTTCATGCCGAGTCACAGGTGAAGTCCTTTTGCATATGTTTATTAAATCGACTCGGTTTCATTAGAATTTACAATGTTATAATTCATTTTGCTATTTTACATCATGGATTTCTCATTATATGCTCACAATGCAAATCATTGAACTTGCCCCAAGCGCCATCTTTCTTAGTTGCAGGTAGCTCTGAAATCAATCTAATATATTATTATTATTATTATTATTATTATTATTATTATTATTTTACAAAGTTTAGGACTGTGTAAAATACATAATGAAAGCAGGTAGACTGGAAAGCACCCTAATGCCATTTGTCCGGCTTGTGTAGAAGCATAGATGCAGCTGCTTAGCACTAAGGCCTCTGTGGACACATGTCGAAGCTGCCATTGCCCCTCCAGAAGTAGAGGTACAGTTGCCTAGCACTAAGGTCCTCTGCAGGACTATACAACTGTAAAAACTTGGTTTCCTTATATCACCCTGTAACCATTTCTGTTATTTAATTAACCCCTCATAGAATTTTCAAGTATATGAAATCTATACCTTGCAAAGTATTCAGTCTGTGATACTTTAAATAATTCTGTATTTTATGTGGATATCGCGAGATTTGAAATTCATCTTCTGTCCTACCGTCCCACTCGCATTCTTGTACATACATGGAGGACACCAGTTCGCACTCGATATTCCGTTGAAACAGGGGTGGGTGGGGGTTGGTGGAATGTGTATTTCATGTGAATATATTGCTTCTGGTATCGGAGCGTAACACACAAACTCGCTCCGGATTCAATCCCGCACAATAAATCTCGACTTTAACAGACGGAAAGCCGATACGAGAACCGAATGTTTGGCTGTCATGCAAAGGGACATAATTTCAGGTCCCGTCTTCCCTTTGAGGACAAGCGGCTCGAGGTTTCAAAGGCGAAAATACCTCCCTTTCCACGGCCGTGACGTATCAAACGCTAAGTAGCAAACCTCAGTGGAGTATAATCGTGCCACTCCAAAGGTTAACGTCGGTAAAGGAGGAAGAGCTAGTTTCGAGAGCGCTTTAGCGTTGTCATGTTCATTCACTGTTTGCGCTTTAGCGTCTCGTTAATTACGTCCTTACGGCGTAATATTAAGAAAATGATGCCAAGATATGAAAATTGAGGCTTTGACAAGTGACGAGATGAACGAGATAACCGAGATCAACTACCCTTATTGCAGGATTGTGGTTTTATTTGGCCATAAATGATGATGATGATGATAATAATAATAATAATAATAATAATAAAAATAATAATAGAACGAGGTGTAAAGCTTGCATTCATAAGGTCCGACGTTCGATTCTCCTCGAGTCAGCTAATCTGTTTTGGTTTTTTTCGATGTTTTTCAGATAGGTTAGCGAGTTTTGGAGCGGTTCCTCTTCTACTACGAATTTTACGTCCATCATTACTTTCATCTATTTCATCTTCATATGTTTCAGGGATGTAGGACCAGGAGACGGCGACGGCGACAGCGACAGGTGCGCTGCGGCAGGTCGGTGGAGTTTACGTTGTGCTAAGATTTCCCTGGCATGGCGCTTGGATGGCCGGCTGGTCACCTTCCTAGGAAGCTCGTTCGTCCCGGTGTCAAGATTATGAATATCTTTCTGGAATCGTTAGGGACCCCGTAATTGTTAGTGCGCGTTATCCGTAGCCGTTCGCCCTTCGAGTTTCACCTTATTTCCTTCCTCCGAGGGGTTATTAAGTCACAACGGGCCTAAAATGGCCTACTTGCGGTGCTGAACTTTAGAACCTGGGCTTCCCTCCGTGACTAATTCTAATCCTAAATAAACAAAGAATAATAACAATAGATAGTGCATTAAGGGGAGTTATGATTGGAACTATTTTTCAAATTTGTTTTTCCTAAAGGCTTAAATTTCTGTGTAGAGTAACATCTAGTTATTACTATTAAGGAGACCAATCTGTAAAATTTGGAAATTCTGTATTTGTTAAGCAATTAGTTTGATTGTTTTCAAGATATTTGTGATAAATTCTGTAACAAAAGTCCAAGTTTTCAAATAATTATCTTGAGTAGTCCTGAGAGCAAAAAATCTAATTGTTAATGATCTACCAGAACTTTGAAAACACGTTTCAATTCTGTCTTCCAAATGCTTTACATACATATTGTATGATTTACAAATAAAAACCGAATTACTTTCGTAATCAAATTCAAGAGTGTATACCTCTTGTTTTTTTAGGCTTTTTAATCAATAAAATTATTTCTAAAGGTGTTTATGTAATTCATTTTACTTTCCTGAAAACATGAAGTGATAGGTAACATTTATTTGGCTGAAACCGTAGTTTAGTCGGTAGAGCACCTGTCTACTGTGCGAGGGGTCCCGGGTTCGATTCCTGTCTATAGATGGGAATTTTTCTCTAACCAAGATTATTCCCTAACTTCTCTAGAGTCTGGAAGTATGAATGAGGATGTGAATGTGTGACCTAATGCATAAAACACAAAAGTTTACCAGAAATTTGACAAGCGAATATATTATTGCGTATAGGCAATAATGTTCTAAAGGAAAGGTCGCCGATACATTGTAGTTAAAGGGGGGTATAAATGGAAATTAAAAAAAAATTATCATCTTAAGACTTCTTGGTAAATTTTTTAAAGTAACAGGCAAACGTTTGCGCTGCAAGGAGTAACTGAAGTGATAATGAACACTGAAAAAAGTACCTAACCAAGAAAATAAATTACTTTCAAGGGGGAGAGTGGTGACTTTAGACTTCAAAACTGTGCCCCTATGTCGGCTACTATTTTAATGATTTTAGTTTTTGCACCTTATATACCCATCCCTCCAACATGCATTGGTATTAATATTTGTATTTTTTAGAATTTTCGACAAACTTCACTTGTATTGCCTTAATGAAGCTTTTTTTTTTAACAAGCTTGATATTTTTCAAAATTTATTTATCATTTCATACAAGCACGCCCTAAATGTTGTATAACATCTTTGACATGCATATAATTTACTCTCTATTTTATTTTTAACTCCCTGGTCATATCGCGACGGATCTATTGGTGGATAACTCTTAGAACGGTATGTGATGGACAGTTAGCCTTCTAGGTCTCATCCCTGTAACCACCTGCTTCGTGCCGTGCAGGCAACATTAGGGTGCTGCCCAGTCCAACTGCCGCCTCCATATGAAGGCGGACAGTTAGCTTTCTAGGTCTCATTCCTTGGAATTAGGGTGCCGTCCAGTACAACCGCCTCCCACACAGAAAGGCAGACAGCTAGCCTTCTAGGTCTCATCCCTGGAAATGCCATCTTGCTTCGTCAAGTGCCCACAGAGACCCCCAGCGCCTGGTAGCCGGATCTTCTGCTTCGTGCCGTGCAGATAGCGTTAGGGTGCCGTCCAGTCTGCTTGCATTGTCTGTAGATAGATGGCATAGCATTCGCTATTACCACTTATTTTTCATTTTTTTAAGGTGGAACTTTGGGTCTTGGTATTAAATATCCAATCCGGTATTTACCTTAGCGACTGAGGAAAACCACGAAAACACCTCAGACAGATTGGTTGGCCCACGGGATTTGAACCCGGAACCTCCCGAATGCGGACCACAGACTTTACCGCCTGAGCCATCCCGCCCGGTAACATAATTTAGTATACGCACGAAAGCAATAATCTGATTTGTAACATTCACATTACTTTTTCTCCCATTAGGGTTTAAGCTTACAAAGTTTGCCCTTTGTCTTCTATCTACTTCAAGTTACTCGAGATGAACGTTTGCAGAAATGGTTTGATTACACATTTCGTTGTAGGTGCAAGAGGGATACAGGGGACTGAATGTTTGTATGCTGCCTCGGACACTTTGCATGACGTCAAGAGAAGGCTGCGTTTCGTTCTCCCCCTAGCCGACGTTTCGCTCATTCTTTGACGAGTTTTGCACATTACCAAACAAGAAGCCGACAAAGAAGAGAGCAACGTCGGCTAGGGGGAGATATGACGCAGCCTACACCAGAAGATCAGAATAATGACAATACTCTCTGTAGCACCCACCTAGAGTGAGTAGAGGAAGTGTTGTATTCAACGCAAAAATTCAATATAAAGATTTCAATACAAATGCATGTTTTGAGGTTCTACCGAGAAAAAACTATTTAAAACAGATCCGCGTGTGCGTGCGTGTGTGTCTTGAATAGCATTCCTCAAAAAATAACAGCACATCTAAAAGAACTACGTGTTTGATTGAATACCAAACTTGGTATTTAAATTCAGCATCTTCTAAGGATCGACAAAAAATTTGAAGAAAATTTTCTACCCCAAATAATGCCCTTTATATAGAAAAATTTTCGATTTTATATATATTGTCTCAAAAATGCATCTGACGATTGTGTATAAAGTACCATGCGTTTAAGATATCTGCATGGGTAACAAAATGTGCATCCTGAATTTTCTGCGAATAACCTGCGATGATATGGAACAAATGTTGTACAAGTTTGCATAGCCAGGGATAAAACTTACACAAAATGAAGATTTCTTTAAAGCACAAAATTTATACAAAAATATCTGATGATACTTTCACATGACTTCCTTTATTAGTGGGTATACAAACTTGTTATTACTAAGGCTTATTACTTTCTCTACTACGTATAAGTAGGGGAAGTATTGTAATCCACCCAAAAATTCGATACCGACATTTCACCGGAAATACATGTTTTGAGACCACCTGAATCCAAAAAAAGCATTTTTGGAAACATGTCCGTGTGTGTGTCTGTGTGTCTGTCTGTGTGTCTGTCTGTGAACAGCATAACTCAGAAACGAACAGTCGGATAAACACCAAACTTGGTATTTAGGTTCAGTATCTTCCAGAGATGCGACACGAAGGTTTTCAAGAAAATCCCCCCACCCCAGATTACCCTTTACATGGAACATTTTTCAAAATTTTAATTTTCTCAAAAATGGCTCTAACGATTTTGATTAAAATATCGTATGTTTAAGATATTTTCATGTCAAATAAAATTTATATCTTGAATTTTCTGGGAATGTCTCCAAAAGTATTCTTCATTGTGAACGACTTTTGGATAACTGGTAAACTATAAGAGATAGACAAAATTTTACTATACAAAAAATGTAGATCGCGTTAAAATACACAGTTTATGTCTTATACATTTTTTTTGTTGAGTGTACCATTTTCGAGATATTGCTTGTTATTTCCTTAAATTTTTCAATACTTATTTTCTCAAATGGGAATTCGTTATTCATTTTTTGTCTTGGATATGCAAAGAGTATTAATCTGTGGGAAAGGGAATGATGCTGCACCTAGCAACCAGCTATTAAGAGATATGTATGTGCTTAAAGGCTACTGTATTTCTATATTGCCCTTGTAAATATGTATTCCCCTTACATCTACAAGAAAATTAGCAATAAGATAGAGTCTGCAAATGTTTATCTCGATTAACATGAAGTAGATGGAGAATAAGCGTCTGTAAAAATAGTTTGTACAAGAGTAGAGAAAAACATGTGAGTGTAACACATCAGATTTTTTTTCTATCCACTACATTTTAATCCAAATAAACCGTTGCAGAAATAGCTACATTACAAATTTCGTTATAGATACAAAGAGAACAGCGATGGTCAAATGTTTAAGAACTGGACGTTACATGCTGGCCTTCAAATTCCATACTGGTTTCCATGCAATCGCGAGAAACAGCTGAAAGAGAAAGGGACCAAGAGAGTGACCAAGTAATGAACGATTCTTACCTTTAATAACGGATATTTTAGAAATGACTTATGCCACAAAATAACTAATTTGAAGTAAATTGCGTGCTTTAAAGAGATATATATTTTCTGTGTAGTACGTTTTTGTTTATTGCTTAACGTTACCAGTTCTACAAGATTAGACAAAATTCCTTCCGAATGAAGAGGAGTTCAAAGGTTATTATCAGAAAATTCAAGATATACGTTTTATTTGTCATGTAAATATCTTTCATATACGGTATTTTAATCCAAATCGTTGGAGCCATTTTTTAGAAAATCAAAATTTTCAAAAAGATGTTCCATGTAAAGGGTAGTGGGGGTGGGTAATTTTCTTAAAATCTTCGTATCGCATCCTTGGAAGATACTGAATTTAAATACCAAGTTTCGTAGTTATCTGACTTTTCATTGCTGAGTCATGTATACACACACGCACGCACACGGACGTTATTTTGTAGACTATACATAGTAGGGAAAGTAAAAACGTTTGTATCATTAACCATTTCTGAAATATTCTTTGTTATTACTCTAAATTTGTAAAAGTTGTATACTATTTTTCGAATGAGGTCGCTATTTGTTTTCTTCTCGTGGTTATGTAGAAAGTGGTATTTCAAATCCAACACACGATTTTTGATCTGCTTCAGCCTCCTGTGTCCCCTTGTAGGTACCTACAACTAAATGTGTATTAAAAGTCTCTCTACAAGCGCCTCTCTGGATTAACAAGAAGCAGGGAGATTTAAGTTTTGAAGGAACAGTTTCTAAAGAGTGGGTAGAGAAATCATGTGAATGTAACGATAAGATTTTTGTTAGATATATTTGGTATCTCTGCAGCACCATCAAATGATATGTAGCTTTCAATCCCAGGCATAGATAGGGTGGAAGAGGGAGGGAGGGAGTAAAGCTAAGCGCGGTGTGGTCACTGTAAATTTCTAAGACGAAGTCCGTCCGTCAGTTGAAACAGTTTGTCATTTGTTTTGCTGGAATGAGGGGCGAGGAACTTTATCTTCGATTTGCTCACGTTTCATTTTCAACATGGATTACCCAGAGTGTTGAAGATAAACTAGAATTAATTAACAAGGGATGCCTGCGGGCCTGAGCTCTCGACAACGGATGAAACCTGGCTTACCTACTAATTTGAAGGCGCTGAGAGCATTTTCCGTGTCAAGCCAACCGTTTACCCTGCGGCGCCATCTAAACTTTAAAAATTCAATGACACGGTTCGTGTTTTTTTTAAAGCGAAACGCAATAGCGAGAATGTTTTTAATGGACACGAATGAATAATGAGAAAAGCACATATCATAACTGTTCTGCTACAGAATATCAATCAAATAAACAAGAGCAAAGTGACATCACTGAAGTCCACTGGTATTCAATTAATTTTGTTGATCCACTTCCCACCCAGGCTGTCACATGGAAAGTTGAATATCCGGCATTCCGCGCCGCTAACCTAACTTGTATGATCCTTAGGTTGAAGTGGCTCAGCGAGATGATTCCGTGGTAATGTTCGAGGTTCCGGGTTCGATTCACGTCGAATACCCACTCTGACCTCGAGGTTTTCGTGGTTTACCCAGGTCGGTAGGCGAATGTTGGGGTGGTTTCTCGTTTACCACCATTTCCTTCTCATCTTTCAGGTGTGCTTCTAGATTTCGTGACGTATGGCGGTGCGGACATGCTTGCTCAAACAATACTCCCCGTGGACACTACAGGGACACTACACGACCGGTCGTTCATGCCCTCTCTAGGCGCTCCAGCAGTGGGACGGGTCTTCGAGCCTGGAGCTGTTAGAAATTTCCGCGCGTCTGTTTGGCCTGTCTGCCTGTAGCCTCCTGCGGTTCACTTCATCCCTACCTGGGGAATATTAGCCACAATAGATATACAGTCACTCAGAAAGTATTTGCCTGCACTTTAAAAAATTCGAAAGCCAAATTAATGGAGGGAAAAATCTATTTCTTTTGGACATAAAGATCAAATGGTAATACAGTTCACGTGTTCTGGCGGTTTCTCAGATCGTTCATTTTATCAGTTTTATACGTTTTTGAAAAATATGCCAAAACTACAACTCTTCGGTACGTGGTGTTTTCAAAATTATCTTACATGCATTGAGTAGAGCAGTTTTTGTTTGTGTATTACTTGAGTTTGAGGTGTAAATAGGATTTTATTTGACGGAGAAACAAAATGTCGAAGTTGGGAATTTTCAACGTTTTTTCCTTAATTCCTCATTTTCGGCTCACTTTTAACTATTTCACGAATTTATTTCTCCACGCTCTACTCAATGCATGAAAGATAATTTTGAACATGGCACGTACAAAAAGTTTGCAATTTTGGCAAATTTTTCAAAAATTTATACAACTGATCAAATGAACGATCTGAAAAACCGCCAAAACACGTAAATTCTATTACCATTTTATCTTTATATCCAAAGAAATTAGATTTTTCCCACCATTCATTTTGCTGGTAGAATTTTTTAAAGTGTAGATCAATACTTTGAGTAACTGTACGTAGGTCGCAGTGTGTGTGTGGCCCCCCTCCGCTGCACAACCCATACCTGCAGGTTGAAGTGAATCAAAACAAACCTAAGCACGCACAATGCCATTGCTCTTGTCGCTTGCCCGCGCAGAAATAGTTCGCGTGTATACACGCAATTTATAGCATGATATTAACAGAATACGAATTTGTGATTGAATAAAAATGATATTAACACAAAAACAATTACGGTTAGCAATCTGTTTTGTTGCAGTATGGCCAACTTTACAATCTGATCGCTACTTGCTTGTGAGCATAAATATATGGGTGCGTCTTTGCAATAGTAAAACACAGAAAACGCAAATCTTTAAACAGCGGGGAGAAAACATTTGCTCTAAATGTGTTTAATAAGTTCTTCCAGAAGTCTCCAAACTCTTTATATGACATTAAGCTCAGAAGTCACTGGTGGGTCTGTAGCGATATTTCCGCCTGATTAAGAATACATAAAAAGAGGAACTCTGTAATAATTGTAGTTTAGGAATTATTATTAACTAATTAACATTCAACTTGATAAATTTCTATAATCTTAAAGCCATAGGATTAAAAACTGTATCAATCGAAAGCCCTTCAGAAGCTGTAAATATGTTTTAAGTCTCAAAAATGTGTTAAATAAATAAAGGCGTAATTGCCTAAGAAAGACTGCAAGATTTAGACAAAATAAAAGTAGCTTCGTTTAGACTGTCCATTGCGTTTTCCGAGCGTGGGGGGCCATAAAAATAGAAATTATCTTTTGTACTTCGTGGGGACGAGGCAAGTTTTAAGAGTAAACAGACGCTATGAGGCAAAGGACTTTTCTTACAGTTAGACTTTCAATGTTCAACCAGGGAACCAATAGACGTAGAGAATAAGTGTGAGGACCAATGAAAATATAGGAAGACGTGACATGTATAAAATTTGGAGGCGAGCAGTCGTTATGATATGTGAACGCGAGCGTGGTTTTAGGGCAGTTTGTCACGATTCTTCGTTAAGGTAACACGTAGCACTCCGGGTCAGAAACGGATGTGCTAAGTTATTCTTCGATATAATTATATCCATTTCATAAACGAGTTAATGTTAGTCAAGTGACTATTTCAAGTGCGCGCGAATCTAAAGAACGGTGATAGAGCACCGAGATATTAAATAACTAACCGGAGCAAACTTTAGTGTTCTAAGAGACAATAGTGGGAAGACAGTGCTAAAAGAATCACACGTGTTAGGGAATATCAATGAATCTTGCAGGATTTCTAGCATAAAGAGTGAGAAAAGTGAAGACAGTTTCTTTCAAGACAATATCCTGGTGCCACCACTCCCGCAATCCTACCTTCACAACAACTCTACGGAATTTCAGGCCGATTCGCAGACAGAGATCGGCGAAAGGTGCTTCCTGACTGATATCGGCGATTCGAGTCCTGAAGACCACATAAAACGACGCAGTTAAGACAAACACAACGAAGTAGCGGGCAAAACGCTACAGGTCTAGGCGAGCATATACAGTGTGAGAAAACTCGCATCTTGTGGGAGTGCAGACTCTTCCATAACCTGATTAATGCAACTACGTAAGTAGTTTTACGTTAAAATGTTTTGCATCATTCTAGGTGTTTAAATATTAAGAGCAGTAACAATGGGCACAACTTCTACCATCTGCTCGCCAGATCATAGCAGGCCGCAGAGCACATTGCTTCAAGGTAACAGAAAAACCAGTGTAATCTACCTGCGTGATTAGCCTGTTTTACTGCATGTATATGCAACAACTGCATTAAATCCTCAAGCCCTTATTATATTTATTATTGTAGACATGCACATCATATTTGATAGTTGAATTTACCAATTAAAGATACACAAAGATGTAGATCTCTTTAAAACACACAATTTATTTCAAATAACTTGTTTTCCGCACCAGCCACTTCCGAGATATCCTTTATTAATGGTTCGAATTGTTTAATACTTTGTCGTTTTTTCAAGCTCTGTCAACATTTAGTTGTTTCTCGCGATGTCATGGAAACAGTATGGAATTTTAAGGCCAGCATATAGCGTCCAGTTGTTAAACATTTGACTATCGCTGTTCTCTTTGTAATTGAAACAAAATGTGTAATGTAGCTATTTCTGGAAAGGTTTATCTAGGTTAAAATGAGGTAGATAGAAAAATAAACTTTCATAAGAATAATTTGTATACCCATTAGTAAGCGCTAGAGGGTAGAGAAAGTCGTGTGAATGCAACACATCAGATTTTTAATGATTAGACTATTGCGTGAGCCCCCTGTATCCCTTTGTACCTATAAGGAAATGTGTCCTGAAAGCATATCTGCAAGCTTTATCTCGATCAACATGAAGTAGATAGAACATTAAGCTATTGTAACAATAGTTTGTAGCAGATATAAACGTAAATGATAGTGGGTAGAGAAGGCCATGTAAGTGCATTAGATATTTTTAAGAATGTGTATGCTGCCTTTTTACACAATTGTTATGGGGAGGGGTTTCCATAGGGCACAAAACAAACGAAACTCTTAACATACTGCCTATTATTAAATGTTTTAAAAATGCTACATAACAAAGGTTTATATTATGAGTTTTTAACAAAGTTAGTGGTTTTCAAAACATCACTTGACATTTAAGCTGCATAGATACGAGGGAAATGAAAGAGAGAAGAGGGAGAAACAATGAGAAAACCAGAGAGAGGGAGAGAGATGAATCTCCGCATTTAACAAAAGAAGGCGAGCAGAGCCGCAGGTACATTAATTATGAATTCAGCTTTATGTTGAAGTATCGTCTTATTGTTTTTGTCGGTTCTGACTTTTTCCAAGTGTACCAATCTCTTGGAATAAACTTTATACGGACACATTCAAGAGCTCAACATAAGTAAAGGTCCATAACTCCACGCTAACATATTCACTCTCGAACTGTTCAAAGAAATGCCACTGTTATGAATTATTATCAAATTACCTACTGTGATATAACTGAGCCTGCGAACATTGAAAAAAGAAAATGTCAATAAACGTTCAGATTTAGATGAAATTAGCTGAACCTATCATGACATCCCACCAGTCGTTCTTGAAGATTATATTTCAAGGCTATGCAAGAAATTCGATATTTGATATGGGTCAGGGTTACAAAAAGAGGATTACATCACTACAGCCAAGGCTAGGCCTATTGCGCCTACTAAAACTCCGGGAGGAACGGATGAGGCGAGAGAGTTAAGAAGGTAGGCCAGATCTGGTGGCGGTAAGCGCAACTTAACGGTGTCCCTAACATTTCTAGATTGAATCATAATCCCAGAAGAATTCCTGCCAGTGAAGAAAGAGTTCTCTGCTCAGTGCACATCCACCACATGCTGCAGACCACCGTCCACCGCGCCTAACCTTGCAAGATGAAAGGAGAGGAAATGACGCACCGCAGCATTCTCCTACCGACCTGGGAAAAGCGAGAAGAAAACCAAGATCACGTTGACCACTCCAAATCCCGAAAGCGAGGAAATGGCTTCAAGCAGAACAACTCAGCATCTCCATGACGTCACAGCAACGAAGAGCAATCTCAGCAGGGTAACAGAAAAATGGCCCCACTTAAAGTTTACGCGGATTGCCACAGAATTCCCACGTGGCATGAATAATCGTTGTCATATAAATACCGGCCAATGAGAACGCCGAGGTACGGGAAACCGCAGCGATTGGCTGTTTGTTGTGGGGAGCTACAAGTTAGGGTGAGGGTGTATTGCGACCTCTGATTGGCCGCCGCAGGGGTCGCTCTGACGGTCGATTGGATTTTCAGGACGCACCACGTTTTTTCCCCCTGCAGTATTTCTACCCCACTGCAATGCTCTCTTTACTATTTTTTATTATTTCAGCGGCAGTGAAACACTTGCCGCATCCTGCAGCAGCGCAATGACAATAACATGTTTTCGATCATTCAAACATTTTACTGCTACTTTTATTTTTTCACCCTCCTTTTCTTCATTCTAGCATTAAGGGTAGTTTATACACAATTAGGTATATAACATTATGTCACAATATTCATAGAAAAATCCTCAACATATTGTAAATTCAGGATCCAAAATATGTTTTACCTTTCTAGCCATTTAAATGCCCAAACGCGACATCTGAAAGAACGTGCGCAGGTATATGCAAATAGCATCTCACATTTTCAAACTTTCACCATCTCCTTTTCTTACGTTTTCTTGCGTCTTTGAAGTCCTCCTCATGATGCCATACATGTTAAATTTACTTCAAGTTTTCAGAATTCGCTCTTTGCAGGTGGATGGAGAAATCCAAATAGCCTTCACTTTATATCAACCATAGTTTTGGACTCAAAGCTGTAATTAGTTATTAAACGATTGATTGTTAGAAAATTGAAAATTTGGAAAATTTACTCCTCAAGCATATTTCCTCAGAACTAAGGATTAATTTTCGTGTAACATTAAATATTTCCTGAAAAGAGCTAATTACGTAATACTATTTTTTGAAACCCAATCATGTATTAAAGTATTAAAACCTTAAATCCAAACTATACTTGATATGAAAACGTATACTAATAATCTGAAATAAAGTGGACAAAATTGCATCTAGAGGAAGAAAAGTATTGAAAAATGGCAAGTCAGACACAACAAAGGGGGCGATTACCAAGAGATTCTTGCCAACAGTGACAAATAGAATGAAGATCAACATTCCAATTATAGCAAACTAACATGTTAACTGGACATAGGAACTTCAGATCGTATTTTTACAGGTTCAGGACATTCGAAAGACCAGTGATGTCCTTTGGTAGCGGAGAACAAAGAGTTTATCACATTCTGTGAGAACGCTCGTTATTAAACCGACAATGCAGCATATTCAAGGCGAAAGTTTAGTGTTAGAAATTGGCCAATTAATGATTATAATGATATGATTAAAAACACTGGAACTGTGAGTGCGTTTCGTTAAAGAGTATAAATGTTGAACAATTGTAAACATAAATATATAACATTCCCAATAATGTGTATATATCTATTTTAATTTATTAAAAATATATTTTTTGAGTTGTGAACACATTGTTAATAATAATGTATGCACCAACGTTAATTTTACATTTTAATAATTTAATTGTCATGTTTCTATAAACCATGTAATACATTATTTATTTATTTTTTATTTGCTTATGGACCCTCTTTAACTACCGTAGTCCTTAGCATCCCATTTTATATTGGGCGTGAAAGACTGGAAATTTTGTTTAGAGGCCTCTTTATCAGGCTTAAAGTTCTTTCACGAGCCGTAAATCTATGACACACAGGACTTCCCTTCCGAGAGAAGCCATGTTAAGGATTTTTACGCCCGAAAAAAAATTCATCGCCCTCCGCTAGGTTTGAACTCTTACCTCGGGAACCAGAGGCTAGCATAATACCCCTAGATCACGGAGGACGACCTTACGGGGCTTGATGTTAGACATAAATAATTAAAAAAATGCATAACTAGCAGGAAAAGCTCTAAGATTACGGGAAAATCAAATTTCAAGCCCGTTTAAACGTCGCCTTCGGGCATTTAAACTGCCAGAAGAAGGCAAAACCAAGCCGTTGTCGATTTACGTTGTTTAAGAATTTTTAAGGGCTCCTTGTGCAGGGTGATTCAAGGCAACAAAATGTTTACATTTCTGTAGTAAGCATTAACATATTATTTATATAAATTAAAAATATGGGATTAATTTTTATAATGCTCTATCTTATGCAACACATGAAAACATTTCATTTGCTGAAAATTAAGTCTCCAAATGGCCTCCAATTCTGCGACGAGAGTCTGCGATTCTGCCACTTCAGGTGTATTATAACATTAATTTCTCTCTGAATATCATTCTTTAAGGTCTACAAGGGAAGAGCCAAAATGGTCTCAGCAAGCTGGTGCCACAGCACACACAGAGAATTTCCACGGCTGCTGTACATCGACTCTTCAGCAATCAAGTCATCTCGAAGGCCTCCAAAATATCCAGATTTTTCGATCTGCGGCTACATTATCTGAGCTTACTTGAAAAGCAAGGTTCATTAAAATCGTCCACAAAGCCTTGTAGAGCTTACAGACAATATAAAGAGAGAAATGTCTCCCCAGTTGAAATATTACAAAAACTATTTTAGGATATACCTACATTGCAGACTGGCAGATTTTCTTCGCAAAACTGGAGGCAATTTGATGGACATAATTTTCAAGAAATAAAATATTTTCCTTGCTGCATAAAATAACACTTTGTGGCAATTAATCTCATATGTATTATATTAAATGAATGGTATCAGCAGTGTTTATGCACAATTATAACAATTCGGTTTCGTTGAATCATCCTGTATTACCTTATGGAATTATTGTATTGAAGGTATTACATACCGCACAAAAATTCTACATAGAGATTTCAGTAGAAATACACTTTCGGGTTCGTTTAATAATGGTCCTGGGTTCAAATCTCGTGGGCCGACCAATCTATCCGAGTTTTTTCGTGGTTACCGGATTGGATATTTAATGCCACGGCTCAAAGTTCCATCTTAAGTCTAAAACGACAGTAAAATGAAGAATAATTGGCAATAGCGAATGCTATGCCATCTATCTACAGACAATGTAAGCAGTTAGACTGGACGCCATCTACACGGCATGAAGCAGGGTTTACAGGGATGAGACCTTGAAGACTAACTGTTCATCACATATCGTTCTAAGAGATATCCCCCAACAGATCCGTCACGATATGACCAAAGAGTTAAAGCGGCGTAAAATAAAAAATCTGATGTGTTACACTCACATAACTTTCTCTACTCTTGTACAATCTAATTTTACAAACGCCTATTCTCCATATGCTTCATGTTAATCGAGATATCGAGATGTCAATCTTATTGGTAATTTTCTTGTAGATGCAAGGGGAATATGGTAGCTTTTAAGCGATAGTCAAATATTTTAACGCTGGTTGCTATGTGGCGAATTCCATTCTCTTTGCATGTTCAGGACATAAAAAAATGAATAACGAATTTGAGAAAAAGTATAAGTATTGGAAAATTTAAGGAAATAACAAGCAATATCTCGAAAACGGTTCACTCAACAAAAGAAATGTATATGGCATAAGTTGTGTATTTTAACGCGATCTACATTTTTTGTGTAGTGAAATTTTGTCTATCTCTTATGGTTTACCAGTTATGCAAAAGTCGTTCACAATGAAGAATACTTTTGGAGACATTCCCAGAAAATTCGAGATATACATTTTAATTATCATGATAATATTTTAAACATATGATATTTTAATCAAAATCGTTAGAGCCGTTTTTGAGAAAATTAAAATTTTCGAAAAATGTTCCATGTAAAGGGTAGTCTGGGGTGGAGGGATTTTCTTGAAAACCTTCGTGTCGCATCTCTGGAAGATACTGAACCTAAATACCAAGTTTGGTGTTTATCCGACTCTTCGTTTTTGAGTTATGCTGTTCACAGACACACAGACACACAGACAGACACACAAGACACACAGACACACAGACAGACACACACACGGACATGTTTCCAAAAATGCTTTTTTTGGATTCAGTGCGTCTCAAAACATGTATTTCCGGTGAAATCTCGGTATCGAAATTTTGGGTGGAATACAATACTTCCCCTACTTACTATACGTAGTAGAGAAAGTAAAAAGCATTTTTGGAAACATGTCCGTGTGTGTGTCTGTGTGTGTGTCTGTGAACAGCATAACTCAGAAACGAACATTCGGATAAACACCAAACTTGGTATTTAGGTTCAGTATCTTCCAGAGATGCGACACGAAGGTTTTCAAGAAAATCCCTCCACCCCAGATTACCCTTTACATGGAAGATTTTTCGGAAATTTTAATTTTCTCAAAAATGGCTCTAACGATTTTGATTAAAATATCATATGTTTAAGATATTGTCATGACAAATAAAATGTATATCTCGAATTTTCTGGGAATGTCTCCAAAAGTATTCTTCGTTGTGAATGACTTTTGCATAACTGGTAAATCATAAGAGATAGACAAAATTTTACTACACAAAAAATGTAGATCGCGTTACAATACGCAATTTATGTCATATACATTTTTTTGTGGAGTTAACCGTTTTCGAGATATTGCTTGTTATTCCCTCAAATTTTCCAATACTTATACTTTTTCTCAAATTCGTTATTCATTTTTTGTCCTGGACATGCAAAGAGAATGGAATGCGCCACATAGCAACCAGCGCTTAAAAGATTTGACTATCGTTTAAAGCCTACCATATTCCCCTTGCTTCTACAAGAAAATTAGCAATAAGATTAACATCTTGATTAACATGAAGCATATGGAGAATATAAGTGTTTGTAAAAATAGTTTGTACAAGAGTAGAGAAAGTCATGCGAGTGTAACACATCAGATTTTTTCTAGTGGTAAGTCGCTAATCGTTTTTTCTCGTGATCATGCAAAGAAGGAATCTTAAAGACATCACATAGCGACACGCTCGTTAAAAATCTGACTGTAGCTTTACCTATTGTAGCCTACAACGAAATTTGTAACTGTGAATTGAAAGAAGTAATAGAATAAAAGCTTTTGTAAGAATAGCTTGCAGAATGGTGGGTAGAGAAAGTCATGTGAATGCAACACATGAGATGTTTTATTTCACATTACATCGCGCCACGTTAAGCTAATTGTAATCCCGGCTTTACATGGAAAGCTGAGGCTGAATAACGTCACATCAAAAGAAAGTGTCGATAAAACACGGAGATTGTTCGAGTAGTAGACCAGGCAGCAATTTCGGATTTTTTCCTCGTTCATTAATTTTTTACGCTGTTTTATTTGCACGTCCTGCGTCGGAGTGGGGTATTAAATATTTTTAACGGCATCACTAGCATTACGCCTGCGCCATGCGCCCGCCACTAGAATGCAGTGGTGCATACTGAACTAAATGAAGGTGAAGCGGCATCGCTAACCGCCAGGAAATGAGCTAATCAGAAAGCGGGATAACAAAGCACTGTGTCGGAAATTTGCTCAGGGGCTGCGGTATGTTTCATGTGTATCTAGACTCGCTGCCAAGTTAAATGCTAGCTGGTGCAGAAAGTGAACCTGAATTATTCTATGCGACACCTGCTCGCTGAGATAGCACAAATGCCCGTAGGCCTTACTGCTGAAGCAAGAGGCAAACACGGAGCTTTCGGAATAGTTTGCTTCCTGTTACGTCACGTTGCCCAATGTGTAAGTACAGTAACGTCTTTTACCAGTTAAGATTTTGACATCACTGATAAGACCAACAGCATAATATATAAAAACAGAGGCTACAGAGGGCCTCATTTGGAGACTTTGGAAATGATAAGCTTAAGATTGGTTCACAATAACATCTCTGCCTCTACGGCCTGGTGGTTAGCATGCTAGCTTTCAATTCCAGAGGTTCCGGGTTCGATTTCCGGTTGGAGGATGGAGCTTTATTTTTTTATCTAGGATTATTCCTCGTCCTCCCTAGAGTCTGGAAGTATGAGCGAGAGTGTAAATGTGTGTGTCAATTTAATGTTTATAAAGAAAACCCAATGTAAACAAAACCAAAGATTAACAAATAGTAAAACGAGTGAACATCATTGCCGATGAGCATTTGTTCCGAAGGCAAAGCCGCCGCACTGACCTTAGACGTTAAAGGTGGCGTATATATGGAACACACACACATAGTCGGCCACGATACGACTGCGTTTGGAGAAGGCGCCACTGTTTTGTTGACAATGCAAGGCTAGGTATCAGAGGGTAGTGAGGGGCAAGGCAAGGGGGAAATGTACAGTCACACAATGAAAGCAGTACAACACTTGCAGACATCGCTAGTAAACTCAACCGTAACTGCGGACGTTTTCTTTATCTGACTGTCCTTCCGAGCCCCGCCCACATGTTCCGTAACTTTTTACTTCCTCTTCCCACCGAACGCACTCATACCGTGGCTGTCTAGTACACACCGTAACCAGAATGGAACCGAACGAGAGAGCTCCATGGTAATGTGTGAGGCTCGCATTCGGGAGGTTTTCAGATCGATTTTCGTCGAATCGATGCTGCGGTGATTTCTCATCCACCACGACTGTATTTCCCTTTCCATATTACAGGTGAGATTCTAGGTTTCGTGGCGGACAAATGGAGCGGATGCTTGTTCTAGGAAAGAGTATTCCCCGTGAACACTAGAGTGCTGCTTGGTCCATCTGCCTCTCTAGGCAGCTCCAGTATTGGGAGAGTCTTCGAGATAGGAACTGTTAGGGACTTCCGTGAGTCCCTGTGGTTCCTTCATTTCATCCCTTCCTCTGGGGAGGGTGATAGCCGCAATACATCTCATGTAAGTCGCAGTGCGCGAGGTGTCCTCCTCAGTTGTATACCCGGAATGGGAACGACATGGTTAAAATACACGTATTACAGTCTGAGCGTTCAAAATTAACGGGAAACTTCTACTGGTCCGGGAACGGGAAGAAGACTTGGCCAAATTGTAACTTTCTCGGGCACGGTATATTAAAAACATGAAACAGGAGGTAGAGCTCCTTCTAATCGCAAGTTGGGAAAATGAAACCGAAAGAAATTCCAGCAAATGTGCGTCCTGACTCCCTCAGATCCACTGAGCGCTGGTTCTTCTAGCGAAAGAGTCATGTGTAGTTTATATGCAACTCGAAACTGGCTATTGCCTAAAAAAACAATAGCAGAAGCCGATAGAAATTATCAAAGAGCTACAAACAACTTTAATGTACACTATTTATAAATACTTGAAGCTTACTAAGACTAGAGAATCGGAAATAGTAATGGAGCTATTCGCAAAACAGACTTTCCACTTTGCTATCGATATGCATTCCAACTCTCGTTTACATTCTGATTTTCATTCTCGGATTATTGTGAACCAGCTTTAAAAGATATGATTATCACATAAGGGTCCGAGAATGCCGATATCTGGAAATGTCACATTTTCAATTGATATTTATTAGGACTATTTCATGAATGAAATAAAAAATATAAATAAAATTCCCCTAAAATTAGCTCACAAAATGTTACTAACTGCATATTTATGAATATTTATTGTCATGTTGAGGTTGCAATAGGCCAATGTCGATTACTGTCAATAATGTCATTAGAGAAAAGCGAAATCCGAGTTTCTTCTTCTTCTTCTTCCTCTTTAGCGGATTACCCTCCTCTGTGGGGAACTTACAAGCCAATGCCTTGGGTCAGTAGCCTATCAAAGAGCAAGCAAACTGTAAATCAGCCATAACCAACAGTTTGCTGCGGTACATATTGCTTGAATAAGGCACTGTGCTAACTCAGTGAGTGCTGCGCAGTGGGAGCGGTCGGTTCGTCCTCGGTAGCAATGGTGATCAGTACATCAGCGTCGTTTTGTAATGAAAGGTACTCGTCAAAGCGAAGGGTGCCCACGCCAACGAATTATTTCAGTTCTGAATGGGAAGCTGCGTACTTCTTCATGGAATACAGTGCTGGTGCCACGGCCTGCACCACCTTGCGGAGAAGATGACGTGAACAGCCTGATATCTTTGGTCAAGAAGGTTTTCTTAAAAGCCCCAACACGTATACAATTGTTCAAAGAGAAAGTACCGGCAAACCCTTCTTCCACCTGAGCCGATACTTACCCGCTGGGGAACTTAGCTGTCAGCTGTCATTTTCTAGCCGAGAACTTAAGACATTAAAAATATCGTAAATGAATGGGATGAAACAGAAGCTTCCTGCATTTCCAAGGCTAAAAATTACTCGAATGCCCCACTCTTGCCGCATCCCTTGCGTATATTAAGACACATTTTTTGTTTTATACCAGCAGCTACTCTCCGGTTAGAAAGTACAACTTTGCTACTGAAAGATGCTCTAGATATCATTGGCAATGTTTCCAGTAAAGAAATACCTGGACCAGTGGAAGCTGCATGTTCTTCGAAGTAGCAGAAGATTCTTCAACGAAATCCCGGTTTTGAAGATAAGAAAATCATCAGTTCAATATTGCAGGGAGAAGAGTATACAGGAAAATTATCCCTAGAAGCTGCTGCACTGTCATCTATGTTCTACTCTCCAATGACATGTTACGTTGAAAGAACCTTTTCTTCATACAAGAATATGCTACATGATAATAGGAAATCATTTATGCCAGAACATTTGAGAATGTATGTAACTATCTACTGCAAGCCAAAAAATAAATCGTATACCAGAAAAACAAAATTATTGATGCCTGCATTCATCCACAAAGTAAAAAATATAGAAATAACTATTTTAATCAAGAAAAACAAAAAAAACCTATTTTAAGCAGATAAGAAACCTAAAATGAAGGTTTATTCCACCTAAAAATCCGGGCCCTAATCATAACATATCCAGGATGAGTGATCAGCCCAGTGCCTGGTATGGTGGAAATTAAATGTAGTGATGAAAGGGATGATTCGCGCATTCAAATCATCCAACCCAAGGATAGGGTTGGATTCACCTAGCGACCGAGGAAAAATAAACATCCCCGAATAAAAAAGGAGATATTATTAAAACATTCAAAAGAAACTTTGCCTATGCAAAAAATGACAAAATATACTGGGTACTTGCTTAAAACACCCAGTTGTACACCCCGCACCTTCTTGGCTCTAAAAGCGCCATTATATTAAACGTGAGCGCAAATAGCAACGCTTAAGTACAAACATTATTTGCATTTAAAGACTGCATGCATATTTAGCGAGGTCGTAAGAAAGAGGCAAGCCGACACTACAACTGCGCTCATAAAGTGAAGGAATAATCTTGCGGGCAGAACTGAGAAGTTCACAGGAAGCTTAATGTTCTCTCCAAAGTGCCTTTACTAGCTAAACCAAACACAGAGACTGCGATATAACTCAGAGCAATCTTCATGCATTGCCACATGTTCCCTACTCTCTTCAATATTACATGAAGAAAGACCCATCCCCAGTAGTTATAGCATACTTCAACATGTTCTGAAAATAGCGAATATAACGTGTATTAGTATTGTTACATGTTGGGGTGAAAGACAAAAAATGTTACCAGAAAATGATCAATTTAGGTCACCCCAACACACACATGGGGGGCGGGGGGGGCACAACTCGTTGGCAGCAAAAGTCCGGGACCTTGGTGGGTATAATTAAGGGGAAGGCGTGGGTTTTATATTACATTGAAAGATTACATAACACACATTACCTGGAATTTATTCACAAAAACGTTTGGCTTCTCTACATAATTAACAAAGGAAACAGGATGGAGAGAGATGCCACAGACCGTAGACCGGCCACACACACTTCTGGCTCGAGCGACTCTATCTTTCCCCCCACCAACCGTGTCTGGCCAAGTCACACCAGATAGTTTCAAACAGAGACCGTTTAGCTGAAATATATCTAATGAGACCCAATAATGCCACGTCTGGTAGCAACAATACAGCACAGCAGTGTGTCTGGTAATGGCAATGAAATTATTATGCCATATCCCCCCCCACTTACAAGAATGAGGCGTCCCCGCCGAAAAAGAAAGAGAACAGAGAAAAATACAGAAATACAAATTGAATGAATACAAATGAATTGAGTTAAAAGTAAGCCTGTGATCACTTTCCACATGAAAATTTACAATTCAGAATTTATAGATGGGTAATGTAGTCCCACAGGAAACCCCCTCCCCCAGCTCGCAAATGCCCTTCTGTACATAAACGGTCTTTCCTTTCGGTGCGGATCACGCCAAAGGGAGAAATCTGTTTGAAACCAGACATGGTTGGTGGGGGGGGGGGAAGACGGCGTCACTCGAGTGGAAGTGGTCGCTGGAGCCAGTGTGTGGTCGGTCTACGGTCTGTGGCATCTCCTTCATCCTGTTTCCTTTGTTAATTACGTAGAGAAGCCAAACGTTTTTGTGAATAAATTCCAGGTAATGTGTGTTATGTAATCTTTCATTGTAATATAAAACCCACGCCTTCCCCTTAATTCTACACACCAAGGTCCCGGACTTTTGCTGCCAGCGAGTTGCGTCCCTCCCACCATGTGCGTGTTGGCGTGATCTAAATTTAACCATTTTCTGTTAACCTTTTGGCCTTCACCCCAACATTTAACAGTATTTGTAGATTATTTGTCTTGATATTCTCACCCAAAATAGAATGCATTCCTCCAAAGCACATGGTACAAGGGGAAAAAAAACCCTTGTGTGTGTGTTCATTCACATGACTTTCCCTGCCCACTCCTTTACAAACTATTCTTGCAGAAGCTTATTTATTTATTTATTATTTTTTTACTTCATATTAATGAGATAAACGTTTACAGAATAAGTTACATTACACATTTCGTTGTAGATATAAGAGGGATACAGGAGGTTGAAGCGATAGTCAGATGTTTAAAAAAAGGAATAGTGAATTAACACTTGAAAAGACATATAAAGTATCGGGAAATTCAAACAAACAGCAATGAGTGTCACGGAAATGGTAATTGCTAGAACAAATAAGAAATATATTGTGTGTTTTAACCAGACTTACATTTTTCTCTGACAAGTTTTTGTATATCTCTGATGATTTCTCACTTACACAAAATTATACATACTCGGTATGAAGAGGACTTCAAAAAATAGATGATTGTTGTTCTAGATATGGCTATATCTTAAATGTACGGGTTTTAATCAAAATCGTTAGAGGCAGTTTTGGAAATATAAACAACTTCGAAATATATTCCATGTAAAGGATAATTGGGGTGCGGGGATTTACCTGGAAACTTCGCGTCGAGTCTTTGGACATAAATAGGAAGTTTAGTATATATAACTTTTTGTTTTTGAGTTGTGCCGTTCACAGACACACAGAGAGAACACAGGTTTTTTCTAAAAGTATTCTCTTTATGGGACTCGGGGAAGCTTAAAACATGTATTTTCGGTGAAATCTCGGTATCGAATTTTTACGTGGAATGCAATACCTTCCCTTCTTGCTATGTATGCGGCAGAGAAAGTAATAACGTTTGTGAGAATAGTTGTAGAAGATATGTAAAAATACACGATAATGGTAGAACAAATCATCAGATTTTTAAGTAACTGTGATAAAACCCTGCTAGTTATTTTAACGTTTCAGACTAATCTCTTTTTGTGCATTGTATTATCTACTAAAGTACATTTGTTTGCAGATATTTATTTACTGTAATTACTGCACACAAAACTAAGCATTTAAAAAGTGTGGCATTACTCTGAAATGGTGATGGGAACAGATTATTGGCATGTCAATATGGCAGATTTATTTATTTTGTATAACTCTTCGCATCACCGGGTTCAAATTCGTCGTCATAGCTTGGGTCACAACTTAGACGAATGCTGTAAATGTTTATAGAAATGCAGTGAGTTTGTGTCAGGCTTTCTAAAATTACAAATGTCAACCAATCTTGCAGGAATTCCTGCAACTCTAATGGCATTGGCTTGTTAATGGTTCAGGAAGATATTGCTCACCGGGTATCCCAAATGGCACTGATAAGACAAAAGAATGCTCGTTAGCTATATGGTTTGTGACGAGATAAGATATTAAAAGTGATTGGCCGTTGCACAATGCCTTAATGACCACTTTTGAGCAAGTCTTTGTTTCGAAACCAACAACGTTTCTAATGACATTTCTTAGAATTGCCTTACAACTATTTCAAATTAAGCTTTTTAAGACTTCCTCATGACTTAAACGTCATCTTGGTGTAGGGTGGTTGAAAAAGGTCCCAACTATGCAGAAAACGTTCAAAGTGAAAGCACATAGTACTTATCCTTCCTCCTACTCATTCTTCTTTAACTCATTACCCTCCTCTTTAGGACTTACAAACCAATGCCTTGGGTCAGTAGCCTGTCCAGCAGCAAGCAAACTCTAGAATCTTAGAGTATAAAATATAGCATATCCAGCCCAATGCCTGGTATGGCGGTAAAGAAGAGGGAAATGAAATGTAGTGTTGAAAGGGATGATAGAAGAATTCGCTGATCAAATTATCCAACCCAGCATTCGCCTAGCAACCGAGGAAAAACTTATCCCCTCCCCACCAGATACAACAGAATATATTACTGCAACTATTACTTTTTCTACTACGTATACTAAGTAGGGGAAGTATTGTATTCCACCCAAAAATTCGATACCGAGATTTCACCGGAAATATATGTTTTGAGACCCCCTGAATCCAAAAAAAGCATTTTTGGAAACATGTCCGTGTGTGTGTGTCTTGGTATTTAGGTTCAGTATTTTCCAGAGATGCGACACGAAGGTTTTCAAGAAAATCCCCCCACCCCAGATTACCATTTACATGGAACATTTTTCGAACATTTTAATTTTCTCAAAAATGGCTCTAAGGATAAAATATCATATGTTTAAGATATTTTCACGACAAATGAAATGTATATCTCGAATTTTCTGGGAATGTCTCCAAAAGTATCGTTCATTGTGAACGACTTTTGCATAACTGGTAAACCATAAGAGATAGACACAAAACATGTAGATTGCGTTAAAATACACAATTTATGTCATATACATTTTATTGTTGAGTGAACCATTTTCGAGATATTGCTTGTTATTTCCTTAAATTTTCCAATACTTATACTTTTTCTCAAATGGGAATTCGTTATTCATTTTTTTATATCCTGGACATGCAAAGAGAACAGAATACTCCACATAGCAACCAGCTCTTAAAATATTTGACTATCGCTTAAAGTCTACTAATTCCCCTTGCATCTACAAGAAAATTAGCAATAAGATTAACATCTCGATTAACATGAAGCACATGGAGAATAAGCGTTTGTAAAAATAGTTTGTACAAGAGTAGAGAAGGTCATGCGAGTGTAACACATCAGATTTTTTTCTTGAAAATGCTCGTGTCGCATCCTTGGAAGATGTTCAACTTAAATATAAAGTATTTGGTATTTTTCCGTCTCTCCCACATTTGGTCCTTTCTCTAAAATTCTGATGTGTTACATTCGCAGAATTTCCCTACCTCTATCACTTTTACTCACAAAAGCTCACTTTTCTATCTACTTCATGGTAATCCAGTTAAACGCTTGTAAGTATGATTTCATTACACATTTCGCTGTAGGTAAAAGAGGGATGTAAGAGTACCGGATTTGATTCCCGTCTGGGGGAGCGAAATTTTTCTTTAATTAGAATTACCGTCCAAAGACTCTGGAAGAGTTACTATATGTTTCAAGTTAATAAAATATCCTACAGTCAGAGTTACAAACACTACCAGTTGTTTCTAAAGGCAAAGTCCTTGATATGAACATGGAAGTTAAAGGGGGAGCTACACAAATGAAAAAAAGTTTTAAGACTTGGATCAATGTATGCTGGCTTTGAAATCCCATATTCTGCACGACATCGCAGGGAACAAAAAATGTATTTTAAAGTATTGTAAAATACAAATCAATAGCAACGATTATAAACGATATGGTAACTGCCTCAGAAAAACGTATTTGACAAACTGCGTGTTTTAACGAGATCTGTATTTTTGTGTAGTAAGTTTACGTTATGTTCTACTAGTTATACATAATTGCACACATTTCATTCAGAATGAAGAGGACTTCACAGGAAATTAACAGAAAATTCAAGACATACGTTTTGTCATGTAATATCTTAAAACATATGACATTTTGTAAAGGATGGGGATTCCCTTGAAAATATTCGTATAGTATAGCGACGGTTATAGGTTTATTTTTAAAAAGAATGTGATAAACATGATTTTATAAAGTTCGAGATATTCAGGACAAAATTTGGTCTGCCAGGGTGGGATGAAATCTCACAGGAACCTACGTGACACTAAAGGGTGGAAGCCGAACTTTTGACACACGTCGCTTTGTTAGAAAAGTCCGCCACTGACGGTTTCAAAGTAATTTGATTCAGGGGACAGTGGAGCTGCTCCTGACAAGAAATTTCAAGGGACAGCCCATGCGGCATTTGCAAAGTGATACAAAATGTAGCAAGATTCAGAAGTCTTACAACGAGTTAAAAAAATCCATCCCTTACAACAAATGGGGATCGAAATGCGAAGCCACCAGAAGGCTTTTGCTGAAAAATGGCCTTGTAGCTGAAACTGACAGTTCGATAGGAAGATACGGAACTTTTTGTTTTGTTTTAACGTCGTGAGATTAATATACTCTCTAACGTCTACGCCTTCCCAACATTTCGTCACACTAACACATTCTTCTATTTAATTTTCCGGTTTCCTCGATTTTACTACACTTTAAGTATCTTTGATACCGATCCTATTAATTATTTCACCACCTCATCATCTATCATCTTATATATCCAAGTTTTATACTTCTTATCAACGCATTCTATATTTCCCTATGCTCTTGTTTGCTTTGTTTCAAACGGGTCTATTACTTAAAGTATTTTCACTTATTAAACTTTCCATTAATAGATCTCCTTTGAGTGTATTAATATTAATCGCACTTTCTGACATTAAATTATTACATAGTTTTAGATCTCGTAACAACTAGCTGTTTTATCGATGCTAAAAGTCCTGTATCTTTGTGGAAGACAATTTCTTTTGCCAAGTTTAAACACGCCATTCTGTCTTTTGATTTTCTATACTTTAATTCATTCTTCTTCCTTTGGAAGTACCTATTGCAACAAATTCATTAGGTATCAATCCAAATCACGCCATTTTTCGTATGTTACCAAGATGCTGAACTGAAATATCAAGTTTGGCTATTTTTATGTAGTTGTTCACAGATATGAGGATACAGGGGACCTAAAAGCGTCTATTTCCGATGAAATCGGAATGTTTACTGGATACGTGGTAGAGAAGTAAAATGAGAATGTTTACTACCCCCTGAAACATTATTTTCAATGCAGGCGTCACAACGGCCACCGTGGAATGGAAAACAAATCTGAGGTTAAGGGCGCAGAAGATCCCAGAGGCAGGAAAAAGAAATCGGTGGAAGAGATTGAATGACTGCATGGGGCAGCAAAGTTCGCCGAAGCCGGGTGTAAGAATGCCTGTTCTGCATTACTCAGATTCTTCACAGCTGACACGAACGTGGTCCCTCTGCCATTTCCCACACCACTTGACATGCTGACGGTTGAAAGACACCTTATTTATTGCCCCGGTGCCGATTATTTGCGTAACGTTGGTCACTGCGTTTTTATTTTAGCACCCTCTGTTGGTAGGAAGGAAAACAACCCGCCTGACAGCTTCCTAAACAGGAGTTTACTCAGCGTGTAAGTTATCAGTCTTTAAGGACCCCTACCCCTGGCAGATGAACGTTATGTTGATTTTAAGTACACCAGGATTCTTATGCAAAGGATAATTCCACTTCCTCTAATAAGTAAAAAAGGTTTTCACCCAAAAATAAATACTATTTTTTTTGTTCCATTTATCAGCCGCCTTTAACATCTCAGGTCATATCGGCGGCTTTGTCTTTGGAACAATTGCTCGTTGGCAATGACGTTCACTCGGTTTACTATTGCGTTACTCAATCTTTGGGTCGTTCTCGGTGGTGTAGTGGTTACCATGCTAGCCTCTAGTTCCCGAGGTCGCGGGTTCAAACCCGGCGAAGGGCTTCCTTCGGAAGGGAAGTAAAGCCGATGGTCCCGTGTCTTAGATTTACGGCACGTAAAAGAACCTCAAGCCTGATAAAGAGGCCTCTGAGCAAAATTACCGGTCTTTCACGTCCAATATAGAATGAGACGCTAAGAACCACAGCAGTTAAAGTGTGTCCATAAATAAAATTCAATTTTATTTTAATCTTTGGGTTTGTTTACTTTGAGTTTTCTATTTAAATATTAATTTTACAATACATTTACACTCTCACTCATACTTCCAGACTCTAAGGAGAATGGGGAATAACCTTGGTTAAAGAAAAAAAAATCCCCTGCTCCAGCCGGGAATCGAACCCGGGACATTTGGGTTAGGAATTTAACATGCTAACCACCAGACCATAGAGGAAGTCTTAAATAGAGATTTCAAGAAAATCTCCGCATCCCAAACTACCCTTTACATGGAAACACTATTGTTTTTCTTTATTTTCTAAAAAAGATGACTATTTTGATTTACATGCCATGTGTTTAGATCTTCGCATGACTTGTTTTTTGGGGGGGGAGGGGAGAATAGCCTAAGAAGTCCTCTTCAGTCTAAATGAATTTTGTGCAATTCTGTATAATTGGTAAATTGTAAGACAAACAAACACTTTTACAAAATTTATGTAGCTTTCTGTGACATTAACCATTTCCGAGATATCCATCACTACTGGTTTAATGTTATCAATGCCTTAACAAACACGTTTTGTTTCTAATAATGTCATACAGAGAGTATGGGATTTCAAGAACAGCATATTGCGATCCACTTTTTAAACATTTGACTATCGCTTCGATCTCCTATACAACGAAATGTGAGACCAAACTGTTTCCGTATAACGTTTAAGTAGACAGAATAATAAGCTTTTACAACAATCTTTTGTAGATACTACGATAAATTGTAGTAGTTAGAAAAAGTACCATCAGATTTTTACTTTGACTACCACTCACCTATGGTATGCAGGTACCGAAGTATTTTACTCCACTAAAACATTCGATATTGAATTTCACTCGAAATACATATTTGATATCTCCTGAGACTTCCCTCCCCCCCCCCCGCCCCACCCCGCCCCGCGCCGCCAAAGCAAGCAGTTTTAGAAAAAGGTCCATGTGGATTTGTGTTTGTGTATGCGAAATTTTCTGATAACAGAACTGACTTTGGAACTGATTCCTGCATTTGTTTGGGAAAAAATTTCCACACGTAAAAATCCTGTCTCCTAAATGAAATATGAAACGCTTCTCGTTCATATGAAAGCGGCTATACTGAATTACTTTGGTCTTCTTTGAATACGTTAATAAAAGTTAAAAATGAATAAATTACCTTAGGAGTGAGTTTAGAAGTAGATGTTGTCTGTTCTATATCTGGTGCCCACCTACCAGTCCGTTTTAGGTGTATTACTTTATAGCAAAATTACGATGTGAAGACGACAAACGCAGCCATCGTGTCGCTGTCGCACATGCACAATGGGAACTGCCAACCTAAGTGAAAAGTGAAATCCGCGGAAAAAGCGATGTGTTGTTGTTGTTCTTCTTCTTCAGTTTGTATTGCCGCTGACAAAAACAAAACGCCAGAAGTTTAATTTTTGATTGTTATAGCGAAAGTTGTGTTATATTAAAATGTTATTTGCATTAAAAGTTTAATAATGAAGTTGCTTTACAGTAACACTGGTAGATAATTAATGATAGAAAGTTAACCTAAGCTTATATATATGTATATAAAACTAAACCTAAGCTAATCTAACCTCCCGTGAATCAGAAACCTAAGCTTAGGAACTCGCTTCGCTCGCGTGATTTGATGTAACCATTGGTAACTATTAAAACTAGGTTATATATATATATATATATATATATATATATATAAAAAGTTAAACCTAACCTCCCGTGAATCAGAAACCTAAGCTTATATAAAACAAAACTAAACCTACCTACCTAACCTCCCGTGAACCAGAAACGTAAAAAAATTAATAAACCTAAAACAAAAAGTAATTAGGAACGCAGGTTGAGATCGTTGGCGGTATCTTACTGGCTTTGGCGGTATTTCTTATTCATATGTTGCCAGCATTGTATTGAAGCTAGAGGATGACATAGGTGACATCTGTAGGACCTGTAATACATCACTTGCATCGCTTCTGAAGACCAAAGTAAAGCAAAAAGTCGGAAACCGCTCCCATATTTATCCATTATGGTTTAAAACAAAAATACTTACTATACAGTAAAAGGTGCATGCAGAATAATCCAGAATATTAAAGGAAGGAGCGAATGCATGCTGTTCGGATGAAATGATGTGACCCCCCCCCACCCAGCGACGACACTTATACAGCAGAAACCACTGCCATTTTGAGCTGCAAGCCGTTAAAACAATCGGTAAAAATCGCTGCATCAATGTCGCCAACATCTGCAAACCTAACGTGGATCATTGTGGTTTCACTTCAGAGATGCGGCTACGGTCCACTCCTCTTATAAGAATCATCCCTAGGCTACGCTTTGCGGCTTAGGGCCGCGGAAGTGGACCCATAATGCCTCGGGTGTGGTCCGTATACTAATTGTTTATAATGAAGTTTTAAAAGATTATGATTTGTTCATTACATATGTTGTTCATGTTATCTGCATTCATAATTTGCGTTGGAAAACGTGTTAGAATGTATGTTGTGTTCTGGAATAAAATAGTAAGAGATCCGTGTGTTATACGAGTATAGTGTCGAGCCATTATTAGATACGGGGGCATTTTGAATTACTTTGGTCTTCATTGAAACTTCAATAATCTGCATTACGTTGGTCTTCAAACCAACATTTGAAATCCCAAATAGCTGAAAACACGATTGAGCCCTCAGCCTCAAAGCGTAGCCAAGGGATGTTTCTTAGACGGAGAGGAATATAGCAGTTGCGGCCGGAGGCAGTTGCGAAGCGACGACAGGGCGTAGCCGAGGGATCTGCGCGTCTAAAACTCGAATGATTCACGTTCGCAGAAATTAGTAACAACACACCGCTTATTTAGCGGATTTCACTTTTTATTTAGGTTGGCAGTTCCCATTTTGAATATGTTTTAGCGAAAAAATGGCTACGTTTGTTGTGTTCATAACGCATTTTTCCTGTAAAAGTAAAACACCTAAAAGGGGCGGGCAGGTGGGCTCCAGCTATTGAAGAGATCACATTTACTTCTAAACTCACTCTTAAGGTAATTTATTCACTTTCCTTTTGCTTTTATAAGCATTTTCAATGAAGACCAAGTGCAGAATCGCCAAAACACGACTATATAAGGGCGGCTTAACCGTTACTTTTGTTAACGTTTTCAGTGAAGACCAAAGTAATGTAAAAAAGCCAAATACGAGAGTATTACCGGAATAAGAATTAGAAGAAATTATCCACCTATTCAAATAAAATAAAATGAAAAGCATAATTTAGAGCCTTTATAATTCTTATAAAAATAAAATAAAAGTTTAAATTAACAGGATAATTAATGCAAATTTAGAATTATCCATATTGTTTTCTAAAATTAGCATACCTGAGTATAGAGTAAACTGACCATAGCGTTGCTGCGTTTAATTTGGTCGATTTTTCAATGAAATAAGCAAGCAATACACACTCGGTATATAGTGTTTGGCTTTAACCTTCCCGCACCATATTCCAGCAGATTTTTCAGGCAACAGTTCTCTTGAAGTTATGTTCACTATTGCTGCCACGTCTGCTGGAATGCCAATCACTGAATTTAATTTACTTCTCGTCTTCATAATTCACAATTCAGAACTATTTAAATATTGAAACGTTAAACACACACAATGTCGTCCAAGCTGTTTATATCAACAATGGCTTCCTACTAGCGTCAAGCCAACAAACCTGATGACGTAGTTGAAAACCTGCGTTAACCTTTTTAATTGAATTGTAAAGTGCAAAAACAATATAAGTAACATTTTTTAGAAAACCAATTTTATTAGTAAATTTTGAAGGTTGTACATAAACGCATTCTTTATTTGGCATATGTGAATGGCCTATATGTAGTGACAAAGTTCGGCTTTGTTGCAAATACAAAAATCTTGTTATTCTTAAACGAAATGGGATTGGCCAACCTGGCGACTGCAGATTGGCATAACAACTGCTAATACAAACATAACCTCTTAATTACTTGCTGCTTGTTGGTAAAACACGCCAATTAAGCATTGTTTTAATTCTTTTGGGCTTTAATGGACGAGATTTTGGCTGAAGAAGCAATTTGAGTCCGTGAAGAAACAACATTAACATTGAAATAAATAATGGAGGCCTACATTTGACAGAAGGTCACATGTGTCTGATTTTTCTTATGCCCCAATGTTACAAAAGAAGGAAAATGAACATTTAAAAATCTCAGCATTTAACAATTCTGACCATTCAGAAGGCAAGGTTTACTGGTGGTATCACTCCCTTTCAGACACTCACACTAGAACGATATTTTGGCATGGCCTACAACCGACACTACTGATCACGAGGACTTAGGACACATTGAAGAAATTAAGTCTATCACTTCTCCTTGAAACTAACATAATAACAGTATGTCTCCATTACTCTTTAACATATATTGGTGAAATTGCTAGATTAGTAGTAAATCTTTTTATTCAACCAATTTAAAAAAAAAAAGACTACCCATCAACTACATCATCTGGGAACTACATGTTCCCAGATGACCACATTATTATATCTAATTCAGAATAAATTCTTCAAAATTCAACCTATGCATTGAATAAAATAGCAAATGAATGTAGCAATACAATTTCCCTAAGTAAAACAAAAGTGATGGCGTTTAAAGGAAAAGAAAGTGTAAGATCAAAACTATTATAGAAGATAAGATTGTGGAACGGGTGACAGAATTTAAATATTTAGGATGCAATTTAATTTTCTAAGATGTGAAATAACATATGGGTCTGAAATAGGCATTAATAAAAAGCTAAATATATTCAATTACATAACGGGAAACATAAAGAGAACACAAAAAAACTAGAAAAGATTCAATAATAAAATTATATAAAGCAGTGGCCATCCCCACAGTAACTTATGGGTTTGAAACATGGACGGTGACAGTAGAAAAGGAGGATACAGACAGCTGAAATGAAATTACTCAGACCTATAGCAGGATACACAAGACTGGATAAAAAACCAAATAACGAAATAAGGCAAAAGTTAAAAATAGAAGAATCAAATAAAGTAATAATAGAACATAGAACTAACTGGAAACACTACTTAGAAAAAAATTCATTAAATAGGATACCCCGAGCAACATATAATTACATACCCCAGGGATACAGAAACCCAGGACGACCAAAAAATAGAGATGGGCACAAGATTTTGGAAGTAGAAGAAGAAGAAGGATGCAGTTTATTATATAAAACAATCTTGATAAGTTAAAAACATCTCTGCTATGTTTCATTCACATGACTTTCTCTACCCTCTATCGTTTATTAGTGGGTATACAAATTATTCTTACGAAAGTTTATTTTTCTATCTACTACATAATTTAATCGAGATAAACCTTTGCAGAAATAGCTACATTACACATTTCGTTACAGATACAAAGAGAACAGCGACAGTCAAATGTTTAAGAGCTGGACGCTATACAGCGGCCTTAAAATGCCATATTGTTACCATGCAATTGCCAGAAACAACTAATAATCGATGGGACTTAAAAAGAATGACGTATAGAACAAATCAAACCATTGATAACGGATATCTCGAAAATGGCTGATGCCACAAATTAGTAAATTGTGTGCTTTAAAGAGAAATGCACTTTTGTGTACTACGTTTTCGTCTATCGCTTAACGTTTACCAGTTTGACAAGATTATACAAAATTCCTTCCGTATAAAGAAGTGTTCACAGACTATTCCCAGGTAATTCAAATTACACATTTTATTTGTCATGTAAATATCCTTAATATATGGCATTTTAATCAAAATCGATAGAGCCATTTTTGGAGAGTAAAAAAGGTTTCGAAAAATGTTCCATGTAAAGAATAGTTGGGGTGGGGGATTTCCGTGAAAAATCGTTGTGTCGCATCCTGGGAAGCTACGGACCTAAATACCAAGTTTGGTATTTATCCGACGTTTCGTTTTTGAGTTATGCTGTTCACAGACACACATGCGCGTGCGCGCGGACCTTTTTCTAGAAATTATTTTATTTATACAGCGGGCCTCCAAACACGTATTTCCGGTGAAATCTCGGTATCGAATTTTTGGGTGGAGTGCAATACCTTCACTATCTACTATGTACGTGGTAGGGAAAATAAAAATGGAAGTCTTTAATTATTCTAATGCTACATTAAAAATATGTTTTAAAACAACAAATCAAGAAGAGGCATTATATTAACATTTCATAAAGTAATGTCAGTGCCAAAAGTACTGTACGGGAGTGAAGCATGGATAATAACAGAGAAAAATAAAAGGAGACTCGAAGTAAATGGAATGAAGTTTTTAAGATCAGTGGCAGGATATAAGAGAGAAGATCATAAAAGAAATGAAGATATAAGAAAAGAATTAGGTAAGTGGATCAGAAATTAATACAGAGTGTCTACCATTCCATTTTAAGAATTATAAACCAATAGGGAAAAGTAACATTGGAACACCAAATAAAAGGTGGCAGGAACAGGATATAGATTGCTATAGACGGAAATTCTAATGCAAGAAGGAAGAAGAGGAAGACTTCTACTTGAACTACTGAAAATAATTGTAATACTTAAAAACTTAAAATATAACATATTTATTTAATGCAATGTTTACCTTAAAACTTCATTAAGTGAAAAAAACTACGTAAGTATCTACAGCGTCATATTTGATATTTTAATTCAAAATACGAAAAAGTATGTCCGTAATTAATTTGGGTTTACTAAATATTATCTATATAAAAGTAACAAGAAATATTACTCCTCACAAATTCAATTTTCATGGCATTTAATTAAAATATTTTCATAGAAAAAATGTGTTACATACTTGTGGTAAGAGGAATTACAAAAGTGGTATAATTGAGAGACAGTTTTGCAATGATTCTCGCACTAATGTTACAGTATATACTACAACGCCTTCGTTTTATGCCAAGGCCGCGGATCGCGCGAATGCGTACTCCGCACACGGTCTACTACACTGCGGGGTTTTCTGTTCCGTAACTTCACGTTACTTACTCACGAATGTTAGTAACATATATTTAATGAGTACTAACCTTGTTATTGAAAATGGTGTCCATATGCGCGAAGACATTCGTGAAATCGTCGGATGAAATTACCATTCACACGTATAAGTTCTTGTGTAATCATAATTTCTGCTTTTATATTGTCCTTAAGTTTGTCTATGGTGTGGAGATTGTTCCCATAAACTTTATTTTTTAACATTTAGCGATCCCGTTGTTCTAAATTTATTGACCAAACATTCACAGTGTCTCTACCTGGAACTGGATAATCAGGAAATTGCTGCTGAAATTGTCTACATACCTGTCTACGTGATTCAGTTTACTCGTGTGCATCATACATAAGAATGAGCTGTTCAGGAGTGAATGTGTGGCAGGCATTTCCGTGGACTAATAATAGAATAACATTCTTAAGGAAATCACACACAACACACGTATTGTCGAAATACTTCACAACACGAAGACAAAGCAACGACTGAGACAGTTCACAACTAATAAACGTACCCTTGACACATCCTGCGCCGCTTCTGCGCAATGGCACAATACCGAGGTCACTGCCGTCTCGGCCGATACACATATAAGAAGGTTGTGGCCTTGGCATAAAGCGTAGGCACTGTATTTTACTTAGGGGTTTCAGTTAATTAAATCGAGTTTTATTTATAGACGCTCTTTAACTGCTATGGTTCTTAGCGTCCCATTCTATATTGGGCGTGGAAGACCGGAAAGTTTGCTCAGAGGTCTCTTTATCAGGCTTGATGTTCTTTTACGTGCCATAAATCTATGATACGGGACCATCGGCTTTACTTCCCTTCCGAAGGAAGCCATACTAAGGATTTTCACTCCTGGAATATCCATCTCCGGGTTTGAACCCGCGACCTTGGAAACTACAGGCTGGCATAGTACACGGGTTTTAGTGATCAGTGGTTAGAGTGAAATTGTAGTGTTTGTGATAAACGTGACCAAAGAGATTAGGAATAGTAAAGTTAAAAGTGAAGTATAAGATATATTGAACTGAAATGAGGATAGAATGTTAAGAGAAGTGGAGTGATAGGTATTAAGCTTATTTTCAGAAGGTGGATAAGTGAATTACTTATATACTAGTGCAATGTATAAACTGCTACCAAAGAGTGATTTAATTAATAGTAAGAACTAAATGCCAGCTAATGTTATGAATAAACGTTTTTGTGGTATACTCAGGTGAATTAAGGTTAAAAGGTGAGATTAAGTGGAAGGAAATAAACACTGATTGTGGACAAAGTGGGGTACATATAACTTTAAGAACTATATATACACAGCATTAATATTAATATGAAGAACGAAACAATAATCAAAGAAATCCTTGAAGGATTTTGAAATAATTGAAACGTTGGAAAGAACAAATTATAGGATAAATCGTCCAGCACATTTATATTGCTGGAAACCAGTGATTAATAAATTATTATGTTTTAAAATCTTGGGTTAATGTTCTAATGGCTGGTAGTAGTTATGTATTTTCTGGCTTCACGGCAGTAATTAACTAATGATTAAAAGTGGGCAGTAATTTTATTTTAGTGTGAATTTTTAATTTAACTTTATTATTATTTTCCTTTTTGGTTTATGTAGTTTTAGTTGCTTAGTTATAAGGTAAATCTTTAGAACTGTTAAAGAGTGGAATAAATTTTATTTTATTTACTTTTGAAAGATACTTAAGGGTTACGCGCCCACACTTTGAGAACCAAAGCCTAAGTGATTGCAGTAGTTGAAAGTAAACTTGACGTTGCCATGGTAACTAGCGTTCGCTAGATGAAGTTTCAAGAGAACGAAACAGATTCCTGCTTTCTGTTATTTATCCAAGTACCTACCGCATTTCGCTCTCTCTCTCTCTCTTTCTCTCTCTCTCTCTCTCTCTCTCTCTCTCTCTAAAGAAGGCAGACATTTCTTCTTTACAAAGTTTTAAATTCCTTCCTTTTTCTTGAGTTAAGAGACGGAGTTCATTCCGTAACAACCAGAAACGACTGTAATATCGAAATTTCTAACGAATTGCTTTTCAGAACTTGTTTTAAATACATGTTTTAGAAGCGGAGGAAACCTGTTAAAACTTTGCTGGTTGTAACATTTATTTTATCCTTGCTTTTCATATCGCGGCACCTTGTTAGTGTTCTTTCCTATCTCTCTTTGCTTTGTGTGAAAAATAAGATGCAAAGGCTCTCTTCTTGTGCTCTTATTTCTATATTCTCTGTGACGTACTTCCACTTGGAACATAACAGAGCCAGCTGCGAAAACATTTACAAGATTTACCTCCTGGATTCTACACCAGATAGTTCCCTTGAGGGAACTTTTTATTTATCTTACTTCCCCAATGAAAAGGTTGGACTAAGTGTAGTAAATACAAACAGGGTTCATAAATTTGAAATAATAATATAATGTTAAATATCTAAAATAAAAATAATAAAAACAAAATAAAACTGCAACAATACAACAATTAGAAATAATATTAGCAAAATACTGCCAATTTAGTAAAGTATATAAATGGTTTCTCAAAATATAAATGGAATGGTTAACCGCTGCCAAAGCTATTAAAATGTATTTAATAACATTCACATAATAAATTCAGTAAGCAGATTTCACAAAAACAAACAAACACAAATTTTGAGGAACCCCCTCCCTCATTGTATGCGAATGAGGTCAGAACATGTATTAAGTTCAACATATTTCAAGAATACAATCTGAAAGGGGATATAAAAAAACAAAAGAAAAATCCACCCAACCAGCCCCCCCCACACACACACACAAATCAATATTAAAGAACAATTGTACAAAAGCAGATTGTAACTTAAATAAGTAAGGAACAAGCGAGCTAGCTAATTCCAGGTAAAAGAGAATTATAGGTAGAGCCCACCTTTCCCCAAGCTAATGATCAGGGAACTTGTAGCAGTAAGGAGAAATAGAAAGAGAGAGATATAGAAAGGACAGAGACAGAGATATTGAATCTGCTTCCTGTCGCGTCACAAGAACGCGTATGCGAAATCTTTTGGAGCAGAATATTCTCATATATAATACGGTAACGCGGTCTGAGGACCAATTAGAAACGTCATTACATTTTGAGGCGCGGAGGTAAGGGTCACCAGGTTTAGGTATAAAAAGGGGAAGAAAGCCCCAGATTTACACTCTGTTATAGAATCTCGTCGACACACAGTGTTACTCTCTGGACGACAAATGCACGTGTGTGCGCATTCGGATGGGAAGCATGTGCAGTTAGTTTAGGCTCCTAATTTATTATAATGGGAAAAGCTAGCCGTTCATAAATATTTATTGGATAATAAACCACATCCTTAAGGGAAATTGAGTGTATTTTAATTTGCCTCACATACGAAAACTCTGAGCTCCATGAAATTAGCTAGATAGGCAGGTAATGATTAGGAATGGAGAATACAGCAACCGACGAGCAGCAATAGCCGAGGACAAGAATACTGCAGCAGAGGGCATCGACCAGAGAAACAGCGTTTTCCAGCTACAAATCTGAATATTTCCATTAAATTGCACTATCACAAACTATCTTTTAATAAATTATTCGTTTTTTATACTGAAAGAGAACTAAGAATTTTGACTAAAATGTCAAACATGTTTGTTGACATGAAGAATAACAACATATACCTATTTAATTTTCCATAAAAAGCGAACACTTAAGAAACCGACAAAATTCGATAAAAGAAAAAAAAATTCACATAAACTTTCTATACCCACTATCGTTTATTTTTATATAGCTTCTATAAACTACGTTTACAAAACCATATTTTTGTCTACTTCATGTTGTCGAGATAAACGTTTGCAGACTTGGATTTAGTTATTTATTTAGGAATTATCTGTCATACAGTAGTTTTTCTACAACCCATTCATAATTTTATTTCTCCACAAATTCCTATCCTATGCATCTTCATCTGTTAGTCCTTTAGACCCATACTACTTCTCTCTTCTATTACTTTCAATACATTTTTTTTCACACATCCATTATTTCCGAATTTTTGTATTTCTAGTCTTACCCATTTTTGAGATTTGGGAAGCCCTCCGCCAAAAATCCATTTAGACTTAGTTTCGTTACACATTTCGTTGTACGTGCAACGGGAGTAAGAAAACAGAAGCGAAACCAACTGTTAAAATGCGCATTGCTCTTTCCATAACATTGCCAGAAACAGCTGAATGGCGAGGCAGTTCAAAAAACGACAAAGTATTGAAACATTCAAACCAATAATAGCGCACATACATAAGAAACAGCCTGTGTTGCAACAAAAGTTGTTGTGTACGTTTTAAAGGACATCTACATTTCGGGCTTTGTTCCAGGTTTATCTTCCAGAATTAGTTCACGCTTTGACCGGTAGGAGGTACTTTGTGGCTGTGCTGTTCATACGGAAGAACCACCAACATCTGAACGGAATTTATGCAATCCACAACTGCAAAGCTTCCAAATTATGGCTAACACAGTGCGGCGATACCCTTGATGGCTGAGCGCCAATTTGGCGGCACGGGATTTGCAGGAATGGTCCCGAGTTTGATGCTAGCTCAGGGATTTCCATGGAACTTGGATCTAGGGTTGGTGTTTAATACGCTGATTCGTTTTCCTGCCCGTTTATTTCCTGTCACCGTTTTAAAAGTTGACTCCTGATATTACCTCGCCACACACACACACACACACACACACACACACACACACACACACACACACACACACACACACACACACACACACACACACACACACACACATTTCTTTACTGCTGTGCTTCAAACCATCGCCCCTATCCACCGGCACATTCGTTTTTACAATCACCTCCAAGGAAATGCCACGAAGAAGAAATATTTACTAAACTCTCCTGTTTCTTTATTTCAAATTTCCTATCCCCCATTTCACTATCGCTTGATTTCTACCTTCTTTCTTATTGGATGCCTGGGGGTAGTAAGAGCACTGGCACTTTTTCTACACATCTGCTTTTCAGGCGACCTAACGGTACACTAACAACAATTGAGGGAAAAACCAACCCCGTTTCCGGCCTGTTGCTGGCACTGCCTTTTCAACCCATTTTCACCTTTACATGTAATACTCACTTCCCAGTCTTATTTAATAATACTATTCCTATTGTTATTAATATATATTTTCCATATGGTTATAATTTTATATTTAACTACGCAAAACGTACTGCTTCAGCCGCCAACCTTATGTGAATGACTGATTTAGAACCCTAAGCTGCAAGGCGTAGCCCGGGGTTGAGAGCTCCAAGTCGTAAAGCGTAGCGGAGTGAAACAGTTAACCATGGAACGACGACAGAGCGTAAAAACCAGAGCTGTGAAACCAAATCCCAATGAAGAAATACGACACTTCATTTGATGGAATAGAAAGGGTAGGTAAGGAGCGTGTTTGGAAGAACTAAAAATATCACTACTTTCACGGATTTCACTAGCAATCATGAGTTGGCACTATCTTTCGCGTATGCGCAGTAGTAATAAAATATTGGCTTTAGCGATTTATTTCGTATAGAAGAAATTGTCTTAGGAAGGATCGGTGGCTCTCCAACTGCTCAATTTAAACTGTGTAATATACGCATTTTCCTTCTTCGAACAATTTTTTTCCCGCATTTCAATCGGAAGGTATATATGGAACCGTTACCTACATCTCTTGGGGGTAAGTTTTTGTATATCTCTTATGGTTTACCGGTTATACAAAATTATGCAGAATTCCTTCGAATGAAGAAGACTTCATAGGCTAATTCCCAGAAAATTAATGGTTATCATTTTCCGTTATGTAAACAGCAATAGCTTTAATGCGTGTGATATTTTAATCAAAATCGTTACAGGCATTTTTTAGAGAATAAAAAAAAAGTTTGGAAATGTTCCCATGTAAGAGTAGTTTAGGTGGGAGGATTTTTTTATAAAATTTTCTGCATATGAATAATTTACTGAATCTCCCATAAATAGCTACTGGTAGGAAAGAGCAGCGACTATTGTATAGTGAATCTTTTAAAGATCACATTACTCTAATAGATGAGACAAGATGATGGTACGCCACTGGCGTGTTTAACTATGAGAACCGTTTAAACTGTCAGTGCCAAGATTCCGGTGTTTGCACATGTGTGTAAATGAGTTGGGGTTGCAACACGGCAGCGGGGGGTGGGATTTAAAACGGTTGGGGTGCGCCACCCTTCGGAGAGAGGGTGACTGACTAGCTACTAACTTTATTTGCTTACTTCACAAGAACGCGCTTGCATGCGGAATGTCCCCGCGACAGATTTGCGTTTTAATCCCCCCCTCCCTTCAACCCTCTTGGCAAGGGTTTGTTGTCGCAACCTTCGGGCTAATTTCTCTCCTCCCTCCCAGCCCTTATTGATCACACGACCCACTTCATTACTGTCCTAGCCTGTCTAAAAAAAATGGAACACGCCGCTCTCTTGGGGCATCGAACCCTGTTCTATGTTACCGCAATGCGATTGGGATGTCTAGAGTTCAACAAATGAAATTGCAGGCTCATATAAAATTATTTGTGCCCTCGAATAAACATTTTGGGAATTGGCAGGATATAATGCTATTACAAGAAACCGCCCTGATTTTAAACAGAATTCTATGAGCATTTCTTATCACTGATAATTAATTAATATTGCGTTCACCATAAATCAATATATTTAGTATTTATGTTACATTTTATTCGTGTATCAGTAAAAATAAAAATACGTTGAACCTGGAGCAATCACAGGCGTCTATCCTGTCAGTTTTATCGTTCTCATTTTACTACCTCGATTTCCTATTTCCTTTACTGGGTTATGTCGTAAATTGCGGAATACTCTAAAGAAAGTCAGTACCTCTATTCAATGATAATGACTGCGATCTTAACAATTGTTCATTTAATAAGAGACTACAATGCATTATCATAGGTTGCTAACACGGATGCTAACACGCATCAATATTTTGGTACATAGCATATTTGTCCTGAGATTACATACAGCTCAGACTTTAGACAGCCAGAAATACTCTTAGGGAAGAGAACTGCGAAAAAACTGACATTTTGGATTTTGAGCCAGTATTTTTAACACTTAAATAATTTCAGTCTAATTATATAATATATAAATTCAATAGCAGACCGCCTTGAAACAATATGTGTATGTAATAATTTGTAAAATGTATGTAACAGTCATTGCGTATGCTTATATTAGTGTATCCATGTGTAATAATGTTATGTGAATATATTACGTAATTTAATAATGTAGGAGCTGTGAGAATAATAAGTTAAAAGTTGCTAACAATGAGGTAACCTTGAGTCAATAATGAGTAAGAAAGTTTAACAGTACTACTTGTGATTCTTAGAGTAACAATAATGTAATTTAGTGACAGTTTATAAAATAGCCAATCAACAACCTGAAAAAGCTTTAGTTAAATGAAGGTATTCTATTGGAGTAGGATTAGCAATCAGAGACTTGAAATACAGAAATTTACAAGTTTAGACGGTAGAAATAAATCCAGTTGCCTGCAGACAGAGTTACTAACCAGACGCAAAAAGTGTCCTCGAGAAATATAATATGTATTCGTGTGAGACGAAAAATAAGTTTACGTGTAAAAAAGTGCAATTAATTAATTAAAGAATCTCACAGCCCCCTATATAGTGAAGTGCTATTTAAATCGTATCAAGTATTAATAAAAGGAGTGAAGTAAAAATTACAATCTTTGTAAGCCTACATTCATAGTCGTATCACAACCCTGCCAAGAGAAACGTGTCTCTAACAAATACTGACGCAGCCGAGGCAAACATAAATATAATATTTAAAGTAACAGTAAGAATACATTTGGGGCGAAGGCTACCGGAAACTCTTTACTATACGTGGGGTTGCAACTACTACAAGTTCGGCTCCCCAACAGTTGAAATACGATACAGCTCCTTCTCAAATACACCTTTCTCAATTTTTATGCTAATTATAAATTTCAATTTCTTCTTTAATTTGGTATACATTTTACCACGTACGCATAATAATTATATTTTAAATGTTTTTAAAATGGCCCTGATTCTCTATTTTGTAGTGAATCCTGCGCCACTTCACGGAAAAATAAAATCATAACTCCTACATACTTTGGAGTAGAAGTAAACTTTGGCCCCATCTTTTAGAAGTTTTGCTCGACAAATTGTTACTACTGGTAAGTACGCCAGCTTCTGTGTGTTCAGGTGGTTTCTTTCTTTGCAAATACGTGCAAGTGCTTCGAACAGCTTTTTCTAGGAATCACTTTTCTGGCATAAATGAGTCGTTTTCTTACGAGAGGCGATCAGAAACTCAGGTTACAAAGCCTGCAGTGAGACATGTGCATTTTATTTCATACAACCAATACAGTCAAGTGATAGAACATACATTAGCTTATTTTTCACATAGTCTCCATGTCGGTTTAGGCACTTGTCGCTTCGCGGGACGAGTTTGAATATTCCCTCCTGGTAGAAATCCTGTCTTGCGTGTTCAGCCACGTTGTCGTGTTTCACCTCCTCGTCTAAGCGAATCGTCGGCCTTCTAAGTGCTCCTTCAAGTCAGGAAAAAGGTGCAAGTCGCTTGGAGCGAGGTCCGTGCTGTAGGGAGGGTGGTTGATGATGTCCCAGCGAAATTGCTTCAACAGCCTGGTGATCTTCTGGGCTGCATGAGGTCGCGCGTTGTCGTGAAGGAAGTCCTGGCCGTTTCCTCCCGAATGCTTCACACAATCGTGTAAAGATCTCGCAGTATCGGTCAGTGGTCACTGTGTGCTCTTTTCCAAATACTTCACGAGTAGACATCCGCGCTGTCCCAAAACACTGTAGCCATCACCTTCCCGGGAGATGGCGTCACCTTAAACTTCTTTGTCTTTGGAGAGGAGGGGTATTTCCACTCCATTGACGATCACTTACTGCTAGGGGTGTAGTGGTGGATCCATGTTTCGTCACTCGTGACAATGTGGTGAAGAAAACTGTTTCCTTCTGTGGAGAACTGTTGCAAAAGTTGCAGACTTGCCCCCATGCACTTCTCCTTGTGTTGATTGGACAGATTTCATGGAACCCATCGGGAACAAATTTTCCGGTGCTGCAGAATATTGTGAACAATGTGACGAACGCTTCCGAACGACATTCCCAACTCTACCATACCGTAATGCCATGCAAGCTATATTCAAATCTCTTGATGCCGTGCTGGGTCGACCACTGCAATCCTCGTCGGTGACGTTTTCTCTACCGGCCGCATATTTTCGACACCCTTCTGCGACATGCTGACGAGATATGACTCTTAATATCCCCTTACTACAAATGTTCTTAGAGCACAGATAGAAACCAGCAAATTCAATGCGACAATTACATAATCATTCACTATTTTCGGGAGTATAGATCATGTGACCGTTTTTTTAAACTTTCTGAAGTTCTGTTCGTAAGTGTTGTCAATCTCTAATAATACCGCATGAGTTATTTAGTGGTGTTAAGTTATACCTTTAATTAACTTCTGGGTGGGCGGGCAGCTACTTACATGACCTGGTGTTCACGTTTCGTCCTGCTGTGCGCACCACATGGGCTTCCTCGGGAATATATTATTTTTCTTTTTAATTAATGACAATTAACTACTTAACATAAACTGTAAGGAAGGCTCGCATGCACCTGTAACTGAGGCTTTGTCCTAATCTTAATGCCATATTCAAAGTTAGCTATTCACTTTGAATATGTATTAACATGCATTTAAAAGTTGAGTTAAATGGGGTATTTCAGTGTTACAGTTACTTGAGAAAGTACGCATATATAAAGATATGGTATGCTTCTGGATTCAGGCTTAACTGGATGCAGGACTCCAGAATTTTTTCGTCCCCATCTTAAAAACTTCTAGCATTCAAACTAACGGAGAAAAAAAATTCTCATGTTTAATATGCAGAAACAACAGCTTATATTACTTTTTTCAATATTTTCCTTTCGTTAGTTTGGTTTTTTTTTTAAAATTGCACAAATTTCCTCACTACTTCGTGAGCTGTTGACAAAATGATCTTACATGCATTTAGTAGAGCAGATTGTTAACAACACACAATTTATGTCAAGTACACTTCTTTGCCGGGTTAAGAATTTTGGAGAATTCTTTGTTTTTGGTTGCAATTTTCAAATGCTTAGGTTTCTTTTTCAAGTGCCAAGTCGCTATTTTTTTCTTGTGGTCATGCAAACAGCATTGAATTTCAAAGCCATCATATAGCGTCCCGGTTTTTAAAAACCAGACTATTGTTTTCTTCTAGTTTATCCTTCTTATAGCTACAACGAAATGTGTAATGAAAGCTTATCTCATTTAAAGGTACTGAACGAACGGAGGGGCAGAGCACAGCACGCAGACCCTTATACTTCTATCGCGACCCTGGGAGGGAGGGATGAGGGGACACACCCGAAGGGCGACCAGATCCTAATAACGACGGGCGCAAGCGCGAACGGAGTCCCTAATGTTTCCAGATTGATCGCCCCCAACGCCGCCCGGCCACACCCATGGGGCCCGAGCCTCCGGGACCTGCCCGAAAGCACCCAAAGCCGAGTCGTCCCTGGACGACGTCAAGGAGACACCTACAGGAGCGCATAGCCACCATCAAGCCGCAAGTCGTCGTCAGGTCGTACAATACTGAAAACAGATGACAATGAAGATGATAAGGGACAGAAGAGTCGTGGTAGAAGATGAATCACTCCAGCATTCGCCTGCCGACCCGGGGAAACCACGAAGAACCACGGATCTGAGTGGGCGGTCGCCGGGGACCGAGCCCGGAACGTCCCGAATTCTAATCGCACACGTTTCCGCGGCGCCACCTTGCTCAGTTTATCTCGATTAACAAGAAGTAGGTAGAATAATATGCTTTTGTAGGAATATTTTGTAGAAAAATGAATGGAGAAAGTAATGTGAACGCTACACAGATTTTTCTACGTACTTGTTGAAATATGCAGTGAAAATTTATGCAGCTATATCAAATTCGAAGCGAAGGTTACACATTGAATTAAATTTTACGCTAGGCAGAAGAACGAATAATTATACTTAAACCTACAGACAGTACCTACGGCGTGCGGTGTTTTCACTTAAGGCTGTTTGCACACATAAACAGCCAGGAGACGGCTGATTCACCCGGTATAAAAACACAGATAAGGCATGAAATAGTTCCATGCGTACCTAAGGGAATGCGTGGCTATAGCGTGCTAAATTAGCCCTTATCGTAAAATAGGGCTTGGTTTTCTGGATTTTAATTTAGCAAAGTGAATTTATATCGCCAAGCCGTCACGCAGCATTGCGTGAAGAAGGACCAGTCTCATGACATCATCGATCTGGGACTCCAACCCGTCTGCCCCTCAGAAAACGTTTTAAAGTTGGGTTTATCTTGCGCACATAAGCACCATTGTCCGCCGCGTTCTTCATGTTCCGATAAGAATACCTCAAGGAAAAGCCTTTACTATTAGGCCCCCGAGGCTTTTAGCACGTAAATGACATGTACCAGAAGATTCCACTATCTCTCGGATACAGAATATCAACCTTCTCTAAGACTAACCTATAGTAAATAAAGTAAGTATTGTATTCCACCCAATAACTTGATGATGACAAATACATGTCTTGATATCTCTTAATTAAGAAATCATGTTTAGAGAGAGGTTCATGTGTGTCTGTGAACGGCATCTTCCAAGGACTCGAGTTAATGATTTTCTTCAGCAACATCTACTACGAATGCTGTTAGTTTTTCGGCAATTAAATTGAAGTTAACGAATTCTTGTTGTCATGATAATTATATCCAGACATAAGGTGGACAAATAATTATCTAATATCAACAAGTACGAGTTTGAAACTAGTAATTATTATACGCTAGCACCGTTAGCAACTCCCAGGAGGTCCAGGGTTCGATCCCCGGCGCCACCCACTTATATCAATGGGTTTTTCGTGGTTTCTACGGGTCGGCAGGCGATTGCTGCGGCGGTTTATCTTCTACCACGACTCTCCAATCCCTCATCATCTTCATTGTCATCTGTTTCAGGGCTGTAGGACCAGGCGACGGTGTTCGGCGGGTTGCGGCTGGACGGTGACTGCGGGACTGCTCAGGTAGGACCCGCCTTCAAAGTGGGCCTTACCAGGGGAGACCGCCGGGGGTTAGTAGGCTTGTGGATGAGACCAGGCGGGTTCGATCTGGAAACGTTAGGGACTCGTCCATGCTTGCTCATCATCCCAATATGATCGCCATCAGTTTTCTACTCCTCATTCCTCCCTCGCAAAACTCACGGTAGTAGTAAATTTGGGACGTCACGGCCTACTTGCTGTGCTCCGCCCAGGTTGTGCTCCGTTCGTCTGCACCTTTACCTTTTACACGCTAACGCCTTTCAGACAATATATGATCTCATTCATGCCTTATTGGGGGTTGGCGGCGGCAGCAACTTCAAGATATACGGAAAAAATTGTCTGTTTCATCTTAAAAAAATTCTCCAGCCATCTCTTTCTGGGTCTGCCTACAGCTCTTCTTCCTGTCAGACTGTATCTCCATACTTGTTTCAGTACCTAGACTTGTCTTTGGTATTCTTTCTACGGGTTCTTCCACAATCACTTAAGATCTTTCTGTTTGTCATATACAATAAAAATCTGCAATTCCCCTCTTTCATCTATACTTTTATGTAACCTAATATTACTTTATCTACTACGTATAGTAAGTAGGGCAAGTATTGTATTCCACCCAAAAATTCGTTACCGAGATTTCACAGGAAATACATGTTTTCAGACCCCCTAAATCCAAAAAAAAAGCATGTCCGTGTCCGTGTGTGTGTCTTTGTGTCTGTGAACAGCATAACTCAGAAACGAACAGTCGGATAAACACCAAACTTGATATTTAGGTTCAGTATCTTCCAGAGATGCGACACGAAGGTTTTCAAGAAAATCCCCCTACCCCAGATTACCCTTTACATGGAACATTTTTCGAAAATTTTAATTTTCTCAAAAATGGTTCTAAGGATTTTGATTAATGTTTAAGATATTTTCATGACAAATAAAATGTATATCTTGAATTTACTGGGAATGTCTCCAAAAGTATTCTTCGTTGTGAACGACTTTTGCATAACTGGTAAACCATAAGAGACAGACAGGATTTTACTATACAAAAAATGTAGATCGCATTAAAATACACAATTTATGTCATATACATTTTTGTTGTTGAGTGAACCATTTTCGAGATATTTCTTGTCCTCTTTATTCAGAAGGAATTTTGTATTAGCTTGTATAACTGGTAAGCATTAAGTGATAGACGAAAACATACTATATAGAAAATGAAGATCTCTTTAAAATACACAGTTTATTTCAAATAACTTTTTATGGCATCAACCATTTCCGAGATATCCGTTATTAATCGTTGGAATGATTCAATACTTAGCCATTTTTAAAGTGCTGTCGGTTTTCAGCTGTTTCCCGGGATGTCATGGAAACGGTATGAACGTATAGCGTCCAGTTCTAAAACAGTTCTATTCCGTTTGTATCTATGGCGAACTATGTAAAGCAGCTATTTGTGGTTGGAGCAAGCGGACGGAAACCGTGATTCAAATCCCGGCTATAGCATTGAATTGAATCGATTAAAATGAAGAGCATAGGAAAATAACTTTCCTAAAAGTAATTTGTGTCATACACGTTTCTTTTCTTTCTTTCTTTCTTTCTTTCTTTCTTTCTTTCTTTCTTTCTTTCTTTCTTTCTTTCTTTCTTTCTTTCTTTCTTTCTTTCTTTCTTTCTTTCTTTCTTTCTTTCTTTCTTTCTTTCTTTCTTTCTTTCTATCTTTCTATCTTTCTATCTTTCTATCTTTCTATCTTTCTTTCTTCCTTCCTTCCTTCCTTCCTTCCTCGTGGTCATGCAAGGAGCATGGGATTTCAAAGCCGTAACATAGCGAACGCTCTAAAAAGATTTGATTACCGCGTAATTCTACTGTATTCCCCTGCTTCCATTGTACCTGTAGGGATGTGTAATAAAACAATTTCTGTGAATGTCTGTATAGATTATTTTGGTTTCAGGGGACTCGAAACGTGTATTTCCGGCGAAATCTGTGTGGAGCATGCCACTTCTATTTGCTAGGTTTTACAAATCCCTGATGCGTATTTAAAGTCCACATGGGACAGAAAAAGTACTAACAGTTTTTATAGGCGGTAGTGTTGATACGTTTTGCAGCGAAGTATCGGTTTGTGGTTAATTTGAAGGGTAAACGCAGTTTTAAAGCTTGCTGTAGAATCGCACAAAGCTATTGGCACATGCTAACACTCTGTATATCCATTTACCGGATAATTTTAAAACGTCGGTTTATGGTTAATTTGAAGGGTAAACGCAGTTTTAAAGCTTGCTGTAGAATCACACAAAGCTATTGGCACATGTTGGCACTCTGTATATCCATTTACCGGATAATTTTAAAACGTCGGTTTATGGTTAATTTGAAGGGTAAACGCAGTTTTAAAGCTTGCTGTAGAATCACACAAAGCTATTGGCACATGTTGGCACTCTGTATATCCATTTACCGGATAATTTTAAAACGTCGGTTTATGGTTAATTTGAAGGGTAAACGCAGTTTTAAAGCTTGCTGTAGGATCGCACAAAGCTATTGGCACATGTTGACACTCTGTATATCCATTTACCGGATAATTTTGAAACGTCGGTTTATGGTTAATTTGAAGAGTAAACGCAGTTTTAAAGCTTGCTGCAGAATTGCACAAAGCTATTGGCACATTTTGGCACTCTGTATATCCATTTACCGGATAATTTTAAAACGTCGGTTTATGGTTAATTTGAAGGGTAAACGCAGTTTTAAAGCTTGCTGTAGAATTGCACAAAGCTATTGGCACATTTTGGCACTCTGTATATCCATTTACCGGATAATTTTAAAACGTCGGTTTATGGTTAATTTGAAGGGTAAACGCAGTTTTAAAGCTTGCTGTAGAATCGCATAAAGCTATTGGCACATGATGGCACTCTCATTTACCGGATAATTTTAAAACGTCGGTTTATGGTTAATTTGAAGAGTAAACGCAGTTTTAAAGCTTGCTGCAGAATCGCACAAAGCTATTGGCACATGTTGACACTCTGTATATCCATTTACGAGATAATTTTAAAACGTCGGTTTTTGGTTAATTTGAAGAGTAAACGCAGTTTTAAAGCTTGCTGCAGAATCGCACAAAGCTATTGGCACATGTTGACACTCTGTATATCCATTTACCGGATAATTTTAAAACGTCGGTTTATGGTTAATTTGAAGAGTAAACGCAGTTTTAAAGCTTGCTGCAGAATCGCACAAAGCTATTGGCACATGTTGACACTCTGTATATCCATTTACCGGATAATTTTAAAACGTCGGTTTATGGTTAATTTGAAGAGTAAACGCAGTTTTAAAGCTTGCTGCAGAATCGCACAAAGCTATTGGCACATGTTGACACTCTGTATATCCATTTACCGGATAATTTTAAAACGTCGGTTTATGGTTAATTTGAAGAGTAAACGCAGTTTTAAAGCTTGCTGCAGAATCGCACAAAGCTATTGGCACATGTTGACACTCTGTATACCCATTTACCGGATAATTTTAAAACGTCGGTTTATGGTTAATTTGAAGAGTAAACGCAGTTTTAAAGCTTGCTGCAGAATCGCACAAAGCTATTGGCACATGTTGACACTCTGTATATCCATTTACCGGATAATTTTAAAACGTCGGTTTATGGTTAATGTGAAGGGTAAACGCAGTTTTAAAGCTTGCTGTAGAATCGCACAAAGCTATTGGCACATTTTGGCACTCTGTATATCCATTTACCGGATAATTTTGAAACGTCGGTTTATGGTTAATTTGAAGGGTAAACGCAGTTTTAAAGCTTGCTGTAGAATCGCACAAAGCTATTGGCACATGTTGGCACTCTGTAAATCCATTTACCGGATAATTTTGAAACGTCGGTTTATGGTTAATTTGAAGGGTAAATGCAGTTTTAAAGCTTGCCGTAGAATCGCACAAAGCTATTGGCACATGATGGCACACTCATTTACCGGATAATTTTAAAACGTCGGTTTATGGTTAATTTGAAGGGTAAACGCAGTTTTAAAGCTTGCTGTAGGATCGCACAAAGCTATTGGCACATTTTGGCACTCTGTATATCCATTTACCGGATAATTTTAAAACGTCGGTTTATGGTTAATTTGAACCGTAAACGCAGTTTTAAAGCTTGCTGTAGAATCGCACAAAGCTATTGGCACATGTTGGCACTCTGTAAATCCATTTACCGGATAATTTTGAAACGTCGGTTTATGGTTAATTTGAACGGTAAACGCAATTTTAAAGCTTGCTGTAGAATTGCACAAAGTTATTGGCACATTTTGGCACTCTGTATATCCATTTACCGGATAATTTTAAAACGTCGGTTTATGGTTAATTTGAAGGGTAAACGCAGTTTTAAAGCTTGCTGTAGAATCGCATAAAGCTATTGGCACATGATGGCACTCTCATTTACCGGATAATTTTAAAACGTCGGTTTATGGTTAATTTGAAGAGTAAACGCAGTTTTAAAGCTTGCTGTAGAATCGCACAAAGCTATTGGCACATGTTAACACTCTGTATATCCATTTACCGGATAATTTTAAAACGTCGGTTTATTGTTAATTTGAACCGTAAATGCAGTTTTAAAGCTTGCTGTAGAATCGCACAAAGCTATTGCCAAATTGACACTCTGTATATCCATTTACCGGATAATTTTAAAACGTCGGTTTATGGTTAATTTGAACCGTAAACGCAGTTTTAAAGCTTGCTGTAGAATCGCACAAAGCTATTGCCACATTGACACTCTGTATATCCATTTACCGGATAATTTTAAAACGTCCGTTTATTATAGAAACATTAGTCTATAATATTGAATGAGCATTTTCCTGTTCTCCTTGATGCAGCAGCAGGAGCATCCATTAATTACGAGGCTAGGTCTGCATTATCCGATATAACATGCAATCCAATTAAAATCGATAGTACCTAGCTAGCTAGGGCAGATGAAAGGATGGAGAAATGTTAAAGGTGAACTGTGTGTGTGTGTGGCCGGATCAATGAGCGCTCTGTCGTTAACTGAAACCTCGTTATAACATGAGGCTGCGGCTCAAAGATGAGCGCTCTGGACAACATGTCACAGGAATTTCAAAGGTGGCTACAAAATTTATAAATCTGATGTTACACTCGCACGACATTCTCTATCCACTATCGTTTATTAGTGGATATACAAATTATTCTTATGAAAGTTTTATTTTTCCAATCTACCTCATTTTAATAGAGATAAATCTTTGCAGAAATAGCTACATTACACATTTTTATATAGGTTAATACAAATGCAACAGCGATAGTCTCTAGTTCCCAAGGCGCGGGTTCAAACCTGGCGGAGGGCGATGGATTTTTTCGGGCGTAAAAATCCTTAGCATGGCTTCCTTCGGAAGGAAAGTAAAGCCGGTGGTCCCGTGTCGTAGATTTACGGCACGTAAAAGAACCTCAAGCGTGATACAGAGGCCTCTGAACAAAATTACCGGTATTTCACGCCCAATATAGAATGGGACGCTAAGAACTATAGTAGTTAAAGAGCGTCCATAAATAAAACTCAATTGTTTTTTTAACAGGGATAGATGTTTTAGAACTGGACGCTATACGCTGACCTTAAAATTTCTTACTGTTTCCATGACATCACCAGAAACAATGCTGCTGAGCGAAGCTCTACCAGGACAAGAGCCGGAGCCCAAGTCCACCTTCTATACCCAGGGTACAGCGCCAACCGAGTGGCTCTCCAAACCGTGGGGGGTTTCCCCTGAGGCCAATGTCTGGTTTCCTAAAAGGGCCCCTCGCTTCCGCGGAGATGGAAGTGGATACGCCACTTACGCGCGTCATCCCGAAAGGGCGACTACCGATAACCTCGGTAGGGCCGACAGCATTCTAGCACGCCGTTTACCGGCTATCCAGGTCGGTACCGGAGGACATTGAGGTGTCTCACAACCCCGCCTGGGCGGAAAACCAGCCAGACGTACACAATCACCCATGGGTGTCGGTAACCACTGCCCCGCCGAGTCCAACCCAACCCGAAAACTCCTCAACGGGAGGGGCTGGAAATGTTTGGCCCAGCGTACATCTAGTAACGACAGAAGTACCACGAGTGCTAGGGGATCGCAGCGCTCGCACCACGGCAGCTGAAGGGCTTGGAACCCCTCCCCTACGGGAGAAACAACTGAATGTCGACAGAACTTTAAAAGAACGACAAAGTACTGAACAAATCGAACCATTAGTAACGGATATCTGGGAACTGTCTGATACCACAAAAAAGTTATTTGAAATAAATTGTGTGTTTTAAAGGGATCTATATTTATTGTGTAGTGGTTTTTGTCTATCACTCGTTTACCAATGATACAAGATTATATAAAATTTCCTCCGTATAAAGAGAACTTCGCAGAAAATTCAATATACGCGTTTAGCTGTCATGTAATAGATTCTAACGATTTTGATTAAAATACCATAATCATTTTTTAAAAAATAAGAAATTTCGAAAAAGTTATGTGAAGGTTAGTTTGGGGGAATGTTCTTGAAAACCTTCGTGTCGCAGCTTTGGAAGGTAAACTTAAATACCATAATTGGTATTTTACTGAATTTTAGTTTTTTAATTATGCTATTCACAGGCGCGCGCGCGCGCGCGCACACACACACACATACACACACACACTCGGGCCTTTTTCTAAAGAGTGCGAGTCAGAATCACGTATTAGTTTTCAGTCATCCGATATCATTCAGACTAGTGTAATCGGACTTTTACTTTATCTCTTACGTGTAGTAACTAGGGGAAGTATTGCATTCCACGCATAAACAGACTAAAAGTTGGGTAAGTGCCAAACTTGGTTTTTAAGTTCGGTATCTTCCAAGGATGCGACACGAAGAGTTTTAAGAAAGTCCCCACCCCAAACCATCCCTTATATGGAACATTTTTCAAAAAGTTTAATTTTCTAAAAACTGGCTCTAACGATTTTAATTAAAATACCATACATTAAATATAATTATATGACAAACTGTGTTTTTTTAATTTCCTGGAAATGGCCTACGCATTATGCAGGAATTTTGTATAATCTGGTATAAGTGGTAAACATTAAGCTATTGACAAAAACGTACTGCACAAGAAATGTAGATATCTTTAAAACACACAATTTATTTCCAAATAGTTTTTTTGTGTGTCATAAACCATTTCCGAGATACCCGTTATTAATGGTTCGAATTGTTTATTTCTTGACCATTCTGTTAAAGTCCTGTCAACATTCAGTTGTTTCTCGCGATTGCATCGAAACAGAATGGAATTTTAAGGCCAGCATACAGCGTCCAGTTCTTAAACATTTGACTATCCTGTTCTCTTTGTATCGGAACAAAAATGTGTAATGTAGCTATTACTGCAAATGTTTTATTTGGATTAAAACGTAGCGGATATAAAAATAAACTTTAGTAAGAATAGATTCTGTACTCACTAATAAACGATAGAAGGTAGAGAAGGTCATGTGAATGTATCACATCAGACCTTTTAAAACCAGATTGTTAGGTAACATCTGAAATTCCTTACCCTTTACATTTCCACGAGAAAAAACGAAATCGTAGTTTTCTACTTGAAAATAAGTTTAATTATTTTGAAAACTCAAACCAATACAAGGAATATCTCCACACACACACACACACACACACACACACACACACACACACACACAAAACAAATTGTATAAATTGCGTGTTTTAACAGATCTACATTTATATGTGGCAATATTTCGTCTATCTCTTACGGTTTACCGATTATACAAAGTGATTATACAAAGTGATTCTACAGCAAGCTTTAAAACTGCGTTTACCCTTCAAATTAACCATAAACCGACGTTTCAAAATTATCCGGTAAATGGATATACAGAGTGCCAAAATGTGCCAATAGCTTTGTGCGATTCTACAGCAAGCTTTAAAACTGCGTTTACCCTTCAAATTAACCATAAACCGACGTTTTAAAATTATCCGGTAAATGGATATACAGAGTGTCAACATGTGCCAATAGCTTTGTGCGATTCTGCAGCAAGCTTTAAAACTGCGTTTACTCTTCAAATTAACCATAAACCGACGTTTTAAAATTATCCGGTAAATGGGTATACAGAGTGTCAACATGTGCCAATAGCTTTGTGCGATTCTGCAGCAAGCTTTAAAACTGCGTTTACTCTTCAAATTAACCATAAACCGACGTTTTAAAATTATCCGGTAAATGGATATACAGAGTGTCAACATGTGCCAATAGCTTTGTGCGATTCTGCAGCAAGCTTTAAAACTGCGTTTACTCTTCAAATTAACCATAAACCGACGTTTTAAAATTATCCGGTAAATGGATATACAGAGTGTCAACATGTGCCAATAGCTTTGTGCGATTCTGCAGCAAGCTTTAAAACTGCGTTTACTCTTCAAATTAACCATAAACCGACGTTTTAAAATTATCCGGTAAATGGATATACAGAGTGTCAACATGTGCCAATAGCTTTGTGCGATTCTGCAGCAAGCTTTAAAACTGCGTTTACTCTTCAAATTAACCAAAAACCGACGTTTTAAAATTATCTCGTAAATGGATATACAGAGTGTCAACATGTGCCAATAGCTTTGTGCGATTCTGCAGCAAGCTTTAAAACTGCGTTTACTCTTCAAATTAACCATAAACCGACGTTTTAAAATTATCCGGTAAATGAGAGTGCCATCATGTGCCAATAGCTTTATGCGATTCTACAGCAAGCTTTAAAACTGCGTTTACCCTTCAAATTAACCATAAACCGACGTTTTAAAATTATCCGGTAAATGGATATACAGAGTGCCAAAATGTGCCAATAGCTTTGTGCAATTCTACAGCAAGCTTTAAAACTGCGTTTACCCTTCAAATTAACCATAAACCGACGTTTTAAAATTATCCGGTAAATGGATATACAGAGTGCCAAAATGTGCCAATAGCTTTGTGCAATTCTGCAGCAAGCTTTAAAACTGCGTTTACTCTTCAAATTAACCATAAACCGACGTTTCAAAATTATCCGGTAAATGGATATACAGAGTGTCAACATGTGCCAATAGCTTTGTGCGATCCTACAGCAAGCTTTAAAACTGCGTTTACCCTTCAAATTAACCATAAACCGACGTTTTAAAATTATCCGGTAAATGGATATACAGAGTGCCAACATGTGCCAATAGCTTTGTGTGATTCTACAGCAAGCTTTAAAACTGCGTTTACCCTTCAAATTAACCATAAACCGACGTTTTAAAATTATCCGGTAAATGGATATACAGAGTGCCAACATGTGCCAATAGCTTTGTGTGATTCTACAGCAAGCTTTAAAACTGCGTTTACCCTTCAAATTAACCATAAACCGACGTTTTAAAATTATCCGGTAAATGGATATACAGAGTGTTAGCATGTGCCAATAGCTTTGTGCGATTCTACAGCAAGCTTTAAAACTGCGTTTACCCTTCAAATTAACCACAAACCGATACTTCGCTGCAAAACGTATCAACACTACCGCCTATAAAAACTGTTAGTACTTTTTCTGTCCCATGTGGACTTTAAATACGCATCAGGGATTTGTAAAACCTAGCAAATAGAAGTGGCATGCTCCACACAGATTTCGCCGGAAATACACGTTTCGAGTCCCCTGAAACCAAAATAATCTATACAGACATTCACAGAAATTGTTTTATTACACATCCCTACAGGTACAATGGAAGCAGGGGAATACAGTAGAATTACGCGGTAATCAAATCTTTTTAGAGCGTTCGCTATGTTACGGCTTTGAAATCCCATGCTCCTTGCATGACCACGAGGAAGGAAGGAAGGAAGGAAGGAAGGAAGAAAGAAAGATAGAAAGATAGAAAGAAAGAAAGAAAGAAAGAAAGAAAGAAAGAAAGAAAGAAAGAAAGAAAGAAAGAAAGAAAGAAAGAAAAGAAACGTGTATGACACAAATTACTTTTAGGAAAGTTATTTTCCTATGCTCTTCATTTTAATCGATTCAATTCAATGCTATAGCCGGGATTTGAATCACGGTTTCCGTCCGCTTGCTCCAACCACAAATAGCTGCTTTACATAGTTCGCCATAGATACAAACGGAATAGAACTGTTTTAGAACTGGACGCTATACGTTCATACCGTTTCCATGACATCCCGGGAAACAGCTGAAAACCGACAGCACTTTAAAAATGGCTAAGTATTGAATCATTCCAACGATTAATAACGGATATCTCGGAAATGGTTGATGCCATAAAAAGTTATTTGAAATAAACTGTGTATTTTAAAGAGATCTTCATTTTCTATATAGTATGTTTTCGTCTATCACTTAATGCTTACCAGTTATACAAGCTAATACAAAATTCCTTCTGAATAAAGAGGACTTTACAAGCTATTTCCCAAAAATTAAAGGTATATATATTTTTATATCTCGTGTAACTATATTATATATGTGGTATTTTAATCAGAATAGTTAGAGCCATTTTTTTAGAAAATTAAAAAAATTCGAAAATGTAAAGGTAGTTTGGGGTAGAAGACTTTCTTGAAAATCTTCATGTATCTTTGGAAGATGCTGGTCTTAAATACCAAATTTGATTTTTATCCAAGTTTTCGTTTTTGAATTATGCTGTTCAAAGACACACACACGAACTTTTTTCTAAAATGCTCTTTTTGGGTTCATGGGCCTCAAAACATACATTTCCGGTGAAAATTCCACATAGAATTTTTGGGTGGAATACAATACTTTCCTTACTTACTCTTCGTAGTAGAGAAAGTACTAACTTACCGTCTGAAACAAGTATCTAAAAATACGAACCAATAACAAATAAAATCTCGAAAATGATTAGGTAATTCCACAAAAATTTTGTTTGAAATAAATTTCGAGATTTAATGATGTACAGTTTTTGGGAATTAATATTTTGCCTGGATCTTATGGTTTACCAATTGTACATAAGTAATTCAGAATAAAGAGGTATTCACAGGCTGCTCCTAGAGGATGCAAGATGTACATTTCATTTGCTCCACGCATATCTTAAACATATGGCATTTTAATCAAAATCGTTATACCCATTTTTGACAAAATTAAACATAACAAAAATGTTTCAATGTAAAAGATAGTTTCGGGTGGGAGAACCTTAGTGGTACTTCCTTACAGGATGGTGAACTTCTACTACCGACTTTTCGTTTCGTTACGCACGCACGCACGCATGCGCACACGCACACACTCACTCACTCAAATTCCTCTACCTACTAGGTGTTTGGTAGTGAAAGTAAGAGTGTCATTTCGGAAAACGATAGGAACACCTTATTAGCGAAACAGAAGTAAAACAAACATCACATGGGGACTATTACAATTACCATATAGACTTCCAATGTACATATAAACCGAGCGGAATGGCTAAGGCGGCAACGTCTGTAGCCCGCATTTGGAGTCTCGGGTTCGCTTCTCGGTGAACGCTCACTGTGACCATGGGGTTTTTCGTGGTTTTCCTCTGGTCGCCTAGCCGAATGCCGGGCTGGTGTATTCTAACACGATTTCTCCTTCTCCTCTCATTTCATCTCTCCCTTTCACGTTCCAGGTCTCTCTTCGGGTCCTGCGTTGCTGACGGTGTCGGGTAGACGACGTAGTTGCTTGCGCATTGTAAAGATTCCTCCCCGTGAACGAAAGGGTGCGTTTTCTCGCCTGTTAGTGTCTCTTCGTCACCCTCTCTCGACATTCTTCGCCTCTACTGGTGCGGGTGTTCAAGCTGGAGATACTTAGGGGCTTCTGCGCGATTCTGTGGGCCTGTCTGCCTGCGGACCTGCGACCCCTTGTGACTCCTTCACCTCATCCCTGACTCCCGGGAGGTGTAGCCACAGAAGATCAAGTAGTCGCAGCGGCGAGGTATAATATGTACTTTGTGTTGATTCATTGTCAGAAGAAAAATGTTGAAAATAAAGTTTCTTTAAACTCCAGTTTTACATCCACAAACAATTCTTACTTTCTTCACTATGTAGGTATCTATAGTACTAAGTAAGAGGCAAAGGTAAAGGTACGGACGAACATAAGCCCCCCCCACAACCGGGGCACAGCACCGCAAATATGCCAAAACGGCCCTTTTTGCTTCTACCGTGACACCTGGGAGGAAAGGACGAGGGGAGAGATCCGGATGGCGACGGGCGCAAGCATAGACGGGATCCTTAACGTTTCCAGTTCGAACGCATCCTACGCCACCCGGGCCCACTCTGAGGCGGACCCCGCAACGTCAGGGAAACACCGCTACAAAGCGCACAACACCATCGCCTGGTCCTACAACCTTGAAACAAATAACATGAAGGAGACGATGGGTACAGGAAAGTCGTGATAGAAGAGGAATCATCCCAGATTATCCTACCGACCCGAGGAAACCACGAAAAACCGTAGGGTCAGAGTGGACGTTCGCCGGGGATCGAACCCGTGACTTTCCGAATGCGAGTTGTACACATTATGGCGACACCACCTCGCTCTATACAAAGTATAGGAAGTATTTCAACAAGAAGTGCCAGATTTCGCCTGAAGTACACAGCTTGAAGTCTATTAAATCCAAGAAGGCATTAAAAAGTTCGCTTATTGGTATGAACACCTTAATTTGAAAACGAAATGTCGGTTGGTACCTATTTGAGGTCCTATATTATACATTATAAAACTTTGTTGTTATTTTTCAATTTCTAAAATACATCCACAACGATTTTGATTAAAATGTACATCTTACATTATTTGCGAATAACCTGTGAAGTCCTGTTTATTCTGAATGAATTACGTTTACTTCTGTATAATTGGTGAATGGTAAGAAAGAGACAAAAACGTATACACATGAAATTAGATCTTGTTAAAATACACTCCTTATGTACAATGATTATTTTTATACCATTGACCATTTCCGAGATATTCAGTATTATTGCTTTAAATTTCTCAATACATTTCAAAGAAACATGCAATGAAAGCAGTTTTACAAACGTTATTTTGGTTAAATGTACAGAAATATAAGTTTTTGTTAGATCACTTTGTAGAAGAGACATAAAAATAAAACAATATGAGTAGAGAAAGTCATGTGACTGCAACATATGAAATATTTTTTTCGTGAAACGTAACTCTGGTAAGTCAAATGCGATATAAGAGTGTGTGGAATCAAATTTAGGATTTGTGGCAGTGTCTGGGAAGCTGCAAGAGTTTTTGTACGAAGCTGTACATGTAGGATCACAAAGCTCATGAAACGCATCCGCAAGATGGAGTACAGTGCAGTGGAATATAGCAAATTATGTTAGGTATGACGTACTGTAATCTCTTCATTAACCTGGTCTGTACATAGTCCTCATATGATATTCTGGTAGTGATTGCAGTGTGTAGCATTAAACAGTTGGCAAATGAAATCACGTCCTCAGCACATGGTCCGGGCTTCTGCTAATTACAGCTCTATAAATTATTATTAGAGAGTGTTTCCAGCAACAGGTTCCTGCTACGGCTTTCTTGACAAAAACCGTGCCCTTTGGATCAAAGGTTATGGAAATTAACTGTGCTTTGTGACAAAATTATATGTGGCCGCAATAAACTCGTTTGGCTATCATGCCTGTCATTACCTACCTTGCATAAATCTATATGTGGAATATATCTGCTTAACATAAAATTACTCGTTTGTGTTTTAGCGAAACAAGTGCAATGAAACATTTTACAAGAACATTGTAACGTCTCTGGGCTGGGAGCGAACCCAGACGTAAGAGTGAGGCAACACTCGCGAAAGTGATGACAGTGTACAGGGTGAATCTAGATTAACAGAACGCTGACGCCTCACAGCGTAGAACATTTAAGAGAAGACAGTCTTGCCCATGTTATTTTACAGATTTATGGCACACTTTAAGTAACTATTTGAGCTATGTTCCTGAACTTTTTACAGGTTGTGCTTCAAGATTTCATTCATTATAATACGAATCAGTTAAAAAAACGCGTAAATTTTACTTTCCCCGCCACGTACATAGTAGATAGCGAAGGTATTGCAATCCAAAAAAAATTCGATACCAAATTTCACCGGAAATACATATTTTGAGGCGTCATGAATAAAAAAAATGTAGAAAAAGGTCCGTGTCTGTGTGTCCCTGAACAGCATAATTCAAACACGAAAAGTATTTGGTTCAGTCTTCCAAAGAGGCAACAAGATTTTCAAGAAAATTCCTCTACCTCGCACTACCCTTTAAATAGAACATTTTTTCTTCAAAATTCCTATTCTAAAATGGCTAACGATTTTGGATTAAAATACTATATATTAAAGATATTTACATGAGAAATAAAATGTATATCTTGAATTTTTCGGGAATAATCTTTCAAGTCCTGTTCATTCGGAAGGAGTTTTGTGTAATCTTGTATAATTGGTAAACGTTAAGCGATTGACTAAAATGCACTTCACAAAAAATGTATGTGTATTTTTAAAATACACAGCTTATTTAAAATAATTTTTTTCTGGTTTCAGCCATTGTATCCGTTATTAATGGTTCGAATTATTCAATACTTAGCCATTCGTTTAAAGTCCTCTCAACTTTCAGTTGTTTCTCGCGATGTCATGGAAACAGTATGGAATTTTAAGGTCCGCGGATAGCGTCCAGTTCTTAAACATTTGACTATCGCTCTTCCTTTTGTGACTACGAAGGAAGTGTGTAATGAAGCTGTTTCCGGAAAGGTTTATCTCGATTAAAATGAAGTAGGTAAGAAAATAAACTTGCGTAAGAATAGTTTGTATACCCACTAATAAGTGATAGAGGATAGAGAAATTCATGTGAATATAACACATATTTTTGAAATATGCTTTTTAAAAATAAAGTGTTTTTTTCAAAACATATTCAAGATTACTTTTTAAATAAGCTGTTTAGAACTAAACAAACCTTATTCATAGTGTCACTTGTTAGTGTGATATTAATAAGCAGTAAAAATTGTGTCTTCCTTCGTGGACTAGTGGTACGTGCTAGCCTCTAGTTCCCAAGGTCGCGGGTTCAAACCCGGCGGAGGGCGATGGATTTTTTTCGGGCGTAAAAATCCTTAGCATGACTTCCTTCGGAAGGGAAGTAAAGCCGGTGGTCCTGTGTCGTAGATTTACGGCACGTAAGAGAACCTCAAGCCTGATAAAGAGGCCTCTGAGCAAAATTACCGGTCTTTCACGCCCAATATAGAATGGGACGCTAAGGACCACAGTAGTTAAAGAGCGTCCATAAATAAAACAATTTAATTTTAGTAAAAATTGCGGGCGTAAAGCTTCATTACTGCACTAATAATATGTATCTGAATGCCAAGAGTTTAAAGCTTTTACAAAAGAAGATTTGCACTCATTTATTTAGTCCAGGACTATAACCAGGAGTCTGTCTTCCTTAGTTCTCTTGTGGTTCTTCTTCTGATAAGTTTAGAAATCTATCTTTTGTGGTTCAAGAAATATACACACATAAAAGAAAAGATAAACATGTGTCCTAGATAAACATGTGTCCTAGATAAACATGGCGTCATTAATACGCAAATTAAGTAATTTGTATACTTAAAATTAACATTTCGATTATGCAATCTTGTTAAACACATTAAACACTCAGAATACCCAAAAATTGAGTTTTTGTCAATTTTGATTAGTTGTCTTATCTTAAACTAATCGAACTAAGGTCACCAGAGCCAGACCACCTCGAGATACCTAGAGGACGTCGCCACGCCTGTAGTGGTCACAAGTATTTTTATAGCTTGTAAATAAGAAGCAACCTCACCACCAGTCATGCATGTAATAAGCAGAGGTACTTACAGCCCGGATTGCGGATCTTTAGAATGAAATAAAGGGCTCTAAGCATTGGCTATAATTTTACCTTGAGTTCTCATTGTGACCGGCACCCCCACAGGCGATTGCTGTAACGCTAAGTTACATCCTCTTGTAGCACCCGATCTTCCCGGGTCGTCAGAATATATAAGAAGAAATTCAGGTATTATACCAAAAGATTTGGACTGCTATACTTCATCAACGGATTACCTTTTTCGTTGTAGGAGTTACTCCCCCAAGGACTTACAAGCCGATGCCTTGGGTCAGCAGCCTGTCGGGGTCTGGATCGTAGCATATCCAGGAGGGGTGATCGGCGGCGAAGAAGGAAGAAATGAAACTGGATCAAATTATCCCAATCCAGCATTCAGCTAGCCACCGAGGATTGCTTGGTCCCGGGGGTTTGAACCCGGGACCTCTCGAATGCGGGCCACAGACGTTACCGCATGAGCCATCCCCCTCGGTGGACTACTACACAGTATAAACTAAATTTATATATACCACAAACAAGAAGGTTAAAACCTCGGTGCAATTTTCGAAAAATTAAAGAAGTAATAAGATTAAAAAATGGTAAAAAGGCCAGAAGGTCTAAACTGTAATATCTTTTTGTTCTTTCAGCATACTAAAAATTAAAGTGGAGGGTCAGTATATATTTCTGAAACGTCAAAACAAATCTTAACGCTTGTTTTGTCCTGTTTTCAATTATCCCTCTCGTTGACATTTTACCATTTCTAAACATCGCTTCATTGCTGCATCTAATTTTGCATGAAGATAAACCCTTTTCCCCCCTTCTTCGCAGGAAATGCACACTGCAGTGCAAATAATTACATCCCTCTCTGCAAAATAAAAGAGTAAAATGACCGGCCAGTAGCTAATATGAGAATTAACTCAACCGTTTGTAGTTTATATAAAAAAGAGTGCCACAGTGATTTGTTTTTAGAACAGCTACAGAGCTGTTACTGTGGTAACCGTTACGTGTGGAGTATCATCCAGGGGCTATGCATTCAATTTGAGCTGCAGGGTTTTTACCTGTGTCCCATGAAACGCTGTTTTCACAACCTGATTTCTCTAACGGGTATATTTAACCAGGTTCTACCATATCACTGCGAATTACTATACAGGCTGTAACAGAAACAAATCCACAACTTAGAGTCCTATTTTGCAAAGTTTTCACCTAAGGATACCTTAAGGGCGAAATTTCAAAAAACCACAATCTCAGGTCATTTGAAAACTTCATACAGCACAAGGGTTTAACATATAATGCGTAGACGAAATTTCGTGCATATTTATAAATTAGTTCCAGATAATTATATTAATTTTTACTTTCTCTACTACGTATAGTAAGTAGGGGAAGTATTGTATTCCACCCAAAAATTCAATACCGAGATTTCACCGGAAATGTTTTGAGGTTCCCTGAATCCAAAAAGATTTTTAGAAACATGTCCGTGTATGTGTCTGTGAACAGCATAACTCAAAAACGAAAAGTTGGATAAATACCAAACTTGGTAGTTAGGTTGAGTATCTTTCAAAGATGCGACATAAAGATTTTCAAGAACATCCCCTCACCCCAGACTATTCTATACATGGAACATTTTTCGAAAATTTTGGTTTTGTCAAAAATAGCTCTAACGATTTTGATTAAAATATAATGTTTAAGACGTTTTCACGACAAATGAAATATATATCTTGAATTTTCTGGCAATGTCCACAAAAGCCCTCTTCATTGTGAATAGATTTAGCATAACTGGTAAACCATAAGATATATAACCTTTTTGTACATAAAAATGTAGATCTCGTTAAAACACACAATTTATGTCAAACACTTTTTGGTGGGGTGAACCATTTCCGAGATATTCCTTGTTATTTGTTTCAATTTTCCAATACTTATAATTTTTCTCAAATGCGAATTCGTTATTCGTTTTTTACTTTCTCTACTACGTATAGTAAGTAGGGGAAGTATTGCATTCCACCCAAAAATTCGATACCGAGATTTCACCGGAAATACATGTTTTGAGACCTCCTGAATCCAAAAAAGCATTTTTGAAAACATGTCCGTGTGTGTGTCTGTGTGTGTGTGTGTGTGTGTGTGTGTGTGTGTGTCTGTGAACAGCATAACTCAAAAACGAACAGTCGGATAAACACCAAACTTGGTATTTAGGTTCAGTATCTTCCAGAGATGCGACACGAAGGTTTTCAAGAAAATCCCCCCACCCCAGACTACCCTTTACATGGAACATTTTTCGAAAATTTTAATTTTCTCAAAAATGGCTCTAACGATTTTGATTAAAATAACATATGTTTAAGATAATGTCATGAGAAATGAAATGTATATCTCGAATTTTCTGGGAATGTCTCCAAAAGTATTCTTCATTGTTAACGACTTTTGCATAACTGGTAAACCATAAGAGATAGACAAAATTTTACTACACAAAAAATGTAGATCGCGTTAAAATACACAACTTATGTCATATACATTTCTTTTGTTGAGTGAACCGTTTTCGAGATATTGCTTGTTATTTCCTTAAATTTTCCAATACTTATACTTTTTCTCAAATTCGTTATTCATTTTTTTGTCCTGGACATGCAAAGAGAATGGAATGCGCCACATAGCAACCAGCGTTAAAATATTTGACTATCGCTTAAAAGCTAGCATATTCCCCTTGCATCTACAAGAAAATTACCAATAAGATTGACATCTCGATATCTCGATTAACATGAAGCATATGGAGAATAGGCGTTTGTAAAAATAGATTGTACAAGAGTAGAGAAAGTCATGTGAGTGTAACACATCAGATTTTTTATGTGCTGGACATACAAAGAGAATGGAATGCGCCACATAGCAACTAGCTCTTAAACATTTGACTATCGCTTAAAGCCTACCATATTCTCCTTGCATCTACAAGAAAATTAGCAACAAGATTAACATCTCGATATCTCGATTAACATGAAGTACATGGAGAATAAGGGTTTGCAAAAATAGTTTGTACAAGAGTAGAGAAAGTCATGTGAGTGCAACACATCAGATTTTGGTTTCTACTGTTTTGAAAAATAGTTCCACACGATGCAATTATTTTTCTTAAAAATATTTGATAGTTAAATTCTTTAATAGTACATAAATAAACTGTAGAGATGAATTTTTCATTATCCTAGATCCGTGGTTCAAATCCCGGCTATGGCATTGAATTTTTCAGTTGTCTGATTCTACCTTTCCAAAATAGCTTTTGCTTTATGAAAAGAATTCAGGAATTAATCATTTTGAAATTCTGAAATGTGCATATATAAGCATAGTATTTTGAACAATATAAAATGTCTAACAATGACATTTTACACTTTACAGTCTTTTAGTATGATGTAGTTACAGCCCCACGTATGGCAGCCAAACTTGAGAGGGGTTTAATTGTTGTAGCGGTTGCACCACCTTCAGGCGACAATTTGAAGCTGTTTTAGACCACGCACGTAATGGATGCCAATTTTTGCGGGAGAGTGTTTCTTGGAGTGTGCGCCCCGCGTGCGGTACAAACTTTCCGGTGGCCTTCGCCCCACATTTAGAAATCAACTTTGTATTTTAATGTTTATTTAAATATTATATATGTATGCCTCGGCTACGTCAGTAGTAATTTGCAGAGCACGTATCTCTTAGCGGGACTGGTACGGCTAAAGAATGAAGGCTTACACAAATTATAATTGTATTGTACTTTGTTTACTAATCCTTCACACGACTGAATAACACTTCACTGACGTATTCTACTGTAGAGCTGTGAGATTATTATTGTTTGCACTTTTAAACACGTGAACTTTATATTATTCTCTCCGCAATGAATTTTTTTATGTCTCACACTGAACCCTTACCAAATCTAACTAACTGCTTACGTACGCTTCCTTGTAGCCCGCCCGAATCTGTACATTTCCGCTATTTCAAGTCTCTGATTGGTTAAGCCTACTCCAATAGAATACTTTTATTTAACTTAAGCTTTTTCTAGTTTTTGATTGGGTTTTATAAACTGTTTTAAATATTAAATTATTAAGAATTATTTCAAGAATTATTAGTAGCCTAATTAAACTTTATAATTTATGTTATCTCAAGGTTAGCTAATTATTAGCAACTTTCGGCTTCTACTTTGTAATTCTGATTGCTACGGAAGGCAGCTTGATTTTATTCTCACAGCTCCTACATTGTTAAACTATGTAATACACTCACATAACATTATTATACATTTACATAATAATATAAACATAATGACTGTTACATACACTTTATATATTATTACATACACATATTGCTTTTAAGGCGGGCTGTTATTTTATTTTCTAATTATATAATTAGAGTGATATCATTTAAGTGTTAAAGTACTGCCTCAAGTAATTTTGCCCTCAGATTTGACGCATGCCCTGCCTTCAACTCAGGAGCTAGGCTGCGTGTGAGGATGTCACGTGCCGGATTTGCTAAACTTACTGTAGGTTTTTGCCAACTTGTCTATATTCTGCGAGGTGTTGTCTTGGACCATTAATCACCTAAAATAATCTCAAGTTTAAGCTGGTGTGTCACCCAAATCGTTAATCACCGAAGATAACCTCAAGTGTGTGCCTTGGTGACGAAGTGCAGTAACAAGGCGACGCTCACAAAATTAACTACCGACACACACTTTAAAATGTGTTTCTTTACAAGAACTTGTTGACTTTCTGCAGACGTCAGCTGCTGGCTTTCTAACTTCTCTACCACTTACTTATGGCAGAGGGAGAATTGCATTGCACACAAACATTCCATATCGAGATTTCACTGGAGATACTCGTTTGAGGTTCCCTGAATGAAAGAAACAGACAAAGACATTTTTATAAATAACTCTGACAACTAAACTTTCGGATATTATTCAGTATATGGGTAGGAGTTACAAAATTTTAAGATATTTACAGAATCTGGGGTGTTTTTTACTTTCTCTACTACGTATAGTAAGCAGGGGAAGTATTGTATTCCACCCAAAAATTCGATACCGAGATTTCACCGAAAATATATATTTTGAGACCCCTGAATCAAAAAAAAACATTTTTGGAAACATGTCCGTGTGTGTGTCTGTGAACAGCATAACTCAGAAACGAACAGTCGGATAAACACCAAACTTGGTATTTAGGTTCAGTATCTTCCAGAGATGCGACACGTAAGTTTTCAAGAAAATCCTCCACCCCAGATTACCCTTTACATGGAATATTTTTCGAAAATTTTAATTTTCTCATAAATTTTCTCTAACGATTTTGATTAAAGTATCATATGTTTAAGATATTTTCATGACAAATGAAATGTATATCTTGAATTTTCTTGGAATGTCTCCAAAAGTATTCATTGTGAACGACTTTTGCATAACTGGTAAACCATAAGAGATATACAAAATTTTACTACACAAAAAATGTAGATCGCGTTAAAATACACAATTTATGTCATATACTTTTTTGTTGTTGAGTGAACCATTTTTGAGATATTGCTTGTTATCCCCTTAAATTGTTGAATACTTATTTTCTCAAATGGGAATTCGTTATTCATTTTTTTGTCTTGGATATGCAAAGAGTATTAATCTGTGGCAAATGGAATGGTGCTGCACCTAGCAACCAGCTATTAAGAGATATGTATATGCATAAAGGCTACTGTATTTCTATATTGCCGTTGCAAATACAAAACAAGGGGAACATTGTACGCCTTAAGCGATAGTCAAATATTTTTAGAACTGGTCACTATGTGTAAAATGTAATTCTCTTTTCATGTTAAAAGATCGTTTCTGCAAATGTTTATCTCGATTAATATGAAATAAATGGAGAATAAGAGTTTGTAAAAATAGTTTGTACAAGAGTAGAGAAAGTCATGTGAGTGTAACACATCAGATTTTTTTTGTAATGTACGAAGACGACACTGAACATTTTTTATAAAATCAAACAAGGATTAGTTTTAAAAAATTGAAACGCTTTTATTATTTTTCAAAGTATGCTCCTTTAACATCAATACATTTTTGCGTTCGATGAAACCAGTCCTTAAAGCAGTGATGCCACTCTTCCTGAGACACTTCAGAAACCACGTTTTTATAATGTTCCATTGCTTTATCTGATGAAGAAAAAGTGATTCCACGCATTTTATCTTTAATTTTTGGAAACGAAAAGAAATCACAATTATGTCAGGGCTGTATGGTGGAGGGTCCATGATGCTGACCTTTAGGGCATCCAGATACTCAGGTAACGTTTTGTTGTATGCGACGATGCATTGCCATGATGTAATATTTTTTCTTTGGGCGTTTTTCACTAATTTTTTAAAAAAAATGCGGTAAATAGACATTTGTGTACCAATCGGCAGTAACGTTAGTCTAACTTCTAATGCTGTAGTAGCAATATGGCCCGTTTAAAAACAAAAGCAACTAGAAATCATATTCTTACCAGTACTGCGAATTCGTCGGACGTTTGTAGGCTTGGGTTCTGTTCGAAAGACCCATTGAACCGATTGACTTTTATTTTCAGGGTTATATTAATAAATCCTTGATTGATCACCAGTAACGATATTCCAAACTAAATTTGAAGTGCCGCTTTGGAATTTTTTCAGAGTTTTTCTGCAGCAATCAATACCTTGTTGTTTTTGATCAGGAGTCAGTTTATGTGGAATACATCCACACAAAGTTTTCTCACGTCTAACTGTTAATGTAAAATGTTTTGGATTTGACTCATGCCAATGTCCAATGTCGCATGAATAAATTAATAAGATGTCCATCGATCTCCTTCAAGCATTGGTCGAACTCATCAATATTTTCATCAGTAACAGCAGTTCTTTGGCGACCTTCACGAAATTCATCACTAAGAAAAAACCGATCTCTCTTGAATTTGCATATCAGCTATAAATTGTTGCCTTGGATGGGGCTTCTTCACCAAATGAATTCTTAAACCGATACTCATATTGTTCAGGCACTAATGACGTTTAAATTGTACGAAGTCCCATTGATGTTCTCTAGTAAAATTTATTTTTGGGTGAACACAAAAACTTTAAACGATGATAATTAACAAACTATTAGAGTAAATAACACGGCAATGAACTTGCAAAATACTAGAAAATAGCTGTCAAATATAAACAAAGTGTATTTGATTTTAGAAACATGGCGTTGTGAAATTTTTCAATATTGCCCTCCTAGAGATGATTGTGTAGTATCTGAATTCTTAAATAATCCAGGAGTTATTGCTTGATCGAAAATATTGGACCCACCCATCCTTCTTAGCGAGCGCTCCTATAAGATGAAGAGAATGCACCATTTCCTGAATGCAGTACCACCACCAGAATAAAAGTAATAATATACGCGATCCTGGATAATTCGAGTTTAGTCGCACAGACCCTACGGCTACGCTGGTTCTAACTGCTCCGCTCCTCTCCTTCTAAAAACATCCCGTGGCTACACTTTGCAGCTAAGAGCCCTCAATGTTGGGCTACGCCTTGCGGCATATGGCCCTAAATAAGTAGTAACGACCAGCTTCGTTGTTTGTAATGCCTTTTTCCCCTTTCGGATGTTGGCTGCACTCCCAGGTGTTGACGGCACATGTTTTCGATTGCAATGTTGGCAGCAGAAGCACTACGACTGCTCCCATGATGCCTCGGTTGAGAGGTTGTTATGCTCAATTTGTGTAACTTATGAAATGAAACAAAAGTGACAATACATTTCATAAATGTCATAAAACATGTTAACCACACGGTGCATTAGTCCCCATTTTGTGTAATCACGCTATTGAAGTAATAAAGATCAGCACGCAAGTGCGTGTGTTCCATTTTAATAGCGAAACAAAGGTCTCTACCCACATACTGAATAATATCCAAACTGTCTATTTTGGTTAAGCATCTTTCAAGCTTACTACTAAAAAAATCTGATGTGGTGCACTCACATAACTTTCTCTACTCCTGTACAAACTATTTTTACAAACGCTTATTCTCAATATACTTCATGTTAATCGAGTTGTTAATTACTTTCTCCACTACGTATAGTAAGTAGGGGAAGTATTGTATTCCACCCAAAAATTCGATACCGAGATTTCACCGGAAATACATGTTTTGAGACCCTCTGAATCCAAAAAAAGCAATTTTTGGAAACATGTCCGTGTCTGTCTGTGAACAGCATAACTCAGAAACTAACAGTTGGATAAACACCAAACTTGGTATTTAGGTTCAGTATGTTCCAAAGATACGACACGAAGGTTTTCAAGAAAATCCCCCCACCCCAGATTACTCTTTACATGGAACGTTTATCGAAAATTTTAATTTTCTCAAAATGGCTCTAACGATTTTGATTAAAATATCATATGTTTAAGATATTTTCATGACAAATAAAATGTATATCTCGAATTTTCTGGGAATGTCTCCAAAAGTATTCTTCATTGTGAACGACTTTTGCATTAGTGGTAAACCATTAGAGATAGTTAAAAGTTTACTACACAAACAATGTAGATCGCGTTAACATACACAACTTATGTCATATACAGTTTTTTTTCTTTAGTGAATCATTTTCGAGATATTGCTTGTTATTCCCTTAAATTTTCCAATGCTTATACTTTTTCTCAAATTCGTTATTCATTTTCTTATGCCCTGGACATGCAAAGAGAATGGAATGCGCCACATAGCAACAAGCGGTTAAAATATTTGACTATCGTTTAAAACCAACCATATTCCCCTTGCATCTACAAGAAAATTAGCAATAAGATTAACATCTCGATTAACATGAAGCATATGGAGAATAAGCGTTTGTACAAGAGTAGAGAAAGTCATGTGAGTGTAACACATCAGATTTTTTTTAAATATATTTATGGACGTTCTTTAACTGCTGTGGTCCTTAGCGTGCCATTCTATATTGGGCGTGAAAGACCGGTAATTTTGCTCAGAGGCCTCTATTAGGCTTGAGGTTCTTTTACGTGCCGTAAATCTACAACACGGGACCACGGGCTTTACTTCCCTTCCGAAGGAAGCCATGCTAAGGATTTTTACGCCCAAAAAAAAATGTCCATCGCCCTCCGCCGGGTTTGAACAACCTCGGGAACTAGAGGCTAGCATGGTAACTTTGTCTATCTCGTACCCAATAAATAGTAAAGGTACTGCATTCAACCCTAAAATACGATACCGAGATTTCACTAGAAATACATGTTTTGGGGCCACTGAATAAAACAAAAAGTATTTTTAGAAAAATGTCCTATGTCTGTGAACAGCATAACTAAAAAAACGAAAAGTCCGATAAACATCAAACTTGGTATTTAAGTTCAGTACCTTCCAAAGATTCAACATGAAGATTTTCAAGAAAATCCCCCATCCCAAATTACCTTTTACATAGTACAATTTGAGAGGGTTTAATTGTTGTAGTTGTTGCACCACGTTTGGGAGCCAAACTTGAAGTTGTTTAGACCACGCACGTACGATACAAATTTTCCGGTGGCCTTCGCCCCCACGTTCACTTTTTTGGTGGGCTTCACCACACGTTTAAAAAATCAACTTTGTATTTTAATGTTTATTTAAATATTACATATGCATGCCTCGGCTGCGTCAGTAGCAATTTTCAGACCACGTATCTCTTAGCAGGTCTGGTATGGCTAAAGAACAAGGCTTACACAAATTATAATTGCATTGTACTTTGTTTATTAATGCTTCATACGATTAAATAACACCTCACTGATATATCCTACTGTAAAGCTGTGAGATTGTTTAATTGCACTTTTTAACAGGTAAACTTTATATTATTCTCACCGCAATGAAGTTTTATGTCTCACATTGAACACGTACCGTACCGATCGGGTATGCAATCTAAACTGGACTGGTTGGGAACACTGTCTTGTAGCGTCTCCCGCCTGAATTTGTACTTTTTCTCTGTTTCAAGTCTGTGATTGCCTAAGCCTACTCCTATAGGATACTTTTATTTAACTTAAGTTTTTTCTAGTTTTTGATTGGCTATACTTAAACTGTTCTAAATATTACATTATTGTTCCAAAAATATTAGTAGCCTTTATAAAACTTTTTAATTTATTGTTGTCTCAAGGTTACCTCATTGTTAGCAACTTTCGGCTTCTACTCTATAATTCTGTTTGCTACGGAAATCAGCTTGCTTCCATTCTCACAGCTCCTATATTGTTAAATTACGTAATACATTTACATAACGTTATTATACATGTACATGATAATGTAAACATAATACAATGACTGTTACATACACTTTATATATTATATTATACATATATTGCTTTAAGGCGGGCTGTTATTATATTTTATTACATAATTAGAATGATATCATTTAAGTATTAAAACACTGCTTCAAATTTTGGATTTTTTTTAATTTCTAAAAATGGCTAACATTTTTATTAAAATACCATATATTAAAAGATACATGACAAATAAAATGTATATCTTGAATTTTCTGGAAATAGCCTTTGAAGTTCTCTTTATTTGAAAAAAAATTCTATAATATTATATAACTGGTAAACGTTAAACGATAGACGAAAATTTACTACAGAAAATATGTAGATCTCTTTAAAACACAATTTATTTCAGACACCTTGATTTGTAGAATCAGCCATTTCCGAGGTATCGCTTACTAGTGGTTCGAACTGTTCAATACTTAGCTGTTCTTTGAAGTCCCTTCAACATTCAGTTGTTTCTCGCGAAGTTATGGAATTTTAAGGTTAGCATATAGCGTCCAGTTCTAAAACATTTGACTATCGCTGTTCCCTTTGTGTCTATATCGAAATGTGTAATGTAGCTATTTCTGCAAAGGTTTATTTGGATTAAAACGTAGTAAATATGACAATAAGCTTCAGTAAGACTATTTTTAAATCCACTAATAAACGATAGAGGGTGGAGATAGTGATGTGAATGTATCACACCAGATTTTCACAAATGGTACTGCACCTGCCAATTTGTACTGTGAATTCTGCACCGTTTCAAAGTAAAAAATCATAACCCCTACATACTTTGGAGTAAAGCGTTAAGCTTTATCCCATGTTTTAAGGGAAGATTGGCTCTAAACATTGGTGTTACTGTTCAGTATTAACGTTTCTGTACGCCCCAGACCATGTGCCTTCTTTCTTTGCGAGTTTGCTGTGAATGGCATTTTGTGATGTAAATGACCCGTTTTCTCAGAAACTATTGAAGATACTTAACTAAAATTTTAGGATGGTAAAACGACCTCTAAGTAATGTCGTGGACATACGTTGGTGTTAATAACATGGTTGGTTATTAAAAAAAATAATTTCTCATACACTTTAATCAAAAGATACGAGAGCAAATCAAAATGTCTTTGCCCCTATTTTTTTCTGGTAACATAAGATATATACAGTCAACTAAAAATGTAGATATTATTCCTTGTAATTTTCATTATTTTTCCACATAGCCCCAGTGCCGGTTAAGACATTTGTCCCATCGCAGCTCTAATTTTGCGATGCCGCTGCGGTAGAAGTCGGCCGTCTGACTACAGAACCACTGTCGCACTGTTGTCTTGACTTCGTTGTCGCAAGTGAATCGCTGTCTTGCCAGAAACTTCTTCAGCGGACTGAAAAGATGGAAATCACTAGGGGCAAGATCTGGGCTGTATGGTGGATGCCCTAGAAACTCCCAGTGAAAGTTCCTTAGCTTGCCGACGGTCTTGTTTGCCACATGTGGTCTCGCATTGTCGTGGAGGATGATCACGTTGTCAACATCGAGAATCCCGCGACGCTTCTTTCTGATCGCAGCCCGCAGAAGTGACAGTGTGGAACAATCTCGCGGCATGAAATCCAGCACGAGCGGTCCACGGCAATCCCAGAATGCCGTTAACAGATGGCGCAGTACGGAATTTCATTTTCACAGGAGACTGCGGATGTTTCCACACCATACTCTGCTGTTTTGATTCCGGCGTGTAATGCAGTACCCACGTTTCATCGCCAGTAACAATGCGATTCAGGAAATTGTCACCCTCCTCGGCATATCGTTGCAGATGATTCAAAGAAGCAATCATTCGCTTGCCTTTCATCACGTCAACCAACTGCTTAGGAACCCATCGACATGAAACCTTCCTGTACCCTAAGCACTCGTGAATGATGTCGAAAGCACTCCCAAAAGAAATGTCGAGCTCCTGAGCAATGTCTTTGATGCGCACGCGCCGCTCTGCTTTCACCATCGCATCCACGCGGGTAATATTGTCATCAGTCACCGATACACGCGGTCTCCCCGCACGCTCATTGTCATGCAGATTTGCACGGCCATTTTCGAACTCAGAACACCACCATCTCACACTTCTCAAAGCAAGACACCTTTCCCATATGATGGCTGCATTTCCCTGTGCATCTCGATGGGCGTTCGTCCCTTACTCCATAGAAAACGGATTACACTTCGTTGCTCGTAAGCCGTGGACGTGTTAAGCACACCTGCCATTTTGAATGCACTGACAGCAGCGCTGCCGCCGGCAGAAGCTAGAAACTCTGAGGACTGGCCCATGAAAAGTCCACTACTTTGAATGTATATGTTGGTTTTTGTTTTACATTCGTAATTTGGCCGAAAAAAAATAGGGGCAACGACTTTTCGATTTGCCCTCGTAGTATAAACAAATGTATTGCATAAAAGTAGATAATTTTTTGATATAATGGGCCATGAATTGGAGGATAGACTTTTAATCTCCTCTTAAACTTGTTTTAGAGGCTTTCAGAAGTAATTTTGTATTAGACAGGTTACTCCTAACTCCTATAACAAGGTGTTGTAATGACCACACAGTTGGGTGTTTGAAGCAGTTGGACGCCATCTCTGATAATTGAAAATAAACTGGAAGGGAACTCATTAAAGGGGCGGATCTCTGTTAACATGCATCAGGGAGCCGTTCCCCAAATAACGGTAAGATTTTAATGAGGGGGTAATATCGCAGAGTGTGACTCGCTGTGCTGTTGCTCTCTGATTTGTGAAATCTTGTTAGTGCGGTGTTGAGAGAATGATGCAGGTGCATGGCAAGATCGTTTATCAACCCCTCCCTCTTAACTTCATTAGAGCTCGGGCTGCGCCCTTATTGGGCGCTGCACCCTTTCCAATGAACAACACGGAGAGTTTGTTGCTTTGTGCCTCCAGTAGCGTACACATTTAAGATATTTCTGTGCTAAAAATAATCTCAAGCATCACTTAACATAGTTTAATATAAATTTACGGTTATAAAAATCTGATATGTTACATTCACATGACTATTTCTACCCACTATCAAGTATTACCATCTCTACCACATACATAGTAGATAAAGAAGGCATTGTATTCCACCCAAAAATTAGATACTAAGATTTTACCAGAAATGCAGTTTTAAGGCTCCCTGAATTAAAAAAAACATTTTCGCAAAAGTATACCTGTATGTGTATCTCTGAACACTTAAAGCGACAGACGAAAAACGCTGTAAAAAAATTGTAGATCTCTTTAAAACACACAATTTATTTCAAGTAACATTTTGTGTGGCATTAGACATTTCCTAGATATCCGTTATCAATGCTTCGAATTGTTCAATACTTAAGTGATTCAAGTTCTGTATTATCAGTTGTTTCTCGCGATGCCATGGAAACAGTATGGAATGTAAAGGCCAGCATATAGCGTCCAGTTGTTAAACATTTGACTATCGCTGTTCCCTTTGTATCCATAACGAAACGTGTAATGTAGCTATTTCCGGAGTGGTTTATCTCGATTAAAATGAAGGAGACAGAAAAATGAACTTTAGTAAAAATAATTTGTAGAACCACTAATAAGCAATGGAGGGTAGAGAATGTGAATGTAACACAGATTTTTTTTTTATATATCTACATTCTATTCTTAAGAAAACTTATTAGTTACTCTCCCCTAACACGTATTTGGCCAAGGTATTGTCTTCCGCCCAAAAATTCGATATCGAGATTTCACCGGAAATACATGTTTTGAGACTCCTGAATAAGAAAGGAAGCATTTTTAGAAAAACGAATAAATATAAAGATGCTACACGAATATTTTCAAGAAAGAACCCCCACCACCATGAAATATATTCTAATATTTTTATTTTCTGAAAATGCCTCTTAGTGGTTTTGATTAAATGCCGTATATTAAAGATAGTCACATGCCACAGAAAACGTATATCTCGAATTTTCTGGCAATAGCTTGCAAAGTCCTCTTCATTTTGAAGGAAATTTACATAATTTTGGTTAGCTGGTAAACGTTAAGCGATAGACGAAAACGTAGTTCACAACAAGTATAGATCTTTTTAAAACTCACAAATTATTTAAACTAAGTTTTTTTGTAACATAAGCCATTTCCGAGATATCGGTTATTAATGATTCGAATTGTTTAATACTTGGTCGATCTTTTAAAGTTCTGTCGGCAAAGTTTCTACGTAACGGAGAGAGTTGAGGCCAACATTTTATGGCGTCCGGCTTGTCTAGTTTGTAGAACCTATATAAAAGTAAACGATAGTGGGCAGAGAAGCTTATGTGAATGTAACACATCAAAATTTTTTTCTATCTACTCATGTTAATCTAGATAAATCTTTGCAGAAACAGTTTTATTACACATTTCATTGAGGTTACACGGGGTAGAGGAAACGGAACCGGTAGTCAGAAGTTTAAAAGCGAGGGACTATATGCTGGCCCTGAAATTTCATACTCTTTCCATGACATCACGGGAAACAACTGATAAGCAACAGCACTAAAAACACAAAAGTAATGAGAAAGTCAAACCAATAATAACGGATATCTATGGCTGAAGTCCTAATAGTTATTTAAAATAAATAATCTGTATTTTTTGTGTAGAAACCTTTTGTCTATCTCTTAATATTCACCAGTTATACAAGTTATGCAAAATTCCCTCCGAATGAAGAGGTCTTCATAGGCTACTCACAGAAAATTCAAGACATCACTTTATTCCTCATGTTAATATGCCAATTATACAGTGTTTTAATCAAACGGTTAGGGGTACTATTTAAAATGAAAACGAAAATCCCCATGTAAAGGGTAGTTTGGGATGCTGAGATTTTCTTGAAAATCTTCGTGTCACATGTTTGAAAGATGCTGAACATAAATTCCCAGTACGGAATTTATTCGCCTGATTTTTTAGTTATGCTGCTCTCTATTTCACACACACGCACACCTTTTTCTAAAACGGCCTTTTCTGTAATCAGTGGGCCCCAAAACATGTATTCCCGTAACATTTCGATATAATACCACCGTATGAGAATCGCTCGGACTCTTTCACACACACACCTTTTTCTAAAACTGCTTTTTCTGGAATCAGTGGTCCTCAAAACCTGTATTTTCCGTTACATTTTGATATAATACTCCCGTATGAGAATAGCTCGGACTCACTATACACCTAAAACACACACACACACACACATCATTCTTTCTAAAAATGCTTTTTTCTGGAATCAGTTGGCCTCAAAACATGTATTTCCTGTTACATTTCGATATAATACCCCCGTATGAGAATAGCTCGGACTCGCTAAAGACACACGCACACGCACACGCACACGCACACGCACACACACACACCGTTCTTTCTAAAAATGCTTTTTTCTGGAATCAGTGGGCCTCAAAACCTGTATTTCCTGTAACATTTCGATATAATACCCCCGTATGAGAATAGCTCGGACTCGCCACACACACTCACACTCACACTCACACCGTTCTTTCTAAAAATGCTTTTTTCTGGAATCAGTGGGCCTCAAAACCTGTATTTCCTGTAACATTTCGATATAATACCCCCGTATGAGAATAGCTCGGACTCGCCACACACACTCACACTCACACTCACACCGTTCTTTCTAAAAATGCTTTTTTCTGGAATCAGTGGGCCTCAAAACCTGTATTTCCTGTAACATTTCGATATAATACCCCCGTATGAGAATAGCTCGGACTCGCCACACACACTCACACTCACACCGTTCTTTCTAAAAATGCTTTTTTCTGGAATCAGTGGGCCTCAAAACATGTATTTCCTGTTACATTTCGATATAATACCCCCGTATGAGAATAGCTCGGACTCACTAAAGACACACGCACACGCACACGCACACGCACACACACACCGTTCTTTCTAAAAATGCTTTTTTCTGGAATCAGTGGGCCTCAAAACCTGTATTTCCTGTAACATTTCGATATAATACCCCCGTATGAGAATAGCTCGGACTCGCCACACACACTCACACTCACACCGTTCTTTCTAAAAATGCTTTTTTCTGGAATCAGTGGGCTTCAAAACCTGTATTTCCTGTAACATTTCGATATAATACCCCCGTATGAGAATAGCTCGGACTCGCCACACACACTCACACTCACACCGTTCTTTCTAAAAATGCTTTTTTCTGGAATCAGTGGGCTTCAAAACCTGTATTTCCTGTAACATTTCGATATAATACCCCCGTATGAGAATCACTCGGACTCGCTATAGACCTAAAACACACACACACACACACATATACACACACTTTTTTTAAAAAAAGTGTTTTTTTCTGGAATCAGTTGGCCTCAAAACATGCATTTCCCGTAACATTTCCATATGATGCACCGTATGAAAGTCACTATACACCTAAAGCGCACGTGTGCGCACACACAATTTTATTGCACATCACAAACATATAACACTAGATAACATGTTTTAAAGCAATTCTCACAATTATTTACATCTCTGTTCATCACAACCAAACTTGCATACAGGCATCCCACCGGAGGCATTGTGAAAACATTGCTTCCACTGCCAACATACCCAGGGTTGAGGGCCCTGAGCCGCAAAGCGCAGCCGAGGGATGTTTTTATAAGTAGAGGAGTGAATGACGACAGAATGTAGCCATGGGATCTGTGAAGCTGAATCCCTATATTATTTCGCAACATTTTCAAATGTTGGCGAAATTGATTTAGCGGCCTTTTACTGGCTTCCGCCTCAAAACGGTGTCAGTTTCTCCTATATGTGTAGTCGCTAAAAAGGGTAGTTGATGATTTCGTCCAGGCAACATGCAGGTCTTAACTCTTTTCTTTTTCTTTCTAGGTTTCCTATTGTGAATACGCCCTATCCTCGATTTCGTATTTGTTTATGTAAAATGTTCATTCCCATATACGGGTGTGGTACCAATGTTTGTTTGAAATACAATGCTTCGTCTACCTATTACACTAGTCTGCATTTTCAAACTTTTTGTCAGATGATTTCTTAAAAGTAGATGTTCTTGAATCAAGTTTTTATGCTGATTCCAGAAATAACTTCCGTTATTTTTTCTATCACATCAGGTTTTTACACAAAATAAGTAATGTTTTGACAATTTTACTAATGAGCGTAGAAAAGTATTCAAATACCATTTCACACAATTAAGTTTTTATTCAAGAAACATTTTAAGAATACTCTCAAGAACTCCCCTAATATACGAGGTACTTCCAGAAAGTAAGTTCCGTTTGGTAATAAAATTAAATTGTGTACAGATACAGAAAAACTATTTATTGCACAAAATTCTACAACTACTTTTCCACATAACTGCCGAAATTTTGCAGGCATTTGTCATAGCGTGGCACACGTTTTTGTATACCTTCTTCATAGACGTTTGCCGCCTGTGTCTTCAACCAGTTGGAAACATTTTCTTTCAGCTCTTCGTCATTGTTGAAGTGTTGATCGCCAAGGAAAGACTTGAGATGTAAGAACAGATGAAAGTCGCTAGGAGCGAGGTCAGGGCTGTACGGAGGATGGTCAAACACGTCCCAGCCAAATCCCTGTAGGAGGTTTTGCGTCACATTTGCAGTGTGTGGTCGTGCATTGTCGTGAAGAAAAACAACACCTTTTGACAGCAATCCTAGGCGCTTATTCTGTATTGCGCGGCGCAATTTCCTAAGTGTCTCGCAATAAACATCTGCTTTGATTGTTTGACCATGCGGTAAGAAATCAATGAGTAAGATGCCTTTCCAGTCCCAGAACACTGTGCACATCATTTTTCGAGGTGTCAAGATTTGTTTCGGCTTAACCTTTGCTGGGGATGAAGTGTGCCTCCATTCCATTGATTGCCGCTTGCTTTCAGGGGTAAGAAACCCAAGTTTCATCTCCTGTGACTATCTGTGTCAGAAATTCTTCGCCGTCTTCATCATAACGGGTCAAAAACTGAAGTGCACTACCCATCCGGTCTGTTTTGTGTTGCTCAGTAAGAATCTTTGGTACCCAACGAGAGCAAAGTTCTCGAAATTTCAGTTTTTCGGTAACAATTTCATGAATTAGTGATCGTGAGATTTGGGGAAATTCCATAGCGAGAGCACTAATTGTAAACTTGCGGTTTTCCTGGATCCTGTCATCAATCGCTTGAACCAGTTCTTCTGTAACCAAAGATGGACGCCCACTTCGTTCTTCATCGTGCACTTCACTACGTCCTTCATTGAACTGTCGGACCCATCTTCTCACCATTGAATCACTCATCGCATTTTGTCCGTAAACTTCGCAAATTTGCCGATAAATTTCAATTGGTTTCACTTTCCTAGCATTCAGAAAACGAATAACAGATCTGATTTCACAAGCGGTGAGATTTTCAATCAACACCGACATTGTAAACAAGCACAACAAAGCGTACGTGGCTGACAGCGATCTCAAAATGGCGCACGTTTCTTCTCCTTGATACAGAGCGTCTACCGCGCATGTGCGGAACTGCCGCCGCAGCGCTGCAGCGGAGAGAAATTGAAACGGAACTTACTTTCTGGACGTACCTCGTATTTCATGACTACATTTTAACAAAACAAGAAGCTAAAGTGTTTCATTTAATTTTTTTCAAACTTTCTCTTCTTTGACTTCCTTGCAGATCCTTGAAGATGACTGTCCCTCCTCAACATTTAACAGTAGTCGGCCATCATAGTTTCATTCCATCTCCCCTGGTACCTCCTCTCCATTTTCTTAGTAGCTTGTGAAAACGTTCCCTCTGCTCTTCACTATAATGTCCCAGATTTTCTGGAAAGCAGTGGACATGTGAATGCAGAAAATGCACCTTTACACTCAAGTTACAACCCATGTTCTTGAAATTTTCCAACATTGTTTGGACAATGGCCTTGTAATTAGGATCTTTGTTATTGCCTAAGAAGTTTTAAGTAACTGATCTGAAGGCGGTCCATGCTTCTATTTCCCTCTCATTCATTGTCTTCCCAAAATCTTTATCCTTCATCAATTTCTTTATTTGAGGATCAACAAAAATTCCAGCCTTTAATTTGTCTTGTGTAATGAAGGGAAATTTCTTGGAAAGGTACTTGAAGCAGGGTCCATACTGTGGTAGAGCCCTTACAAATTGCTTCATTAAGACCAATTTTATGTGTAGTGGCGGAAGCAATATCTTTATATCTCTATATTTTTTAAGTGAAATTGTGAAAAAACTGTACATGATAGAAAAAACTAAAAGCAGTTCTGAAATCAGCATAAAAAGAGTAAGTCAAAGTTACTTATTAGTTTTCAGTCATCCGATATCATGCAGACTAGTGTTATAGTTGAGGAGAGAATCTCCGCAGTTTACGCAATAATGCACTTCACGTTTTTTCCTTCTTTTCCCAGTAATCCCATTTAAAGACTGTAAGCCATCCTCGAGTCAGATGAACATTAGTGATGAAAAAAACGCGAGAGAGCCTTCTCTAAATCTTATCGACCGTTTGATAGATGATTCCGAGATTGAGAAGTGAAAGATATTATCACTTTCTATTGATCTCATCTGTCTCTGTTCTGCGTTTCCATGGAAACAAAATCACAAAGGAGAATAATTCTCACCTCTGGAGATGAAGTAATGCACTTGGAAGCGTTCCCACACGTTTCGCTGCAAGCAACACAAGGTCAGGACACTTCCTGAATGAAGTAGGATTTTGTGTGAAGGCTGAATACGTCAAGAAGGACAAATACCCATTAAGATGTTGAGCAAGATTAAGTGAATCACTTTGGTAGTTCTCACGAGAGTGTACTGTTTTATGATTGAAGTTCCGCCTATGTGAGCACACGCTTCTTTACTGAAACAATGTCTGCGAATGAAGATTTAACATTTCAAAAGGTTTGACAAATTATTTATTGCAAGATCAGATTTTTATTAAATTTTCAATAGCAGTATTCAAAAATCCACGCAAAATGGCAAAAGTACCAACGCAGACGCTCATACATACAATATGCAGTCGTAGGCGCAAAAGCTTGACATGGGATTCCAGATCCGTAAATTGCATGCAGAAATCTTCCGAGCGTACTAAAAGTTTCCAGTTGAATAACATAATCATAATACCCAATATGAAAGAAAATTCATCCAGTGCTATAAGTGCTTTTCCCCTCGAACTGCGGCCACACACGGCCGCCGCAACCCTTATTCTTTTGGCGTTAGGTTTCTTGCACTGTTTGAGTTTTAATCATTAAATCACACACATATTTACACACTCATTCCTACTTCCAGACTTTGGGGAGGATAGGGAACAATCTTGGCTAGAGAAAAATTCCCAACCCCAGCCGGAATTCGAACCCGGACCCCTCCGGCGCTCTACCGACTGAGCTACGGGGGCAGCGCATTACAACCTTATTTTTACTTTCTCTGCTACGTATAGTAAGTAGGGGAAGTATTGTATTCCACACAAAAATTCGATACCGAGATTTCACAGGAAATACATGTTTTGAGACCCCCTGAATACAAAAAAATCTGATGTGTTACACTCACATGACTTTCTCTACTCTTGTACAATCTATTTTTACAAACACCTATTCTCCATATGCTTCATATTAATCGAGATGTCAATCTTATTGCAATTTTCTTGTAGATGCAAGGGGAATATGGTAGCTTTCAAGCGATAGTCAAATATTTTATCGCTGGTTGCTATGTGGCGCATTCCATTCGCTTTGCATGTCCAGGACATAAAAAAATGAATAACGAATTTGAGAAAAAGTATAAGTATTGGAAAATTTAAGGGAATAACAAGCAATATCTCGAAAACGGTTCACTCAACAAAAGAAATGTATATAACATAAGTTGCGTATTTTAACGAGATCTACATTTTTTGTGTAGTAAAATTTTGTCTATCTCTTATGGTTTACCAGTTATGCAAAAGTCGTTCACAATGAAGAATACTTTTGGAGACATTCCCAGAAAATTCGAGATATACATTTCATTTCTCATGACATTATCTTAAACATATGATATTTTAAACAAAATCGTTAGAGCCATTTTTGAGAAAATTAAAATTTTCGAAAAATGTTCCATGTAAAGGGTAGTCTGGGGTGGGGGGATTTTCTTGAAAACCTTCGTGTCGCATCTCTGGAAGATACTGAACCTAAATACCAAGTTTGGTGTTTATCCGACTGTTCGTTTTTGAGTTATGCTGTTCACAGACACACACACACACACACACAGACACACACACACACAGACACACAGACACACAGACACACAGACACACACACACACACGGACATGTTTCCAAAAATGCTTTTTTTGGATTCAGGAGGTCTCAAAACATGTATTTCCGGTGAAATCTCGGTATCGAATTTTTGGGTGGAATGCAATACTTCCCCTACTTACTATACGTAGTAGAGAAAGTAAAAAGCATTTTTGGAAACTCGTCCGAGTGTGTGTCTGTGAACAGCATAACACAGACACGAACAGTCGGATAAACACCAAACTTGGTATTTAGGTTCAGTATATTCCAAGGATGCGACACGAAGGTTTTCAAGAAAATCCCCCCACCCCAGAGTACCCTTTACATGGAACATTTTTCGAAAATTTTAATTTTCTCAAAAATGGCTCTAACGATTTTGATTAAAATATCATATGTTTAAGATATTTTCATGACAAATGAAATGTATATCTTGAATTTTCTGGGAATGTCTCCAAAAGTATTCTTCATTGTGTACGACTTTTGCATAACTGGTAAACCATAAGCGATAGACAAAATTTTACTACACAAAAAATGTAGATCGCGTTAAAGTACACAATTTATGTCATACATTTTTTGTTGTTGAGTGAACCATTTTCGAGAAATTGCTTGTTATTCCCTTAAATTTTCCAAAACTTTTTCTCAAATGGGAATTCGTTATTCATTTTTACTTTCTCTACTACGTATAGTAAGTAGGGGAAGTATTGTATTCCAACCAAAAATTCGATACCGAGATTTCACCGGAAATACATGCTTTGAGACCCCTGAATCCAAAAAAAGCATTTTTGGAAACATGTCTGTATGTCTGTCTGTGTGTTTGTGTGTCTGTCTGTGTGTCTGTCTGTCTGTCTGTGCGAACACCATAACTCAGAAACGAACAGTCGGATAAACACTAAACTTGCTATTTAGGTTCAGTATCTTCCAAGGATGCAACACAAAGGTTTTCAAGAAAATCCCCCCACCCCAGATTACCCTTTACATGGAAGATTTTTCGAAAATTTTAATTTTCTCAAAAATGGCTCTAACGATTTTGATTAACATATCATATGTTTAATATATTTTTATGACAAATAAAATGTATATCTTGAATTTCCTGGGAATGTGTCCAAAAGTATTCTTCATTGTGAACGACTTTTGCATAACTGGTAAACCATAAGAGATAGACAAAATTTTACTACACAAAAAATGTTGATCGCGTTAAAATACACAAGTTACGTCATATACATTTTTTTGTTGAGTGAACCATTTTCGAGATATTACTTGTTATTCCCTTTAATTTTTACTTTCTCTACTACGTATAGTAAGTAGGGGAAGTATTGTATTCCACCCAAAATTTCGATACTGAGATTTCACAGGAAATACATGTTTTGAGACTCACTGAATCCAAAAAAAGCATTTTTGGAAACATGTCCGTGTGTGTGTCTGTCTGTGTGTCTGTGTGTCTGTGTGTCTGTGAACAGCTTAACTCAAAAACGAAGAGTCGGATAAACAACAAACTTGGTATTTAGGTTCAGTATCTTCCGGAGATGCGACACGAAGGTTATCAAGAAAATCCCCCCACCCCATACTACCCTTTACATGGAACATTTTTCGAAAATTTTAATTTTCTCAAAAATGGCTCTAACGATTGTGATTAAAATATCATATGTTTAAGATATTGTCATGACCAATAAAATGTATATCTCGAATTTTCTCGGAATGTCTCCAAAAGTGTTCTTCATTATGAACGACTTTTTCATAACTGGTAAACCATAAGAGATAGACAAAATTTTACTACATGAAAAATGTAGATCGCGTTAAAATACACAATTTATGTCATATACATTTCTTTTGTTGAGTGAATCGTTTGCGAGATATTGCTTGTTATTCCCTTAAATTTTCCAATACTTATACTTTTTCTCAAATTCGTTATTCATTTTTACTTTCTCTACTACGTATAGTAAGTAGGGGAAGTATTGCATTCCACCCAAAAATTCGATACCGAGATTTCACCGGAAATACATGTTTTGAGACCTCCTGAATCCAAAAAAAGCATTTTTGGAAACATGTCCGTGTGTGTGTCTGTGTGTGTGTGTGTGTCTGTGTGTGTGTCTGTGTGTGTGTCTGTGTGTGTGTCTGTGTGTCTGTGAACAGCATAACTCAAAAACGAACAGTCGGATAAGCACCAAACTTGGTATTTAGGCTCAGTATCCTCCAGAGATGCGACACGAAGGTTTTCAAGAAAATCCCCCCACCCCAGACTACCCTTTACATGGAACATTTTTCGAAAATTTTAATTTTCTCAAAAATGGCTCTAACGATTTTGATGAAAATATCATATGTTTAAGATAATGTCATGATAAATGAAATGTATATCTCGAATTTTCTGGGAATGTCTCCAAAAGTATTCTTCATTGTGAACGACTTTTGCATAACTGGTAAACCATAAGAGATAGACAAAATTTTACTGCACAAAAAATGTAGATCGCGTTAAAATACACAACTTATGTCATATACATTTCTTTTGTTGAGTGCACCGTTTTCGAGATATTGCTTGTTATTCCCTTAAATTTTCCAATACTTATACTTTTTCTCAAATTCGTTATTCATATTTTTATGTCTTGGACTTGCAAAGAGAATGGAATGCGCCGCATAGCAACCAGCGTTAAAATATTTGACCATCGCTTAAAAGCTACCATATTCCCCTTGCATCTACAAGAAAAGTAGCAATAAGATTGACATCTCGATATCTCGATTAACATAAAGCATATGGAGAATAGGCGTTTGTAAAAATAGATGTTACAAGAGTAGGGAAAGTCATGTGAGTGTAACACATCAGGTTTTTTATGTCCTGGGCATGCAAGGAGAATGGAATGCGCCACATAGCAACCAGCGTTAAAATATTCGACTATCGCTTAAAACCTACCATATTCCCCTTGCATCTACAAGAAAATTATCAATAAGATTGACATCTTGATATCTCCATTAACATGAAGCATATGGAGAATAAGCGTTTGTAAAAATAGTTTGTACAAGAGTAGAGAAAGTCATGTGAATGTAACACATCAGATTTTTACTTTCTCTACTACGTATAGTAAGTAGGGGAAGTATTGCATTCCACCAAAAAATTCGATACCGAGATTTCACCGGAAATACATGTTTTGAGACCTCCTGAATCCAAAAAAGCATTTTTGGAAACGTGTCTGTGTGTGTGTGTGTGTGTGTGTGTGTGTGTGTGTGTGTGTGTCTGTGACTGTGTGTCTGTGAACAACATAATTCAAAAACGAACAGTGGGATAAACACCAAACTTGGTATTTATGTTCAGTATCTTCCAGAGATGTGACACGAAGGTTTTCAAGAAAATCCCCCCACGCCAGACTACCCTTTACATGGAACATTTTTCGAAAAGTTTAATTTTCTCAAAAATGGCTCTTAACGATTTTGATGAAAATATCATATATTTAAGATAATGTCATGAGAAATGAAATGTATATCTCGAATTTTCTGGGAATGTCTCCAAAAGTATTCTTCATTGTCAGCGACTTTTGCATAACTGGTAAACCATAAGAGATAGACAAAAGTTTACTACACAAAAAATGTAGATCGCGTTAAAATACATAACTTATGTCATATACATTTCTTTTGTTGAGTGAACCGTTTTCAAGATATTGCTTGTTATTTCCTAAAATTTTCCAATACTTATACTTTTTCTCAAATTCGTTATTCATTTTTTTTATGTCCTTGACATGCAAAGAGAATGGAATGCGCCACATAGTAACCAGCGTTAAAATATTTGACTATCGCTTAAAGGCTACCATATTTCCCTTGCATCTACAAGAAAATTACCAATAAGATTAACATCTCGATATCTCGATTAACATGAAGCATATGGAGAATAGGTGTTTGTAAAAATAGATTGTACAAGACTAGAGAAAGTCATGTGAGTGTAACACATCAGATTTTTTTTATGTCCTGGACATGCAAAGAGAATGGAATGCGCCACGTAGCAACCAGCGTTAAAATATTTGACTATCGCTTAAAACCTACCATATTTCCCTTGCATCTACAAGAAAATTATCAATAAGATTGACATCTTGATATCTCCATTAACATGAAGCATATGGAGAATAAGCGTTTGTAAAAATAGTTTGTACAAGATTAGAGAAAGTCATGTGAGTGTAACACATCAGATTTTTCAATTATTTTCTCAAATGGGAATTCGTTATTCATTTTTTTGTCTTGGATATGCAAAGAATATTAATCTGTGGCAAAGGGAATGGTGTTGCACCTAGCAACCAACTATTAAGAGATATGCATGTGCTTAAAGGCTACTGTATTTCTATATTGCCTTGTAACTATATATTCCCCTTACATCTACAAGCAAATTAGCAATAAGATAGAGTCTGCAAATGTTTATCTCGATTAACATGAAGTAGATGGGGAATAAGCGTTTGTAAAAATAGTTTGTACAAGAGTAGAGAAAGTCATGTGAGTGTTACACATCAGATTTTTTTATGTACTGGACATACAAAGAGAATGGAATACTCCACATAGCAACCAGCTCTTAAAATATTTGACTATCGCTTAAAGCCTAGCAATTCCCCTTGCATCTACAAGAAAATTAGCAATAAGATTAACATGTCGATATCTCGATTGACATGAAGAATATGGAGAATAAGCGTTTGTAAAAATAGTTTGTACAAGAGTAGAGAAAGTCAAGTGAGTGTAACACATCAGATTTTTCAAATTCTACTGCAGAAAAAAATCAGGGGATCGTGAGACTGACATTCTATTGTGTAAGCCATTTCTATACCTTTCTGTATTTACTGTGTGTTACAAAATAATAGTTCTTTAATACTGTTCGCGTTTACTGCACACAATTTTCGCATCATGCAAGGGATTCTCGTGTGTAAAATCGAGTTTCTCTGTGCTCCAATATCTGTTATTTTACGACGGAACATAACCACATAAATGGGACCATACTTCGTCAGAGAAGAGTATTAAGCGTGTTTCAATTACCCTATAATTTTGCAAACTCCAAATACAGAAATTTAGCAGACTGATGATCACTGAAAAATAAGGCGTATGCAAGAAACCTACATACATTGTAACAATTAAAAGAAAAATCAGGCTAGAAATTCCTGCATATTGGATACTGATCTCTCCAATGTGAATGAAAATTTCCTGAGAAGATACCAGAGAGGACATTTCTAACATCTCTTATGATAAGGTATGTGCTTATTATCGTTGTAATTGTAACTGTGAGAACGTGAGGCGGTTACGGGGATATTACAGTCGTTTCCGCGGAGTCAGAGCTGCTACGGACGTGCGCGTGGCGCCATGCGCTGGCCACAGGAAAAGCACTGTATTATGGTTGTTGTTGCAGGTAACTCACTTTTAGCCACTCCTCCCTCTGCAACGTCAAGTCACTAATCATGCAACATTGGGCTGGCTCATCTTTACTTATTTACACGGATCAAGGTAGAATTTATTAACAGAGGTTATTTCTGACACCTTCGTTTCACATAGAGTAAAACATCGCTCATTGGTTAAAGTTTGTTCCTTGGGATTTGTTTCAAGCCAGTCATAGAGAGAAGTGATAAGGAATGGTTGGATACTAGTGTTGCTTAGATAAATTTGGAAACATTACGAAAGCGATCCAGGGGAGTGGGCCACATTTTCTGCTCCCATGTGTACTTGCACCCCTAAAAACTGCGAGAATATTTCATCATTCCGTTTATATGCGAGCATAACGCTGAATTTAGTCACGCTGTATCACTTGCGCATGCAAGTTATTCACGTTCTATAACCCCTTCTTAAGAGCTACATTTGCAGAGAAAACCTGAATATAGTTCAAGGACACAAAGAGAGAGAGAGCGAAAGTGGATAATTACTTCCAATTGTTAACACGGGGAAACAATAGGTACGGAAATAATATATCTCAACGCTAACAAAAGATATTTGAAAATTAGCCGCTGTTATTAGATTCAATTTTTGTTAGAGGATTCCCTCGAGGGACTTACTAATGGTGTAGATAACAATAATAATAACAACGATGCCGGAGCAGGCTCGCTGTAGCGATAAACTGGGGGAGGGAGGGGGGATTAATGAAGATGAATGACAATGAGGGGACGCACCACTCGACTCGTATAGTCGTGTCGCAGTAGATCACGACCTTACACACTCTCTCCTCAAATCAGGTCTTTTCCCCATGGTACGTACATTATGACTAGACAGGTAAAACAAAGAAACATTTGCGAAAATATGAAGAAAAATCCCAAAATATTATAAAATATACATTTTGAAGCCAAAAACCTCATATTTTAAGGGTTTGGAGCATCTTCGTCAATATTTAATCATAAAATATCAAATGAAACAACAGATTCTATGGAGTTATTGATTTTGACATTGTGAAACCCTAAAATTTGTAGGGGGGAAAGAAAAACAAGCTACTGATTGCTTTGTCCGGGTGTTGGTGATTATTTTTGAAGCTGTACCATTTGCTTCAATGTCTGCTGTTGATTCTGCTGACGGCTGCTACAGTGGTTGGATATGAGATGTTTCTCTCAGGGTATGCGTGAGAAATTGAATGTGATCTAATACTTGAGCTTAGAAACGAGTTGCTCACCGTTTGAAGACAAAGAATGAAATTGATTATGAATCGTAGCACTCGGAAACTAAAACAATTGAATTCCTATACCTGTTAACTTCTGCAGTATCAATGCTGCGATTTGAAATAACTGTTTCTACAATAAAACAAAACTAGAAGCGTAACTTGCCGTGAGCCATTAAAATGCTTACCGACAAAACCCATCGCGATGGCCGCTAAAAGTTACACAAGCACGTCACTGAGCACTCAAAATAACACAGGAGTAACCATCAGATTAAGTGACTAATTCTCAAGAAAGTGTGTTACGGATGCATACACGAATGTGTGCAAGAACGAATGTGTGTCTAATTAGAATGAAACCTTTATATCACCTTAAACTCCACCTACTTTAGAACTAATCCGCCAAGTCTGCCTCCCCGCTTGGGCCAATACTTAAAACTATACATCTGTGTCTCTTACCTTGTTACTATGCTGTACCACCCCAAATGTCAGGATTTCATTCCCTTTCTCTTCCAAAGAATTCTGGTATATGTGACTGTTCAAACGTGCTGGATTCACCCCTTAAAAGCATTGCAACCACTTTTATACTAACGCGATCGCTTACTTTGGCTGTTACTAATGACTTTGCTTAACATGACTCGCTAATAAACTTTTCCTGGACTAACCTTTTCAACTCAAGCTTATTGCATTACACAATGATTTAATATACAGAAATTATTTATTGCAATTATTTTCCTATTTCACTATTATTTCCTAATTTAATTATTTATATGTTGCTGTCAATAATCACGGTTTCAAATATAGAAAGCGTTTAATTTAGCACGTGATGTTACATATAGGAAATGCTACATTTTTAACTTCCTTACCACGCACATACACGGTCTGGTTCGTGTGTGTGTCTGTCCGTTAGTCCCGGTATCTGTTTGTGTGTCTGTGAATAGCATAACTCAAAAACGAAAAGTCAGACAAATACAAAACTTGGTATTTAAGTTCAGTGTCTTCCAAAGATAAGACGTGGAGATTTTAAAGAAAATTTTCCCAACATTAACTATTGTTTACATGGAACATTTTTCGATATTTTTGATTTTCTAAAAATTATCCCTAACGATTTGAATTAAAGTACTATATATTAACGATATTTACATGACAAATAAAACGCATATCTTGAATTTTCTGGGAATAAGCTGTGAGGTCCTCTTCATTCGGGAGGAATTCTGTATAATCTTGTATAACTGGTAAACGTTAAGCGATAGACGAAGACGTACTAATCTCTTTACAACCCACAGTTTACTTCAAACAACTTTTTTGTGGTATCGAATATATAAGGAATAAGTAAGCACAAGTGTTTATATTGTTATGGACATTTATGTTTTTATTTTTATCGATGTCACAGAAAAAAAAGTTAATTATGACATGTACATTGCACAGTAAGAGGGAGGGGGCGAGAGGAAGAAGGTGATGGGAAAAGTGGGAGAGGAAGAGAAAATCTGAGGGGAGAAGAACGTCCGCAGTCATCGCAAAAATGCGAGCAGAGTTGAGGGTTGTGCTAGTTACTTTTTTTGTAAAAAATAATCCAACCTCACTTCCGAGCTGCAGCATGTATGGAGTGGGCCTAATCTTGATGAACTGAACCTTTGTACTTTGCGAAATGCAACACCAGCCCTTTGGGAATGTGTAATATGAAACATTTATACAAAAGGCAGGCAGGGGAATCATGGTTCCCTAGGTAACGCTGAATAATGTTTGGTAAAAACCCTCTTTCGAAATTAAAACGTATTTAATGTAATACTAGCATTAAAAACCATTTAGTTACGCGTTTTTTTACAGTCCATTAGCATTTCATAGAAATTCTGCAGGCTAATCAATAAAACTCTGCTGTGATACATTCACAGGACTTGCTCCACTCTCATATATCTGTTAAAATTCTAGCATTCATATAAAAAGCTGTTCTGTCAAACACGTTATGTTACCCAACTTTCTTTGCCCCTACCTGTTCTAGTAAGTGTGGTATTTTAGCAAAAAATTCTATGTCAAGATTTTAGTGGAAATACGTGTTTTGAGACCCCCTAAATAAACAAAAGCAGTTTTAGATATGTTTTTACAACTGTGAACAGCATAACTCTAAAATAAAATGTTTGATAAATGCCAAACTTGATGGGGCACTAGTATTTTCAAGAAAATTCTGTCACCCAAGCTATAGCTTACATGAAAAAAATTCTCATAAATAGCTCTAACGGTTTTTATCAAAATATGGTATTTTAATAAACATATTTTTACGAAAGGCCCTAACAATTTTGATTAAAATAAAAAATATTTAAGGTACTTACATGACTAATAAAGCACATTGATTTTCTATGAATAGCCTATGAAATCCTCTTCATTCTTAATGAATTTTGCATAATTATGTTTAATTTGTGAGCTGTAAGAGATAGCCAAAACTTGCAACAGGAAAAACGTTGAATATATTTCAAATCTCTTTTTGCTCCGTTTACCATTTTTTGAGATATTCATTTGATTTATATTTTCAAATAGGTGCCTACGTCATAATTTTCCTGAAGTGCTAATTAGTTTTTTTTCTCATTCATACACAGTACGGATTCTTAAAGCCGAAATACAGACAACCCATCCCACATTCGGAAGGTCCGGGTTCGATTCCTGGTGGCCGCCCACTCTGACCAGGTTTTTTTAGTGGTTTTCCTCTGGTCGCCTAAAAAAATCGGTTGAGTGATATTTATATTAAAGCACACACACACTCTTCCTCGCTCTTGATAATATTAGTATAAAACAAGTATAGATTATACAACGGATTGGACACCTCTAATGTAGTTAACACCTCCCCTAGAAGGAAGGGATGAAGTGAAGAATCCACAGAAGGCTACAGGCCGCAGGCAGACAGGTCACATAGACGCGCTGAAGTCCCTAACAGTTCATGGCTTGAAGACCCTGGAGCCGCCTAGAGAGGGTGATGAACGACCCGTCGACCAAGCAGCCTATATTGTCCATGAAGCTGCTTGGACCCACGTATGGATACCAATTTGCGGGAGATATGTTTCTAGGAGTGTTCGCCCCACGCTTTGGATACAAACTTTCCGGTGATCTTCGCCCCACGTTTAGGAACCAACTTTTGCGCCGGTGTCTGTGTTTAATTTATGTGTAATTTTATTTATCATATATGCCTCGGCTGCGTCAGTAGTATATTGTAGAGCAAGTATCTCTAACTAGGGCTGGTACGGCTGAAGAATAACGTTTACACAAATTATAATTGTATTTCATTTTTTTATTAATCCTTCACGCAGTTTATAACACTTCACTGATGTATCCTACTATAGAGCTGTGAGATTATTGTTAATTACACTTTTAACAGGTAAACATTTATATATTATCCTCACCGCAATGAATTATCGTGCCTCGCAATCACTGAACCCATACCGAACCGAACTGTCTTGGTGCGCTATCTTGTAGCGTCGACCGTTTGAATTTGTACATTTCTCTATTTCTAGTTTCTGATTGGCTAAGCCTACTCCAATAGAATACTTTTATTTTACTTTGGCTTGCTTTTCACATCCACGTGACCATTTATAAAGTGTTTTAAATATTACATTAATATTGTTCCAAGAAGCCTTTTTTTAACTTTCTAATTTATTGTTGTCTCAAGGTTAACTTATTTTTAGCAAACTTCAGCTTCTACTTTGTAATTCTGTTTGCTTCTGTTCTTACAGCTCCTACATTGTTAAAATATGTAATACATATACATAATAAAATAAACATAATACAATGACTGTAATATACATTTTATATATTATAATATATCATATTGCTTTTAGGAGGCCTGTTATTTTTTTATATTATATAATTAGACTGATATCATTTAAGCGATAAAAATACTGTCTCAGCGCCATCTGTCCGGCACCGCTATACACCACAAAACCTAGAAGCACGGCTGAAAGATGAGAAAGAAATATTGGTATTTGAAACCACGCTAGCATTCGCCTACCGACCACGGAAAACCAGGAAAACTCAAGATCAGAGTGGGCGGGAATCGAACCCAGGATCTCTGGAACGCGAGCCTCACACCTTACCGCGGAGCTAGAATTACAGAAACTTGAAAAAGAAAAACACTAACAGATTAATGTTCTGCAGTTACTCTTTCAGAGAGACTGGTTTAAAGTCGAGTTGTGAAGGTTTAATAACCAGTTTTTTGTGGTGCATTTAACCGTCTCTTGCCTTGCATTTTCTAATTTCACAGTGGCGACAGCAGACGAAACATGAATAATTGTGACATGGGTTATCGCCCACGCTGCGAGGGGTCACAGAGATGACACCCTAGGTTATGGGCGCGACAGATAACGGCTTCAAACTGACAGAAAAAGTGACAGTTGTGTATATTGAATTTTTTTCCTGTACCGACTGCAAACATTTTTCTAAAACAACCGCTCCTCTCCATTCCGCCCTCTTGAGAAATCATTGCGCCACGCAGCTCTAAGTTACACAACGGTTTTGTTTTTAATTTAATCCGCTATCTAACGTTTCTTGTATTTTCTCTCTTATTCAGCACACTTTTTTAATTCCGCTCTTTTACGGAGATTAATGATACAGGATCTCATTCCGTACTGTATCCTCAGTCTTAATGAGCTCGTGGAAATCGATACTACGATAACATCCTGCTGCAGATTAGTAAACACCCTACCCCCTACTTTTTACCATCTACCTATAGCACGTAGAGGAAGTATTCCATTCCATACAAAAAGTTCTATTTGCACATTTTACGGAAATACACGTTGTGTGAACGTTTGCCTATCTTAAAAGTATAGCTAAAAATGTTGATATTACATTTGCTTTAAATGCAAAGGGAATAGCGATAGTCAACTGTTTAAGAACTGGTCACTATATGCTGGCCTTAAAATTCCATTCTGTTTTTAAGCAACTCAAAGTCGACAGGGCTTGAAGAGAATGACCGAGTATTGAACAATTCGAATCATTAATAACAAATACCCCGGAAACGGATGATGCCACAAAATAAGTTACTTGTAATAAATTGTGTATTTTAAAGAGATCTACATTTTTTATGTTGTACGTCTATCGCTAAACGTTTACCAGTTATACAAGATTATACAAAATTCCTTCCGAATAAAGAGGACTTCACAGGCTATTCCCAGAAAATTCAAGATATAGGTTTTATTTGTCATGTAAACACTTTTAATATGTGGTATTTTAATAAAAATCATTAGAGGCATTTTTGAGAAAATAAAAAGACTTCATAAAATGTTCTATGTAAAGTGTAGCTGGAGGTGGGGATATTTTCTTGAAAATCCTCGTATTGCATCTTTGGAAGGTACTGAACTTAAATACCAAGTTTGGTGTTTATCCGACTTTTAGTTTTTGAGTTAATCTGCTCTCTCTCATTTAACTTTTTCTAAAAAGGCTTTTTTGGAACCAGGGGACCTCTAAACATGTATTTCAGGTTAAATCTCGGTATGGAATTTTTAAGTGGAATGCAATATCTTCTCTACCTACTATACGTGGCAGAAAGTAAAAATCTGATATGTTGCATTCACATGACTTTCCCTACTCTAAACTATTTCGAATATCAGGAAGTAGACAGAAGTGTAAGTTTTTGTGAGAATAAGCTTTCATCACACACTTACATATTCGTTGTAGGTGTAAGAAGGATGCAGTAGCTAAACTGATAGTCACATTTATAAGAGCGTGACACTATGTGATGGCTTTGAAATTCCATGCTCTTTATATGAGCACGAGAAAAAAACGAATAGCGACCTACCAATTGAATAAAAAGGTATTAGTACCTATTTGAAAATTCAAACCAACAACAAAGATAATCTCGAAAATGGTTAAATTCACGAACATTTTGACATTCACATGCTTTAACAAGATGCACATTTTTTGAGTAGTGACGGTTTACCAATTATAGAAGTAATATAAGTGGGAATCCAATAATATATGCAGATGACACCTCAGTCATCTTATAAAACACTAGTCATCACAAATTGCAAACCGATATAAACAACACAATAAATAACTTAGATAAATGGTTCATCTGCAATGGAATGAACTTAAATAAAACAAGGCCTAGTATCCTACAATTTAAAACTAATGTTAATGCAAATTCAGGACAAGACGAGTTAGTAAATGAAATGACTAAAGACAGCAGCAAAATATTAGGAATGTACATAGATAATATCTAAAATGGAACATCCATATAGAATACGTAACCAAGAAACTGAACTCAGCCTGTTTTAATATGATGTGTCTGACAAACATAATGAATATAGAAAAAAAAGTAGTCTACTATAGCTACTTCCATTCGATCTTGACCTATGGTTATACCATTATGGGGAAACGCACCTGGATGGGAAGCAGTTTTCAAAATTAAAAAAACAAAATGTGTTACAAGCCAACTTCAGAGACTCGTGCAGACCATTATTTAAAAAACTAAAAATCTCAACTATGCCCTCAGTATATCTCTTACACTATATTCACTCTTAGGTTGATCCGCGGCAAAACAAACCCACGTGGTCAGTGCACCGTGGTGCAATACGGTAGCAATGCGCCCAGGAAAGTAGTCCCACACTAATCTCTGAATTTTAGAATGAATTTATCCTTAAATAGTATAATATTCTATACAAATACCTAAGGTTTTATTTAACGCTGATTTATACCGTAAAACAGAGCTACAAGTCCCATGATGCAATTCTTATGAGTCACCTGACATCCGGATAGGTGCAGAATATTGTTTACAGCCAGAAGCCAGCAGTTGTGTTTAGTGTCATGGAGGAAGTTGAATTCGCTCTTGTGTTTTCGTCGAATTACGTAAAGCATTAGCCGCACAAACCATTAACTAGTGGTGAAAAAAACAATAGTATTGAATCTTTATTATAAGTTATGTGAGGAATATCCAACACTTTCCGCGAAAGAAATGGTGAAATTAACTTCTGAGTTCACCGGTGTTTCGAGTACAAGTATAAACAGTGCTTGTGCAGAAAAATCTGAAACGAGAAAAGCGGTTACACCCGGAAAAAAAGAAAGCATATGAAATACGCGATGCAAGAATGTAGTGATCTTGAGAAGAATGCAATTCGGTAACAGTGCACAATTTCTTTTTTAAAATGAGCCGCCAACAGTTAATAAAGTGCCGCTTCCAGAGAGCGAATAAATTTGGTTATGGCATACCTGTTACTTTATTTTTCGCTCATTTATTTTATAATTAACTATTATTACATCTGCAAACGTTTGTTTTGTTAAAACTATCAATCTTATCACCTTTAGCCCTTAACAGAATATGCTAGTCACCGTTTCAGTTGTCGAAATGACTCTGTTCTTTTGTGCACTACGTGCCGCTTGTACTGGCCACATGGTCTGAAAGTGTGACAGTATTTCTAGTGCGAATGGCGAAAGGATACATTATAGCGGTGCACTGGTCACCTGGGGTTTGTTTTGATGCGGATCAACCAAAAGAGTGAATATAGAGTAGAGTTGTTTATCTATGTACATAAAAATTATGACAATTTCATGGAAAAACAAATCCGACATCACTACAATACCAGGAAAGAACCTAGCATCAAATTTCCAATGCACAGACTAACACTATATGAAAACAAATCCCTACTACATGGGTATAAAGATATACAACAAACTGCCACAACCAATTAAAGATATAAAGATCCCATAAAGTTTTACAAAGAGAGTTAAAGAAATATTACTACAAAAACATATTACTCCATTCAAGAATTTATTAATGACAGAATATTATCAACTTTACACTAGAAGACTCTTTGTAAGTTTCAATATATGATACAAATACTACAATGTATATAATTTGTTAAACAGGTACGTATTAGAATTAAGTTCTTCCTTTTCCCTTTTGTTAGAAATACAAACATGCTTTCATATTTTCAATCTAGCTTTTAAGTAACTTTTGACGAGTCAGCAGTTTACGAGCTTAGGCTCATACTGTAAGCGCTATGTGACAATAAAGATTCTATTCCATTCTATAAAAGTCATCAGAATGAACAGGACTTAACAGAATATTCTCAGAAAATTGATGATATACATTTTATTTGTCATGTACATATCTTAAACATGCGATATTTTAAGCAAAATCGTTACAGATATACAAAATTTCGAAAAACCTTCCATGTAAAGGGTAATTTGGAGTGGAGGATTTTTCCTGAAAATCTGCGTGTCGCGTGTTTGGAAGATGCTGAACCTAAACACTTGATACTTATCGGACATTTTCGTTTTTTCGATTGTGTCCCCCCACACAGATCATTTTTATTTTCTTTGGATTCAGGGTATCTCAAAACGTGTATTTCCGGTTAAATCTTGACATTGAGTTTTTTGGGCAGATATAATATAGCCTCTTGCCTACTATAGGTGGGTAGTACAGATAGAAAAATTCGAAAACGTACCAAATTTCAAATTTAAATCAGACGCTGTTTTAACATGCCAGGCAAATGTTTTCAAGAAAATTCATCCACCGCAAATCACCCCTTAAAGGCAAAAATATTCATTATGATTTTCTCTAAAACATTTAACGATTTTAATTAAAATAAGATATGTACAAGGGACTTGCTTGGCTAATAAAATTCCTGAATTTTCTGTGAATAGGCTGTAATTTTTTTTCAATCCATTTTTGTATGATATTGTAAACTTGAAGAGGTACACAAAATTTACTACCAGAAACAGGCAATTTACGTGAAACAGCCTTTTTGTTCCACTGAGCCATTTTCTAAATACGGTTTGCTACATGCTTAAGTTCTCCCAAGTTAAACTGTCATGCAGTCATGTATAAATCACCTTACACGACTCTTTCTACCATTTGCCTTTAGTAAGTAGAGATAATTATTCCAACAATCTATTACGAGATACGACAGAAAATACAAAGCAAAGTATATCACTTCCTAGGCTAACACACCTTTCTAGTCCATATTTTATGCTTCATAACATGACCTATGTATAAACAAAAATTGCCATAAATAAGTGGAAAACCTATATACCGCAGCCAGAGAAAGCGAATAAGATAACACTCTTCGTGAGGGAATTGAGTTTACAATTCACGTCGTCCATCACTTTATGTTCGCGCCCATTTACTTCTGGTTACTAGAAGTCGCAAGTGATGGACTCAAAATGTAAATGCGCACACTATGTATTTTGTTGCAGCCCAGTGAAGGGAGACCACGATCGTGGTGAAGGACAGACTCGCAGATAAACGTCGGCCTATCACAGCACTGTACATTCAGTCTGTAATCTTAAGTTAAAATAAATAGAACCGAAAGCTTTGTCATGTCCGTGGCGAAAATCTGTGACACACTGAATCTGCCCACGAAGCCGGATAAACTCCTCCTTTGTCTAAAGTTCTTGAAAGGTTTCCGCTTCCGTAAAAGTTGACAAGTACAGGGTGATTTATAAAGATCTGACACATTTGTTTCTTTAATTGTTTCAAAACGAGTTATGCTAGCGACAACTTATTATACCTGAAATGCAGACGAATTTTGGGAGATTATTTACCTCTATAGCAAATGTTGAAAATGTCATCCATCCTGCATAAGGCACAACTCAACACGTCGTTCAAATGTTACTGGCCACTCGTTGGAGGACTCTGTTGTCAATAGCTTGAATCTCCTGTGTAATGTTGTGCTTCAGATCGTCCCAAAGTCTGGGACGTGTGGCATAAACCCTGTTTTTTAAGTAACCCCATAGAAAGAAGTCCGGCGATGTCAAATCCGGAGATCTCGGTGGCCACAGGTTCTTGGAAATTATCCGGTCATAAAAGAAACTTGCAATTACTACCATGGATTCAATTGATGTATGGCACGTAGCGCCGTCCTGCTGAAAGTATCCTTGACTCAGCTCTACATCGCCTAGTTGCTCAGCAAACTCTGCATTGTTCACATTGTTTAAAAAAAATTGGTACCACTATTCTCTGTGCGGATATTGCGCACCAAATTCCGATTTTAACCGGGTGCATAGGTGCTTCATGAATAACATGTGGATTTACGCTGGCCCAATAGCGTGAGTTATTCGGGTGCACATAGCCAGATAAATGGAACCATGTGATGGACAATATGGCAGGGTTTTGCACAATGAACGCCTGAAACCAACAATAATAATTCAGTTGTCTATCCATATCTGGTTCCTGTAACTGATGGACAATCGTAATCCTTTGCGGCTTTAGGCTTACATTTTTCATAACTCTCTGACACATTGAGTAGCTGTACCCTGTCTCCTGCGACAAACGTCTTAATGATATTTTGGGTGACTGATCCAATCGTGCTCTTACGTCAACACTAACCGTGGGAAGCCTAGATGAACGAGTTTTGCCTTTTTCACTCACCAGAGTTCCAGTTGTTTCCAATTTGTTTAGCAGTCCCAGTATTGTGTTTCTTGGGGAGGATTCCGAACACCAAGTTCTCTCTGGTATGTTCTTTTGAGTAGTTCTAACTGAATTCGAAATCCAGTATTACTTTACAAGGAAAAGTCGTTCATTTAATGTATACTCCATTTTCACGTTGACTAGAACAAAATCTAAAAAATTGTTGCCGACAATAAAACCAACAATTACCAATAAAACATGAACAACTGCGCATTTAGTGACAGGCAATCGAAACTCCAGAACGTTCTGCTTAATTTGGTGCTAAAGTTGGGGCATTGAGTGAATTTCGAACTGCATAATTAAAGAAAGAAATGTGTCAGTTCTTCATAAATCAGCCTGTATAATGAATATGTAGGTATATGTGAATTTGTCATTGGTAGAAAAACTTTTAAATGCATCACATTATATTTTTGGGCATGTGTACTGAATGGTTTTGCTGTGCTGAAAGTTTAATAGTGCAAGTTTGGTCAACGAAGACTTGATATCATGTGGTAGCTAACAAACCAAATGAAGCTGCTAGTAAAGACATCTGGAATATACAAAATGCACTCGCACATCGCCGAGTAGGGCAGCTGCAGTTCGATCTCATTGTGGGTTGCTATTTATCAACGCTAATCAGCTCATAAATGCCAGCTGATAATCGCATTTCAAGAAGCGACACTGTATATAACCGACCTTTTGACGTCATAATGCTATGACCAAGACTATAATTGCATTTGGCCGTTTTCAACACTTTCCCTTGACATTTCTGATTCCGCCCCCCCCCTTGTGTTTGATGAAAGCAGGGGCCTCGCACACAATGAACATGTCACGTGCTATTACGTCACGGTGATATGGTTTCGTTAGGGGAGACCGACGAGTTCATTATATGAAGCCGATACAACAAAGTCAAGAAAAGTAGCAGCTGCCTGTTTTTTCCGTCGCCCTTCGCCACATTTTTCTTTTATTTTGCGAATTAATGGAATCACGCTGCCAAAATTGAGCCATCAGATGACAATCTGCAGAGAATTCTGGCAAACACTGCGCCGCTAGGGGAGACGAAAACACATATTGCTTTATCACGGATTTAATAATAGCAACAAATCAAAATAACCTTTTACTCATGGTGCTCCAGGCATACAGAAATTATATTTTCCCAGATTGAACTCTCATGCGGTAAAACTTATTTAGAATATCCATATTGTAATATGATGTTACGATAAATATATCTACTTTGGTAACAATAACAATTTTATACTTTTTAAAATGTATAATTTATACGACCGGTTATATTCATTGGTTCTTTTCTTGATAAATGCCATGTACGAGAAAAATTGGATTATTGCTATCAGCGTCGGTAATTTTTTTTCTTCTCTATTTTATGCTGCTTTAACTACGTGGTCATATCGTGACGTATCTATAAGGAGATACCACTTGGCTCGGTGTGTACTGAACAGTTAGCCTTCTAGGTCTCATCCCTGTACCATACAATCTTGCTTCATCACGTGTACACAGAGACCTTAGTGCCAGGCAACTGTACACCCGCTTCTGTGAACGCAAATGGAAGCTTCGACACGTGTCTGCAGAGATCTTAGTGCTAGGTAACTGTACCTCTGCTTCCGTGACGGGCATATGGCAGCTGGACACGTGTCCACAGAGACCTTAGTGCTAGGTAACTGTACCTCTGCTTCCGTGACGGGCATATGGCAGCTGGACACGTGTCCACAGAGACTTTAGTGCTAGGTAACTGTACCTCTGCTTCCGTGACGGGCATATGGCAGCTGGACACGTGTCCACAGAGACTTTAGTGCTAGGTAACTGTACCTCTGCTTCCGTGACGGGCATATGGCAGCTGGACACGTGTCCACAGAGACCTTAGTGCTAGGTAACTGTACCTCTGCTTCCGTGACGGGAATATGGCAGCTGACACGTGTCCACAGAGACCTTAGTGCTAGGTAACTGTACCTCTGCTTCCGTGACGGGAATATGGCAGCTGACACGTGTCCACAGAGACCTTAGTGCTAGTAACTGTACCTCTGCTTCCGTGACGGGCATATGGCAGCTGGACACGTGTCCACAGAGACCTTAGTGCTAGGTAACTGTACCTCTGCTTCCGTGACGGGCATATGGCAGCTGGACACGTGTCCACAGAGACTTTAGTGCTAGGTAACTGTACCTCTGCTTCCGTGACGGGCATATGGCAGCTGGACACGTGTCCACAGAGACCTTAGTGCTAGGTAACTGTACCTCTGCTTCCGTGACGGGAATATGGCAGCTGACACGTGTCCACAGAGACCTTAGTGCTAGGTAACTGTACCTCTGCTTCCGTGACGGGAATATGGCAGCTGACACGTGTCCACAGAGACCTTAGTGCTAGTAACTGTACCTCTGCTTCCGTGACGGGCATATGGCAGCTGGACACGTGTCCACAGAGACCTTAGTGCTAGGTAACTGTACCTCTGCTTCCGTGACGGGAATATGGCAGCTGACACGTGTCCACAGAGACCTTAGTGCTAGTAACTGACCTTCTGCATCTGTGACGGGCATATGGCAGCTGGACACGTGTCCACAGAGACCTTAATGCTATGTAACTGCACCGCTGCTTTTGTGACGGGCAAATAGCAGCTTCGACAGGTGTTCACAAAGACCTTAGTGCTACGAAAATATGTCTCTACTTCTATACGTGACAGGCAGATGGCATTAGGATGCTGTCCAGTCTACCTGCTTTCATTGTCTGCGAATAGGTGGCAGAGCATTCGCTATTACCGCCTATTTTCATTTTTATCATTGTTTGGGACTTAAGGTGGAACTTTGGGTCGTGGTAATAAATATCCAATCCGGTATTTATCTTGGCGACTGAGAGAAACAACGAGCAATCCCTAGTCAAATTGATTGACCCGTAGTATTTGAACCCTGTACCTACCGAATGGGGGCCACAGATGTTACCGCCTGAGCCATCTCTCTCGGTAGTGTTTCCATAACTAGGCAGTGGAAGTATTTGAAAACCAGCGATGTTACATTTGCAGCCAACGCTGCTGTTAATGTATTAATGCTAACAGAATCGCTACAGAGATAGGGAGATGAACATGAAGAATTTGAACAGTAATGCAAGAAAGAAAATATTCACAAAAGAAGAATGCAGGGAATGTGTCACAGAAGGTTCTTTACCAAATGTTCTAAGAAAAGCAGTAAATTGCGTGTATGTGATATTGAATAGTGTTTAACTAAGACATCATCAGTTTAATGTCAATAATTCTCAAAACTCTTAAGAAATTAACAGATAGGCATATGAGAGAAGGTGCTTTGAAGATATATCCACTTATCCTACACGCAGATCAAATGAAACAACCTCTTTTCAGGGTGCATATAAACTGGAAAAGACACTTCGGGAAAAGGAGGTGGCATTTGGTTCCTTCATTGTTATTGAGGGTGCCTTTGATAACACCCCCTTTAATGCAATAACTAATTCTGTAAGGAAACATGGAATTGATGAAACCTGTTGTCGGTGGATTCAATCCATATTGAGAGGCAGAACAATTCATACAAGTCTCAAGGATAGTAGCCTAGCTGCGAAAGTCATGAGTGGTTGTCCACAGGGTGGGGTGTTAATCACCCCTACTGTGGAACCTGGCGGTTTATGGGCCACTCGTTCAAACGAGTAACCTAGGCTTTGATATCACAGGCCATGCGGATGATATCGTCATCATAGTTCGAGGTAAATGCACAGGAACAGCCGTAAATACTGTCACATAATGAGGGCTTTATTGTTAGTCCTTATAAAATAACCACAGTATCATTTACCAGAAGAAGAGGCAAAGGAATTGGGACCTCTATATCTTCTCTCTGAGGAAGTCATATATTTGGGAATCACTTTTGATTCCAAGATGGGCTGAAATCAGTATTTGAATAAAAACAATTTAAACGTGCGAAAACAACTTTTGAAGTAGTTAGACGCACGCATGGTAAAAGATGGGGACTAAGACCGGCTATGATCCATTGGATATATATACCAGGGTAGTACTATTTATGACCTATGCAGTACTGATTTGGTGGACTAAGGTCCTTCAAACAGACTCTAAAAATCAATTAAATAAAATTCAAAAACAGCGAGTATGGCTGTTACAGGAGTTATGAAAACAACTCTTACTGCAGCAATGGAGACATTCTTGACTTGACTTCATTGCATTTGGTTGTAACGAAGGAGGCAAGAATGCCACTCTATAGACGGCAACACGCTAAGCAACTGAGAATTCCTGAAATAGACTCAGGTTTGCTAAGAATGAGGAAATACATTGGAGATGCATATTTAGAAATGACATCAGGCTATATAATTACAATTAAGCACTTTATAAAAATTTCAGGGTTATTATTGATCCTGAACTTTGGATGAATAAAACTCTGGGAACTCCTGAGAAAACTTTGATGTGATTTATAAAAGGCTCAAAGGATGCCTTAGGAACAGGATACATGTATATGGCATAAAACCAAAGTGAAAAATGTTTTCTAATATGGGTGAATATGCTAGTGTTTTTTTTAAAACAGACATTTGTGCTCTTATTCAATGCATACATGAACACATACGAGGAGTTTACACTGGTAAACGAACCCTTATTTCTCAGATAACCAGGTTGCAATTAAAGCTCTAAGTAGCCATAAGGTAACGTCACGACTGGTTTTAAACTGCCCAAACATGCTCACAGGCTTGGCAAAACAGAATGAAATTCAACTCATCTGGGTGCTGGGTCATAGTGGCATAGAGGGAAATTACAAGCTGATGAACTTGCAAAACAAGGAGCAGCTTCACAATTTATTGGGCTACAGTCGGCTCTAGGAACATCTCGATGTTTAATAAGACAGGCTATTAAGAACTTGTCCAAAGTAGAACATCTTAAAACGTGGTTTAAAGCTTGGAAAACAAACGTAGTAAACTGTTTATTAGAAAACCATGTAAGAAAAGAGCAGAAAGGTTACTTAAATGTAACAGACTTCAGCTGAGAACAATTATTGCATTTCTCACAGGACATGCTCCTGAGAAAAAGCATCTTTACACAATGGAAGTGTGTCAGGACAACTTAGATTGCAGATTGTGCAAGAAGGAAACTGAAACAGCCCAGCATATTATATGCTCCTGTAAGTTCTTGGCTCACAGGAGATACATTGTTTTTGGGGAAATGCTTTTAGAACCAGAAGAATTTGAAACCATATCTGTTATGAGACCGCATTCCTGGTAAAGGATGCAGTCATGATGAATTGGCTTTAAAACGATAAAGGTAGCACGATAAATGCGTCCGGAGCAATGACGAAAATCTGTATCATATGAGACAAGAAAGTGTTTAACGTCGTTCTTACTACATACCGCACCAAAGGCGGTGGGCATTGAAGATATATGAAGTGCAATCGTACTTGAGAGAGGACATTTGGGAAGGAAGCCATCCAGGGATGCGTTTAGGGTGTAGGTAACAAATGCTTATTCTTCTCTCTACTTCCTTTATAAGGAGATAAACATTTGCAGAAATAGTTCACTTTTCGTTTCAGGTATGAGAGGGGTACACGAGCCTGAAGCGATAGTCATATATTTAAAAAGTGGGTGGCTATGTGATAATTGAAATTCTATACTCTTTTCCACCAGGGAGAGAGAGAGAACAGTGACTTAGCATTTTAACAAGAACATCAAGTATTTGAAAATTCAAACTAATAAGAGAGAATATCTCGGAAATAGTAAATGCCACAAAAATGGCATAAAATGCGTGTTTTATATTTTACCAATAATATACAAGTGATTCAGAATGAAGAGGACTTCTCGGATTATTCCAAGAAGATTCAAGGCATCTAATTAGTTATTTAAAACATCTTATATGATATTTTAATCAAAATTATTACAACCAATTTTTTATTCTTACGGAGACTTTCTCTACAATAGCTTGCACAATATAATAGTGCATATTTACGAGAAACATAATTAACGTGTAACATGCGTTTAGGTTTTTACTCACTGATAATTCAAATTGGTGTTCAGTATTTAATTATGACATTAGATCTAATGGTATTTTTCTTTTCAGTCTTCTGTTAGCATTATTAGGTGTAGGATTTTGGTGGTATCTGTAGTCGTATAGTGTTGGTGTTTCAATTTGAGAAAATAAAAGGTAACAAAGTTTTTCCATGTAAAGGATGGTTTGTGGTGGGGAGACATTTTTGAAAACTTCGTGTCGCATCCTTGGGAGATGCTGAATTCAAATACCAAGCTTGATATTCGTGCAAAATTTTGGTTTCTCGCTTTAAAATTATTGGAATAGTTATGAATGATAATTTTCTCTCTGTTAATTTGGATGGTAGAATTGTTTAAAGTAGGTGGAATACTTCCTGGAGTCTGTATATAATTACACCTTCCAGCTGTATCGACTAATGTAATGGTGGATAGGTGTGACCAGAAGAAATTTCGCGAGTAGCTAAAGAGTAATATGATAATTGTTTACTTCACTGGTGTCAGCCATTATGAGACAAACTTTTTCCAAAACAACTTTCGGTAGCATGGGCGCCTGGCAGTTTGAACACGTAACGGTGCGAGGATTTTTCGGATTTGTTGCAGGGCGTGTTAAAGTAAACATCTAGTTACGCACGCCAGGAAATTAGTGGATTGATTTCTCATGGGAGTTGCTTGTCATCAGGGACCTGAGCCGGCTTTATGTCCAGAGTAACGTGTTTACTTTCCTCTCGAGCATGGGGTGTAACTTTACTACAGTGTCCAGCCGTGTTAATGGCCGGCACAGCTGCTCACTTCCTCCGCTTAGCGTTTCAAACAAATCATGTACAGAGTGCAATTTAAAAGTACGGATGCTCTGCTATTTGTGACCAAACCTACTGGAAACGGAGCAGGAAGCTCCACATGACTCGCGCCCGGGTGGTCACTGGTTCCACTTTCGTGTTATGGTCAATCTGATGATTTATTGGCGTTTTTGCAAATATCAGAATGGGCTCCCGGTACCAGAGCAACCTTGCATGCTGGGCTTGTCCACAAACTCATCCAGTTTGGACTGTACAGACCGCTCATCAAAGCAAACTTTTATAGTAGTCGTCGCCGGTAAAACATCGACACCTAGACTCATTTAAGATGAAGTGCCTAAAGGCTCTGTTCTATCACCCATATTATTTATCCTGTTCCTGACAGACTTCCCAGTGGTAACCGCATGACCCAATTTGCTGAGGACGTCCTGCTCAATAGAGCAAATAAGCATCATCTCAGAGGCTTTAAACCCATTCACAGATACCTCCACCTGTCTAGGAGTAGCAGGTGTCCGTGAATCTGGACAAAAGTATGCTCTCCCATATACCGAACTGCAAATCCCCGTTTACACCCACATTCTCCTATCATGGACAAAGGAATGAATGGGGAAACTATATTCGCTACCTGACAGTTACTTCCGATAACATTTGCAGGGGACGATGAATGGGCTGCGGCAGTGGTAGCAGCTGTTTAGCTCAACCTAAGTTACCCCCTTTCAAGGTTCTGGAAATACTTTTGATGTTCTCTCTATTCCTGAAAGGTCTGGAGCATGGCAGCAATCTTCTGGCTTCTATGGTTACAGTGAATTGAGAACTCCGGACAGATGCCATTAGGGGAGTATCCTTGGGGTCTATTTACCAAGGAACTTCCTTTACTTGCATGGCATTTGGACACCTTGGTAATACTGGTATTAAACACAAGCACCCTACCATAAAGAGAGTCGATCAAAATAAAACAAGCTGCAACTTTTCGACAAAATTCCAGGAACCGAAAGGGATGGCTCAGGCGGTAAGTCTGTGGCCCGCGTTCGGGAGGTCCCGGTTCAAATCCTGTGGGCCGACCAATCTGACTGAGGTTTTTTTCGTGGTTTTCCTAAGCCACTAAGACAAATACCGGATTGGACATTTAATACCACGACCCAAAGTTCCACCTTAAATCTAAAACAACAGTAAAAATGAAAAATAGGTGGTAATAGCGAATGCTGTGCCATCTATCCACAGACAATGAAAGCAGGTTCGCTGGACGCCACCCTAATGCCATCTGCAGAAGATCCGGCTGCTATGCGCTAGGGTCTCTGTGGACACGTGTTGAAGCAAGATGACATGGTTATAGGGATGAGACCCAGAAGGCTAACTGTCTGCCTATCTATATGAAGGCAGCCGTTAAACTGGACAGCACCCTAATGCCATCTGCACGGCACGAAGCAAAAGATCCAGTTGCTATGCACTAGAGTCTGTGGAAACGACGAAGCGGATGGTTACAGGGATGAGACCTAGAAGGCTAACTGTCCTCCACACCTTGATCTAAGAGTTATCCACTAGCACATCAGTCGCGACATGACCCTGTAGTTAACGCAACGTAAAATAGAGTAATAAAAAATTCCAGGATCGCAGCAGTGGCCAATGAGTACCCCTTAAAAGCCATCGTTTAGGAGTTTAAAAATCTAGCGCTACCTCCTAACATCTCACAATCAAAAAGGAAGACAAACACCCTTCATCCATTCCAAACAACACCGGGGTTAAGCCCTAATAGGACAGTACACTTGAAGCCACACTTAGGGTTACCGTGAGACTACCAAACGGTGGTCGGTCGATCGCATACGACGATACAAAGTTCAACTCAATGAATAAAATAAATAGTAATGAAACAGACACGCCAAAGAATTCTACTGATGTTACTGTGGTGCAGTCAATGCTGAGAAAACCGTACAAGTCGTAATGTGAAACACACGCGATAGTAGCATTTATTTGGTTTTCTATATGTGGATGATACACTTTCTGCAACACTAGCCGCCCATGTTCGCTCTTTGCTATCCATTTGTTCCTGCTTTCCGCTTTGTATTTTAAATTATTTCAGCTTGTACTAAACATGTGGGTAACTAGTAAACATAATATGGAGAGTCCTGTTCGGCTTGGCAACACTATCATGGCTGTTCCATCTGATGTGCTGTACACACTACATTTTAAAAGCAAATGCTATCGCAAGAACAAAGGGCTAGTTGGGTTGTGCATAATATAATTCTTTTATTAACCTAGGCATATAATAATATTCGTGACTCAGGTAAAGCCTTAAATTAAATTAAAAAAAATGTACGCAAAGTGGTATGTGCAATAAAATGAATCACGAGGTCTCTGCTGTTTTGTCAACGTTATCGCAACCTCAGTATCACGCTACAGACCTCTGCTGGAGGGCTACGTACTGTTTGGGCTCAAATTTGAACTTTAACTTTTTTACCGTTGGCTACCTGTTACCTTCCTGATTGCCCCGTGCCACCCAACTCATCACAGGTTATTCGTGGTATTGATCTTGACAGACCTAAATCAAACGGTACAGGAAGGCGAATATCCAGTGAACGTTGAATCATGCGTACAAAAAGAAGCTACAGGCAGCCCTCGTAAATATGTAAGACCTATATGTTGAAGCGACGAGATACCCTGCCCCTCCCTCACAAGAAAGAACTTAAGCCTTCATTGTCTAAACCTGCTGTTACCTAGAGAACCTGGTTCAGCCGTCTGTTTCCTTGCGGTTACGTAACTCAATATGTTCTTGGGGATGTGGTTGTCTGGCATTCCTAACTCATGCTTGTGTATAGCTGTAGCTCCGTATTTGTGCTTTCTCTGCCGCTTAACTAACACTAAGTAGAGGAAGTATTCAATTCCAACCAAAAAGTTCGATATCGATATTTCACAGCAAATACATGTTTTGAGGTTCCTGGCCCAAAAAAGCTATTTTGAGAAAAAAAAGTGTGGAAACAACGTAACTTAAAAACGAAGTCCATTTAAATACAAAATTTCGTGTTTAAGTTCAGCATTTTTCGAAGAGTCGACACGAAGTTTTTTACGGAATTTTCATACATTCCAAAATATAGTTCACACGGAACGTTTTTCATTATTTTTATTTTTCAACCTGTCTGTAACATTATTAAAATGTCTCGTTTTAAATATTAACACGAATAAAACACACACACTGCATAACCTGCAGTCTCTCCATTCTGAGATAATAACGTATAATTAGGAAACTGTAAGAGCTAAACAAGGAATTGTTACAGAAAATGCATGAATATCTACTTAAATGCACAATTTAATTCATATAAAACTTCTCGCGGTATCAACTATTTTCTCAGATGTTCATTTGAAACATGTCATGCAGGAAGCCAGCATAAGCGAACCATTTTTTTAAAAAAATATTTGTCTGTCGCTTCTGCCTCCTGTGTCCCTCTTGTATCTACAACAAAATGTTCAGTGAAACTGTTTCTACAAGCGTTTATCTTGGTTATTATGAAGATAGAAAAATAAACTTGCTTAAGAATAGCTCATAGAAGAAATATAACACACACATACGTGGACATTTTTCTAAAAATATTTGTTTTTTTATTCAGGGTTCCTCAAAACATGTATTTGCAATGAAATCTTGATGTCAAATTTTTAGTGGAATGAAATACCTTCTCTACCTACTATGTACCTGGAAGAGAAAGCAATGAACGACAGTAGTTAAAGTCACGTGAATGTAAACACAGCTCCCGAAATTACTCCTGCGAACACAATTGTGTTGATAAAATAATTACAATGGAACCCAAACTGCTGCAAGTTGGTGCAGTGTCGGGGCTTGTGTTTAAACTAATTTTCGTCGGTGACCCCACGCCCACTGCCGCAATATGGCGTCTTTTGAACCGGATGTCACCTGGCGAACGAGAGGGCTGAAATTACATCCCGTGACTGACCGGAAGGGTAGCGTGCCACAGATCTTCATCTTGGGTCGCCATCATCATCGCCCACACACAATGTGCAGCCTTCTTCGCATAACGAGAAGTATGGTGATGCTTAATCAGCCCTACTCCCCCCCCTCTCTGGTGGTTTTAACACACTTTATTTCAGTACATTTTGTGTATTATAAAATAAATTTACAACATTATAGTTTATTACATGAGTAAACATTATGAAATTCACTATCCCATTTTTACCTTCTCTACCACGCACCTAGTACCAGTGAAGATATTGCATTCCATAAACCGAGATTTCAACGGAAATACATCTTTTGAGGCCCCCTGGCTAAAATAATTTTATGAAATAGGTGCGTGTGTGTGTCTGAACAGCGCAACTCAAAAACGAAAGTGTCGGATAAATACCAAACTTTGTACTTAGGTTCAGTACCTTCCAAAGATGCGACAAGAATATTTTAAAAAAAATTCCCATCCCAAGCTACCCTTTACATGGAACATTGGACATTTTTGATTTTCTAAATGCCGGAGATCATCAGTTGATTCCCTTAGTCCTATTCCCTTATTTTGGAAATTCTTCGGCTAAAAAGTTGTAGCGCTTGCACATGCTATCTCACCTGGATGATGTCTCAAGGTCGAAGTTCTCTACCTGGGCTGTCAGTCGGTAGAGCTGTAAATAAATGCCTATCCCAGCCATCTATCTTTGGTGAATCTCAGGATATTGTCGATGAAAGCAATTAATAAACTGAATTCCCTTTAATAAATTGATTTAATCTAACACGATACATTATCGAAGCGGCTAGCAACTCTTCCCCTTTGAATAATAATGAAGTAATCTATAAGCTGTTTTTATATCATCCCCCTATTTTGAATGTTGCAGTGAACTATGTATGTCACACCTATCTCTCACCCACACGCACACGAGTTAGCTCACATGACATATATCAAGAGTGAGATTGAGAGTGACTGAATAAGAGTTGAAATCTGGGGCGAACCTTCCTGTTATATCCCGCTGCTATGACGCTAACATTCGCACCCTTTTACCTAATCTCTATTCTTATTGGCGATTGCTTGGCGTGCTATGAGAACGAAATCGTCCAATTTTAGAAGTCAAACTTGTCTGATTCCTTGGGTAAAACCCACTATGCCTGTCTCACTCAAAGATCTTGTTTCCCTTTCTAATTGCTGACTTCTTATCCAACTCCCTTGACTTTCCCGGAATTGACCCCCTATCTCCGTCCTTGTCTCTCCTCGGACCTCTCTCTCAGCTCAACGCAGTTCTGCCTAATCCTGTGTTTATTAGCGTATGTTTGTTGTGTACTTTTAACTCTGCTGCTAGCTCGCTTCCTGGCTAATTAAAATGTTTCCTTACATATGCTCACATTTTATAGAGGTTACTTTACAGCATTGTATTAAATTGATGATATTTCTATCTTAATTATTGATTCCTGTTATTTACATTGCTTGCCCTGGCCGGTATATTTTCCCCTACGAAGTCTGGCACAATCTATAGTTAGTGAGCCAGAGTTCCATCTTGCTGAAATTAGAACTCTACATCACTGTGTTGCCACTCATAATATTACATGAAAAAGTGTATGCCTACCTTTGCCCAACCCTGTATATTACGTTAATGACATCTGTTTTTTTTGTTCCATTTATATCTGCCTTTAACTGCCTTTCCTTTGGAACTTATTGTCTATTGGCAATGGTGTTAACTCGTATTCTCTTGCACTTTTTTAGCTTTTAATCATTAGATTACACACACATCCACAATATAATTTATACTTTAAGACTCTGGGGAGATTAGGGGACAATCTTAGCTAGAGAAAAATTCCCACCCAGCCGGGAATCAAACCCCGGACCTCTCGCACAGCAGGCAGGTGATCTACCGACTGAGCTAAAAGGCCAGCCTAATGACGTCTGTTGTTCCATCCAAGTATAAGAGAAAAAAACCTACTACAGCGTAAGCAGATTTAGCCAATCAGGAGTAGGAAAACGCGTAGCAATACAGGGTAACTGTGGAGCAAACTTAAATGAAACAAGAGTCTTTAAGTCAAAGTTTTGAACTCCGGAAATAATCATTTAACATTTTTGTTTTTTGGTATACAGATTTCAGTTTCTTTATATAGGCTATTGCATTCATATGCCGTCTATTTGATTTTGACAAATAACATTTAGCAATGTCTATGATACTGACCAGTCACAGTCGTTTATCATAATATGCTTGCAAGGATGCGCTTTTATCGAATAAAACGCCAGCTCGATACTGAACCGTAATAGCATCAGGATACAGTGATAAATAGGTCTTATCATTCACCATTTCAGGAGAAATTACGAAATCCTACTACCTCAACATTCATTTCAGATTTCCATATCTAAGACCAGCATATTCCTTCAACCTTTACTTTGACAATTGTACTTTTTAATCAATGCACATTTAGACAGTTAGTTATGTTCTTTAAAAAAGTAAATGCATATTTATTGTGTTATCACTTTACTTTATCTGAATTTTGAGGTTAATTGCTTTCTTATTCCCACAGTGGGTAACACGTTCGAGTGTTCAAGCATTAAGCACGCCATGAACTGACAGCTGACACAATGGCGATTGATCTTAAACAACACAGTGACAATGGCTAACGAACAACACGCACCTCGGCCCAACGCGGATCTTTCGTGTTTACCACCCCAGGAGGCTATAGGCGCAGGAACGCCGGGCAACAGACACACGCAGAAGTCCGTAACGATTCCAAGCTTGATGATCCGGTCTTAGTGGTGGGATGCTCAGAGAAGACTTCCCTCTGGTGGAACCGGGGAGAACTCGACCCATCTGAGACGTCTCAGAGAGGGCTGCCAACTAGCATAGCCGAGAACTTCGCAACGAGCAAGCATCTGCGCCATTTGTTCAACACTGCCCAGCCCCTAAGCCTACCAGAAACATATAAGGGGAGGTGAAATGATAAGGAATGCTGGAAAGGACATTTGTGGTAGAAAAGAAAGCACTCCAACATTCGCCCAACAAGGTAAACCACGGAAAACCATGATCAGAGTGGCCAGCCGCAGGAAAAGAACCACGGGCATTCTGAACACGAACCCCGCACGTTACTGCGCAGCCATCTCGCTCAGTTAAATAATACAAGTAAGAAAGTAATTATTATTTATATAATTTGTTGCATGAATCTTAATAAACCCTATTCAAGGCTATGAGTTTCATCAAATAAATTCGTAATTTCTCCTGGAATTACCTATGATAAATGCACTTTAAAATACCACAAAACGTGCTAAAATGTGAATAATTTGTCGGGTAGAATAATTATAAGGATGTTGCAAAAACGGGCTAAAAAGGAAATTAAAACACGTATTTGTCACTTGATCTTTTTACTGCAAGGCGTGCTTCAAATATCTCCATTCCAGCAAACATTAATTCCGGAAATATGAGACCCCCGAATATCGGGACAAAATAGAATTGTAAATAGGATATTGTATTTCAGTCAGGCTTCGTAAGAGAATACCAAAATATTTTCACTTATTTTGTCTTTCATTCTGTATAAAATCCATAGGAAGCATACAGACTATTTACCGAGCGGCATGGCTCAGGCAGTAAAGTCTGTGGCCCGCATTCGGGAGGTCCCGGTTTCAAATCCCGTGGGCCGACCAATCTGTCTGAGGTTGTTTCGTGGTTTTCCTCAGTCGCCAAGGTAAATATCGGATTGAATATTCAATACCACGACCCAAAGTTCCGTCTTAAGTATAAAACAATGGTAAAATGTGTAAAAATACAGACAATGTAAGCAGTTAGACTGGACGGCACCCTAATGCCATCTGCACAGCATGAAGCGGGGTTACAGGGATGAGACCTTGAAGGCTAACTATCCGCCTTTCTGTGTGAGGGCGGCGGTTAGACTGGACGGCACCCTAATGCCATCTGCACGGCATGAAGCGGGGTTACAGGGATGAGACCTTGAAGGCTAACTATCCGCCTTTCTGTGTGAGGGCGGCGGTTAGACTGGACGGCACCCTAATGCCATCTGCACGGCATGAAGCAGGGTTTACAGGGATAAGACCTAGAAGGCTAACTATCCGCCTTTCTGTGTGAGGGCGGCGGTTAGACTGGACGGCACTCTAATGCCATCTGCACGGCATGAAGCAGGGTTTACAGGGATGAGACCTTGAAGGCTAACTATCCGCCTTTCTGTCTGAGGGCGGCGGTTAGACTGGACGGCACCCTAATGCCATCTGCACGGCATGAAGCAGGGTTTACAGGGATGAGACCTTGAAGGCTAACTATCCGCCTTTCTGTCTGAGGGCGGCGGTTAGACTGGACGGCACCCTAATGCCATCTGCACGGCATGAAGCAGGGTTTACAGGGATGAGACGTTGAAGGCTAACTATCCGCCTTTCTGTGTGAGGGCGGCGGTTAGACTGGACGGCACCCTAATGCCATCTGCACGGCATGAAGCAGGGTTTACAGGGATGAGACGTTGAAGGCTAACTATCCGCCTTTCTGTCTGAGGGCGGCGGTTAGACTGGACGGCACCCTAATGCCATCTGCACGGCATGAAGCAGGGGTTACAGGGATGAGACCTAGAAGGCTAACTATCCGCCTTTCTGTGTGAGGGCGGCGGTTAGACTGGACGGCACCCTAATGCCATCTGCACGGCATGAAGCAGGGGTTACAGGGATGAGACCTAGAAGGCTAACTATCCGCCTTTCTGTGTGAGGGCGGCGGTTAGACTGGACGGCACCCTAATGCCATCTGCACGGCATGAAGCAGGGTTTACAGGGATGAGACCTAGAAGGCTAACTATCCGCCTTTCTGTGTGAGGGCGGCGGTTAGACTGGACGGCACCCTAATGCCATCTGCACGGCATGAAGCAGGGTTTACAGGGATGAGACGTTGAAGGCTAACTATCCGCCTTTCTGTGTGAGGGCGGCGGTTAGACTGGACGGCACCCTAATGCCATCTGCACGGCATGAAGCAGGGTTTACAGGGATGAGACGTTGAAGACTAACTATCCGCCTTTCTGTCTGAGGGCGGCGGTTAGACTGGACGGCACCCTAATGCCATCTGCACGGCATGAAGCAGGGTTTACAGGGATGAGACGTTGAAGGCTAACTATCCGCCTTTCTGTCTGAGGGCGGCGGTTAGACTGGACGGCACCCTAATGCCATCTGCACAGCATGAAGCAGGGGTTACAGGGATGAGACGTTGAAGGTTAACTATCCGCCTTTCTGTCTGAGGGCGGCGGTTAGACTGGACGGCACCCTAATGCCATCTGCACGGCATGAAGCAGGGGTTACAGGGATGAGACGTTGAAGGCTAACTGTCCGCCTTTCTGTCTGAGGGCGGCGGTTAGACTGGACGGCACCCTAATACCATCTGCACGGCATGAAGCAGGGGTTACAGGGGTGAGACGTTGAAGGCTAACTGTCCGCCTTTCTGTCTGAGGGCGGCGGTTAGACTGGACGGCACCCTAATACCATCTGCACAGCATGAGACCTTGAAGGCTAACTGTCCATCACATATCGTTCTAAGAGATATCCACCAACACATCCGTCGCGATATGACCAAGGAGTTAAAGCGACGTAAAATAAAATAGAGTAAATTTTTTATGTAATATTAAGCTTTTATTCAGTTACGAGGAGATTAAATAGCAAAACTAGTGTAAAGTATACACTTTCAGTTTTGTATATCAGACCTTTTGTTTTTTCCTGATAAATTCTACATATGATATTGCAACCGCGTGCGCGGAGCTACCTCCGGGCCGCTGGTAAGTGCCTCTCGGTCCGGGACCTGGGTGGGGCTCGACCACGGTAGGAAAAATAGCCACTGTGGAGCTACGCCCATTACGTGCCGCTTATCTGTTTGGGAAGCTTCGTTTCGGCATGTTCGAGTAGGTTCTTGTTCTCGAAACTTCATTTGGGTGCGGGACCAAGGCTATTGACGCTCGGGCAAGCAGTTCATTGAGAGTTCAGTTCTGTTAGAAGTGACGAAGTGAAAAGTGGACAGTGCAGTTGTGAGTTGTAACTCAGTAGTCAGTTGACTCGTGCAGTTCAGCTGTAATTTGATTCGACGGATCAGTTGTGTTGTATTCCGAGTGCGTGCCAAAGTGAATCAAGTGTAACATTTGTGCTACTTGAGTGCATAGTGATAAAGTGTGTTTTCGAAGTAACTGTTCTAATTTGTTACTACTTTTTTATTCATTTTGGTTATTTCTTATGTAACGTTCTTGCAAAGCCAATTCACAGGTAGTCAATGCAAGGAAGTCACAATTACCAAAAATAACTAAACTAAGAAAAAAATATGTTCCGGGCCCATTATAGAATGCATTAGAAGTAAGGCATTTCCCCCAGAGTAATAATTATTTTGTACTACAATTTAAAGGAACCAAAGGATTTAAAAAGCTTTAAATAAGAACAAGAATCTGTACAGCCCCAAAGGTACTGAATATATTAACTCAGAAATATACAATTAAAGCATGTTACATTTAGCTCTGTCCTTCTCACACATATTTGCCATTACGAAAGAAAATTTAACACGCCAAATATGTAACGTAAACTCGCTTCCATGAAATGTTATACTCCGCTCCACACTGTATAAGGATTTTTAAATTTACCTACGCCTGAAGATATATGTTATAACAAATTTAGAATAGACGAAAAGGTGTGGAGACGGCCGCTCCCAGACACGAAGCTCACTCCAAGTCCTCCTTCGATGTTAGTCGAGAACGAAGTGATGCCCTGTCTTTTTTCCTCTCCAGGCATCGCTCGGGGCACGCACCGGGCAGGTCAGGTGATGACGTAGAACCAACATTAGCGCCACCTGTACTGGCGAGCAGGGTGCAACGTGGCGAGCGGTGTAGATCTTTGTGCAGCCGGCTCCTAGTGTAAGGCAGACTGTCGGCATAAGAAGCAGGGGCCAGCATTGTATCTTATTAATACGGATACAAGAAAAGCTGCTGCCATCTCTGCGAAGGTGTCCCTCAAAGAAAGAAAGAAACAAAGAGCCAGAATCGACTCACTTATAATCTCTTCATGATGTAGATTTTCAGGGATACTTATTAAGGTAATATTTTCACATCTCAGAAACTAACACTGTAGAAGGCTGCGGCTTTCTTTACAATTTATAGCTAACTCCGTTGCTATATAGGCAGCATTTTCTGTGTGATCATGATTACTTTTCTTCCCTTCTTGAGTGTGTTTGCCATAAAAGTTTCCGTTAGTTTATATTGTAGGACTAATTTGTTACAAATTAAGATTTTATTTTCTCTAACCTCTACCAATAGTAGGCATAGGAAGTATGCTCTACTGCCCAAAAATTACTATGGGATTTCACCGGAAATACATATTTTCAGATTCTCTTAAACTCTGAAATGCATTCTATGAAAACCATCTGCACGCGAGCGTGCACGTAAATAGCATAACTGAAAAACGAAAACTTTAAAAAGTATAAAACATTTTATACATTGTTTAGGAGTACTGTGACGGGAGTACAAATAAGCTCATGTACCTCCTGGATCTCCGTTGTTTTCTAGACGTTCCTACTGGCTGCCAGTCGGAGAGCTGAAGAGAGAATTCCTATCCTATCTAGTTGGATGATACCTCTGGGATTTTGCGAGTGAAGGCAAAATAATAACTGATTTTCCCATAACCTTGATTTATTGAAGAATTACTTCTATTTTGAGGGCTAGCAATTTTCCCTTATGAAGTGCTTATTAAATCTTATAGCTTAAAACTCCCCGCTACTATTTGATGTTATTCTGTGGAGCGAGTTCTAGCCGGTTGCACAATTTAATTACATCACTGATTCTAATATCGGTTGCTACGGTAGTAGCACGCAAACTAATGCCAAGAGAGTATCTCGGAGAGTCGTGTAAACTCGGGGCTTCCCTCCCTATTTATCTGTTTTCTTATCGCGTCAGAATTCGCGCCTTTATTTGTTACAGCAATTTCCATTGATTCTTGAGTAGCGTTACATCTCGTGCTATGACAATAAAATGTGCCAAAATCCAATGTCTCTGTCCTTCTCTTAAGTGCATGTTACCTTTTCTATTTTACCAACTCCCTCGAGTTCCGGGAAATGGACCACTGTTTCTGTCTCTTACTATTCTCTGCCCTCTCTTTCTATTTTCTGATGTTTTAGCCAGAACCCAGTGCGCATTAGCACGCGTGTTAATGGACTTTCACCTCTCGTTTGCTAGCTCGCCTTATCTAATTACAGCTATGTTACAGGTTGGTTTCACACTTTAAATTATTCCCAATATTAACATTAGTTCTTAATCCTATTTACAATATTTTGTATGCTGTTACTTCTTATGCTTATTTGTTATCAGGTATGTTCCCTTGCAATACCAATAACTGAAATTGAGTCATTTTCAAAAAATTCAAAAGTTTTTATGTCCAAAAATATTTTGAACCTTTAGCTTCAAGCAGACACTTTGGTTTTTACTCTTCGAGGCTTTTAAAGCTTCAACACGTGACCATTATTATGCCCAATAGTACATGACCTAATGGCCTGTATTTACCTCCAATGCCTTTACACGATTTTGATTTTTACTTTCTCTACCACATAAAGTAAGTAGGGGAAGTATTGTATTCCAGCTAAAAATTCGATACCGAGATTTTACCGGAAATACATGTTTTGAGCCGTCCCGAAGCCAAATAAAGCATTTTTGTAACATGTCCGTGTGTGTATGTACCTCTGTGAAAAGCATGACTCAAAAACGAAAAGTCGGATAATACCAAACTTGGTATTTGGGTTTAGAATCTTCCAAGGATGCGACACGAAGATTTTCAAGAAAATCCCCTCATCCTAAAATACTCTTTACATGGAACATTTTTAGAAATGTTGATTTTCTAAAAAATACCTCTAACGATTTTGATGGTTACCATATATGAAAGATATTTACATGACAAACAAAATCTATATCTTGAATTTTTTGGGAATAGCCTAAGAAGTCCTCTTCATTCGGAAAGGATTTCATATAATCTTGTATAACTTGTAAACGTTAAGCGGTAGACGAAAACGTACCACACAAAAAATATCTCTCTTTAAAACACGCAATTTACTTAAAATACGTTTTTTGTGGCATTAGCCGTATCTGAGATATTCGTTATTAAAGGTTCAAATAGTTCAACACTTATTCTTTAAAGTCCCAACGATTTTCATTATTTCTCGCGATTGTATGGAAACAATATGAAACGAGGCCATCATGTAGCGTCCAGTTCTTAAACATTTGACTATCGCTGTTCTCTTTGTACCTATAACGAAATGTGTAATGTAGCTATTTCAAAGTTTTATTTGGATCAAAATGTAGTAGAGGGAAAACAATTCTAATGTGATACATTCGCATGACTTTCTATATCCTCTATTGTTTATGAGTGGATACACAAATTATTCTTACTCAAGGTTAGTTTTCTAGGTGCCAAATTATTTATTTATTTCAGGTATTGGATTGTCTTAGGCATCTTCTTGCACACATTTCACCATTCGTCATCATTCTGCCTCGTCGCCTCTTCCAATCTTCTTTCTCCAATAGTTCCAACTACTTCTAGTGCCCATGTTAGTTTTGATCTTCCCCTTTTCTTATATCCTGTTGGATTCTATTCATTGTATCTTCTTTGGCAATCTGTCATTCTCTTCATAGGGCCAAACCATCTTAATTGGTCCGTTCTGGTGTCTTCCACAAGAAATCCTTGAACTTTCATTCTTTCTCTTGCAACACTATTTTTAATCGAGTCAAACAGTGGAAATTCTAGTTTTAATTGCAGAAAGAACCGAAGAGGTTACATTTTACGTCTTTTGATGTTCTTCCAGATTTTTCATTTTATGAGTCTTATACCTATTGAAAGTTACAGCGATTTTTCAAATGTTGCAAGTATGGTGTTCACAAAACATTTGCTAGATATTTATTAGCACAATTTTGATATACTTTGTACCTACCAAATCATTGACATATGATTTATGACGAATAAATAAATTTGTGTACTAACAACTAAGGTCAGGCAAAAACTCTGACAATTCCCGTCTTCTACTTTTTTCCTTCCATCAGATAAAAACACATTTTAACCACAATTTCAAGGATTATTCCAAACGATTCGTTCTACTAAATGCATGTAAAATAATTTTTGTAACCACAACACGCGAAAAAGGTCGAAACATTGGCAAAACTTTCAATACATTAATATTGTGACGCAGAGGCTATGACCCAAGGTTATCGGGAAGTCGGAATAAACAACGATAAGTACCGCTCGCCAGCGTAAAATGTGGGCGCGCTATCGCCAGATAACCCGAACCTTCTGGAAGTTTCTTCCCCTCCCCTCCTCCAGAACGTGTGTCGAAATAGTTCTAGAATGTTCTGTGGAAGATTCCACTGCCTATATAAGCGAGGGTTCTCGCGAGAGCGGTCAGTCGAGTGGACTCGAGTCAGTTGAATTTCGTCGTCAACCAGGGAGCGAGTTGGCGGGTGAGTTTCCCGTGTGACAAAGTGTGATTCTCCAAGCGAGTTGGTAACGGCTGTTGCGACGTGCAGCGAGATATTGTGGAAGTCTTGTGTTCGACTTCGCAGCGAGTGAACCATCTCGAAGAAGAAGTGAAGTGACGGAAAATTGAACTAGTTCACCTTAATGTAATGACAGTGTGAATGAAGTGAAACTGAGAGACTGGCTGTTGAAAAACTGGACAAAGTCACAATATAACAAATTTATTAAACACAATGTGTACATTGAGAATAGATTTTTTTACGTTGTTATTTTAGCACCACGTATGGACGCCAATTTGAGAAAGGAGTATTTTAGAAGGAGTTGTATTATATTTCAAATGTTGGGGAGCCGAAATTGTAGTAGTTGCAACCGCACGTATGGTACCTGGTTTCCGGTAGCCAAATGTACTTTCAGGTGGTCTTTGTCCCAAGTTTAAGAAAAATATATTAACTTTGTAATTATAACTGTTTCTTTAAATATTTAATATTTATGTTTGCCTCGGCTGCGTCAGTATTATTTTAGAGACATGGATATCTTGGCAGGGCGTGATGCGACAAGAATGTAGGCTTACACAGACTAAGTTTTAGTTCATTCTTCTTATTAATCCTAGACACAAATTAAAAAGCACTTCACTGATATCAAGAGCCGTGAGGTTCTTTTATTTAATACTTGCACTTTTTAACACGTATACTATTTTCGTCTCACACGAATACGTAATTAATTTCTCGAGGAGACATCTCGCGTCTGGTTATGAGCACTATCTAGTAACAACACGTCTGGTTATGAGCACTGTTTACAGGCAACTGAATAGATTTCAACCGTCTAAACTTGAAAATTTCTGTATTTCAAGTCTTTTATTGGCTAATCCTAGTCCAATAAAATACCTTCATTTAACTAAAGCTTTTTCTGGTTGTTGATTGGCTATTTTTATAAACTGTCACTAAAATTACATTATTGTTACACCAAGAATCACAAGTAGTACTGTTAAACTTTCTTACTCATTATTGACTCAAGGTTACCTCATTGTTAGCAACTTCTGACCTATTTCTCACAGCTCCCACATTATTATATTACGTAATGCATTCACATAACATTATTGAACCTGTTTACAATAATATAAGCATATGCAATGACTGTTACATACATTTTACAAATTATTACATACACATATTGCTTCAAGGCAGGCTGTTATTCAAATATATATTTATATATTTTGATTACAATCTTTAAGTGTTAAAAATACTGCCTCAATATACATACAGGTTGCATCTGAGTTATGGCTTTCACCAGTCTTTTGTTAGTTTGTAGTGGTTGAGTTCTGTTTTCACGCTTCACTAAATGATACATTTGTTGAATGGTTTACAGGTGCAGTGCTCTTTGGGGTCGTCGAGTGATCTGTTCTGGCATAACTTACCATGGAAACCATGGACGGCGAAACGTGATTACAGGTGGCGGAGTTGGGAGTTGAATCCTTTGCAGGTATCTGATGTCATCGCTTCTGTTTAAATTATTTCCTTCGGTACCTCGTTAGCTTTGTTCTCTCTCCTCGATGACGTTTTTGTATGCCTGTGTATCTGGTAGTTCTAGGCAGCGTCTAATATCTTCAATGAAAATAGATTCCTGCACTATTATGTAAGTACAGCTATTTCTTGTGACCTTTGAGATTGACAGAGCTCTTTTAGGAATCTGACTTTGACGCTCTCCAGTTTCTTGAGATTTTTCACCGTCAGATAGCGCCACATTGGCTGAATTCCATGTGTGGCAGCTAGCACAACTTTTGAGTTAGAACAGCGTTATCCCAGTTGGTAGGGATAAGTTTTGTAGCTTAGGGACATGTTCTAGCGTTTTTCAAGATATTTCACCGCATTAGTTTCATTAATGTTTTGAACCCTACATTAAAGATATTAATGATAATAATAAAAATAAAAACCTTGGTAAACATCTTTCTGCGTGTTTAAAACGAGAATTTTCTCTCCGTTACTTTGACTGCGAGTGTTTTTACTTTCGCTACTACGTATAGCAAGTAGGGGAAGTATTGTATTCCACTCAAAAATTCGATACCGAGATTCACCGGAAATATATGTCTTGAGCCCCCCCTGAATCCAAAAAAATCATTTTTGGAAACCTGTCCGTGTGTGTGTCTGTGTCTGTGAACAGCATAACTCAGAAACGAACTGTCGGATAAACACCAAACTCGGTATTTAGGCTCAGTGTCTTCCAGAGATGCGGCATGAAGGTTTTCAAGAAAATCCCCCACCCCAGATTATCCTTTTCATGGAACATTTTTCGAAAATTGTAATTTTCTCAAAAATGGCTTTAACGATTTTGATTAAAATATCATACGTTTAAGATATTTTTATGACAAATGAAATGTATGTCTTGAATTTTCTGGGAATGTCTCCAAAAGTATTCTTTATTGTGAACGACTTTTGCATAACTGGTAAACCATAAGAGATAGACAAAATTTTACTACACAAAAATGTAGATCGCGTTAAAATACACAATTTATGCCATATACATTTTTGTTGTTGTGAACCATTTTCGAGATATTGCTTGTTATTCCCTTAAATTTTCCAGTACTTATACTTTTTCTCAAATTCGTTATTCATTTTTATGTCCTGGACATGCAAAGAGAATGGAATACTCCACATAGCAACCAGCTCTTAAAATATTTGACTATCGCTTAAAGCCTAGCAATTCCCCTTGCATGTACAAGGAAATTAGCAATAAGATTAACATCTCGATTAACATGAAGCATATGGAGAATAAGCGTTTGTAAAAATAGTTTGTACAAGAGTAGAGAAAGTCATGTGAGTGTAACACATCAGTTTTTTTAATGGCGACGAACCTTCCTGGAATTTCGCACTGTATGTGAATTTTGCATGGTCAGAGAAAGCAGTGAGTGTTCGGATCGTATTTCTGTACCAAAAGGTCTGCTTTCTCAGATCTTTCATACTAGTATTTTTACTTTCTCTACTATGTATAATAGGGGAGGTATTGCATTTCACCCAAAAATTCGATACCGAGATACCTACTGTAATATCAATTACTGGAAATAGACTGATGATATTAGGAGACGTGCATAATATATACAAAAAACCTGGATTTATATTTTGATTGGCTGCAGAGAATTTCTTAAATCTAACGCTGGTGAAATAGGACATTTAATCGCCCTAAACTGGATTTCTACACGTAATTCCTTGTTACGTATCTCCAGCAGATGTAATTCAAAACATGAATTTCATATTTTGCTCGCTTGTAGATATTACTTTTTGGATGTGCTTCATAAGACGAGAAGCATGAGGAAAGGAAAGGCTGAAAGCAAAGCTATAGAATGGAAAGTAGTGCGGAAGAACAAATTACGAGGTGAAACGCAAGGAAGATAGCAACAAGGAAAGCAATATAGAAGCACAAAAAAGGAGTTAGGAATCGTAAAGTCGGCTCGTAAAAAGCCTGGGCATATGCACAGGAATATGCACCGTAACATCAACGCCGCGTTTCCACCTCGTATCAGAAACAACGCAATGACGGATCCTCCATCCCATTCCTGTAATATGCTGGCAGTAAAAGCCTGCCGGATTTCCTAGTGCTTTAGTTGATGCTCTTTCTGAGGCTTGTGGCTATCAGCCCTGCTGTCGCTAACATCTGTCACATCTTAATTCTTCCTGTTTCTAAATAAAAATCTATACTCAAGTCATATTAACGTACCAGCGGAGGGAGGATTTGAGACAAGCTTAGGTACAATGCGATTACTAACCTCCGGGAGGAAAGGATGACGCGAGAGAGTAACAAGAGCTGCGGCGGTGGCAGATACAGTGCACCGGGGTCCCTAACATTTCCAAATTGAGTCCTTCCCGAATACGCACGATTTGGGAGAAGGTTCCGTGCCCAAGAAGAATTAAAACGTGCGAATATTTCCGAGGTTTTTATTTTTGTATTTTTATTATACTTATAATTTCCGCTTACAATTGTTTTTTTAATATTAACAATTTTAAAACAATAAATGGCCATTTAAGGGGACAAGGTAAACGGTCAAAAATGCTAGTCTGCATTCCTCTAAAGCTGTCAAGCAATGCTCCTTTTTTACAATATTTTTGTATCTTTCAACAACGAACGACTATATCACGTCCAGCGGGTAGTTCAGCAATTAACAAAAGAGACCAGGACCAAGAGAAGGCGATCAGAAAATCTGAAGCAGGAATGAAGGTGCATATGATTATGATCCTGGAATGTACTGAAGTGTGTCAGAATTTTGATGTTCAAACTTTAAATTCAGTTTTCTCAAAACAACATTTTTGGATACTTATGTAACTTTTTCTCAGAAAGTATGAGAGGTACAGAGCTGGAATTTTCAGTAGGTGTATACTACACATGATTAAACTTTCTGAACCACAATCATAATTTTATAATGTGTGTTAGTGATATTAAGAAAGCAACAACATTGCAAGCGTTACTTTTTTGACTTTGCAAATAATTGTTTTTTAATTTCTAGTGAACTCATATACAAAACTAAATAATTGAGGTTGAGAAGATAGCTAATTATACTAAGAACAAGCTTACAAAAGTGCGATTCTGTATTGCAAGTAGTATAAAAGAAAAAGGTACATGAATTCACATGTTTTATAAGTAAATTTTATTATTTTTGTGCTGAATGAAATAATTTTTACGGATTCAACTACATATGTTATCAATGCAAACAACCACTTGAAATAATTATCGTGATTTATAGAATAATTCATAAAAATCTCAGGAAAAGCCATTGAAAACTTCAAGAGCAGTGGTAATTTAACACACTTAAGGTGTAATTTCTGGGTGTTCAGACTACCTTGTCCCCTTAATCTATACTTTACCACTTAGGTAAAGCGGTGTATTGAACTTTAAACTCCATTTTTCTCAATTCCTTCTTTTCAGCATTGCCCACTATTCAGAATGCACCTTGGACCAGAGTTTATAACTTATTAGCTTGAAATTTTCAGGAGAGCTTACGGAATTACAAGATTTAAAATTTTTTAGAATATCTAAACAGTTCAGCTGAAATTTTCCATAAATCACAATGAAAAAGTTGAAACATTCAACAACATGCATACAAAACTTTTTTTCTCTTAACTAATTAAAACTGAGAAATGCCTATGTATACTAAGCTCAAATTAAAACTTTAGGAGCGATATTACTATAATCCGTAGGGTTCAAGGAGAATTTCATATTAGCCTGTCCAAAAATGATTAATTATTAATAAAAACTTATACATTGACAACGGTTTGCGTTATATGCTTCATGTTCCGAGTAGATATATGGTAAACAAATTCTATTGCGATACATTCACATCACTTTATCTAACCTCTATCGTTTGTTAGTGAGTATACAAATTATTCTTACTAAAGGTTATTTTTCTTCTCCTACATTTTAATATAAATAAACTTTTGCAGAAACAGCTACATTACACATTTCGTTATAGGTACAAAGGGAACACCGATAGTCAAATGTTTAAGATAAACTGGACGCTATATGCTGACCTTAGAACTTCATACTGTTCTATGACATCGCGACAAACAACTGAATGTTGACAGGACTTAATAGAATGATCAAGAAACGACGAATTCGAACATTTAATAACAGATATCTCAGAAATGGCTTATACCATAAAAAAATTATTTGAAATGAATTGTGCGTTTTAAATTGATCTGCAATTTTTGTGTAAAACGTTTTCGTCTATCGCTTAACGTTTACCAGTTATACATGATTATACAAAATTTCTTCCAAATGAAGTAAACTTAACAAGCTATTTACAGAAAATTCAAGATATATTTTTTATTTGTAGCGTAAATATCTTTAATATATGGTATTGTAATCAAAATCGTTATAGACATTTTTTAGAAAATAAAACAAATTCGAAAATCTTCCATGTAAAGGGTAGTCTGGGATGGGGGGATTTTCTTGAAAATCTTCGTCATATCTTTGAAAGGTACTGAAACTAAATACCAAGCTTGGTATTTATCCGAATTTTCCTATTCGAGTTAAGCTGTTGACAGACAGACACACAAGCACCTACTGTTTTCTAATTTTTTTTTATTCAGAGGCCTCAAAAAATGCATTTCCGGTCAGGTCTCGCTATCGAATTTTTGGGTGAAATGCAATAGCTTCTCTACCTAGTTATATACGTGGCAGAGAAAGCAAAAAGTCAAAGCAATCGGAAGAAAACTGTGGATTTTGGATTCTCATAATACATTGCCTTAAAGCACACCAACCCCGGCAACGCTGAACGAGGAAATGAGAGACAGGGAATTTCGTAGTATTATATAATCTGCTCCAGCATTCACCTACCAACCGAGAAAAACCGCGAAAAAGTAAAACCAAGGTCAGGGTGGCGGGAACATCGGAAATCGAACTTCCGATCTCCCTAATACGAGCCTCAGACGCTAAGGAGCGGTCATGTTAACTGTGGACTGATTTTTAAAGGTTAGCCTGGGTTTTAATTCTCTCTACCGCATACCTATGGTAGAGAAACCATGGCGTTCTACCATCAAATTCGAATATTAAAGTTCAGCGGAAGTACTCCATTTGAAAGCCCCTAATTAAAAACAAAAACCTGGTATTTTCATAACGTTTACTGCCTAGGTAAATATGGTACAAGATGAAGTACTGGGTTCCACCCAAAACTTCGATATCGGCATTTCATTGAAAATACATGTCTTGATACCCTTTAAGTGAAAAAAGGGGATTCTTTTTAGCAAAATATGTATGTTTGAACAGCACAGCGCAGAAACAAAACGTCAGATAAACACCAAACTTAGCTGGAAAGGCAGAATCAGACGACTGAAAAATTTAATGCCATCGCCGGGATTTGAACTACGGATCTCTCGGTTTCCATCCGTGCAATCGTCCGATTCCACCTATCCAACCTTGTCTAACACACGGCTTGTGTGGAAGAACTATTAATTCCACCAAACTTTGTGTTTCAGTTTATCTTGAAAGGATGCCACTGATTTTCAAGAACCCCTTACCGTAAACCTTTACCTGAAACATTTTACGTTATTTATACCACACGTTTAAGATGTTTGCATGAAAAAAAAATCATCTTGAATTTTCTAGAATAACCTGTTAAGTCCTTTATTCCGAAGGAATTTTGTGTAATTTAGCATAATTGGTAAAGCGTAGGAGGTAAACAAAAACGCAATACAAAAAAATCTGGTGTGTTGCACTCACATGACCTCGTGTAGTCTTGTGCAAACTATTTTTGCGAACTCTTATTCTCCATCTACTTCATGTTAATCCAGATAAACGTTTGCAGAAACGATCTTATTGCTAATTTTCTTGTAGGTGCAAGGGGAATTGCTAGGCTTTAAGCGATAGTCAAATATTTTAACAGCTGGTTGCTATGTGGAGCATTCCATTCTCTTTGTATATCCAGGACATAAAAAAACGAATAACGAATTCCCATTTGAGAAAAAGTATAAGTACTGGAAAATTCAAACAAATAACAAGGGATATCTCAGAAATGGTTCATTCGGTGAAAAAAGTGTATGATATATAAATTGTGTGTTTTAATGAGATCTACAATTTTTGTGTAGTAACATTTTGTCTATCTCTTACGGTTTTCCAATTATGCAAAAGTCATTCAGATTAAATAGGAATTTTGGGGAACTTTCCCAGAAAATTCATGATATACATTTCATTTGCCATAAAAGTATCTTAAACATATGATATTTTAATCAAAATCGTTAGAGCCATTTTTGAGAAAAACAAAATTTCGTAAAATATTCCTGTAAGGGGTAGTCTGGGGTGGTGGAATTTTCTTGAAAATCTTTGTGTCGCATCTTTGAAAGATAATGAATCTAAGTGCCAAGTTTGGTATTTATCCGACTTTTCGTTTTTGAGTTACGCTGTTCACAGACACACGGACCTGTTTTTAAAAATTATTTTTTTTATTCAGGGGGCTCAAAACATGTATTTCCTGTGAAATCTCGGTATCGAGATTACTATACTTACTATACGTAGTAGAGAAAGCAAAAAGTAGGTCTAGTTCAAGCACTGAATTATATTCAATTCTTTATAGAGAGACCCGTTTTTAAACATTTCACTATAGCTTCAGCCACGTAACAGCTTGTACCTACAACGAAATGTGTAACGAAACTATTTCTGCAAACGTTTATCTCGATAACATGAATTACTAAATAAAAGAATATGCTTTTGTAACAATAGTGTGTAGACAGGTGTAAAAATATACGATAGTAGGCAGAGAAAGTCATGTGAATTTAAATCAGCGGAGCGCGTCATCGCAGCCCTGACTAACTATTTTTATTACCTTTTTCGTCTTTCTAAAATGGAAGTATTTATAGAATAGGAAAATTTAATGATGCATTTCACGTAAGTTGTAAATAGCTTATGCTACGCAGATTGCAGAAAGTGTATTTTCCGATAAGAAATATTGTGTGTGTTGCCGAGAACATGGGGGCCCTAAGGCAGTTCCGAAGCCGTTTCATCTTCATTTACTACATTCTCCTTTTGAATACTATGGATACACAATACCACACACCAGGGGGTTATTTCCTCTTTGTACGTGTTATCTTTCTCTTTTAGCTGCTAGGCGAAAGAGGTGAACAGTTGCTGTAAGTAATGACTGAAGCTATATGCTCAGATAGCTGTAATGTTTTGTACCTGGAAACATCCGACTTGACTGTAAAGAATTTCTGGAGATTTTACCTCTGTTAAAGTTACTATAGCCCTATAAATACTGCCTGTCTCGTGCGTTTTCGTTCTTTACATCACTTTTCGAACAACTGTACGACTTTTCGTTTCTTTACTTCCCACTGCAGTAACTGGAAAAATAAAATGAACCCTATAGAGGCTTTCGAAAGTAATTTCAAACTTTATACTATTCATACTTATTTGTGCAATAAGTATATTAGCATCATTACAGCTGGAATGTGTTTTGCAAGAGAGCGGTAACGATGCTCATATTTCACTAGTTATATAATATTTTATCCGCAGCCATTTTATAATGGTTAGTTACCTTATCTGCGTTCGTAATACGACCTTCGATTTCTAAATAACAGCATCACCATGAACATCATGATAGACTGTGATTCAATGTAATCCAAAGCTTGTTTAGTACTATTCCGTTGATCATAGTACAGTTGGTCTAGAAACAAAAGACATAATGTAACAACATTCATTTGTTTACGATAACAGAATAGTAGCTGGAATCAAGAATGATCGGCTAATTCGTTCTGAATAACGTTATTTTGAAGAAAGTATCCCTTCAGATATTACATACATACACTTTATTAATTTATGGACGCTCTTTAACTGCTGTGGTCCTTAGCGCCCCATTCTATATTGGGCGTGAAAGACCGGAAAATTTGCTCAGAGGCCTCTTTATCAGGCTTGAGGTTCTTTTACGTGCCGTAAATCTATGACACGGGACCACCGGCTTTACTTTCCTTCCGAAGGAAGCCATGCTAAGGATTTTTACGCCCGAAAAAATCCATCGCCGTCCGCCGGGTTTGAACCCGCGACCTTGGGAACTAGAGGCTAGCATGGTAACCACTACATCACGGAGGACGACTTTCAGATATTAAAGTGGCATATGTGAAACGGTGCGAGAGTAATTCCGTACATGGTCGAGCGGGATGGCTCAGACCGCAACGTCTGTGGCCCGCATTCGGGAGGTTCTGGGTTCGATCCCCGGCGATCGCCCACTCTGACCTATCCCCTTTGTACCCCGTGTCTGCTAACGTTTATCTCTATTAACATGAAGTAGCTATGAAGAAAACGCTTTCATAAGTATAGTTTGTAGAAGAGGTTTTATGTTAAAACTTTGCATGCATTTATAAGCAAAAAAATGTACAAATACCAGTGATAAAAGTAAAAATACGATAAATACACAGTGAGACTGCGGATATTGCAACACTGTGCTACGGCGTATAACGGCATGTTGGGCTCTACTGGCAGGCAGTAAGGGAAACGTAAATTTCTGCTTAAGGCGAGACAGCTGAGGTCTTAGAAGGGTGAAGTTATTTTTGGTTTATGCAAGTGGGAAATTCTTCGAAAATATAGCAATTTCCAAAGATTTATTTCAGCTACCAAATTACTAGATTCTCTGCTTAAGAGGGACGTAGGCGTGATAGATATAGAATTGCGTCACCATATTGAGTTCAACCCATCATTCGCGATTTCACTTGGAAATGTGTGCTCTATGATGAGTTTGATTTTCATGACCTGTCAGTCAGCGAAACCTTTTGTGATATTAGTGTCATGACAACTGCGTTAGCCATCCATCATTCGGTTGTTGAGCCTGTCAAGAGTTGCGTATGTCGGGTGGCTCGTTGCGACCACATCAAAGCCTACTTCCGTTTCATTATTTCTAAATTCCGCTATGAAAATCCTACTTCAACACAGCAATACGTCACGAGTGCAATAAACACAAGTGTTTTATTGATTTGTTTTTCTGTTGGATTTTTATATTTTGGTGTATTTATAAATGCAAATATGACTGCCTCTGTAGTTAAGAGGTCAATTTTGTGGCTTCTCCGCCCAGAGGTTCCGCACTCGATTCTCGATTGAGGCAGGGATAATGATTACAATCGGAGGAAGATTTCAGTTCTGCAGGCAAGCTAGGCCTATTGCGTCTACTCCGGGAGGAAGGCATGAGGTGAGATAGTACGAAGGGCGGCCAGATCTGACGGCACAGAGGGGTTGAACGTTCCCGGCAGCTCTTTATTACACTTCTATCCTCACGGACAGGGGTTCCATGCCAGGGAAGAAACAATTCTCTCCTTAAAGCGCCGCATACCACCCTGCTAACCCTGCAACTCTGAAAGATGACAGAAGATGGACAAACAATTTCGCGGTAGTATACAATCTACCCCAGAAATAGCCAACCAATCACGAAAAAACACACACACAAAAACAAAGCTCAGAATGACTGGTCCAATTGGAATCGAAACCGGATCTCCCGAATGCGAATATCAGACGCTACCACCCAGTCCTCCCGCACAGTATTGTGGCAGGAAAATTTTTACTTTAATTAGAAGCATTCCCTGCCTCTGTAGAGTCTGAAATATGAAAACGTGGGGGTGTTTCGTATCAAAACTTAATAAAATCAACGTTATAACCTACAGCTCATTGACTTGCAAACGCCATCAGCAGTTTCTCAAGTCAAAGGCTCCTTTAATTCTTACAGTTCCGGGGAGGGGGGAGTAATTAAATGACCTGCAAAATTCTAAAGGCTTCATACTCCATCCAGCCCAAGAAAGGGTTCTGGTGTAAGCAAACATATGTACCACAGCAGCAGTATAACTTTCAAGAGAACGAAAATAGTTGGTTACTCCTTTGCACGTATAATAACTCTTTTTGTACTTCAAATAATAAAGACTGTGGCAATGATAGTACTTTAATGATGTTTCATTTAAACAATTACCTTGTATTTATTATGATGTCAAGAAGTCCTCGGTATTCCCGCGTTGTTTACTCGAGCGAAGTAACGGTCCTGCCAATGCAGTATTGTTTATTCGTGAACATGGCTGATTACGTAGCAGTACAGAGCAGTGTTGTCTTTTAGACATTTAAAAATTAACAGTTTACATGTTTTTGAGTTTTTGGACCATCCATAGCAAGCATTGCAGGCCTGGCTCGCCAGAGCAACCCACGAGCAGTCACTGCCAGTAAGCTAGCGATGAGCTTTGGACTGGCAATAACAACCTATACGGCCACGAAAGGTTACCCTTTTAAGCGTTTTTTTCAGCCTCTTGTTCTACCACTAGGTATATTAAATAAAACATTAAATGGCGTTTACCCAGGACTCAAGTTGGATTAGGGAATTTCCAAAATTAAAAAGTAAGTAATATATTTTCTTTTACAGGATTAAACTGATAGTGTTATTATTTCAGATAACAATTATTTAATGTTTTAATGATATTTAATGTGTTCTGATGTTGAAGTGGTATATTTGTTATATTTATTTGTTGAGCCCCACGTTTGGGAGCCAATTTGCGACGGTATTACTTATAATGTTTGTGTATGTGTGTTTACTCCACGTGGTGAAGCCATTTTTGTGACGTGATTATTTGTTAAGTTTGTAGCTCCATCTGGTGTTAGCAATTTGCGGTAGTATTAGGGTTTGTTTGAAAGAATGCTACTGTTATTTTATTTAATTTTGGTTTACTGTCCTCCGGCTAGCTATGATCTTTTTGGTCGAGCACATCTGTTTATACAGGTTGTGTAAACGGAAAGGAGTCTTTTATCCAAAGATAACACTGATGAAAGAATTTCTTTTACACTTTTATTGTCGAACACTTTCACTATCACATTTACACATTGATCTAGACACTCGCCAAACTGAAACTGTTATAATAACTTATTTACTGATCATTCTTAATTCACGTACTTCAACTTTTTGTATCATTAACTTTACAATACTTGAGATTTTTCATAACTCTGATACGCGTAACTTGCGAATCGATAGCCGACGTGTAATATTTCTGCTGGACTGAAGGCGACATGTAGCATACAAATATTTTCGACGAACTGACGGACTGAAGACGACGTGTAGCATACAAATATTTTCGGTGAACTGACGGACTCTATCTCTAACCTAGCCCTTTTTATACTCCTACACCCCGATATGCCTAAAGATTATAACTGAGTTACTATTGGCTAATAAAACGCGCCAACATTAGCGTCTATTTTTATATCCAATGAAAATTATGAATACATATGCTCTAGGTATAATGTTCCAGCAAATTCTAAAGGAAAACGCGCCAACATTACGTAACTTCCTCGTCTCTAATAATGATAAACAGCTCACCCCCTCGCTGCATTATTGCACGCTATTATTGTCAGTTTCAGTAAGGCAGTATAAACTTACTTCTCAACAATAATTACAATCAACAAACATCTCAAATCAATGTCACATAAAAATGCATATTCATACTGTAATCATTCTTTACATTTAAATAATTTGTGATACAAATTACTGCATCAATGTACTGTCTGTTCAGCGATGTTTTAGCTAGTGGATGGTGGAGTTCTTCCAAGCAGGTAGCGGTTTAGCTACTGGAAGGAGGTATAGGCATGTGAGGGGTAAAGACGGGCATAGTGAAAGACTGCTGGCTATTTCCACTTTACACGATATGCGCGGCACAAGTTCAACATACTGTTTACCTCTCCCATCAGCTAAAGCTTTACCCAAGAGCTATACCACAGCAGCTCACTAGCTAAAATGATGTTGAGAAACAGTATACAGAGTTACCGCCGGTACACGCCTAAGCTTGACACCAACGATCTGCGCGAGAATTGGCCAGCGTTCATATGCCTTTAACCTTTGTACTTTAGGCGAAATATATTTCTGTTCCTTATCCCTAGATTATTTGAGTAGGTAACGCAGGGAGAAACTTTAAGCCCAGCCTATAAAAACAAGACCGCGAATGTATACGAACAAGGTGCGCAGCAATATTCTGCTAATCTGATTTTAAGCCAGGTAGGCCCACTACTAAACACAGCTAGATGTCTTTTGGGAATTGCTCGACATTCCTGAGGCCGCGAGAGAAATCTCAAATTTGTAGGGTCGGCAGTCGTAGTGCAAGGATGAATTTTTCCGCGACAGGATCGGAAACCCGCCCCCTGACTGCGGTAGTGATGTCACATCCGGCCCTGTCAGCCGGAAGCGGCTTGGTGCGGCCGTCTCTCTGCTCTAATTACGTGAACAGGTGAGTGACATCAGGCTTGCCAACATCCCCCTTTTAACCCGGCTAGATTCTGGACACAACTTGTTTACTGCAAAACAAAAGCTCTCGGCGCAGACGTGAAAACGCCTGTGTCGAACTTCGCATGTCAGGCAAACGCAACACGCGAATCAGCTCTTCCGTTCCTCAGGAGCCGTCGGACCGGTTTAGCCGCGTATTTCTTGCAACAAACCTTAACCTTAACACACAAATCCGCTGCAGTACAGTCGCATGACCATCTCTAACCTCTATCGTTTACTAACTATTCTTATGGAAGCCTATCTTTCTCTCTACTTCATGTATATCGAGTTAAACCTTTGCAGAAATACCAATGCGCATTTCGTTGTAGGTACAAGGGAGGGGGATACAGGAGGCTGAAGAGGTAGTCGAATGTTTATAAGCGGATCGCTATATGCTGGCTTAACTTCATACTCTTTGCATAGCAACTAGCAATTCAGAAAGTATAACGTGTTTGAGAACACAAACTAATAACGAATATCTCGGAAATAGTTACAGCAACAAAAATTGCATTGGATATTATCTTTTAACGAGACCTACATTTTACGTGCAGTAACCGAGCGGGACGGCTCAGGCCCTCATTCAAGAGGTCCCGGAGACGATCCCCGGCGACCGCAACTCTGACTTGGTTTTTTTCGTGGTTTTCCCTCGTCGCCAGGCGAATGCTGTGGTGGATTTTCTTATACCACAAATTTTTTCAGTCCCCCATTCCCCATCATTTCATTTCATATTGACTGTTTCTTCCTCTGGTACGCAACCAGAGCAGTTCGGACCTGGGTGTGCCTGCAAAGGTGTTCCATATGTGAGCTTTAGGGATTCCGCAATATCCGCTACAGGTCCGGGCAACAACCCTTCGGATCTGTCATCTCATACCTTCCTCCCGGAAGTTGCAGATGGCACAATAGGTCTCTGGCCGCAGTGTTTAAATCCTCCTCTGCCCTTACGAGAAGAAATATTCTGATGTGATACATTCACATGACTTTCTTTATACCCTCTATTGTTATTATTGGGTATATAATCTATTCTGCGTCAGTCGTCGCCTCTCTATGCTTCGAAGGCTGCGACATGGGTTGCAGTCCCGGGTTCGATGCCCGCGCGGGTTGGAGTCGAACGCGGTGTAGTGGCAGATACAGGAGAAGTAATGGCAAATTTCACTGTACCTGCTTTATGTTCTCCATCCGACGTGGCTTCGTCTTGTTGCCCTGGCTGGTTGATTTAATTGTACGGTAATTCTCGCTGTTGCCCTGGCTAGTTGCTCTCAGCGGAGATGTCTGCATGGACTTTGCCTATCAGGATTGCTAATAAGCTCGTCGATCTCGGTAGTGGTACAAAGGTGCTCAGAGGTGAATTCACTACTCATCATAATGTTTGAGTGACTGCAATTTATTGTCACTTCTCACTTTAAAAACAATGAATAATGTTCCTGTTCACTTATCACTATATAGAACTCGGGAATCACCGATACATTGTTAATTAATATCTGATTGGCCACATTTACACTTCCGCACAAAAGAACACCATTTGTGCGCAAACTTTGTCTTACGGAGTAGCGTTGATTCCTCGTCTGTATCGACAAGTCAACCCCTTGGATTTTGGGGTAAATCTCGACTATTTATGGAATACGACCCCCCCACTTGAAATTTTAGGATCGGATTTCTTATTGGATGAATTTTCGCGGTACTCTCAGCGTGGCTAAATATTATTTAATTTATATATATATATATATTCTTATTGGCTAGTTTTATATATAACGTGACTTTTTCCCGGGCTTCTCTCGGTAATTTTCCGTTCTGTGTTATATTTTCCTCACTCCATACTTCCGGAGCGGAGACAAATAAAGTCATAAAACCTTACCTTAGGCTAACACAAATGATCCTGGCTTCCCGTGCACATGCGAATAGCATATTTTCTACAAACGGCAGAGTTTAAAACATTCTAAACTAGTGACACACGAACATTATATAAGACAAATATTACATTATACAAAAATGGCTATTTACATGGTGTTCACATTACATACACATATCCTTCATATATCAAATTAAACATTAAATAAATTAACAAATTATAAAATTAACTCGGGCACATTCTGTCTCAATTCTTACGAAAACTTATTTTTCTATCTACTACATTTTAATCCAAATAAACCGTTGCATAATTAGCCACATTACACATTTCGTTATAGGTACAAAAAGAACGGCGATAGTCAAATGTTTAAGAACTGGACGCTATACGCTGGGCGTAATGTTCCATACTGTTTCCATGACAACTCAAAATCCCTGAAACTTTAAAAGAGCAAGTATTGGACAGTTCGAACCTTTGATAACGGGATAACGGAGATCCGATAAAATTTTATTTTAAGTAAATTGTGCCTTTGAAAGAGGTCTGCCTTTCTTGAGTTGTACGTTTTCGTCTATAGCTTAACGTTTACCAATTATACAAGATTATATAAGGTTCCTTCCGAATGAAGAGGCTATCCCCGGAAAATTCAATATATAACATTTTAATCAAAATCGTTAGAACCATTTTTTAGAAAATAAAAAATTTAGAAAAATCTTCCACGTAAAGGGTAGTTGACGGTGGGGTGGATTTTCTTGAAAATCTTCGTGTCGCATGTTTGGAAGGCATTGAATTTAAATACCGTGTTTATTTATCGAATTTTCATTTTTGAGTTATGCTGTTCATAGACAGACAGACCCCCCATAGACGGACTTTTTTGTAGAAATGCCTTTTTTTATTCAAAGGACCTCAAAACATATATTTCCGGTGAGTTCTCGATATCGAATTTTTGGGTGAAAATGCAGTACCTTCTCTGTACCTGGTAGATAAATTAATAAATGACAGTTGCTAGAAAAACTTAATGTGAGTGTAACCCATTTTTCTTAATATCTAAAAGTGGTTTAGAGGTAGTGGACTTCGGAGTAGTGCTGTAACCAGGTGAAATGTCGGGGATAACGCCCATTCAGAAGTACTCCAGAGCCAGCCGCTAGGTGCCACTGTAAACCCAAGTTATTCTGTGTGCGTGTGTCGAATTACACTTGGGTCTGCGCGCGGGAATCCCTTGATTCAATTTACAGCGCTTCTCCCGATCTTGGACCAGCTCTCTCGTGTTACTTCGTGTAATTAAACACAGGCGGACGTTTTATTAGTTGCAACCTCGTTACCACTTTTTGTATTTTACATGGTGCGTCCGTCGTTGCTTTCTATTGGGAAACTCTGACAATCGAATTTATTGTACTTTTTGTCGCTCTTGGCAGTAATTACTGATTTTCAACGGTCGCATTCTGCCATACAGCAAACAGCGCATTCCACACGTGCGCCACACAGAATAATAAAACAACCTTTACAAAGAAAATATAGCACCCATGTTTGTTGTAAAACGCTGGCAGAATTAAGCAACAAAAACATGTGTAAAAGCTTAGGGGCACACTGCTGTCATTTGCAGACATAGACAAATTATCGTAGTATGGGTTCCAAACCATTGAGCATAGTTTATCTAGAGGATTTGGAAATCACGAGTTGCATTTGCTAAGACTATTTTACGAAATAAATGAAGTGATTTACCACAAAAAAGGATTATTATAATATAACCATAAAACATTTATATTTACAATAAAAGTGATGTTCTTTTCGAAAACAACTTAGAATCCTGTGGTCACGTTTTTACTTTCTCTACTACGTATAGTAAGTAGAGGAAGCATTGTATTCCATTCAAAAATTCGATACCGAGATTTCACCAGAAATACATGTTTTGAAACCCCCTGAATCCAAAAAAAGCATTTTTAGAAACATGTCCGTGTGTGTCTGTCTGTCTGTACGTCTGTGTGTCTGTGAACAGCATAACTCAGAAAGGAACAGTCGGATAAACACCAAACTTCGTATTTAGGTTCAGTATCTTCCAGAGATGCGACACGAAGGTTTTCAAGAAAATCCCCCCACCCCAGATTACCCTTTACATGGAACATTTTTCGAAAATTTTAATTTTCTCAAAAATGGCTCCAACGATTTTGATTAAAATATCATATGTTCAAGATATTTTCATGATAAATAAAATGTATATCTTGAATTTTCTGGGAATGTCTCCAAAAGTATTCTTCATTGTGGACGACTTTTGCATAACTGGTAAACCATAAGAGATAGACAAAATTTTACTACACAAAAATGTACAGCGCGTTAAAATACACAATTCATGTCATATACATTTTTTTTGTTGAGTGAACCATTTTCGAGATATTGCTTGTTATTCCCTTAAATTTTTCAATATTTTCTCAAATCGGAATTCGTTATTAATTTTTTTGTCTTGTATATGTAAAGAATATTAATCTGTGGCAAATAGAAATGTGCTGCACCTAGCAACCAGCTATTAAGAGATATGTATATGCTTGAAGGCTACTGTATTTCTATATTGCCCTTGTAAATATATATTTCCCTTACATCTACAAGAAAATTATCAATAAGATAGAGTCTGCAAATGTTTATCTCGATTAAGATGAAGTAGGTGGAGAATAAGCGTTTGTAAAAATAGTTTGTACAAGAGTAGAGAAAGGCATGTGAGTGTAACGCATCAGATTTTTTTGTTTGATCAGTGCAACTTGATCATATACGTATTATTTTCTGCCATCTGGGGTGCGGAACTTGTAGCATGAATTCGCTAGTCTTTTATCTATGATTGCAAAAATGCTCTCAAGAGGCGAGAGATACAAGTAACGCGAAAATAAAACTGCTCCAAAACTTCCGGAAAAAAGAAAGACTAGCGCAGTGGTTTTAAAGTCCGAAGAATATGAAACAACGATCAATTTATGTGATGAGAATACCCCTGAAGGATTACAAATGAAATTCGTCCTTATTGCTGCGCTAGAATCGATGCTTAACCTCTTCAAGAGTATTAAAAAAAAGGAGGAGCCCTAAGTAGGTAATAAATATATTTCGATAAACATTTGAATCTGGCCGTGATTGTTGAAAATCAGTGTTCCCTTAAACGTGATTGGCCATTATCCCCCATTTGTGGCATAAGTGAAGTAGTCAGAGTAAAAAAAATACTTCACATTTTCCTGTGAACAGTTCATAGGCGCAATATGTAAAACTATTGTTTGTTCAATGACGTTTTAGCCTGTGGGTGGGGGATCCCTTCCAAGCAGGTAGGGGTTTAACTACTGGAGAGGGTAGTATTGACTTGGTCTGAGGAAAGTGAGTGGTTAAGACGCGCCATAATGAAAGACTACTGGCTGTTTTCCACTGTACGCGTCACGCGCAGCACGTGTTCAGCATACCGTGTACCCCTCCCACCGGATAAAGCTTTACCTAAGAGATAAGCCACCCCACCCCATAAATAAAATGTCGCTGAACAGACACTATGTTGTATTCATTACACAATCTTCCACATATTTTCTGAGAATACTTTGGTGAAAATTGTTGAAATTTGGTGAGAAATATAAATATATATTTCTTCTAAGCATACTATGTTTACTTTCTCTACTGCTTATCTAAGTAAGGAGAGGGACTATTGTATTCTGAGATTTCAACGGAAATACGCCTTTTCTGGCTACCTTAATCCAGAAAAAAGTATTTTTAGAAACCATCCGCGCGCGCGGATGTGTGTGTGTGTGTGTGTGTGTGTGTGTGTGTGTGTGTGTGTGTGTGTGTGTGTGTGAATCTGCAAAGACAATAACTCAAAAACGAAAATCGGTTAAATCCCAAACTTGGTATTAAAGTTCAGCATCTTCCTAGGATGCGACACAAAGATTTGTCGTCCTCCATGGTGTAGTGGTTACCATGCTAGCCTCTAGTTCCCGACGTCGTGGGTTCAAATCCACCAGAGGGCGATGGATTTTTTCGGGGTAAAAATCCTTAGCATGGCTTCCTTCGGAAGGGAAGTAAAGCTGGTGGTACCGTGTCGTAGATTTACGCCACATAAAAGAACCTCAAGCCTGATAGAGGCCTCTGAGCAAAATTACCGCCCTTTCACGGCCAATATAGAATGGGGCACTAAGAACCATAGTAGTTAAAGAGCGTCCATAAATAAAACTCAATTATATTTTGACACAAAGATTTGCAAGAAAATCCCTCATCTCAAACTACCCTTTACTGGAAAATGTTTCATTATTTTTGATATTCTCAAAAATGGCTCAAACAAATTTTATTACAATGACAAATGAATGCACGACTTCAGTTTTCTGGGATTAGCCTGTGAAGTCCTCTTCATTCTGAATGATTTTAGCGTAATTGGTAAACCGGAAGATATGTGTATATTTCGTGTTAGACAAAAAACGTATTTCTCATTAAAGCACACAATTCATGTCAAATAAACTTCTTTTTTAGCTATTTCCGAAGTACTCCTTGTTATTGGTTTGAATTTTCAAATAATCCTACTTTTTCAAACTGGGAAACCATTATACGTTATTTTTTTTCTCTCTTCCCGTGGCCATGCAAAGAGCATGGAATTTCAGACATCACATAGCAAAAACTCTTAAAATCTGACTATCGCTTTACCTACTATATTCTACAACGAAATGTGTAAACGTCAATTGAAATTTTATCTAGATTAATAAGAAATAGAAAGGATAATAAGCTTTTGTAAGAATAGTTTATAGAAGATTGAGTAAAAAAAGTAATGTGAATGCAACTCATCAGACTTTCCAACAAATTCTGCATCAACTTGTACGATCTTACTCAGCGTGAAACAAGTGCATGTATTCATTACCCTGCTCACGTAGTCACTTCGCTGAACCACCACGTTGTCGTCATTTTCAAAATGAGTTCTACGTAAAGCATTTATTGGAGATCCAAAGAGATGAAACTCTGAAGGTATCAGATCTGGGCTGTAAGGAGGAATGAGCAGCACCGCCCATCGCAATTTTGTGATGTTCTCAGTGCATCAACTCAGATGTTTTATAGGTTATACAACAAAGGGAGACACTTACATAGATCTATTCTAGCTACTACTCCCTTAGGAGGAAGGAATGAATTGAAGAATCCGCAGGAGGTAGAGGCCACAGGCAGAGGTCACAGCAACACGCGGAAGTCCCTAGCAGTTCAAGACTGGAAGGCCCGTCCTACTGCTGGTGCGCGATGAACGACTCGTCGACCAAGCAGCCCTCTGTGTCCACGGGGACTACCCTTTCCTTTGGGTAGGCATCCGCAGCATCTTTCCGGCACCGCCATTCACCAAACAACCTAGACACACACTTGAAAGATGAGAAGGAAACGGAATGAAAGGGAAATGGAAAAGAAATCCTGGTAGATAAGAAATCCAGCCCAGCATTTGCCTATCGACCAAGGAAACCCACGAAAGACCCAAAGTGAGAGTGGGCGGTCGACGGGAATCGAACTTGGGACCTGCCGAATACGAGCCTCACACGTTGCTATGGAGCCATCTCGCTCAGTAAAACAGATGCCTTACATCAAGACTGAAGAATATCAAGAAACGCTTGTTAAGAGAATTTGTCCTGACAAGAATCCAGAAGAGAGATTGCTCCAGCATGAGGGTGCAAGTCTGGGAACCCAAAAACACGAAGTTGGGTTGGAAGGTGCTGTACCCATCCACCTTACAGCCCAGATCTGGCATCTTCAGCCTTTCATATCTTTGGATATCTGAGAGATGTTTTGAGAATAACAGCATGGTTGATGAAGTGAAGAAGTGACCAGGTCAGCAGGTCAAGGCAAGGAATACAGGTAGCTTACTTGTTTCACGCTGAGGTTGATGGGACTTGAAAAGTTAGCGTGTGCAAAAAACATTATTTTGTACTATTACCAAGTTTCAACAATTTGTAATAACTATGTTCTGCGAAAACAGAGTGAGGCATTGTACATACAATGAACACCCCTCGAGATTTCCTTTATCACACACCAGGTTCCCAGCTGAGGTGGCAGAATACCGCATCTCCAGCTTAAGCGCAGTACCTCTCGGATTACGTTAGAGTGATTATGAGCTAGATGGAGGAGCATTGCTGGAATTAATGATATGAGAAATTGATACGCCAGAGCGGGGCTGCCTAAAAGGGGGCTTATGACTGCATTAAGTCCTTCCTCTGCTTCCCCTTTGAACGGCAGACCCTGTCATTCGGTTTTACTTTCTCTACTTCTTACCTATAGTAAATAAAGGTAAAGAGGTACGGAGCGGCACCCGCAACCGGTGCAGAGCACAGCAAATAGGCCGCAGCGGCCCATTTGTACTTCTACGGTGACCCCTGAGAGGGAGGAATGAGCGGAAAACCCGAAGGCTAACCAGATACAAATAACGACGGCCCTAACGTTTCTAGATCGAACGAATCCGATACCGCCCGGGTCCACCTGGTGGGGCCAACTCGGAGGCGGATCCTAACTGAGCAGTCCCGCAACTTCGCTAGGGAAAAAACCTCTACAGAGCGCAGAACCACCGCCCAGCCGCGAAACACCGTCGCCTGGTCCTACAACCATGAAGCAAATGATGCGTGTAGGGAGTGAGGGCAGGAAAGTCGCGGTAAAAGAAGAACCACCCCAACATTCACCTACCGACCCGGGGAAACCATAATAAACCCATGGGTCAGCGTGGACGGTCCTGAATGCGAGTCACATAGATTACTGCAGTGCCACCTCATTCGGTGGTACATTCGATACCGAGATTTCACCAGAAATATACGTTTTTGGGCTCCCTGAATAAAAAAAATGAATGCATTTCTTATAAATAGATGTATGTGTATCTGTGAACATCATTACTTCTTCAAAAAACAATTAAGCCATTGGGCCCGTTCCAACTTCAAGAATTATTGGTCTTGCCATCTTAGAAACAGTCTTCCTCTTTTCTGTAACGTTAGGACTCGTAATTGAATATGAGTTTTGGGACTCTGTCATCTGTGGAGCTGATGTGGACCACGTATGGATGCTAATTTGCGGGAGATATGTTTCTAGGAGTGTTCGTCCCACGCTTTGGGTACAAATTTTCCGGTGGTCTTCGCCCCACGTTTAGGAACCAACTTTTGCGGCGGTGTCGTGTGTTTATTTTATGTGTAATAATTATTTTAATGTTTATTTATGCCTCAGCTGCGTCAGTAGTATTTTTTAGAGCAAGTATCTCTAACTAGGGCTGGTACGGCTGAATAAAGTTTACACAAAATTATAATTGCATTTCACTTTTTTATTAATCCTTCACACGGTTAAATAACACTTCACTGGTGTATCTTACAATAGAGATGTGAGATGATTGTCAATTAGACTTTTAACAAGTAAACATATATATTATCCTCACCGCAATGAATTATGGCTCAGTGAACCCGTACCGAACCTAACTGCCTGGGTACGCTATCTACTAACATCGACCGTATGAATTTGTACAGTTCTCTATTTCTAGTTTCTGATTGGCTAAGCCTACTCCAATAGAATACTTTTATTTTTACCTTGGCTTTTCTTTCCACATCCACGTGACTATTTGTAAACTGTTTTAAATGTTACATTAGGATTGTTCCAAGAACTATTAGTAGCCTTTTTTTTAACTTTCTAATTTATTGTTGTCTTAAGGTTACCTTATTGTTAGCAACTTTCAGCTTTTACTTTGTAACTCTATTTGCTACATAAAGCAGCTTGCTTGTATTCTCACAGCTCCTACAATGTTAATCTACAAAATACATTCGCATAACATTTTATACATGTACATTATAAATTAAACATAATACAATGACTGTAGTATACACTTTATATATTATAACATACGCATATTGCTTTAAGGCGGGCTGTTGTTATATTTTATATTATATAATTAGACTGATATCATTTAAGCGATAAAAAATACTGCCTCATCTGGCATTCTCGTTATATGTTGATACCAGTCTGTTCCTAATTTACCTATAGGTTATATATCTGTAGTTCCTCTCTTACTTGCAAATTTCTCTCTGATCTATAGACAAGGCTCGACAGCAACTCGTCTAGGGATGGTAACCGAATAAATGCCCTGCAAGATTGGAGGCACTGAGTTGGCAAGCGTTGCGCTCGTAACGCAACCAGGGGACACATCAACTACTCCATATCTTCAAGAAAACAGCCGGCATGATGGTGACCAAGACAAAAGCATAGTTCATGCGAAAAGTTGGTTAAATACCAAACTTTGTATTTAAGTTCACTTTCTTCCAAGGATGGAACACGATGCTTTTTAAGAAAACCCCTCCTTCTCAAAGTATCCTTTGCTTGCAAAAATCTTCCTTTTTTCCCCCCTCAAGTATGGCTCTAACGATTTTGATTCAAATATCACATCTTTAAAATCTGGATGACAAATGGAAGTATATGTTGAATTTTCCTCGAACAGCTTGTGAAGTCCTCTTCGTTCAGAATGAATTTTGATTAATTTTGTATAACTACTAAACCATAAGAGGTATGCAACCTAATGCACAAAAAGTACATTTCCTTAAAACACACAGTGTGGCTGTGGGCTAAGCCGTGGAGTTTTGTTTCCCGACTAGGAATGCACTCAGGTTTTTAAATCCCGGGTATAGGACCGCTGCTCACCTAGCATCATGAAACTGAGGAGCTGCGATAAGCAGCGGTCTTGGCCTCGTGAGCCAATTTTCCGGTTAGGGGAAACGTGATGCTGGCCACATCACCTCCTCGTGTCGATTGATGATCGCCAACTTCTGCCTGCCCACCTCTCAAGTAACTTGTTTGTGGCATCAGCAGTTTCCAAGCTGCTTTTTTTGAAAATTTTCAATACTTTGTCATTTTTTGAAATGCTGTAACCATTCAGTTGTTTGAGATGTGTTGGAAAGGGTATGCAGTTTGAAAGCACGCAGAGACCCGCGTTTTAAAGATTTGACTACCGCTTCAGCCTCCTGCACCCCTCTTTACCCACAACAAAAAGTGTAATGAAACTATTTCTGCAAACGTTTATGTCGATTAACTTGAAGTAGATAGAAAAATAAACTTTTGTATGAATAGAATTAATTGTTCTTCCACACAAGCCGTGTGTTGGACGAGGTTGGAAAGGTAGAATCAGACGACTGAAAAATCCGGTCTCCGTCCGGTTGCTGTAACCACGGGCTAATTCCATTAATTGACCTAATAGTGGTTGAAACTATGAATCCCGGGACTTCAGTACTTACAACATTGTAAATCACCGTTGGGGTATGTCATCTCAACACAATTTGAGATCTCCTTGTGGTTTACCGGGAAAAATACGAATCAGCTGGAATATTTAATGTTGTGCCAGCATGTTGCCATGGTAGTTCAGTGGTTAGAGCAACCGAAGACCGGGAGATCCGTGCTTCAAATCCCGGCTATGCCATTGCATCTTTCAGTCGTCTGATTCTACCTTTTGTAACAATAGTTTACGTGGATTCGACTCCCACGGCCGATCTTCCTGACTCAGGGTTGTTTGGGGGGTTATTCAGGGTCACTAGGCGAATGCTGGGAAGGATCATTAATTCTCCCGAATTTCCTGTCCCTCCACTTCACCTCCATTCTCATTTCACTTCACCTTTCATCTGCTTGGTTTCTTTCAGGGTTAAAAGTCTCGGCGGGTACATGGGGGAAATAGGATAATCTGAGGAAACCTTCTCCCTGGAATGGGGGGACGGTCTCTGGGTCCCGAGACCCCCAGGTGATTCGTAAGCCCACAGGGGGAAGGGGAGCCGACTGCAGCATCTACCATCCGGGGGCTCCCCGTCTGGGATAGGTACAAAAGATCTGCGTAGGTCGTGGTTCCAAGTCCCCCTCTATCCTACTGGTAAAGTAATGTAACAACATTTTTTCTATGTTTAAGCACGATTGCAGATATCATGAACACAAATAGAGTATTCTGAGAGGTGCTCTCATAAGTTTGGGAAGAGGTGTGTGTTTTAGAGAAAGGCTCTATTGCACAAAATCGGGTTGATACTGGCACTTCAGTCTGTCTCGTGCTATATAATGAAGAATGTACAACATTAATGGAGCAAATTCCTGTTAAGATAGGACGGGCTACAGAGTCACGTCGCAAATTCCGAAACAAAAGCTGCTGCCGGAAGCGCCGACTCCGGCTTCGTGAAGAAAAGAAAAGACGGTGCCAGAACTTAGAAAATTACAATGCACAAGTTTGTTTTCGGGTGGAGCCCGAGGCGTCAAAACCGCGAACAGCTTTCAGGCCATTTATTTAAGTGCGCAGCATTTGTTTCGTCTGGCTGCTTGCGCTGTGTATCGCCCCAACTTGTTCAGCAGGAAACTTGCGCATATTTAAGATGATATGCTTCAACTTCTATCAGGATCATTACTTGCGCGAGAATGCGCTGCAATTTATCAGCATCGTCAGGGAGGCTGGCCGATGTACAGAAGTGCCAAATCCAGATGCGTTTCATTAATTCTTGATAGTTAACAGTGAAGAACCATAAACGGCCTTCTACTAACAAAATCTACAGATGAAGCAGAAAATACAACATTCATTACCGAACGAAATGGCTCCGCGGTAACATCTGAGGTTCGCATTCGATTCCCGTCAACCGCCCACTCTGACCTCGAGTTTTTTGTGGTTTACCCTGATCGGTAGGCACATTAGGGGTGGTTTCTCATCTACCAGGATTTCATTTCCATAATTTCCCTTTCATTCTGTTTTCTGATCAAGTTTCAGGTGTGCTTCTAGGTCTCGTGGCGTATGGCAGTGTCGGACAGATGGTAGGGACTTCCCCGTCTCTGCGGCCTGTAGCCTTCTGCGGTTCATTCAGTTCATCCCTTTCTCCTGGGGCGGGGGATCAACAACAGTAGATCTATGCAGGTCTCAGTCGCGAAGTGTCCGCCTCCTTTGTATATTCCTATATAACACTGATTAGTCGCACGCCTACATTCCAGTATTTTTCCGGACTTAAACTTTTGATTAGTCTTCACTGCTGCATAACTTCACACCTATGACCAGGCATAGGAACTTCTAAGCATTAAACAAACCATACCATACCTCGCACAGTGTTCTGGCGTTTGCAGACAGCAGCATTCACCAGACCGTGTTTACTTGCTCATCAGTGACTCACAGCCGCTGGTGCTTACATTATTTGTATTGACATAGTGGTGCGTGTAGCCAACTTGAAGCCTGCGCTACAGCCCGCAAGGGACCTGGACCTGCCAACACGACTGCCAGCCTCACGCCCACTTACTTGGCGGATCACCCAACCGATACGCGGGGGTGATGTGGCCAGCATCGCGCTTATCCCAGCTGGAAAGTTGGCTCACGAAGCCAGGACCGCTGCCTATCGCAGCTCCTCACTTTTATCACGATGCTGAGTGGGCACCGGTCCTATATCCGGGACTTAATTTCCGCACTCTCATGGACGGGATCGAACCAGAGCGCATTTCATGGCCGGGAACCAGAGCTGCAAGCTCCAGCAGCCCACAGCGCAGGACAATGACTTTATCCAGATATTACAAACGTACTTCTATCTGTTATATATTATCCATTTAAAGCTTAATTCTTCATACCCACACTATGATATTAAGGGTAATTCGTATAATGCAGAAACAACTTTCAAATGTTTATACCGTAAGCCATAGTAATGATTTCTTATGAAGGGTGCGGTGAAGAAACATCTTTCAAAAATGTTCCGTCAGGATTTACAACTATTTTAACAAAAATCTGATGTGTTACACTCACATGGCTTTCGCTACTCTTGTACAAACTACTTTTACAAACGCTTATTCTCCATATGCTTCATGTTAATCGAGATATCGAGATGTTAATCTTATTGCTAATTTTCTTGTAGATGCAAGGGGAATATGGTAGGCTCTAACTGATATCAAATATTTTAAGAGCTGGTTGCTATGTGGAGTATTCCATTCTCTTTGCATTACCAGGAGAAAAAAATGAATAACTAATTTCAATTTGAGAAAAAGTATAATTTTTGGAAAATTTAAGGGAATAACAAGTAATATCTCGAAAATGGTTCACTCAATAAAAAAAAATGTATGTTAGATAAATTGTGTATTTTAACGCAATCTACATTTTTTTGTGTAGTAAAACTTTGTCTATCTCTTATGGTTTACCAGTTATGCAAAAGTCGTTCACAATGGAGAATACTTTTGGAGACATTCCCAGAAAATTCAAGATCTACATTTTATTTGCCATGAAAATATCTTAAACATATGTTATTTTAATCAAAATCGTTAGAGCCATTTCTAAGAAAATTAAAATTTTCGAAAAATGTTCCATGTAAAGGGTAATCTGGGGTGGGGGGATTTTCTTGAAAACCTTCGTGTCGCATCTCTTGAAGATACTGAACCTAAATACCAAGTTTGGTGTTTATCCGACTATTCGTTTCTGAGTTATGCTGTTCACAGACACACATACACACACGGACATGTTTCCAAAAATGCATTTTTTGGATTCAGGGTTCCCAAAACATGTATTTCCGGTGAAATATTTTTTGGTGGAATACAATACTTCCCCTACTTACTATACGTAGTAGTGAAAGTAAAAAGGCTAAACGCATAAACAAAACAATATCGTTTGTATGTCTTAAGAAACGCTTCATTTTTGTGTTTTAAGTTTTGTGAGTCAATTATGATTTTCCAGTTATACAAATTAAAACAAGTTTCAGAATGAAGAAGAGTTTTCTTTTATGAATATGTCAACTATGAAGTAATCAAAATCGTAAAGTGTTTCTGAGAAAATAAAAATGATGGAAAGTGTTCCAATGTAAAAGTTAGCCTAGGGTCTAGGGAATTTTACGAAGACCTTCGTGAAGTATTCTTGAAAGATGTTGGAACTGATTATGAAGTTTGGTGGTCATCCGAGCTAACTTTTTCGAGTGATGCTATTCACAGAAATAAACACAGTTTTTAAAAGAGCTTATTTTCTGGGTAATTTTGATACCATCCTCTACCTACTACAGGTAAGCGGCAGAGAAGGTAGAAACAAAATACGCAATAGATGCACTGCTTAGTAACAAACGCGTAATATTTTTCGCCGGGTACTGTACAGCACGTGTGCTGGTTCAATCTCTTTACAAATGGCGTGGAAGGGTTGGTCTCCTGGGAGCGCACATATTTCTAAAGAAAATGTCACAACATGCACGGGAAGAGACAGGGCGGCCCACGCTCGGGCCTTTATTAGTCCCGCAGAATCATAAGCTTGAGAGGCTGACACACAAAATGCATTTGCTTTCCTTCCTCGACCTCATCTTCCTCAAGCCTCCATTTGCCACCATCATGTTTTTTTAATCACAAGGTAAAATATTGATGTCTCGAAACTTTCTCTACCCATCACAGTGGTTACACACGGCATCGTGCAGCAAATAGTCTTCATTTAAACTATTTACGGAAAACTGTAAACATCTATGCGGTAAGTATTTGTTCTTCCACACAAGCCGTGTATAAGACAAGGATGGAAAGTTGGAAGCAGACGACTGAAAAATTCAACGCCATAGCCAGGATTTGATGCACGGATCTTCGTTTGTTCTAACCAACTGCTACCATGGCAACATGCCGGTACATTAAATTCACCAACTGAGTCGCATTTTCCCCGATAAACCACAAGGTAACTATGAAACTAGTCGTTGAATCAGAGGTGGGTGAAGCTTGTGTAGCGATTCAGAATGTAGTCACAAGGTAACGCGCCAGCCCGGGTCAGTATTGCTAGCTAGAGGCGAGAGGGCGGTTGGAAGTAAACAGTTCAGTGGTAGAGTTCGCGATGACATTGTTTACTAAATCATCGTTTTCCGGAAAACGAAAATTTCGTGCAGAATGGGAGGATGAGTTTTTTTTTTTTTTTTTGCTGTGATATTATTGAAAACAAATCGGTTTCGACAAATGCAAACGCAAAAATACAATAAAAAATCTGATGTGTTACACTCACATGACTTTCTCTACTCTTGTACAAACTATTTTTACAAACGCTTATTCTCCATATGCTTCATGTTAATCGAGATGTTAATCTTATTGCTAATTTTCTTGTAGATGCAAGGGGAATTGCTAGGCTTTAAGCGATAGTCAAAACTTTTAAGAGCTGGCTGCTATGTGGCGCATTCCATTTTTTTGCATGTTCAGTACATAAAAAATGAATAACGAATTCCCATTTGAGAAAAAGTATAAGTATTGGAAAATTTAAGGGAATAACAAGCAATATCTTGAAAATGGTTCACTCAACCACAAAAAATGTATATGACATAAATTGTGTATTTTAACGCGATCTAGATTTTTTATGTACTGAAATTTTGTCTATCTCTTATGGTTTACCAGTTATGCAAAAGTCGTTCAAAATGAAGAATACTTTTGGAGACATTCCCAGAAAATTCGAGATATACATTTCATTTGTCATGAAAATATCTTAAACGTGTGATATTTTAATCAAAATCGTTAGAGCCATTTTTGAGAAAATTAAAATGTTCGAAAAATGTTCCATGTAAGGGGTAATCTGGGGTGGGGGGATTTTCTTGAAAACCTTCGTGTCGCATCTCTGGAAGATACTGAACTTAAATACTAAGTTTGGTGTTTATCCAACTGTTCGTTTCTGAGTTATGCTGTTCACATACAGACAGACCGACACACACACACACACACACACACACACACACACACACACACACACCACACACACACACACACACACACACACAGACGGACATGTTTCCAAAAATGCATTTTTGGATTCAGGGGGTCTGAAAACATGTTATTTCCGGTGAAATCTCGGTATCGAATTTTTGGGTGAAATACAATACTTTCCCTACTTACTATACGTAGTAGAGAAAGTAAAAAGAGGCATGGAGGGAGATTACATACAGGCCGTTTTTGATAATATATAGGCAGTGCATGATTTTAACCTATTGCCACCCCTCCCTTTTGAAAACATTCTTAACCATAGCGTTGTTAATCATTTCAGTAAGAATTTAGCTTGCTGGAACATTAACATTTAACCTTAAAATTACAGAATGAAATCGAATTTAAATAGCAAGATATACTTGCTGTTATTAAAAAGTATCTCACCCTGGATCTTAACCAAATAATTAAACATTGTGTCATAGTAATTATACAGAAATAGTTACCTGAGGAAATCCTGATATATCATAAACCTTCCGGAGTTACAATCCTCTCTCCTCGCCGGGGAAACCTAAGTAAAGCCTGAATTACTTTGAACTTAACCTAAGTGACTTAACTCAACGCGACGTAACGTGAAGGTCTTATACATTATATTAAATGGAGCTATTTAAGAATGTCTTAACGTGATGTAACTTAAGAATTTGGCAGTGTCAAATTTTTCCTTCACGCTACATCAAATTTAATGTCCCATGATATTTAGAACCAATCGGCGTGAAGCAGTAGCATGAAATAATAAAAATAAGAATCAATCAAGATTCATTCTCGTTACGTTAAATGCATCCTAATTAGACCTTTACTTTAGCAGAATTTCTTAACTTCGCGTTACGTCCTGTCTGTTACGTAAAGTTAATCCGAATCCTGGTTTAACGAAGGAAAGTCTAGCAACGGCACATGAGACATTAGTTATAAGCGGCTTACTGACCCCTTACTAAGGTCAGCAGTGTTTTCTTGATAAAGAAAACCTCCTCTTGCATAATACGGAAGTGCTATTAGCATTTGCGTATCAATTGAGATACTTAAACCTCGGTTATCGTCTCTGTCATATAGGTTAGGTTCAACCAGTTTTATCGGACTTCTAACTTTTACTTTATTAAACCTGAGTTTATTTTGAAGTTTAGGTCGTCATACGTTCCAATTATGTCTAATCTTGGTACATAGTTTTACTCCATTGTCTCATTTCGCACAGCAGCCACGCCCATTACTCCATAGTCATCCATTTTGTAAAGATGGTCTGCTGTAAATCTACCGAAGTAGCAATTTGGTCCGGACCAAAATCGACTATAAATAGCGCTCTTTGTTTTACATAGTTTATTTCAAATAACTTTTCTGTGACAGCAGCCATTTCCGAGATATCCTTTTATTGTTTTGAATTTTTCAACATTTTTGTAAATTTCTTAAAGTGTTGTCGCTATTTAGTTGTTTCTCGTGATGTCATGGAAACGGTATGCATTTTCAAGACTGGTATATACCGACCCGCTCTGAGTGTAGATGAGGTTTCCCATCTACCTACAACGAAATGCGTAATGAAACTATTTCTGCAAAGGTTCATCGCGATGGTAGATGGAAAAGTAAACAAGAACAATTTATATAAGCTATATAAAAATAAACGATAGTGAGTAGAGAATGCTATGTGAATGTAATGCATCCGATTTTCTAGACTACAAGAATTCGTTTTCAGCCACCCACATTTGATGATACCAAGGAAAAACCTTAGTTTAAACTGCACAACTGTGGTAGATTGTATTGCTTATTGCTTATGTTGTTTAAAAATACTAGTTCAGACGTTTTATTAATACCTATTATTATTATATCGTTAAAATTAATCAGATGTATATTCCACGATAATTTAACAAGTCCTTGAAAAGCGGTAATGCTATACTCGATTCAGACTTATTGTATGCACAAGGTTCACTGTACCAGCCGCCACTGTTCCCAGTAAATTATAATGGCCGGCAGCAGCGTGACGAAGTATATATGTATGTGATGTAAAACGAGAAGTTTGCTTCTGGTGTTAAAAGAAAAGAGGGTGGATAAGAAGAAATAAAAGTTAAAGGGAAGGGCGCCCTGACGTCGTCGTCGGGAACGTTCATTAGCATCTTATTAGTTCCGCAGCGCCACCGTCTAATTAATTACTCTTATAATGAATGTTTCGATAGTCTAGCCAGCGGCGGATATTAGATACGTTGCTGCACTGTGCGAGTCTGCAAAACACTTTTAAAATAATTTGTTTTCCTATCCATTTCATTCCCTGCCTGCTTGTTTTGCACGCTTTTTATGGCTACGGCTAAGCGTTTATAGCAAGAAACGGAAAAGAGAGGTGCGTTTGTGTTACTAAACCGGGCAAATACACGTCAGTTACTTTAGTGGCACGCACAAAAAGAGAAGCCAGTCCTGTCGCTCTTAAATTCTTGAGGATTAACTCGACCGCGCAGAAAACTGCTTACCTCGAATGCTACACTCAAGTCGTTTTGTTGTTTATAAATCGCATATATAGTAGGTAACCCACTTCGGCAAACATTTGAGCAGAGCAAATAATGTGAAAGTGTTGGGCTTACCTTTAGTTATAACGTATATATCGTTGGCTTTTGCTGAAATCCGTCATTTCACGAAGAACCTAAGTAGATTACGAAAAGCCGGCGTATGGTACAAAGAGCGCCAAAAAGAAAATCTCGCTGCACCTCGTGTCTATGTCACATTATTTATCCTTGTACTTGGCCTTGCGAAGCCATGACCTTTTCATTGGTTGCTTTAGGCCACGGTGCAAGGGTGCGCCACTCTTTCTGCTAAATAGTTACACCAATAATCGCAACAAAGGTTACAAAATTGCGTAGAAACGAAATATATGTTTACGTTCTCGATCCTATTGGCTAAAAGAGAAAGAGGCAGAGTGAGTGTATTTAGTTTGCTATACAGACCTCTTATCGTGATTGGTAGCCCATACCTTATCGGCTAGTGCACGACACGCCTTTGAAAGGGTTAAAAGCTAAGGGGAAAACTTGATGAGCGCCCAGGTTAGCGAAGTGTAGGATGTGTAGTGTGAGAAGATTTCCAGGGGGTGCACATTAAAGCTTGAATGATATTCATTAAATACATAGCAAGGCAGCACTGTATAACAAAACATAAACAGCACTATATTCTCACAGTGATATCAATACTTGTTGCTGCATAGAAACAAACATAACTAAATAATAAATAAATAAAGCAGCACGTTTTCCCTCTAATTCAAACTACAATCGGTTAATATACCTATACTAACATATTGATGATCATAAGAATGCAACAGGATTATAGACAAAAATATAACCCAAATTTTATTGCCGTAGTATGCATGTCATATTCGGTAAACCATATACATATTTATCTCTAGTTTCTAAACATGCTCAGTCAATTATAACAAAAGAGTAATTTGCATTTAGTAAACGAATATCACCATCTGCGGATGTTTTACGGGGAGTGCCCACTTTCTGACGAGTATGTAGACCGTCCTCCCCACCTTCCTGGAATATTTTTATCCAGGAATTTACTATAAAAACACTTTTATGTACTGCGGTTGCAATTGCTGTAACAGTGCGACCAGCCTCCCACATGCCCACGATACGTCCACGAGTAATTTCGCTAGTATACGGCATGACTGGTTCTGAGACAATAAACATGTTTTGGTTTCAATAACGCCAGAAAAAGCAAAGGCAGCAACCTCCACTCTTTTCCCCCTTATTGCTATGTTATCAAGCCACCACGCTCTGAGACAGATAAGGCGAAGGACACGCCTCAAAAGACCCCAGAAAACGATACAAATCCGCCGAAGATTTTCTTTGGCGCTCTGTGTACAGTGCGGGCGTTTTAAGGTAAGGTCATAGACAGTCTATATGCGAAGCACGCTGTACTGCAGTGACGCCGGCACTTCTCCGGTGCACGACTGGCGGCCCTGACGCGCTCAAAGTTATTTTTATCAGCTGTGCTTCAAAAATTAAAATGAAAGTTTTATTTATGGAGGCTCTTTAACTGCTATGGTCCTTGAATGAACTATGAACAATGAGTTTTTATGTACGATACATACGTAAACACCGAATCATGTAGACAATTTCAGGAGAAACTTCCTGGTATTCCAGTTCCAGGTAGATAAACTATTAGACTCTGGTTAATAAGTTTAGGACAACGGAATCGCTAAACCTAAGAAGCGAAAACGAGATGTTCTAACGCAGGCAAAAATTGACAAAATTTGTGCATTTATTTGTGGGAAACCCTAAAAAATAGAACTTATAGGAACAATCCCCACACCATAGACGAACTTAAGGACACTATATAAAAGGGAAGTTATAAACATTCCGCAAGAAGAATGTAAATTTATTCCAAGATACCAGAAATGTTTTCATGCAGCTGAACACCACTTATAACAAGGCTAGTACTCATTGTAGTGCATGTTACTATCACTTGTAAGTAACGCGCAAGTTAAGGAACAAAAAACCCGAGTTTAATACATAGTGCGCGGAGTACGCATACGCACGACCCGTGGCCTCATCATAAAACGATCACACGTATACACCACACGAAGGAGCCTCTAAAAGCCGGTAGAGAGCGAAAGGTTACGTTAGGCTACAGTTACAATATGTGCCTAACAAACCGACCGAGACGGTCCGCGGTAACGTGCGAGATTCGTATTCGGGTGATGCTGGATGCGATTCCTGGGACCGGCCACTCTAGCCATGGTTTTTCTAGCTGTTAAGGCGAATGCTGGGGTGGTTTCTCTTCTACCACGAATCTCATTTCCGCTAATTCCTATCACTTCGTTTCCCTTTTCATGTTTTAGGTGGACTGAGGGGCTGTGCAGTGTCGGTCGGTGTCAGATAGATGGTGCAGATGCTTGCCCGTTAGAAAGTTCTTTTTGGCCCTGCCAGATAGCAGCCTTCTCTGAGCCACCTCAGATGGGTCGAGTTCTCCCGGTTCCGTCAGAGGGAAGCCTTCTCTGAGCAGGCCGCCGGACGGTCATCAAGCTTTTTAGGGATCTCTGCACATCTCTGTTGGCCGACCTGCCTGCGGTCTATAGCCTCCTGTGGTTCCCTCACTTCATTCCTTCCTCCTGGGGGAGGTAAGCACTAAAAGCCCGCGTTAGATTGAGTGCCAGGGGCTTGTCTGTTCCCTAGTCATTGTCATCATACTTATACTCACCAAGCTCCATCATTTCATTAAAAATCGGCGGCAGAACGTGCATTTTCGCATTTTTTCAGCATACGCCGGCTTTTAGAATCTTCGAAAAATGACGGGTTTCAACAAAAGCCTGAAACACATTACCGCAAGCCAGGCACCTGTTGAACACATTGAACGCTCATGAAACCCAAACTTTGGAAAACACATGCCGATTACTGCCTTCTAATCTGCTGAGCGCATAGGAATCTGTTAATAAATTTTAAGTTTATTCCCCACAGATAATAATGACATTGCTTTGGATCTGCAGAGTCAATTATTCTTTCACGATAAACGTGTTGTAATCCGAGGCAGCGATTTTCTGGGAGTTTTCCACTACAGCTCCTATCTTGTTTAATTTTTACCTTCCCTACCACGTACACAGTAGGTAGAGAAGGCATTGCATGCATCCAAAATCTCGATACAGAGATTTCACCGAAATAATGTTTTGGGGCCCTCTGAATCCAAAAAAAATCTGATGTGTTACACTCACATGACTTTCTCTACTCTTGTACAAACTATTTTTACAAACCTTTATTCTCCATATGCTTCATGTTAATCGAGATGTTCATCTTATTGCTAATTTTCTTGTAGATGCAAGGGGAATTGTTAGGCTTTAAGCGATAGTCAAATATTTTAAGAGCTGGTTGCTATGTGGAGTATTCCATTCTCTTTGTATTACCAGGGCAAAAAAATTAATTACGAATTTCCATTTGAGAAGAAGTATAAGTACTGGAAAATTTAAGGAAATAACAAGCAATATGTCGAAAACGGTTCACTCAAAAAAAATGTATATGATATAAATTGTGTATTTTAACACGATCTACATTTTTTGTGTAGTAAAATTTTGTCTATCTCTTATGGTTTACCAGTTAGGCAAAAGTCGTTCACAATGAAGAATACTTTTGGAGACATTCCCAGAAAATTCGAGATATACATTTCATTTGTCATGAAAGTATCTTAAATATATGATATTTTAATCAAAATCGTTAGAGCCATTTTTGAGAAAATTAAAATTTTCGAAAAATGTTCTATGTAAAGGGTGTTCTGGGGTGGGGGATTTCTTGAAAACCTTCGTGTCGCATCTCTGGAAGATACTGAACCTAAATACCAAGTTTGTGTTTATCCGACTGTTCGTTTCTGAGTTATGCTGTTCACAGATACACACACACACACACACACACACACACACACATGGACATATTTCCAAAAAATGCTTTTTTTGGATTCAGGGTGCCTCAAAACATATATTTCCGGTGAAATCTCGGTATCGAATTTTTGGGTGGAATTCAATACTTCCCCTACTTACTATACGTAGTAGAAAAGTAAAAAGGTAGTTTTAGAAAAAGGTCTGTAAGTGTCTGTGAATGGCACAACTTAAGTCGGACAAACACCAAAATGGGCATTTAGGTTCTGTAGCTTCTAAAAATGTGTTACGAAGATTTGCATGAAAATTTCCCCGCTCCAGACTACTCTTTCGATGGAAGATTTTCCGAAACTTCTGATTTTCTGAAAAATGGCTCTAACGATTTTGATTAAAATGTCATATATTAAACATATTTGCATTTCAAAATAAAATGCATAACTTGAATTATCTAAGAATAGCCTGTGAAGTCCACTTCATTTGGAAGAAATGTTCTATTATTTTGTATAACTGGTTTTGTTAAGCGATAGACGAAAACATACTGCACAAAAGATGTACCTCTCTTTAAAACACGCAATTTATTTTAAATACGATTTTTTTGGTGGCACAAGCCATTTCTGAGATATCCATTATTAATGGTTCGAATCGTTCATCACTTGTCATTCGTCTTAAAGTCTGTCAACATCCAGTTCTCGCAATTCCATTCAAACAGTATGGAATTTTAAGGCAAAGTATAGCGTCCAGTTGTTAAACATTTGACTATCGCTGTTCTCCTTGCATTTATAACAAAACGTGTAATGTAGCTATTTCTGCAAAAGTTTATTTGGATTAAAATGTAGTAGACAGAAAAATAAGCTTTAGTAAGAATACTTTCTATACCCACTAATAAAATATAGAAGGCAGAGAAAATCAGGTGAATGTATCACATCAGATTTTTTCCTCTTAGAATTGTTAGCTGTATTTGTTTATTTTTGTCCCACACAAAACCGGTATGTTTAAATTCTTTTAACAACCTACAAACTGTGGATTTGTTAAGAAAGGTGACATCAGGGGATTAATACATAAATTAAAGCTAAATACAATCCACTCGAGCAAAATATAACATAATAAACACACGCTGTTCTGTGGTGTACACCGTGATAACCATACACCGCTTTACATATAGTTATTTCACCATGCCAAACCAACTTAGACTGAGGCGCAATTGTCACTAGCCTCCTTAGGCGCGTGAGCCAGGCTACCGCACAGCGAGGTCATTCAAACCGAACGGTACTTTTGCTGCTGATGAATGCAGCACTTCAGCATTGTCGTTTATTTTGTAATATTTTTTTTATTTGGTGTTATGTTCAACATGATGTTTACTTAAATTAATAAAGAATGTCATAATAAAGCTTTGTGAAGCAATTCTATTTTCATCAAAGTAAATGGAAAAATATAAAAAATAAAAAATTAAATCTAATAGAATCAGAAGGCTTGAAAGACACAGAATAAGTAAACTTTAATATATTTTGTTCATTCTATATATTAAAAAAAGAATTTTCTTTCTGTCAATTTGGGTGTAACAATTTTTTGAGTGGACACGATACCCTCTGGAGCCCTCTAGTCCAGTACACAGGAGTGAGCGAGTTTATATACCGTACCGTAGTAAATTTTTGTTTTCCGTCCCCAGGATTACAAGCATAGTTACCCATAGACGTAAGAGATTAATACTTTTTACAATTTTGACTTTGTGAACGACTGAAAATTGTAATACGATTATTAGATTTGCAATTAGGAAACTCAAATGAACCTAGAGGAATAAACGAAATAGAGTTTTCTCTGAATTAAAAAAAAATTCTGTATTACACTCACAAGACTTTCTCTACCCTCTGAGGCTTATTAGTGGGTATACAAATTATTCTCACGAGAGCTGCTTTTCCTATCTACTTCATTTTAATCGCGATAAATCTTTCCGGAAATAGCTGCATTATACATTTCGTTATAGATAGACAGAGAATAGCCTAATCGAATATTTTAGAACTGGACGCTATATGCTACCTTAAAATTCTATATCTTTTAGCGACACCGCGAGAAAACAACTGAAAATAAACGGACTTGGTGTTGAACAAATCTAAACATTATAAACGGATATTTCGGAAATGGCTCATGCAATATATATATATATATTTGAAATAAATTCTGTATTTTAGAGGCATCTACATTTTTTGTGAAGTACATTTCGTCTATCCTTAACGTTTACCATTATACAAGCTTATACAAAATTCCTTCCGAATGAAGGGGACTTTACAGGCCATTCCCAGAAAGTTCAAGATATACATTTTATTTATCATGTAAATATCAGTATTATTTGGTATTTTAATCAAAATAGTAGACCCATTTTTCAGAAAATCAAAGAATTCGAAGAATGTTCTAAATAAACGTTAGTTTGTCATAGGAAGATTTTCCTGAAAAAAACATTGTACCGCATCTTTGAAAGGCACTGTATCTAAATACTAAGTTTGATATTTATCAGACTTTTCATTTTGAGTTATGCTGTTCTATCTCTCTCTCACTCTCTTGCACATACACGCACTTTTTCAATAAAGTTTCAAAACATTGATTTCCGGTGAATTCTCGATAGCTAATTACTTTCTCTACTACGTATAGTAAGTAGGGGAAGTATTGTATTCCACCCAAAAATTCGATACCGAGATTTCTTTCACCGGAAATACATGTTTTGAGACCCCCTGAATCCAAAAAACGCATTTTTGGAAACATGTCCGTGTGTGTGTCTGTCTGTGAACAGCATAACTCAGAAACGAAGTCAGATAAACACCAAACTTGGTATTTAGGTTCAGTATCTTCCAGAGATGCGACACGAAGGTTTTCAAGAAAATCCCCCCACCTCAGAGAAAATTTTCTAATTTTCTCAAAAATGGCTCTAAGGATTTTGATTAAAATATCATATTTTAAGATATTTGCATTACAAATAAAATGTATATCTTGAATTTCCTGGGAATGTCTCCAAAAGTATTCATTGTGAACGACTTTTGCATAACTGGTAAACCATAAGGGATAGACAAAATTTAGTACACAAAAATGTAGATCGCATTAAAATACACAATTTATGTCATATACATTTTTTTTGTTAAGTGAACCATTTTCGAGATATTACTTGTTATTCCCTTAAAGTTTTCAATACTTATTTTCTCAAATAGGAATTCGTTATTCATTTTTTTTTGTCTTGGATATGTAAAGAGTTTTAATCTGTGGGAAAGGGAATGGTGCTGCACCTAGCAACCAGCTATTACGGGATATGTATGTGCTTAAAGGCTACTGTATTTCTATATTGCCCTTGTAAATATATATTCCCCTTACATCTACAAGAAAATTAGCAATAAGATAGACTCTGCAAATGTTAATCTCGATTAACATGAAGTAGATGGAGAATAAGCGTTTGTACAAGAGTAGAGAAAGTCATGTGAGTGTAACACATCAGATTTTTTTTAATGGAGTGCTATACGTTCTCTACCTACTGTGTACGTGGTAGGGAAAGTACCAGGCTTGATACTTTCTCTACTACGTGTAGTAAGTAGGGGAAGTATTGTATTCCACCCAAAAATTCGATATCGATAATTTATGTTTTGAGGCACCCTGAATAAAAAAAAACATGAAAAATAGAACATAAAATGGAGTGAAAAATAGAACAAATTATTTCACCTAAAGCGATAGTGCTGGAAAATAAAAAAAATATTCCAATTTATACTTCGGTTGTCTGGCAATGCTAATTTTGAGGTGCATTATTGGTGAAAAAAAATGTTGAGACATCAGAATTGTTTTAAAATGACTAATTGTTCTAAGTAAAACATAAGACAATTATATTGTGTTAATTGGAATTTTCTGCCTAGGGTCCACCTGAACGTCTCTCAGTGGTTTAAGGAGGTACAAAAGCATAGCAGTCTGAAGGTTAAGAGCGAGAATGCCGGGTTGTGCTAATGTTTGCCAGTTTTGGACTTCTCATTTGGCGCCTCAGTAACTTTCTAGAACAGCCACTGTAAGTACCAACATTTGTTTTGCGCTTTCAGAATTACTAGCCTTAAACTGGAATGTTATGAAGTAATTTATGATCTGCATAAAAGGGCAGAACTTAAAAATGCAACAATACCTGGTAGATTATTTGACAAGGTCAGTTTAAACCACAGTGAACCAGTGCATAGTTATCTACCATTCACATGAACATTTCCCCATTCATCGGAGCGAAATTCCGGTTGTTCTTTTGGGCAGCATTAGTCCCGTTTCATAACTGCTGTTATTTCATCACGTATCGGTGCGTTTACAAAATAATGCTGTTTAATATTTCGTAATGGCTGCCTACGATTTTTACTTAACTCTTTAAGTAAAATAACTACTAATTTAATTCGAAATCCCGTTGACAGATAACGGCTAATTCTAGGGTGTAGTTAAAAGTCGAATAAATGTCAAACTTGGTATTTAAGTTCAATACCTTACAAGGATGCGATACGAACATTTTCAAGAAAATTCCCCCATCCCAAACTACCCTTTCCATGGAACAATTTTGGAATTTTATGATATTCTGAAAAATGTCTAACGATTTGGATTAAAATACCATATATTAAATACATTTACACGACAAATAAAATGTATATCTTGAATTTTTTGGAAATAGTCTTCGAGGTGCTCTTCATTCCGAAAGAATTTCGTATCATCGTGTATAACTGGTAAACGTTTAGCAATAGACGAAAACATACTACACAAGAAATGTAGGTTTCTTTAAAACTCACAATTTATATTCATCTTTGTGACATTAACCATTTCCGAGATATCCGCTATTAATTTTTCTAATTGTTGAGTACTTAGCCATTATTTTAGTCTTGTCAATTCTCAGTTGTTTCTCGCGATGTCATGGAAACAGTATGGAATTTTAAGGCCACATTTAGCGTCCAGTTCTTAAACATTTGACTGTCGCTGTTCCCTTTGTATCTATAATGAAATGTGTAATGTAGCTGCTTCCGGAAAGGTTTATCTGGATTATAATGAGGTAGATATAAAAATAAACTTTCGCAAGAATAATGTGTATATCCATTAATAAGCACTAGAGGGTAGAGAAGTTCATGGGAGTGTAACACACCAGATTTCTTTTTAAATACCTTCTACAAGTATTCTTACAAAAGCTTATTTTTCTATCTGCTTCTGAGAAGGGGTTTGCATACATGGTTTCACTACACATTGGCTGAGGCGATAGTGAAATTCTTAAAAATGGAGTCGCTAGTGCTGGCTTTGAAATTCAAACCAATAAAAACGAAATTATTGCTGCCACAAAAGTACTTGAAAAAAAAACTTATGTGGTTTAAAGAGAACTAGATATTTTGAGTAACACGCTTTTGTCTCTTACGGTTTAGCGGTTATACAAAATTATACAGAATTCATTCAGAAATAAGTGGACTTCAGAAGGTGTTCCCAAAAAGTTCAAGATATACCTACATTTTATATGTTACGTAAATATCTTAAATACACAGTAGATACTGAATTTAAAAGCGAAATTTGGTACTTTCACGAATTTTCATTTTTCAGTCTCTCTCTCTCTCCCTCTCTCTCTCTCTCACTCACACACACACACACACACACACACACACACACACACACACACACACTCACATGCGCGCGCGCACGTGGACCACAAAACATGCATTTTAGTTTGAGATCTCAATAACGAATTTTTGGGTAGAATGCAATGCAATTAATATAAATAAGTTTTGTCACATACAACAAGAAGAAACAGCATTCAAGTGCTTACATCTGAAGCACGAAGGATTAATAGAGAAGTGGTAATAACCAATTCTTGCAAAGGGGAAAAATTATGAAGAATTGCAAACGTCAGATGTAGCACTTACCGTGGAAAATTAAAATGTACAATACGCAATATTTCGGAAACGTCTAACGCAGGGAAAAATTATGTATATTAATGAGTTCCACATTTTTTCTGCAGTAAGTTTTCAATGATCTTACGATTGCTCAGTATTATACAATTCACTCAGAATGAGGATGACTACACAAGCTATTTACAGAATATTCAGCATATACATTTTATTCACCCTGTCATGTTTCAAACATTTGAAAGTATTCTTGAAAGGTGTGTACTTAAATACTGAGTTAGGTATTCGTACGATTTCTCGTTTTTGAAACCTACTATTCTCAATCTCCCTCTTCGTCAAGAAAATTATATATTGGTTAAAATGTCATGTTTGAAATGTTGACGAACAAAACGTACGTATATATATATCCTGTAAATATCCCGTGATATTTTCTTCTTTTCTTTTGGAGAGGTTTACATGAGAACTACAAGACTATTTAAAATGTGAGAACTGGTAAAATACGAAGTTCGTATAAAATAACTTTTTAGTATCTAGCTTTACCCATCTTTGAGGTCAGAATTTCTAGTACTTGGAGCTATATACTTCCGAAATGTTATCTCCGTTCTTTTGTTTCTCATCAGAGCATATTCAAAATGTCCGGTCCAACATATACATTGTGATATACATTAAATTTGAGTATCGCTAGCGTCTTTTATGTTTCTATAACTAGAAGAAAAGAAAACAAACGTGTTTTACGAATAATTTCCGAAATAAATATGAAAGTGATTTATAGAGGATAGAAAAAATTGTCAGACTGTAACAATTCGGATCTTTGAATTGTTACGTCGCCATTCTTTTGTTTCTGATGCAGTCATGCAAAAGTGTGGCGTTTCAAAGCCAGCACACAGCGACCTAATTTATAAACGTTTGGCTCACTTCACTCTCTTGCATTGAACCTACAACGAAATTATTTGCGTAAAGGTTTATCTCGATTAAAACGAAGTAGATAGAAGAGCAAGATTTTGTAAGAATGGTTTGTAGAGAGGATTAACAATAAACGATATTGGGTAGAGGAATTAGTGTGCTAGTAACATATCAGACTTTTCGTTGCCGGGTAGTAGGCTATATAAGGTTAGCATTAATCCTTAGTAAGTTGGAAACTTAATAGGAAACTTTTAGTTAGATCTACTAGTAGAAACTTTGCCTGCCGAACGTTCGCGAGTGTACAAAGAATTGCCGTTATGGATAGGGTACTTAAATAGGTCTTTGGGTGCAGACCATTTCCTGCAATGGGCGCGAAAGGATGCCCACATAAAGAAAGATCCATTGTCGTGTAGATTCCATTTACTTGGCCTGAGATAATGAAATGCATTAAAATTCTGAAGTGGCGAAGAAAGAACAGGATTTTTCAAGCCCCTAGTGAGTAATGAACAGGCCTCCATTTTCTCTCCCCCACCATTTTTATGGAAGGAAAGGAATAGAAATGAAAACGTAAGAAAGGGGGTTAAGAAGTGCTTCTTGTCTTGGCGTGACTTTTCTTTTCCTTCACGTTTCATTAAGTTAGATTGCTCAAATGCTGTCGTTAGTTTCTGAGCTTAGCAAATATTCATTGCTTTGGACTACAACCAGCACACAATTAATAATACCTATTACACATTTTAGTGTTTCTACTTTCGCCACCACGTACCGAATAGGTAGAAAGGCACTGCATTCCACCCAAACTTTAGATACAGAGGTTTCACCGGAAATACATGTTTTGAGGCCCCCGAAACCAGAAAAAGCTCTCTGTATGTGTGTGCGAGTCTATGAATAGCACAACTCAGAAACGAAAAGTCGGATAAATACCAAACTTGACACTACCTTCCAAAAACACGACACGATAATTTTCGAGAAAGTCACTCCTCCCTCAAGTACCCTTTATTTGGAACATTTTTTTGAAGGTTTTGATTATCCTAAAAGTGTCTATAAGGATTTGGATTAAAATACAATATATTAAAGATATTTACATGACAAATAAAGTGTATATCTTGAATTTTCTGGGAATAGCCTATGTAGTCCTCTTTTCATTTGAAGTGAATTTTGTATAATCTTGTATAAGTGGTAATCGTTAACCGATAGACTACACAAAAAATATAGATCCATTTAAAACACACAATTTACATGAAATAACTTCTTTTTGTGGCATAAGCCATTTCTGAGATATCCGTTATTAATGGTTCGACACTTTGTCATTATTTTCAAGTCCTTTGATTTTCAGTTGTTTCTCGCGATGTCATGGAAACAGTATAGAGTTTTAAGGCCAGCATATAGCGTCCAGTTCTTAAACACTTAACTATCGCTGTTCTCTTTGTATCTATAATGAAATGTGTAATGTAGCTATTTCTGCAAAGTTTTATCTCCATTATAATGAAATAGAAAAATAAGCTTTCGTAAGACTAGTTGGCATACCTATTAATAAACGAAACGAGGTAGAGAAAGGCATGTGAATGTATCACATCAGAATTGTTTTGTAATATTTTCATATTGCGCATTGAAAATAAAGGTCACAAAAAGAAATAGAGAACCGATGTGTTGGATTTACACGACTTTGTCTACTCACTCTTCTATAGAACTATTTTTACAAAAGAGTATTAGGTATTCTATCTACTTTTATTAATCGAGATGCACCTTCATTGAGGATTTACACATTTCGTAGGATACACTAGGCTAAAGCGATAGTGAGATTTTTATTTTCTGTACTACGTATAGTAAGTAGGGGAAATATTGTATTCCACCCAAAAATTAGATACCGAGATTTCACCGGAAATACATGTTTTGAGGCCCGCTGAATCCAAAAAAAGCATTTTTGGAAACATGTCCGTGTGTGTGTCTGTGAACAACATAACTCAGAAACGAACAGTCGGATAAACATCAAACATGGTATTTAGGTTCAGTATCTTCCAGAGATGCGACACGAAGGTTTCAAGAAAATCCCCCACCACAGATTACCCTTTACATGGAACATTTTTCGAAAATTTAAAGTTTCTCAAAAATGGCTCTAACGATTTTGATTAAAATATCATATGTTTACGATAATGTCATGAGAAATGAAATGTATATCTCGAATTTTCTGGGAATGTCTCCAAAAGTATTCTTCATTGTGAAGGACTCTTGCATAACTGGTAAACCATAAGAGATAGACAAAATTTTACTACTCAAAAATGTAGATCGCGTTAAAATATACAATTTATGTCATATACATTTTTTTGTTGAGTGAACCATTTTCGAGATATTGCTTGTTATTCCCTTAAATTTCCCAATGCTTTTTCTCAAATGGGAATTCGTTATTCATTTTTTATGTCCTGGACCTACAAAGAGAATGGAATACTTCACATAGCAACCAGCTCTTAAAATATTTGATTATCGCTTAAAGTCTACCAATTCCTCTTGCATCTACAAGAAAATTAGCAATAAGATTAACATCTCGATTAACATGAAGCATATGGAGAATAAGCGTTTGTAAAAATAGTTTGTACAAGAGTAGAGAGAAAGTCATGTGAGTGTAACACATAAGATTTTTTAAAAAAAGGATCGCTATGTCGCTTTCAAATTCCATGCTTTTGCATGACCTCGAGAAAAAACGAAAGACAATTTATCACTTGAACAAAGCATAATTATACCTATGAACATTCAAACCAATAAGGAATATCCCGGAAATGGTTAACGCCACAAAAGTGTTATTTCACAGAAATTGTTTCATTTAATGAGATATATTTTTTGTGTAATAAGATTTTGTGTTTCTCTTGCACAAAAGGCAATCAAAATGAAGAGAAGTTTATAGGCCAGACAAAATCGAAAAAAAAGCAACGAAAAAAAAATTTATTCCATGTAAAAGGTAGTTTTGGATGGGGAGGGGACTCTCTCGAAAATGTTTCGTATGCTTCGACGACTTTTTTTTTATCTAGGTAGTCCCAAAATGTGAGTTTTCGGCGAAATCTGAGTATAGATTTTTTTTTTACTATAGGTAAGTAGCAGAGAAAGTAAAATTCAAATCAGTAGTTGGTAATTACAAGCAAAATATTTATCCAATATCTTCAGATGTTCTCCTGTACCCCTCTTGTATCCACAACGAAAACTGTAAGAATCTATTTCTGCAAAGGTTTATCTCGATTAACATGAAGTAGGTAGAAAAAATAGGCTTTTGTAAGAATAGTTTGTAGAAGCTAGGGATGGCACCTCAGTACTCTCGATATTCTCGATATATTCGATATATAGAAATATGTCGAATACTTAGAGATAAAGCTTCGATAATTTGTTGATACCTTTAAATTTATAAGTTTTGCTTTATTCAAAATGTTGCGTTTAACTTTATGCTACATAAGGAATGATACTTTACGTTATTGACTCACACGCGTCCCCAAACAGTTGGACTATAGTTATGGATAGACCTTGACCGCGTTTCCTATGCGTGAATCAATGCAGCATTCCATAGATTCGTGTGCCTAAAAAAGAAAACATGCAAAACAATGGGGGAAAGAGTAGATGTACTCATGTAACATTGTAGCGTTTATGGGGGTTGTCGTTACTTTTAGATGACATTGTTATGCCCGAGCTAGGAGAGTTGTCATTGATGTAGGGGTCGAGGTTCAATCTCAGGGTCGACCCTTCTCTCTTCGACTATGATGAGAGCTGTAATTGTGTTGTAATGTCCAAGGATACGGGAATCAGGTTAATGGTGCACCAAAAGAAACACAATGACTCACTTTCACTGAAACATCAGAACCACTATGTTACTTGCAAGTGTGCTTATGCCGCACTAAAACATTTTCCGTGCTACTCAGTCGTTCTTTTATTTTCTCAAAAAACTCGCGCACTTAACTTAATTCTCGCGTGGCAATTTGTTTATCACCGAACTTCGGCTCATCGTCATAAATACTTACATACTGCGAGGAATTAAAGATTTCGTCTGTTACATGTTCCTTAGCAACACGGCCGTTATTAATCGAGATAAACCTTTTCAGAAACAGCTACATTACACATTTCGTTATATAGGTACATACAAGGAGAACAGCGTTAGTCAAATGATTAAGAATTGGACGCTATATGCTGGCCTTAAAATGCCACACTCTTTCCATGACTTCGCGAGAAACAATTGGATGTCGACAGGACTTTAAAAAAAGTCTAGTATTGAACAATTCGAATCATTAATAGCGAAAATGGCTTATGCCACAAATAAACTTATTTGAAATAAATTGTATGTTTTAAAGAGATCTACTTTTTTGTCTATCGCTTAACGTTTACCAGCTATACAGACTATACAAAATTCTTTCCGAATGTAGATGATTTCACAGGCTATTCCCCGAAAATTCAAGATGCAAATATTATTTGTCATATAAATATATTTAATATACTTACGGTATATTAATCAAATTCGTTAGTCATTTCTTAGAAAATGGAAATTTTCGAAACATGTTCCATGTAAAGGATAGTTGGGGTTAGGGAGATTTTCTTGAAAATTTTCGTGTAGTATCCTTGGAAAGTACTGAACTTAGGTACCAAGTTTGGTACTTAACAGAATTTTCGTTTTTGAGTTAGACACACGGACACACATACGGATCTTTTTCTAAAAATGCTTTTTTCTTGTTTTTCTTTTTGATTCGGAGGCCTGAAAACATGCATTTCCAGCGAAATCTCGGTATCGAATGCAGTACCTTCTCTACCTAGTATACAAGTGGTAGAAAAAAAAATAAACGATAGTGAGTAGAGAAAGTTCTGCGAATGTTGCACCTACGATTTAAAAAAAATTACAGTCATCAAAGCCTTCTCTAAGCTGCTGAAATGTACGAAAACCATTTCGGACAGCACTTATCGCTTTAACATGAATTAGGAAAACAGTTTCTATTAATAATTCGCAAAACAGCGATGATTTTAACTGGGAAGGTATATTTTACGGGAATGGACCTGGCGACAGGAATTCCAGAAGCCCTAATGGATGCGTCATCAGGATTCAGTCATCAGCAAGGCCACTAAAGCGCAGAAGTTTCCAGTTGACATACGTGAACCTCGCTTGAGTGAATCATACAAGACACGCACCTGTTGTATCGCAAGTGCTGGCTGTTGCGATGTGTCACGCTCTGCCTTTTTAATAACCATAGCGATAAACCAACCCTGAATAGCTTGTTGATGAAACAGCATTATGCTCGAGTCCGCATCCATGACCTAGTTAAGAGTGTTTCACTGGATCCATTCCAGATCAGAGCACCCTGTTTCTTTTACCTCTCCGTTACCCCTCAACTAAATGACTGTGAAAAATCTTCATATAACTTCCTTGGCCACTATCGTTTATTTTTATAGTAAATCCCACTTAACCAAAACAGCGGAGAGGGGGAGAGCAAATAGGTAAGAGGGAATGTACGAAAAGAGGTGCTGAAATTCGATTTGGCAACATTAATTGGTAATGTTCTTTTGCCCCAGTCCTAAATTCGTACTATATGCTGCCAATCTTCAATCCCTACCCCACATTCCAAGAAATATTGTACCGTTATAACAAGTGTTAACTGCTTGTACACATATTCAATGCGCGGACCCCAGTTATTTTACTGTTGGTGTTGGTCAGGGTGGTTTATTTCTGTTTAAAATATCAGCGAAGAGAGAGCAAGTTGTGGTAAGCATTGAACAGAAACTGGAAGCCGTTAGCTAAAGAGTAGCAGCGATCGAGGGATTCAGAGTAGGTATTAGAGGTAATAAAGCTTACAAATTCGTATTCAAATCTTAACAGGAAATACTGAATTAGGCCACTATCAATAACACAAAACTTTTTTCGTTTTAGGTTGCCTTACGTTTTGTGGAACAAGATAGTGAATCAACTTCAACAGATATGATGCTTATTAAATGGTGACGATACAGCTGCTTGCAAGCGTTACGAGAAGTGAAAAAAAATTGCTGATTTAATGAACTCATCTTTGTAAATACACAAACCCGGGAGGCAGGGATGAGGAGAAGGAGCCATAGGAGGTCCCAGGTCCGCAGGAAAATACGCGCAGAAGTGCCTAACATCTCCAGTTTCAACATCTGTGCACAGGAATCCCTAGAGAGTGACGCAGCGACCCTAACAGGCGGGTCAGCTCTCTTTGAGAAAGCTTTCCACCGCGCTTACATCCACACCATCTGCCCGGCACCGCAGCACCTGAAAGCACGCCTGAAACGTGAGGAAATGGGGGAAAGGAGAAATCGTGGAAGAATACGCCACTTCGGCATTCGCTTTAGCGACCAGGGGAAAACCACGAAAAACCGCATAATCAGAATGTGCGGTTACCGGGAATCGAGTCGTCCTCCGTGGTGTAGTGAATACCTCTAGTTCCCGAGGTCGCGCGTTCAAACCTGGCGAGGGCGATGGATTTTTTCGGGCGTGAAAATCCTTAGCATGGCTTCCTGCGGAAGGGAAGTAAAGCCGGTGGTCCCATGTCGTAGATTTACGGCACGTAAGGGAACCTCAAGCGTGATAATGAGCAAAACTTCCGGTGTTTCACGCACAATATAGAATGGGCACTAAGGACCACAGCAGTTAAAGAGCGTCCATAAATATAACTCAATTTAATTTTCAATTTACCGGGAATCGAACCCTGGCTCTCCCGAATGTGAGCCTCACACGATACCGCGGAGCCATCTCGTTCGGTACCAGAATGCAGTTGTCGAACTTTCTGGAAAAGTAGCCAGTCAAAGCCTGTTACAATGCTTGACCGTCTGTACCATGTGGGTTTGCTTTCTCTAATCTCCTGCACTCAAAGCCTTCGTCGGTTTGGCTGATTGTATCACGCGAGTTTGGCTACAATATATGGTTCTTTAATCAGAACTGTTGGAACCATTTATGAGAAAATAAAATATTTCGAAAAATGTTCCATAGAGAGGATAGTTTGGGATGAGGGGCCTTCTTGAAAATCTTCGTGTCGCGTCTTTGAAGGTCCTGGTAACTTTGGCATTCAATTGAGTTTTCGTGTTTGTGTTATGCTGGTCATATATACGGACTTCTTTCTAAAGATGCTTTTTTAATCAGGGGGCTTCAAAACACTATTTTCTGTGAAATTTTGATATAGAATTTTTTGATGGAATGCAATATTTGCTCTGACTACTACGTGCGTGGTAGAAAAAGTAAAACTGTAGACACATTTATGACACGCAGTAACACATCATATCTCAAGAATTATAAGGCGGTGGTTGACCACATGACACAGTGTATAGATTTCTCGAGGAGTCGTGTGGTTCAAATATCAGAGTAAGGAAGGAAACGCTGCTGGCGAGAATCCCGTAAATTAAATGCGTTTTCCCCATAGCCACAGACCGCGTACTTTTCTTTTGAAACGCGAGTCCTTTCCATTACAGGGCTGGCGTGTTTTAATTAAAACAGCATCTTTGCCGCAACTTTTACTTCCATTCGCTCTTTCAATGTCTCGCCAACACGAGGTACATTCCGACTACGAATAAAGTAACCTGGCGTGCTTATGCTGAGTCTAGCTATACATTCATTTACTGATCATTATTATGTACATTTGTTTACGGGGCACGCATTACAGTGCCATGCATTTCTTTGACTCTATTGAATGCGTTGGTTCCACTCAGAAGGGAAGTCAGATCTATCAGGTCACCTAAGGTAATCTAGGGCAAAAGTAACCACATGCGTTTTCGGAAGTTTCAGCAACTGACTAACAGTTATTAGTCGACGAAATCTTTTTGTGGTGACAAGCAGAAACATGGGTTAGCGGAGAGGGAGGGAGGGAGAGAAGGAAGTATATTCTCATTGCGTCTAAACGGGTGCAGCTTCAAGAATATTTTGCTACTTGTTTTAATTTAACTTCAGTTTATTGGGATAAAGGTAAAGGTACGTAACACGGCCCTTTTTGATTCCAACGTGACCCCTAAGAGGGAAGGATGGGGTAGAGACCCGAAGGGCGACCAGATCCGGATGCCACGGGCGCACGCCTGGACGGGGTCCCTAACGTTTCCAGATAAAACGCATCCCGATGGTCCCTGCCCATAAGCCACCAACTTCCAGGGTCCCCGGAGCGGAGTTCCACGTTGAGGAGAGACCTAACTGAACGGTACCGCAGCGACGCCAGGGAAGAAAGCTTTACAGAGTGCAAGCCACCGTCGCCTGGTCCTACAAACCTGAAACGATGAGAAGGAAGATGATGGGTACAGGAAATGAGAGGAAGGAGGGTCATGGTAGAAGATGAACCTCCCCAGCATTCGCCTGGCGACCCTGAGAAACCACGAAAAATCCATGGGCCAGAATGGGCGGCCGCCGGACATCCATCCCAGGATGTAGTTTATGGATACGGTGGTTTTATGAGAAAAAGAAGGTTCCACTCCTCGATGATAGGGTCTTACTAAAAGTAGAAGTACTCCAAGAGGAGTGATTTAAGTAGTAGATGTTGCTCGAACGAAGTAATGTTGCCCACCAACCCGCCCTATTTAGGTGTTATATAGGAGAAACTGGCGACATTTTGATGTGAGAGGTTTAACTGAAGGAGGCGAAACATCGCCAACATATCAATACGCTGCGAAACTAAAGTATCATACGTCTACGCCCTGTCGTAGAAGGCATCTCCGTAAGTGCTGCCTGCTTCACTCCTCTACTTATAAAAAACATCCCTTGGTTACGCTTTGCGGCTTATGGCCCTAAATAAGTAGCAACGATCCGCATCCGAGTTGCAGCACTACGTACCTTCCGATATGTTCGGATTGTCAATGTTGGTCGAAGAACACCACAAGCAGCGTTCCCATAATGCCTCAGGTGGGTCCGATATGTGCTGTGTAACTTCTTTATAAAAGTGGCAATAATTATTATAAATACATTAAAATACGTTAACTACACGTAAATTAGTGCCCATTATCTCTATTGATAGCAGTTACGCAATAAAATAGTACTATAGATGCGTGTGTTATAGCGATTTGGACCGGTACACCGTCGTACGGGAGTATTTCCGAAAAGAAGACTAAAAAAATCTGATGTGTTACACTCACATGACTTTCTTTACTCTTGTACAAACTATTTTTTACAAACGTTTATTCTCCATATGCTTCATGTTAATCAAGATATCGAGATGTTAATCTTATTGCTAATTTTCTTGTAGATGAAAGGGGAATATGGTAGGCTTTAAGCGATAGTCAAATATTTTAAGACCTGGTTGCTATGTGGCGCATTCCATTCTCTTTGTATGTCCAGGACATGAAAAAACGAATAACGAATTCCCATTTGAGAAAAAGTATTGGAAAATTTAAGGGAATAATAAACAATATCTCGAAAATGGTTCACTCAACAACAAAACTATATATGACATAAATTGTGTATTTTAACGCGATCTACATTTTTGTGTAGTAAAATTTTGTCTATCCCTTATGGTTTACCAGTTATGCAAAAGTCGTTCACAATGAAGAACACTTTTGGAGACATTCCCAGAAAATTCGAGATATACATTTCATTTGTCATGAAAATATCTTAAACATATGATATTTTAATCAAAATCGTTAGAGCCATTTTTGAGAAAATTAAAATTTTCGAAAAATGTTCCTTGTAAAGGGTAATCTGGGGTTGGAGAATTTTCTTGAAAACCTTCGTGTGGCATCTCTGGAAGATACTGAAGCTAAATACCAAGTTTGGTGTTTATGCGACTGTTCGTTTCTGAGTTATGCTGTTCACAGACATGTTTCCAAAAATTCTTTTTTTGGATTCAGGATGTCTCAAAAGATATATTTCCGGTGAAATCTCGGTATCAAATTTTTGGGTGGAATACAATACTTCCCCTAGTTACTATACGTAGTAGAGAAAGTAATAAGATTTGCAGCCTGTTACACCCGCTCAAATATCAGCAACCAGTTGTCATGCCCAATTGGGTGTACAATGTTTGTTTTCATAAGGCAAGCCTGTAACTGTGCTGAACTCGCCAGATAAACGCTACCCTTGCCCGGTAAATAATGAGTAAGTGACTGTTAAAAATTGAAGGCCAGTTTGAATGTTTGTCAGTGATAACACCGGTAGTATGAGTGGGCATCATGTTCAACTCTCATCCTGACGACCTTGGTTCAAGCAATACCTGGACCAACGATTGATTTTTGCTTTTATTAAGCACCTAGTTATATTAGGTAGAGGAGGCATTGCATTCCACACAAAAACTCCATATCGAAAATGGAAATACATTTAATGTCCCTTAAGACGAAAAGTCCGGTAAATATAAAAGTTAGTATTTAATTCAGCAAGTATACCTATTACAAGCACATTTTCAAGAAAATCGCCACCCCAAACAACTTACATGGAAATATTATCGATATTTTTTAATTTTCTCAAAAATAAACATAACAATTTTGAATAACCGATCGGAATGGCTCAGGCGGTAAAGTCTGTGGACCGCATTCGGGAGGTCCCGGGTTCAAATCCCGTGGGCTGACTAATCTGCCTGAGGTTTTTTCGTGGTTTTCCTCAGTCGTCAAGGTAAATACCGGATTGGATATTTAATACCACGACCCAAAGTTCCATCTTAAGTCTAAAACAATAGTAAAATGAAACATAAGTGGTAATAGCGAATGCTATGCCATTTGTCTACAGACAATGTAAGCAGTTAGACTGGACGGCACCCTAATGCCATCTGCACGGCATGAAGCAGGGTTACAGGGATGAGACCTAGAAGACTAACTGTCCATCACATATCGTTCAAAGAGATATCCACCAACAGATCCGTCGCGATATGCCCAAGGAGTTAAAGCTTCATAAAATAGAGTAGAATAAAAAAATTGATTAAAATAAATACCATATGTTTAAGTCATTTAAATGACTAATAAAATTAATTTATTGAATTTTTTTGTGAACCGAGTGGGTCTCACCAAAGGTTTTTTTTCGCGTTTTTCCTCGGTCGCTAGGCGAATGCTGGGCTGAAAATTTGTTCCGCGAATTTTCCTATCAGCCGTTCATTCACTATATTTCATTCCCATCTTCTTCACCGCCATACTAGGCTTTGGGCTGATCACCCATCCTGGATATGCTATGATCTAGAGTTTGCTTGCTAGACTACTGAGCCAATCCATTAGCTTGTAAGTCCTTGGGGGTGTCATTCCTAAAGAGGAGGGTAATCAGTTGAAGAAGAAGACTAATAAAGCCATTTCTTGAATTTTCTGTGGATAGCCTATGAAGTCCTCCTTCTCAGGCTATTGGTCCTGATTCTATGGAATGAATTATCTACCGGATGGAAGGGAAGTTATTAGATTAATTTAAGCCAGTTAGAGATCCCATTATTTGGAACATAATTTGTAACTTCCATTTTTTGTATCACTATTTGCTGCGGATATTTTATTTTTTCGAGAACATAAAATAGACATGCTGGCAACTCTGCTGGGTTGCTGACCCGTGGTAGCGGGATGCCACTTTCACTTTCAAAACAGTTGGAGGACACCACATTAACAGCTTTCTCTTTCACTTTAAGTGGCGTGTGTCTCATAAGCGTAAACACACATACGTTTCGTGCTTGGCACCTCGTAGCAATTGCACGTGAATCTTCCAGTTACATATTTTGCAACTAAACTCCAATCTACAAATAATTTTATCAGCTCGTTCTACATTACGTTTTGCAATTAATACTTCTGTAATGTAATAAACCAAACCATCTTTTTGACATGTAAACATATCATTAGGCTCTTACAAAATCTACTAAATAGTAGTTTTAATATGGGTAGCAAAGGAACAAGTATTAAACCAAATGATTCACCGGCTTCACAGGTACAGTTCAAAATGTCCATCATTTGCGCACCTGCAAGCTTCACACATTCTTAACCGATTACTCTAGTAAAGACATCTCACTGTTGCGTATTTCCTCCGCAGACAGATAAATACCTCCTCTCAAAGATTCGACGTCAGTAATCGATGTTTTGTACACCCTGCTTTTCCTATTGGACACTGAAGGCATTCCTTCCACTTTACACTATTCTAGTGTAGGCCAACAACTTCCAGTTGCACTTTGTATTTCGCCAAAACATTACATTGCCCTTTCGTCTTGTTTGTTTGGATTAAGAAGCACGTGGAAAACAAAACCGCTAGTCACTCTTCAGATAGAGGAGGAGAGTGAGGTAGACTATGTTTTGTTTACGTCTGGAAACTAGTTCAGATCGCGTGACCTACCTCGACCTGTTTGCACTGTTGTGGAGTTTTACATCAACATTAGTCTGCAAAAAGGTGTTTTTGTAATATCCTTTTGAATTATTAATTATTTAAAACCCTGCGGGATGTCATAAAATTACTACTGAGGGTGTGTCAGGAATAACTTACCTGCTCTACTCATCTTGCAAATGAAGTGTTTATCTTCATACGTTCTGGTTGAATTAAACATCTAATTTTGAACAAAGACTACCTTTTTTTTTCTCTCGAAAAAACAGCTGATCAAAGAACAAAGAGCTATTATACTATTATACACAGGCGCACACTCAAAGATCTTTTTCAATTTTTTTGTGTTCAAGAAACCTCAGAACATGAATTTTCGGTGAAATCTTGATATGAAGTTTTTTGATAGAATACAACATTTCTACCTGTCGTAGATAAGCAATAGATAAAACAACAGTTGGCAAGGGCACAATGTGGGAGCGGAATCCATGGCATAACAAATGAATATCAGGATGCTGCTGAAGTCGCTCCCAAAGGAAGGAAACAGTTTCTGTTATCAACGTTGACGTAACTTCTATTGTGTAGTGCTGCTAAATTCAGCGTGAGAAAACAGCGTCTATCTTTAAACTGCTCTCGCAATATTCGTCTTAATTTGGAACAATTCCAGTGTCTTCCTAAGTTGATGACGCTGAGACAAGCTAGTCTGCAGTGGGAGGTTGCCATGAGACCACAATTTATTTAGATTCTGCTGGCCAGTTTCTTACTGTGGAGCTCATAAAACCTACCGAACCAGGCTCGCAATCTGCAGGTGCGGAGCCAAGCTGTGGGTGGGTTTTTACTTTTTTTTTACAACTTACGTATTGTACAGAGAGGAAGTGTTGTATTTCATAACAATCTGATGTGTTACATATACCAGGCTTTCTCCACCCTCTGTTGCGTATTAATGGGCATACAAATTATTCTTAGGAAAGTTCTTTTCCTATCTACTTCATTTTAATCGAGATAAGCCTTTCCGGAAATAGCTGCATTAAACATTTCGTTATAGATAAAAAGAGAATAGTGATAGTGAAATGTTTTAGAACCGGACGCTCTACGCTGGACTTAAAATTCCATTCTCTTTCCATGACATCGCGAGAAACAACTGAAAATCGACAGGAAGAATGGCTTATGTCACAAAAACGTTATTCGAAATCAATTGCCTGTTTTAAACAGATCCACATTTTTTCAGTAGTACGTTTTCGTCTATCGGTCAACATTTACCAATTATGCAAGATTACACAAAATTCCTTCCGAATGAGGAAGACTTTACAGGCTATTCCCAGAAAATTGAAGATCTACATTTTATTTATCATGTAAATATCTGTAAAGTAATATTTTAATCAAAATCGTTAGAGCTATTTTTTAGAAAATAAAAAAATTCGAAAAATGTTCCATGTAAAGGATAAATGGGGATAGGGGATTTTCTTGTAAGTCTTCGTATCACATCTTTGGAATATACTGACCCTAAATACCAGGTTTGGTATTTATCCGACTTTTCGCTTTTAACCTACGCTGTTCACAGGCACACGCACGCATGCATATGAGCATTTTTCTAAAAATGTTTATTTTGGATTCAAGGTGTCTCGAAACATGTTTTTTCCGGTGAAATTTCGGTATCGAAATTTTGGGTGAAATACAATGCGTTATCTACTTACTATGTACGAGGTAGAAAGGTGAAAATTCGATATCGAGACTTCACCGGAAATACGTGTTTTGAGGTCACCTGAACCGAAAAGAAACAGCTGTTAGAAAAACGTCTATGCATGTGTGTGGTGTGTGAACAGCGCAGCTTAAAAACGAAATGTTTCTAACTTAGGCCACTTTATCAAGGCCTGTGAGCCCATATTTCACTCTGATTTCCTAACTGTTCGCACGGTACTTTTGATGTACTGTGGGTTTAAGCTTGAACGATGAGGGTAGTTTGAAAATAGTCTGTTGGTTGCATGTGTGAAGGCCGCCGTTCGCACGAAATGCCAAAGATCAGAGGTTCAAGTCCCTATCTATGCAATGTTTACCAGTCTAACAATTTTATTAACGCCGGTTTAACCTACAGCAAGGCCACTTTTCACGCCGTATAAAGTAAAGCAAAGAGGATAAGAAGTAGATCAAAAGAGAGGTCATTTTGCTTCTTATTGTAGAAGAAAACAAAGACATTCTCCTCTCCAGGGAGCAAGGAAGGAATGAAATGTTACTCTTTCTTCGTGTACAACCCTATTTTTTCTCTTTTTTGTTTCAACTTTTTCTTCCTCTTCTTGAAAGAAATAAGTATTCCCCTCTCGTCTTTTTGTCGTTTCCTCTATTCTTTGAAGATTATTCTTGTTCTCGTATTTAGGAAAGGAAAGAAGGAGAGAGAAAATGAGTTTGTTACTCGGCTGCGCCTAAGGCTATGCTGCCTGTTGCACCTCACTTGATTTTACTCAGTCCCTTTGTGCCACAGCTAGCAGTATATAACGCACTGTGTACGTATGCTTATTCTACAATGCTTGCATTTTTACTTCAAATAGACATTTTTAATTTAATTTCTTGTTTGCACATTCATATTACATTGAAAATTCAATTCTGTTTTCATTTCCTTGTATAAAAGTTCTTTACTTACTTTCACATACACATTTTTGCCATTCATATTTTCTGTTTTGTATAGCACTTACATGGTTACTGATAAAAATAGAATATATCACAAGAATTTTATCAAATATAAAACTTTATGGCAAACCTACGAGAAGATTTCTTTTAAAAGGATGGTTTAGTGAAGCTTCATGGTGTTTATTGTTTACTGCTGGGGGTGGAACCATGTTTCGCCATCCGTGAGAATCGTTGCAAAAGTTGCAGACTTGTCCCCATACTCTTCTGCTTGTGTTGGTTGGACAAGTTTCGTGAACAATGTGGCGGACACTTCCGAACCATATTTCCAATTCTACCGTCATATGCCGTAACGCGATCCTCCTGTTGCCCTGAATCAGCTCCTCCAAGCGATCTGTGTTCAAATCTGTTGATGGCGTGCTGGTCGGCCACTGCGATCATCGTTGGTGACGTTTTCTCTACCGGCCGCAAACTTTCGCCAGCATTTGCGACATGATGACTGCTGACGAGACATTACAGTCTCTTCGTAAACCTCTACCAGCTGCGGTTATATGTTTCGCCCACAGAAATTGAATAACGAAGTGGATATCTTTACGAGACAGGTTTTCCAAACGAGTCGCCATTTGTGTTTATCTACAACTAGCGCTGTAGCTGGCGGGTGACTGGAACTCTGCACAGTTGCCAACAGCATGTATTAGAATTACCACACACTAATAATTTCTCTATAACGCACGAAACTTGGGGAGTATTGACCTTGTAAACTTAGTTTCTGATCACCCCTCGTAGGTTTGAGTTTTTTTTTTATTTATGGACGCTCTTTAACTGCTGTGGTACTTAGCGTCCCATTCTATATTGGGGGTGAAAGACCAGTAATTTTTGCTCAGATGTCTCTATCAGGCTTGAAGTTCTTTTACGTGCAGTAAATCTATGACACGGGACCACCGGCTTTACTTCCCTTCCGAAGGAAGCCATGCTAAGAATTTTTACCCCAGTAGTTGCTTACACTAGGGGTAGAGATAGGCGTGCTTCGATATCAGGGTGGTGAGGTGGGCTGGGGTGGCGTTCCGGGTTAGGGGTAGTGAATATAAGCGCAGGGGATGTATCAAAACTAAAGGTTGTATTTAAATATATTCTACATAATGCCCTCGCACGGGCAACCCGAGGCAGAGGCGAAAGCCTATGCGAGCTGAACTTAATGCTTGAGCATCTTACCTGGGGTAGTTGCTATCTAGACGAGAGCACTGCTAAAATGTTAACTAGTTAGGATGTGTGTGTGTGTGTGTGTGTGTGTGTGTGTGTGTGTGTGTGTGTGTGGCCTCCTTGCAGCTTGGTCGTGTCGAATGATCTCCGGCCGAGTGCGAATGTCAAACGACAGGTGACAGACCACATGGCCTAACCCTCCAGGGTATAAATATCTTAGATAATGCTGACTCCGCATACCAGTGCATAACAGTGTTGAATAACCGAGTTTCAACATTTTCTTACCGATTAAGAAATCTGATGTAAACCCCTAACACTCAAATCGATCCTTGCTGCTAGCTTCGCTACAACATATGTGAATTTGTCATTGGAGGAAAAGCCCTGTGAATTTATTACATCAGACCTTTTTTATTTAGGCAGCCTCAAAGCGCATTGCTTTCGTTGAAATCCAGACACAGAACTTTTGGGTGGAATATATAATTACCAGAGTAAGGAAAACTTAAGAGTGAAGTATATCTACCGTGCATCAGGTGGCACTTTAGGAATTTGTGTACCTGTGTGTCCGTGTACAATAAGCCTCGTGACTAGAGGTACAACACACTTCTGTCTCTCTTTCTGACTTCATTTTCCACCATCACTAGACTGTACATTAAGGTAGCGCATTGGAGTCTTTGTTTACATCAGCAGTACTGTGTTTACGAAACTCTACAGTTGCTAACTTGTCCTGGATCTTTAGCCTGATCATTACCTACTATAGAAGACTGTAGAGAAAGTAATAAGCGGGTATATTGTGACTGTCAAGTTTTTCAACTCGCTTTTTACTCATTTCTCACTGTCACTGTTTAGTTTTTATGTAATTCACCTTCATGATATCATTTCACTAAGGTGAACAAGTTCCACCTTATGTCACTTCACTTCCTTCGTGACGTAGCCTCCACACGCCGAACGGTTCACTTCACTCGGGAGTCGAACACAAAACACCATAAACCGTCGCTCCGCCGTACCACTTACTGCACGTCACAACAGTCGTCACCAACTCGCTCGCAACTCGACAGTACTGACTGGACTGCGCGAGAACGCTCGCTTATATAGGCAGTGGAATCTTCCACAGATGGTTCTAGAACTATTTAGACACACATTCTGGCGGACGGGGGAGATAAGCTTCCAGAAAGTTTTAGTTATCTCCCCATAGCGCGCCGGTGTTTACGCTGGCTAGCGGCGGTTATGTTGTTTACATCGACCGCTCGGCGCCGAACTCCCGACAACTTTGGCCATAGCCGCTGCGTCACAATATGAATTCTGAAGCAGTTGGCTTCAAGTTATCTACACTCGAGCTATAATGTCAATACAAATAATGTAAACAGCAACGGGTATGATTCACTGACGGACAGGTAAATACGGTCTAGTGAGTATTGTTGGCAAACGTTTGTGGTTGTAACCTGTGACATCGCTGCCTAAAGTCCAGTAACAGCTCAACTTGATTTCCTTTCGTCCTGGCTTTAATGTTTAGAAATTCCTATCCGGTGATAAGCTTTTATATAAATAATTTATAGACGTGAAAATAAATCGACCGAGCGGGATGGCATTTGAGAGGTCCCGGGGCCGAACAATGTGACCAATGCTTTTTTCGCGGTTTTCCTCAGTCGCTAGGAGAATGCTGGGTTGGATCATTTCATCCGCGAATTTTCTCATCCCTCTCACAACTACATTTCATTTCCTTCTTCTTCACCGACATAGCAGGCGTTGGGTTGCTCACCCATCCTGGATATGCTATGATCCAGAGTTTGCTTGCTCCTTGACGGGCTACTGAACCAAGGTATTGCTTGTAAGATCTACACAGAGGAGGGTAATCTAATGAGGAAGAAGGAAATAAATGACAATGCATAGAGAAACCGCTGTAAAGCAGATATTTTTACTTTCTCTACCACTTACATAGGTAGAGAAGGTATTGCACTCCACCCAAAAATTCAATTCTGAGATTTCACCGGAAATAGAGGTTATGGGGCCCTCTGAATCCAAAAATAGCATTTTAGAAACATGTCCATGTGTGTGTGTATACAGCATAATTCAGCAACGAATAGTCGGATAGGCATCAAACAGTTCAATACCTTCCAAGGATGCGATATGAAGATTTTCAAGAAAATTCCCATTCCAGTACCCTTTACATGGAATATTTAACGAAAATGTTGATTTTCGGAAAAACTGACTAACGATTTTGATTAAAATACCACATATAAAAGATATTGACACCACACATAAAATGTATATTTTGAATTTTCTGGGAATTACCGGTGAAGTCTTCTTCATTCGGAAGGAATTTTGTATAACTGGTAAACCTTAAGCGATTGACGAAAATGTAATACATAAAAAATGTAGAACTTTTTAAAGCATACAATTTATTTCAAATAAGTTTTTGTGGCATAAGATAACCGTTGTTAATGGTTCGAAATGTTCATTTCTTGGTCATTCTCTTAAAGTCCTTTCAACCTTCAGTAGTATCTCGCGATTGCATGGAAACAGTATGGAGTTTTAAGCGTCAGTTCTTAAAAATTTGACTATCGCTGTGGATGTATAACGAAATGTGTAATGTAGCTATTTCTGCAAAGGTTTATTTGGATTAAAATGTAATAGATAGAACAAAATCTGTTATGTTACACTCACATGACTTTTTCTACTCTTATACAAACTACTTTTACAAACACTTATTCTCCATATGCTTCATGTTAACCGAGATGTTAGTATTATTGCTAATTTTCTTGTAGATGCAAGGAGAATATGGTAAGCATTTTATTTTCTCTACCACGTATAGTAAGTAGGGGAAGTATTGTATTCCACCCAAAAATTCGATACCGAGATTTCACCGGAAATATATGTTTTGAGACCCCCTGAATCCAAAAAAAGGCATTTTTGGAAACATGTCCGCGTGTGTGTCTGTGTCTGTGTGGGTCTGTGAACAGCATAACTCAGAAACGAACAGTCGGATAAACACCAAACTTGGTATTTAGGTTCAGTATCTTTCAAAGATGCGACACGAAGGTTTTCAAGAAAATCCCTCCACCCCAGACTACCCTTTACATGGAACATTTTTCGAAAATTTTAATTTTCTCAAAAATGGCTTAACGATTTTGATTAAAATATATGTTTAATATATTGTCATGAGAAATGAAATGTATATCTCGAATTTTCTGGGAATGTCTCCAAAAATATTCTTCATTGTGAACGACTTTTGCATAACTGGTAAACCATAAGAGATAGACAAAATGTTACTACACACAAAATGTATATCGCGTTAAAATACACAATTTATGTAATATACATTTTTGTTGTTGAGTGAACCGTTTTCGAGATAGGGCTTGTTATTCCCTTAAATTTACCAATACTTATACTTTTTCTCAAATTCGTTATTCATTTTTATGTCCTAGACAGCAAAAGAGAATGGAATGCGCCACATAGCAACCAGCACTTAAAATATTTGACTATCGCTTAAAACCTACCATATTCCCTTTTCATTTACAAGAAAATTAGCAATAAGATTGACATCTCGATATCTCGATTAACATGAAGCATATGGAGAATAAGCGTTTCTAAAAATAGTTTCTACAATAGTAGAGAAAGTCATGTGAGTGTAACACATCAGATTTTTTAAGAGCTGGTTGCTATGTGGAGTATTCCATTCTCTTTGCATTACCAGGACATAAAAAATGAATAACGAATTCCCATTTGAGAAAAAGTATAAGTATTGGAAAGTTTAAGGGAATAACAAGCAATATCTCGAAAATGGTTCACTCAACAACAAAAATGTATATGGCATAAAGTGTGTATTTTAACGCGATCTACATTTTTTATGCAGTAAACGTGTGTCAGTTATCAAAAGTCGTTCACAATGAAGAATACTGTTGGAGACGTTCCCAGAAAATTCAAGATATACATTCTATTTGCCATAAAAATATCTTAAACATATGATATTTTAATCAAAATCGTTAAAACCATTTTTGAGAAAATACATTTTTTCGAAAAATGTTCCATGTAAAGGGTAATCTGGGGTGGGGTGATTTTCTTGAAAACCTTCGTGTCGCATCTCTGGAGGTTACTCAACCTAAATACCAAGTTTGGTGTTTATCCGACTGTTCGTTTCTGAGTTATGCTGTTCACAGACACACACACGGACATGTTTCCAAAAATGCTTTATATGCATTCAGTGCACCTCAAGGCATGTATTTCCGGTGAAATCTCGGTATCGAATTTTTGGGTGGAATGCAATACTTCCCCTACTTACTATACGCAGTAGAGAAAGTAATAAGCTTTAATATGAATAGTTTTACCCACTAATAAATATAGAGGGCAGAGAAAGTAATGTGAATGTATCACATCAGCTTTTTCCTGGCGCTGGCAGCAAAAAGCAACGCCGTTGTTACAGAAGCCATATATGTGTGTGTGTGGTTCCAAATGATTCGTAAGGCTGCACACATCTTGAGCGTCTCTCTGCAAGCTGCCTGCCTGTGGAGCCGTGATGAACGCTACACTAGCTTCTGTACGCCGAGAACAATGCTGATTTGTGATATGGACATTCTGGCTGTCAGTCGAGAGAGGAGCGTCAGTCATCCCTTTCATGTTTCACCGGAAAGTCATGCAGTAGATGATGTGCTGCATCCACATGGCTTTCTCTAATCACTCTTCTTACATAACGTTAATCTTATATTTCTTGTTAATAGAGATAAACGTCCACTACGCATTTCGCTGTAGGTTAAAACGATAGTCAGATTTTTACTTTCTCTACCGCGTATAAAGTACATAAAGAAAGTATTACATTCCACCCAAAACTTCGATGCCGAGATTTCACCGCAAATACATATTTTGAGCTCTCCTGAATGCATAAAAGCATTTTTAGTAAAAGGTCCGTGTGTGTGTGTGTGTGTGTGTGTGTGTGTGTGTGTGTGTGTGTGTGTGTGTGTGTGTCTGTGAACAGCATAACTCAAACAGAAAATGTCAGATAAATATCCAGCTTGGTTCAGTTTCTCCCAAAGAACGTGATAGCGAGATTTCCAAGAAAATCCCCACTTCCTAAACTACCCTTTACATGGAAAATTTTCGAAATTTTTTATTTTCTCGGAAATGGTTCTAAGGATTTTGTTTAAAACTCTATATATTAAAGATATTTACATGACCAATAAAATGTTTATCTAGAATTTTCTGGGGATAGCCTGTGAAGTCCTCTTCATTCGGAAGGAATTTTATATAATCTTCTATAACTGGTAAACGTTAAGTAGATGTCTTTAAAACACACAATTTATTTCAAATAACATTTTTTCGTGGCATCAGTCATTTCCTAGATATCCGTTATTATTGGTCAGAATTCTTCAATACTTTGTCATTGTTTTCAAGTCCAGTCGATTTTTAATTGTTTCTCGCGATTACATGGAAATATAACGAAATGCTGGATTATAACTGGATTAAAATGTTTCGTAAGAATAGTCTGCATACCCACTAATAAACGATAGAGGGTAGAGAAAGACATGTGAATGTAACACATCAGATTTTTAAAAAGCGGATCGCTAAATGATGGCTTTAAACTTCATGTTACTTGCATGACCACATGAAAAAAGGGACTTACCATTTGAAAAATAAAAGTACAAGTATTTGAAAACTGAAACAATTAACAAAGAATATCTCAGAAATGGTTAAATCTACTAACATTTTATTAGACATAAATTGTTTGCTTTAACGAGATCCACATTTTTTGTTTAGTAAGGTTTTGTCTGTATCTTACAATTTACCAGCTATATAAAAGTTAAGGACTCGAGAGGACTTCCAGAGGAGTATGCCAAGAAAATTTAAGATATATATTTTATTTGTCATATTAATATCTTAAATGTATGATATTTTAACAAAAATCGTTAAAGACATTTTTAAGGAAAACAAAATTAACGAACTTTTTCAAGTAAGGGTCGCTTGCATGGGAGGGGGGAGGTTCATGAAAATATTCTTCTCGAATCTTTGAAATATGCTGAAATTACTAAGTTTGGCACTTATCTGACTTTTCGTTATGAACATTATGAACAGTTTACAATTAGCATACTTTTCAAATATCACATGACAAGTATATAGCACAGAGAGGTGGAGGGCAACGGAGGAGAACGTGAGAGAGGTAGTAACAGGAGGGAATAATGCAAAGCGAGGTGTGCGTTTGATTACTGGTGAAATAAAAGCAGGCTTATAAAACAGAGGCGCAGACAACTCTGCAGGTATTCCTTTGTTACAATGTCATGAAGCAGCCTACAGAATTATTTAGAGAGCGCTGAATGTTATGAAACACTGGTTTAAAAATAAACGCAGTCTGAAAGCGTTTGCTATAAATATAATTTTTATTTCTCTGCCTTGAAAAAATTAAAAGCCATCAGAGACGTCAAGGAACATTTTTAACGTAAAGCAGCTCTGCCATTTCAAATGTTGCTGTACGTTTCAATGTACTGAAACAGGAGAAGAAGGGTTGTGCATAATTCATTTGAAGCGAGAGGTTTGTGTACGTAGCATCAAGTTGTAGAAGGCTGTGGGTACTTTAAATAATAATAATATCTGGCAAGGTTTGCCCTAAAACGCAACTTCTTTCCCGTCCCTTCGCTACACGTAATACAATAAGAACATGGAAACGAAATGAAAAGCCAAAATGGATTTAACTGGCTGTTCACGAGAAGAGAAGCACTCGTACAACATCGATTTTTTTATGCGGGGGGTGGGGGGGGGGTGGGCGACATGCTGTCGAGGAAAAAAATAAAAATAAAAAAGAAGGGTAGACCAAGGAAAAATCGTGTTGCACGCACTGAAACGGTATTTTCCTAGCTTGTGAGAACTTTACTAAACTATGCTAATTACAGACCTATTTACAAATACGTTTCTACTACAGTGCTCTTTTAAATTAATAGCTTTTAGATACTTTCTGGCACATATTAGCCTTGATTTGTCCATCCGTACACCTAATACTCAAAAATGTCTCCAAGTATGCATGGATACATGTGAAGCCACGCGATGGTACGACAGCCTTGAGGAAGTATACTTTACCTGCTTCTGTTCTCTGGTGCGCCAGCTGCTGCAGCGGTAGAGCTACGAGTAATTTCTCAAGGAATGCGTGAGTGTAATATGAAGGATAACACAGTTTAAATAGACTGAGAAATTTAATGTGAGGTAATACTCGAGCTATTGAAGCGAGTTGCCAACTGTTTGAAGATAAACAATGAAACTGATTATGAATGGTAGTTCTTGAATCTATAATAATTTAATTATTACACTTGCTAACCTCTGCAGTGTCAATTTTACGGTTTGAAATAACTGTTTCCGCAATAAAAGAAACTAGAAGCGTAACTTGCCGAGAATGCTAAAATACTTACCGGCAAATCATCTCAGTTACCGCTATCTAACTGGTAACCCGACTCGTTTTAGGCGCTGCGGCGTGCCGTTCACCCTCAAAGATGTAGAAGCGCTACCCCACCAAGTCTCTAATCTCAAAACTAAGTATGCGCATGTGACACTGTTACTAGGCGGTACCTCCCCGACTCTCAGGATTTCATTACCTTTCTCTTTTTCATGATTTCTGCCTATGTGACTGTTCAAACGTACTGATCGTATAACCTAAATGCATTCCAAGAATCTTTAAGCTAATGCTTTCGCTTCTCGCTGTTACTAATGACTTTTCTTGACATGACTCGCTGATTATCTTCTTCTGCGGACAAATATTTCAACTCAAGCTTATTATGCTATACAATGGTTTAATATACGAAAATTATTTATATCTTCCTGTCAATTACGGTATCCCATGAGAGTAAGATCTGATGTGTTGCATTCATGTGACACTCTACTTGCCCTTCCACAAACTATTCTTACAAATGTTTATTCTTCTGTCTTCTTCTTGTTAATCGCGATAAACTTGCATTACACGCGGGATGGCTCATGCGGTAACGCAGCGGTCCGCATTCGCGGGGTCCTAGATTAAAATCCCGTGTGACGACCAATCTGACTGGGATTTTTATCGTGATTTCCCTCAGGCGCCAATGCGAAAATACCGGATTGGATACTTAATACCACGGCCCAAAGTTTCACCTTAAGTCTTAAAACAATAGCAAATCATGAAAAACAGGTGGTAAAACGAATCCTGTGCCATCTATCCACTGATAATGAAAGCAGGTAGACTGGAGGCAGATGTACAGTTACTATGCACATGGCTCTGTGGACATGTGGCGAAGCAAGGTGATATGGCACAGGGATGACGCCGCCACACATCGATCCTCGAGGTATCTGCTAACACATCCATTGCGATATAACCACATACTTAAAGCGAAGTAAAACAAGAGAGAGAATACACTAGTCTAAAGCGATAGTCACATTTTTAAAGAGCATGTCGCTATTTGATGGCTTTGAAATTTCATGCTCATTGCATTATCACGAGAAAAAACAAATAACGAATTGGCACTTGAAAAAAGTGTTACATTCACATGACATTCTCCACTCACTCTTCTACAAACTATTCTTACAAAAGCGTATTATTCCATCTAATGTTGCTAATCCAGATTTCGTTGTAGATATAGTAGGCTAATGCGATAGTCATAGAGCGTGTCGCTCGCTATGTGATGGCTTTATAATCCCATGCTCTTTGCATGCCCCCCCCCAAAACCTTACGAGTTGAGAAAAGTAAAACCACTGAAAATTAAAAGTAGTAACAAAGTATATCTCGGAAATGGTTAATTCATCAAAAACTTTTGCTTGACATAGTGTGTGATTTAGCGAGATCTACATGTTTGAAGTAGTAAGAATTGCGATTTACCAATTATACAAAAGCAATTCAGAATGAAGAGGACTTCACAGGATATTCCCAGAATATTCAATATATTCATTTCATTTTTCATACAAAATATCTTAAACCTATGGTATTTTAATCAAAATCGTAAGAACCATTTTTATAAAATAAAAAATATTCGAAAAATGCTGCATGTAAGGGGCATTTTCTTCAAAATCTTCGTGTCGCATACTTGTAATATACTGAGGTTAAATCCCAAGTATGGTATGTGAGCGACTTTTCGTTTTTGGGTTATATGCTGTTCAACGGCACAGGACCTCAAAACGTGTATTTCTAGCGAAAAATTTAGCTTTTGATTGAGTTTTTATTTATGGACGCTCTTTAACTGCTGTGGTCGTTAGCGTCCCATTCTATATGGTCGTGAAAGACCGGTAATTTTTTCAGAGGCCTCTTTTATCAGACTTAAGGTTCTTTTACGTGCCGCAAATCTACGACATGGGACCACCGGCTTTACTTCCCTTCCGAAGGAAGCTATGCTGAGGATTTTTACGCCCGAAAAAATCCCTCGCCCTCCGCCGGGTTTGAACCCGCGACCTCGGGAACTAGAGACTAGCATGGTAACCACTACACCACGGAGGACGATATTTATAGCGAAATTTCTGTGTTTGAATTTTTATAATGAATGAAATACTTCCTCTGGTTACTGTAGGTAAGTAATAGAGAAAATGAAAATTAGTGTCTCAAAAATGTTGACGTAAATTTTGTATATTCTATTTTGTTTTACATCGTGCATACGCATGCGTATGTGGTAAAAGCTTTAAATTAATAAAAGGAAATTGTAAGTTTTTATTTTTGCACAGATGCTTCGCGGTGATGGAAACCGTGGACATGTGACTAAAGCGACCGCTGTCTGTCAAGTGAACTAGTTGTGCAGCAGTTACCGGCTTGTCACCAGTGCCGTTACTGGACAGATATACGCTCTTTATGGTCAAAGGGCGATCAAATGACATGAAATGTTCCGTACAGCAGACATCGCGATGGAATCTCGCACCGCTTTGCTTCGCCATGTACCGGTATATCTACTTGCAAGTCTTCCTGGTTACTGCACAACCTGGTACCCTAGGTTCAGAGAAACACCGATTTCTTACATTCACATGGCTTTCTCCACCCATTATTGTGCATTTTTACATAACTTCTACAAACTATTCTCAATAAAGCTTATTTTTCTATCTATTTCACGTTCATCCAGATAGATCTTTCCAGAAATAGTTTATTATGCATTTCGCTGTAGGTAAAGGGAGATACGGAAAATCAATCGATAGTTAGACCTCAATAACTAGTCGCTAAATTCTGGCCTTGAAATTCCATAGTCTTTCAATGACATCGCCAGAAATATCAAACTATTAAAAAATCTGATGTGTTACACTCACATAACTTTCTCTACTCTTGTACAATCTAATTTTACAAACGCCTATTCTCCATATGCTTCATGTTAATCGAGATATCGAGATGTCAATCTTATTGGTAATTTTCTTGTAGATGCAAGGAAAATATGGTAGCTTTTAAGCGATAGTCAAATATTTTAACGCTGGTTGCTATATGACGCATTCCATTCTCTTAGCATGTCCAGGACATAAAAAAAATGAATAACGAATTTGAGAAAAAGTATAAGTATTGGAAAATTTAAGGAAATAACAAGCAATATCTCGAAAACGGTTCACTCAACAAAAGAAATGTATATGACATAAATTGTGTATTTTAACGCGATCTACATTTTTTGTGTAGTAACATTTTGTCTATCTCTTATGGTTTACCAGTTATGCAAAAGTCGTTCACAATGAAGAATACTTTTGGAGACATTCCCAGAAAATTCGACAAATACATTTCATTTCTCATGACATTATCTTAAACATATGATATTTTCATCAAAATCGTTAGAGCCATTTTTGAGAAAATTAAAATTTTCGAAAAATCTTCCATGTAAAGGGTAGTCTGGGGTGGGGGGATTTTCTTGAAAACCTTCGTGTCGCATCTCTGGAAGATACTGAACCTCAATACCAAGTTTGGTGTTTATCCGACTGTTCGTTTCTGAGTTATTCTGTTCACAGACACACAGACACACACACAGACACACACACACAGACACACACACACACACACACACACACACACAGACACACACACGGACATGTTTCCAAAAATGCTTTTTTTGGATTCAGGAGGTCTCAAAACATGTATTTCCGGTGAAATCTCGGTATCGAATTTTTGGGTGGAATGCAATACTTCCCCTACTTACTATACGTAGTAGAGAAAGTAAAAATGAATTCAAAGCAATAATATCTCCGAAATAGCTAATGGCACAGATATATTCCAAGGTTTACTCCTTGTATAGTACTCATTTCAAATGAAGAGGACTTTATGAGCTATTCCCAGACTGGCATTTCCCAGTATTTCATCTGCAGAAATTTGCCGAGGTTCAATGATGACTTCAACAGGTGTCAGGCTTGTAAAAATGTAAACGGGCATCATTTCGAACATCTTTTATAACGAAGGGTAAGCGTAACAATTGATGTTTCGCACCGTTAACACTATCTAAAAGGTTACAATGTACGAGAGGTTACCAAAGTACAACTTTGACATTTTTCCACCATTATGGGATGTCACTAGAATCTGGTGATACAAATACACGCCTGTTACATGTGTTGGGAAGGTTAGTCATATTGTATCTCTTATGTTGGCGCTTTGTTTTTATATTCGCAGGGGTTCAAACTTTGCATACCGACCATTTGGTCACAACTGATGCACTGATATTATATTACATTATACTAATTACAGAGGGTTGTTCGCAATCTATGGTAACAAACTTAAGACTACCTTACCTTATGAAAAACCACGCCTCCACCAGCAGTGATGTTCTATCTGGCAGCCTTTAGCTTGAGCTATCAATCTGCAGCACAGTTTTCACTGGAGCAAACTGCTAGAAATATGGGGATGTCCAATTTATTCCATTCCTCCTGCCAGTTTTCCAGAGACCATCCAAAGTTCGTGACCGTTTGCTTCCAAGCGCTCTTTTCAGTAACCCAAATCCACAAAACTCCATCAGTGATGCATCACATGACTTAACACGGACATCGCTGGAAGGTAGGGAATGTATTCACATTGCTCTATGTTCTCCAAAAAATTGTAGGTTTGAAGCAGACGTATGGCTTGATGCCTTATTCTGAAGTAACCAGACTTTATTTGCATCTGCACCATAGAGAGCAGGGATTTCTGTATGAAAAAATTGATATCAGGACGTTAGTCTGATAATATGCCGAGTTGATTTTCACATTTTTATGTACACGACGAATGGTTAATTTGCCATTGTAACTGTACCTTGCAATTACTATAAAACCATTGGAGAAATTTTCGTTAGATTCCTTATACCAACTTTCAATTTTTTTCTCCCCCTGGTCGGTAATATATAGCCCAGGGTTTGTTGCAGTCACTTAGATAAACATATGCCTCGTCTAAAAAGACAACAAACATCCACTTTTCACCAGCTAGGTATCGTTCATACAGCTTTCTGCTGTTAGTGGCACGTTCTGCAATGTGTTTAGGTAACAGCTTATATCCCCAGCTTTTATGACACTTTTCTAGATTCAAATCCTAGTTGATTATGGTGTTCACAGTAGTAACGAGATCCCTAAACACAGTTCAATGGCCCTCTGAGTTGCAGGATATGGTCCAGAGGCATGGGCTTTCATCTTCCAAATTATCTGCGGGGTGCGACTGGTAGTCGATCGTAGATTTCGCTGTTTCTTGCTCTTTGCAATAACTCCTGATGTGGCTTTACCTTTTTTGTTGAGTGCACATGAGACCACCTTCTTGGATATGGTAAGGCCACGCCTCCTGCACTGTTTAACAATCTTGGAATACAAGCATTTTGCATCGGAAAGGGCGATAATGCACCCTTATCGGAATGGTTCTATTTTTGACGACATTTGATGCAGCAAGAACAAAAGCACACAAACACAGTGATACACTCATACAGCTGAACTTTCTTTCGGTTTCACATGTTTCAGCGCGGAGCTATTGTGCTTGTCTGATATTGTCACCACAGATCGTGAACAACCCTCCGTATATTACTATTTAGGTATATTAAATTAGTTATATTGATTAGGCTAATAATTAGGACGAGCATTTAATGATTATTATGTTATTACTAATTATTAGGTCTTACCTTTCCACCTAACTAGAAATTTTAATTGTTTTTTGGGGGGCAATTATTGGTGTAAGCGTTGCCTGTTTGTGTGGGATTTTATTTTACAAGGAAGAAGATCTGCATTGAAGAAAACCAAGAAATTTGTTTGTTTAGGTAAGTACACTGAAATCATATTAAAATGTAACAAAGTTTTTCTTCATACTATTGCATTATAGTAATTTGCAACGTTTAATAACATACGCGTCCATAGCACGGTTCAGTGCTTAATTTAACACCTAAGGTGCATCGAGGTTATAGGTAATAGGGATTATGGTCGAGAAGGAAACTGGCGACCAAACCTTTGCACCGAAGAAAAGAATATTACAGAGCAGTATGTATGATATGACAATTACTCATAATACTAGCAGAAGACCGAAATAGTTCATCTTTTGTAAATACGTTGTTTGGTGATTTATCTGGTTATGTAATATGTATTATATAGTAACTAGATATAGATGGTTAGAACGCTAACCATCGTGACATGCGGCATCAGCCATCTTTGTTTATTGGTAGGGATGGGACCTCGATATCGTCGATGCCTCGATACTCGGTGGTATCAAGTATGAGTGATACTTTGAGATAAACCTTTGATACCTTTATATTTTTAAGTTTTGCATCGTTGAAAGCTGTTGCCTTTAACTTTATGCTAGATAAGGAACGAAGAGAGTCAAGACATCAAGTTACTGCCTCGCACATCTCTCCTAAGAGTCGCCGGACTATAATTCTTGATGGAACTTGACTGTGGGTGAACCAATGCAACATTCCATAGACAATTGTATCTAAAGGAAAACATGCAAAGCAATGAGGGAAGGAGTAGAGACACCATGTAACATGCAACGTTAACTGACTTGTGAATGAAACTGATTTAGTTGCACTAAATAACGTTTCTGCAGCAGCCTGGCTTTGCGACTCCCTCTCAGCCGTTACATTTACCTACTTCGGTGACCAAAATCTGTAAATTCAGCAGTAGCAAATCAGAACTTAAGACGTGAGATAATACAGTTGGTAATATTAATTATTCTTTCCTTTCATTGTTAGTTTCTATTTAGGCAAGTCAAACTCGGGTCACGAGTGTAGCTTACAGATATACCGTACGACTATTAGCTTTGACTAACAATAGGGTATATATAACCAGTGACATTATCAAGATAAAAAATTTCCAATTGGAGAATGTCAAACAGGAACAATTTCGGAATTAGCACACAACACAAAATTGGTTACATGCGACTATACACAGAAAACTATTAATAAGAACATAATTCTGTGAAGAAGCCTTTATAATTGTTTAGAAAGCGGGTATCGAGTGTCGGTGCTCAAAAATCAGTATCGGTATCGAGAAATAGTGGTATCGTCCTATCACTATTTTTAGTAACCTGAGTTAGACTGCGTCTCCTTTAGGAGAGAAAAGGCGGGACGGTCCGCCGCTACTGCATGAGCTGATTCGTATAGCAGTGCCGCGGGAGTGGCGGGCTGCTTGTTACGTCATTCAGAAGAAACCCGCTCTTTATAGCTAGCTTTCAAAAGCTTTCTTGGTGGTATTTTTGTTGTTGTAAATCTTAAAAGTCTCCGAGAGAATAAATAAATATTTATTTGCTTGTTACAAGATCAATACCTCATTTTATTGCTTTTTCAGGAGACATTTTACAGCAACTGGTTGAAATTATTTTGAAGAGTAGGTGCATCTTACCTTACACCTTCAGCATCAGAAAGGCCACATCTAATAGAAATTCCTCACCTGCAACAGAAGAAAACAACACGTTATTTGGATGTGAGACACGTAGACAAGATGATGTAATTCTTTTGGTGTACCAGGTTTATCTCATAATTCTGCACAGAGTTACATTACGAACCTGGCAAACTGTCAAACTCAACAAGGTTTATCTGTTGTCGTTAATGCTACGCGTGAAGGGCAATACAATATGTCTGTCACGTGGCGCTGCCAACAACGTAATAAAAGCCCGCTAACTGACAACGCACACACTATAAATGGCTACCCAGTTAAAACCTGCGTGCTCTGCTTCAAACTGGGCCAAGGGCGTTAGGGTTTAAGGGTGGTATAAATTGTGTCCCCCAAGACTTAGCTACTGAAATTGATATTTGAGGTGCTAATTTACAAAAGGTATGAAATCTGTAATATTTTCGAAAAACATTGAAAACATCTGCAGAATATGTTTCATGAAAATTATTTCGTATCCCAACTTTTTACTTCTTATACAAAGAGCTTATAAAGTCTTTAACTTCAGCAATTAGTAACTTATACTTAATTACTTTCTCTACCACTTTTTGTAACAGGTAGAGGAAATATTACATTTCACCGAAAACTGTACACGCGTATGTGTGCAACTTAAGTAAAAAACTTAAAAGTCGAATAAATACCAAAAGTGATATTAATTCAGCATCTTTCGGCGCTGCCACATGAATATTTTCAAGAAAATCCCGCCCCCCAATCCCAGACTACGCTTTACATGGAACAAATTTCTCATATTTGACTGTATGAAACTTTTTATGTTAAACATACATATAACTTTCCCTACCCTCTATAGTTTATTAGTGGGTATACAAACTAGTCTTACAAAAGTTTATTTTTATAACTACTCTATTTTAATCCAAATAAACCTTTACAGAAATAGCTACATTACACATTTCGTTATAGATACAAAGAGAACAGCGATAGTCAAATGTTTAACAACTGGACGCTATATGCTGGTCTTAAACTTCCATATTCTTTCCGTGTCATTGCAAGAAACAACTCAATGTTAACAGGACTTTAAGAGAAAGACTAAGTATTGAACAACTCGATCCATTAATAACGGACATTTCGGAAATTGTTCATGTCACATACAAAGTTATTTGAAGTAAACTGTGTGGTTTTAGAGAACTGCTTTCTTTTTGTGTAGTACGCTTCTTCTATCGTTTAACATTTATCAGTTATGAGAGATTATACAAAATTCCTTCCAAATGAAAAGGACTTCACATGTCATTCCCAGAAAATTCAAGATATACATTTTATTTGACATGTAAATGTCCTAAATATAGGGTATTTTAATAAAAATCGTTAGTCATTGAAAATAAAAGAATTCAAAAAAAGTTCCATGTAAAGGGTGGGTTGGGGTGGGGGATGTTTTTGGAAACCTTTATATCGCATCTTTGGAAGGTACTGATCCTAAATACCAAATTTGGTATTTATCCGACTTTTCGTTCTTGGGTTATGCTGTTCACCCCCACCCACTCACCCACACACACACGCACTTTTTTAAAAAAGCTTTTTAATATGTCTCAAAATATGTATTTCGGTGAAATCTCGGTATGGAATTTTTGGGTGGAACGCAATACCTTATGTACGCGATAGAGAATTTAAAAAGTAGATCCTTTTAATAAATACAGACAATTTATGTATAATACGTTGTTTCTGGCATTAGCTTTCAGAGATATGCAGAATTACTGGCTTGTATTTTACTACACTTTTGTCATTTTTGGAAGCGCTGTCGGCATGAAAAGAGTATGGGTGGAATTTCAAAGACAGTACATATAGCGACTTTTTTTTATTTGAATATCGCTTCAGCCTTCTGTGTCCCTTATGTGCTTACAACAAAATTTGTAATTAAATCATTTCTGCAAATGTTTATCACGATTGATATGGTAGAGAGAACAAATTAACTTTTGTATAAGTAGATGTAAATGAAAATAGTGGGTGGACAAAGTCACCTGAATCTTAGGGCGGCATTCATAGTCGATTTTGGTCCGGACCAACTTGCTACTTCCGGTGGATTTACAGCGGACCATCGATTTTCTTATTTATAGACCGGGACTTGCGCTGGGCCGGGGATCAAACGCCTTGGTCGGGACCAAATATTGGTCTACCACAGAGGGGTAGATTAAAGGCAGACCAACTTTACAAAATGGAAGACTTTGGAGTGATGGGCGTGGCTTCTTGCGTAGAATTCGCGAAATGAGACGGTGGAGTAAAACTATCTACTAAAATTAGACATAATTGGAAAGTATGACGATCTAAACTTCAAAAGAAATTCAGGTTTAGTAAAGCAAAGGTTAGAAGGCTGATAAAACGGATTCATCCTAACCTATATGACAGAAACGATAAAGCTTGAGTATCTCAATTGATACGATGCTAATAGCACTTCCACATTATGCAAGAGAAGGGTATCAAGAAAACACTACTGACCTTAGTAAGCCGCATTATAACTAATGACTCAAATGTTAATGCTAGATTTACCTTCACTAAACCGGGATTACTATGTACTTTGCGTAACATGACGGGATGTAACGCGAAGTTAAGAAATTCTGCTACAATAAAGGTTTAATTAGGATGCACTTAACCTAACGGGAATGAATCTTGATTGATTGTTCTTCCATTACATCATGCTACTGTTTCACGCCGATTGGTTCTAATTGCCATGTCACATTAAACTTGATGTAACGGGAAGGAAATGTTTGACACTGCCAAATTCTTGAGTTACGTCGTTAAAGTAAGCCAGATTAAGACAACACTAAATAGCTCCATTTAATACAATGTAGTATAAGATCTTCAAGTTATATATCGTTGAGTTAAGTTACTTGGGTTAAGTTCGAAGTAATTTAGGCTTTACATACGTTTTCCCGGCGAGGAGAGGAGGATTACAACTCCCGGAATGTTTATGACGTATTAGAATTTCCTCAGGTAATTATTTCGGTGTACAATGACTATCACACAATATTTATTTGGTGAAGATCCAGGGTAAGATTTTAATAACAGTAAATGTTTCTTCCTATTTAAATACGATTTGATTCTGAAATTTTAAGCTTAAAAGTTAATATTTCAACAAGTTAAATTCTAATTGAAATGACTAACAATGCCATGAAACTGAGTACCTGATGGATAAGAACGTTTCCAAAAAGGGAGGGGTGGTAATAGGTTAGAATCGTGCACAAAACTGCCTATATATGTATTATCTCCCTCCATACCTCCTCGAGTTTTGCGTTTGCATTTGTTGAAACCGATTTGTTTTCAATAAAATCCATCATTTTTTTTATTAAGGAAAACAGGCATTTTCCTCCTCCGACCGTTTTAATGCATGCTTCTAGGTTATCACCATTTTGTTTCTAGGTGCGAGCACTGAACCGATGAAAAAACAGCTGCGAAACGACCATAGAAAGTTAAAAACTAGGGAGTAACAGAGGTTAGTTTACTATGGCAGTCGCGCATGCGCAGAACTACCTTTCTTCGTCGTGTAACATTTTCTTCTTGCTGATCCACGAGACTTTATATCGTCTCTGAATATCAAAAACTTGGTCGACCATTGTTCCGGACCAAATAAGTCTGGAGATAGTCCAGACCAAAGTGAAATCTATGAATACCGCCCTTAGTGTTTAACGCCCGCTCTTATTGCATATGGCACCACAGGCAGTCGACACTGATAATATAAGAAACGAAATGATAAATGGGAAAATATTTGTAAAGGAAACGTTTCGGGCCTAAGTTAAGGGTTGGCTCAGAAGATTACCTCTGTGGCCCGCATTCGGGAGGTCCTGGGTTTGTTCCCCCGGGTCGTCAGGCGAATGCAAGTGTGGTTTCATTCATTCCCTGAATTTCCTCTCCCTCCATTTCGTTCCATTTAATCGTTTCATTTATCCTTCATCGTTTGGTCTGCTTCAGGATTGCAAGTGTCGGTGATGGTGTTTCGTTGCGGCGTGGCAGGGTTAAAGGATGCTCTCTGTGAACTTTCTCCGTCCCTTGGCCTTCGGCTGTTTGCCGGGATATAAGGACCATCCTTTGGGGGAGGGCGTTGAAGCTTGTGTGGGGCGGGATCCCCGGTCTTCCTACTCGAACGCCGGGATCTCAATCTGGAAACGGTAGGGATACTGTCATTGCGGTGCCGTCATATCTGTTTCCGCCCGCCCGGTTCTCCCTTCATCTCATCCTTCCCTCGTGTGGTGTCGGTACAATATCCTAATTTCTGGATCGGTGTCGAATCCCTTCCACTTCACAATCCAATTAAGGTAACTCCCTGGCATTTGCCAGTTATGAGGGCTGAGGAAAACCTGGAAGAAACCTCACTCAGGGAGGAAGGTACTGTCAGGACTTGAACCGTTCACGATACCGTGCCTTAACGACCTCGGCTACCGGTGCCGGTATATTCCAATAGTGCTTGCTCTTATACACGAAATGGCCGATACTTGCTACAGACGTATAGAATGTAAACACGGAATACTTGAGAAGTCCAGTGGTTACCGAAGATCTGTCAGGACGAGAAGTGCTAAAACACTTAGGAACACTGCAGTCGTCACCTGGGAAGGTTCTGATGGAACAAGAAATCGAAACCTTCACGCTAATGTCAGCAATCGATCCGACGTTTCCTAACTTTGTTGAGTGCACAAGCTTTGTGTGAGGTCTCTCTGGGGGGCGGGTGGTGCCCTAATCCCATCACAGAATGGGTTGAGAGAACATCTCAAGTTGCAACTCCACCGTCAGTTGACGCTGCTCAACTTCTCCACAGTTACTGATGTCCATTTCGTGTTCAACCATCACCCACAGAGTGCTAACAAACTGTGGATGCATTTTAAACGTTAATTTCTCTACAACGTACCTAGTAGACACGAGCAAGTTACCTATTTTACTCCATTAAAAATTCAATATCGAGATTTCACCACAAATAGTGAGAGTCCCCCAGAATAAAAAAACACAGATGTGTTACTTTCTGGACTCATTCATCAACAAAATATTATCACAAAAGTTCGTTCTATCTGCTTCATTTTAATCGAGATAAATATTTGTAGAAATTGTTTTATTATCTGCGTATTTTCTTTAGGAACAATGGAAATAGGGGAATTAAATAGGCTTAAGCGATAGATCTTTTAAGACCTGGTTGGTATGTGATAGTTTTTAAATTCCGTTCTTTTTTTTATTCTATTTTATTTTAAGTCGCTTTAACTCCTTGGTCATATCGCGACGGATCTTTTGGTGGATATCTCTTTGAACGATATGTGATGGACAGTTAGCCTTCTAGGTCTCATCCCTGTAACCCCTGCTTCATGCCGTGCAGATGGTATTAGGGTGCCGTCCAGTCTAACCGCCGCCCCCACACAGAAAGGCGGACAGTTAGCCTTCTAGGTCTCATTCCTGTAACCCCTGCTTCATGCCGTGCAGATGGTATTAGGGTGCCGTCCAGTCTAACCGCCGCCCTCACACAGAAAGGCGGATAGTTAGCCTTCAAGGTCTCATCCCTGTAACCCCTGCTTCATGCTGTGCAGATGGCACTAGGGTGCCGTCCAGTCTAACCGCCGCCCTCACACAGAAAGGCGGACAGTTAGCCTTCAAGGTCTCATTCCTGTAACCCCTGCTTCACGCTGTGCAGATGGCATTAGGGTGCCGTCCAAGTCTAACCGCCGCCCTCGCACAGAAAGGCGGATAGTTAGCCTTCTAGGTCTCATCCCTGTAACCCCTGCTTCATGCTGTGCAGATGGCATTAGGGTGCCGTCCAGTCTAACCGCCGCCCTCACACAGAAAGGCGGATAGTTAGCCTTCTAGGTCTCATCCCTGTAACCCCTGCTTCATGCTGTGCAGATGGCATTAGGGTGCCGTCCAGTCTAACCGCCGCCCTCATACAGAAAGGCGGACATTTAGCCTTCTAGGTCTCATCCCTGTAACCCCTGCTTCATGCTGTGAAGATGGCATTAGGGTGCCGTCCAGTCTAACCGCCGCCCTCACACAGAAAGGCGGATAGTTAGCCTTCAAGGTCTCATCCCTGTAACCCCTGCTTCATGCTGTGCAGATGGCATTAGAGTGCCGTCCAGTCTAACCGCCGCCCTCACACAGAAAGGCGGATAGTTAGCCTTCAAGGTCTCATCCCTGTAACCCCTGCTTCATGCAGTGCAGATGGCATTAGGGTGCCGTCCAGTCTAACCGCCGCCCTCGCACAGAAAGGCGGATAGTTAGCCTTTAAGGTCTCATCCCTGTAACCCCTGCTTCATGCTGTGCAGATGGCATTAGGGTGCCGTCCAGTCTAACCGCCGCCCTCACACAGAAAGGCGGACAGTTAGCCTTCAAGGTCTCATCCCTGTAACCCCTGCTTCATGCCGTCCAGTCTAACTGCTTACATTGTCTGTAGATACGATGGCATAGCATTCACTATTACCACTTATTTTCATTTTACTATTGTTTTAGACTTAAGATGGAACTTTGGGTCGTGGTATTAAATATCCAATCCGGTATTTACCTTGGCGACTGAATTCTGATGCGTTACATTCAAATAACTTTCTCTACTCTTGTCGTTTATTAATGGGTTCAGAAATTATTTTACGAATGTTAAATTTTAATGAGATAAACCTTTCCACATTTCGTTATAGACACAAAGAGAACAGCGATAGTCAAATGACTATGCTGGCCTTAAAATTCCATACAGTTTCCATGACATCGCGAGAAAGAGATGAAAATCGACAGGACTTGAAGAGGATAGCTATTCAACAATCCGAACCATTAGTAACGGTTACCTTGTAAACAGCTGATGCCACAACAAGAGTTAATTGAAATAAATGGTGTACTTATAATAGTAGATTATGAATACACGGGGTAAAAGTAAGGTTTTATTTTGCGAGTGGGAATGTTTGCTGTAGCCGAATTTTGGAATCCTACGAGCTACTTTTGTTTTTTTAGACACCGCTCGAATTTGTAAAATATCAATAGTATTGTATTGATTCCTGAAACTAACAGATATCACGTTTAGAACGCGGTTCTTCAAACAAGAGAAATGACGTTTAAAAAGCGAGAAGTCAGATTTTTTAGGTTTTATTGATTCGCTAGCAGTCATTTTCAGTGAAGTTATTTTCACCATGTTTTGCCTTACACCAGGCAATGAAGTGAATAAATGCTATATCATATTGCTTTCTGGATTTTTTGGATAATTACTTCTAGTGTTATTCTTTCCGCTGCTTCAGTAATTTCACTTCCATTTCCGTTTTTTTCTGAATTCATAATATCTGCCATTTTATCTTTTTGTAGGTTCAATAAATGAGTAACGTCTTAGATCAAAGAAATCGCCAATATAACGTATAGATTAACTCTACAACCAAATGCGATAAACTGAAGTATGAGCAATTGTATTGTGAACAGATATTGCGAGAGTCATAAGAAATTAATCATGTAAAAAGATATCATGAACAGTAAAACCTAAACAAAACAAGACGAGTTATTAAACATGTGCAAATACAAAGGGTAATTGCCATGTGATTGGATGTTAAACCAAAGTTGATCACACTGAAGGTTATCCCACTAGTGCGATAATCTAAACTTTTAGCTCGTGTGCTCTGTGTTAGAAGTTCTACTTTTAGGCAATGTTGTCTAAAAAGAGAATTAATTTTTGTGTAGTCTGTTTTCATCATTCACTTAATGTTTACCAGTTATACAAGATTATACATAAGTCTTTCAAATGAAAAAGACTTCACAGACTATTCCCAGAAACCTCAAGATATACATTTTGTCATACAAACATTTTTAATATATAGTATTTTAATAAAAATCGTTAGAGCCATGTTTACAAAACGAAAAACTTTGAAAAATATTCCGTATAGTTTGGGATGGGGGATTTTCTTGAAAATCTTCGTGTCGCATGTTTGGAATATATAAACCTAAACACCAAGTTTTCTATTTATCTGACTTCTCGTTTTTGGGTTACTATTCACAGACACACACGGAACTTTTTTCTTGCCCAAGGAGTTTGAAAACATATTTCCGGTGAAACCTCAGTATCGAATTTCTGGGTGGAATGCAATACCTTCTTCTACCTACTATGTTCTAGGTACAGAAAATAAAAATACCACGGTGGGTAGAGAAAGTAATGTAAGTGAAACCAATCAGACTTTCTGTATAAGTCATGCTAGTATCCATGAATTAAATGAAACGACCAAAATATATAGCAATAAAATAGAGAAGTTTTCAAGTTTAAATATGCTTTGCAGCTGTATTTTGTTTTGAAGGGAAATGATTTCTTAGTGAGCATATTATAAGGAACATAAGGACTTCAAACCTTCTAATAAATACTCAAAATCCTTCACAGAATTTGAAACGAAAAATAAGATATTTTATTGTCATTATTATATGAATGGTTTCAACTCATTTAACAAAAAAGTAGAAGTTCTTAGTCAAACCTTGCTTCAAATTAATGTAGTTTATATAAGGCAATTTATGTTATACATTTTGTTTTTAAATTCGGAATATATGAAGTGAAGGAATTCAAGCAGCAAGAGGTTCCTGAACGTCGAACTACTTGCTTTCCTTGTTTGCTTTTATTCCTTACAAAATCTTTCCCTTTAAGCTCTTCCCCTCCCTCTTTGATTGGATTTTATATCCGTTTAAAGTTTGCAGCGAACTCCCTCAACAGACCTGAAACTTTTAGCTTTATAATGGAAGGTTAATATTGTTACACGCTCTGTAATGGAATTTTAAAATAATATATAGCATGGTCGTTACGTTGGTACCTGTTGGCATTAATCACATATTTGTCACATGAAAGGTAAAGTTGGCCAGCTTGTTCACTTTATGTCCCTTCTGGGAAACTCTCGACGTACCGGGTTTTTATTACCAACTTTGAGGATCATTTTAATTGTAAAATACGAGACTTCTTCAGGTTCAAAAATGAAGCAGAATATCATTATAGGTAGCTGAATAACGTAACTCACCCTCCTCTTCTTCTGAACATGTACAGTTAGGTGCAAAAATATCTGATGTGATACATTTACATGACATTCTCTAACCTCTATCGTTTATTGGTGGGTATACAAACCATTCTTACGAAAGCTAAATTTTCTATCTACTTCATTTTAATTGAGATAAACATTTGCAGAAATAGTTACATTACATATTGCGTTATATAAAATAACAAAATCTGCCAGGACCATCTCAGAAATTGTTTATGCCACAAAAAAGTTATTTGAAATAAATTACGTGTTTTAAAGAGGTCTAATCTTTTTGTGTAGCACGTTTTCGTCTATCGCTTAATGTATACCACTTATACAAGATTATACAAAATTCTTTCCAATCGGAGTGGAGTTCAGAGGCTATTCCCAGAAAATTCAAGATATACATTTTACTTGTCATGTAAATATCTTAAATATATGACATTTTACACAAAATCCTTAAGAGATATTTTCGAGAAAATAGAAAATATTGAAAAATGTTGTATGTGAAGTATAGTTTGGGGTGGGAGGGGGTAGAATTTTCTTGAAAATCTTCGTGGTTATCTTTGGAAGAAACTTAACTCAAATACGAAGTTTGGTATTTATCCGTTTCGTTTTTGAGGTATGCTGTTCACATACAAACAAAGAGAGTTTCTTTAAAAACCTTTTTTTTTAATTCAGGTACTTCAAAACATGTATTTCCGGTGAAATCTCGATATCGAACTTTTATATGAAATACCTCTACCTACTAGGAAAGAGGTAGAGAAAGTAAAAATTTTGTGATCTGATTGATGTACAGAATAAAAAATGTCATGTGCTGCACTCACATGACTTTCTCTACTCTTCCACAAACTATTTTTACAAACGCTTATTCTCCGTATACTTCATGTTAATCGAGATAAACATTTTCCTTCTGAAGGGAAGTAAAGCCGGTGGTCCCGTGTCGTAGATTTATGGCACGTAAAAGAACTTCAAGCCTGATGAGGCCTCTGAGCAAAATTACAAATCTTTCACGCCCAATATAGAATGGGACGCTAAGGACCAACGCAGTTAAAGAGCGTAAATAAAACTCAATTTGATAAACATTTGCGGAAACTATCTTGTTGCTAATTTTCTTGTAAGTGGAAGGGGAATTGGTAGGCTTTAAGCGATAGTCAAATGTTTTAAGAGCTAGTTGCTATGTGGAGCATTCCGTTCTCTTTGTATGTCCAGGACATAAAAAAAAACGAATAACGGATTCCCATTTGAGAAAAAGTATAAGTATTGAAAAATTCAAACAAATAACAAGCAATATCTCGGAAATGGTTCACTCGACAAAAACACACAAAAAAAGTGTATATGACAAATTCTGTCTTTTAAGGAGATCTACATTTTTTTGTGTAATAAAATTTAGTCTATCTCTTACGGTTTACCAGTTATGCATAGCTCATTCAGAAGGAAGAAGACTTTTGGGGACTTTCCCAAAAAATTCAAGAATTACATTTCATTTACTATGAAAGTATCTTAAATTTATGATATTTTAATCAAAATTGTTATAGCCATTTTTGAGAAAATAAAAATTTTTGAAAAATGTTCCAATTAATGGTAGTCTGAGGTGGGGTGTTGCATCTTTGAAAGATGCTAAATCTAAATACCAAGTTTGGTATCTATCCGACTTTTCGTTTTTGGGTTATGCTGTTCACAAACACACAGACACACACACACGGATCTCTTTCTAATAATGCTTTTTTGGATTCAGGGACCTCTAAACATATATTTCCAGTGAAATCTCGGTATCGAATTTTTGAGTGGAATGCAATGCTTCCCCTACTTACTATACGTAGTAGAGAAAGTAAAAAGGCAAACAATTTTGTAGAGATTTCTGTGTACACTCATATTTGAGCAGGCATTTTCAGTCTCTTGAACACATTAATGTCTATAGCAAGAACAGCCGCTAAAAGTGTCAAGTTTCGTCACAAAGTCAAGGTGACTCATTCTCTGAAACCAAATACCACAGCGGTACTAAATATAGTGTTAAAGCTGGTTATGGATTACAGCAGCACCGTGTCCGTTGGGTCACGTCCCCTGCAGCATTAACTTAACGACAAATAACGACTGAAAGCTGTGTATTCAAAATCCAGCATAACGCACACATTGCTTTGTATTCCGGCCGCGTAATACACGTGTTGTAACGAAACATGACAAGATGTTTTCTAATGCCGGTATTAGATACAAAATAGTATGCAACTTCAGTGCTCGTACTTCACACTGGCCACCGCACGGGTTCTCGTAGCTGGCCGTTGCAGCTCGGACTCCCGCCGAAAGTTATAATATCCCCGCAACTGCCCCAGTTGTCCTCTGTCCACACATTTCTGACATCTCCTCAGCAAATTTTCATTCACACTGGAGAGTTAAATATCCGAAAGTGAGTGATCCGATGTATTCCTTTAATTCTTACAATCTATGGGGGTTTGTTGTATACACCTTACTCATCAGAGTCGGGGAAATTTCTGTAATTGGATATTGCGAAATGATAAGCGTATTGACCCACGTTTAACATTTTTCTCTGATGAAGCATGGTTCCATTTATATGACTATGTTTCGTCCGGAAATAACTGGTATTGGAGCACAGAGAAACCCTATTTTACACACGAGATTCCTTGCACGACGCGAAAATTGGTATGCAGTAAATGCATACACAATAAGAGGAGCTGTATTTTTTGAACAAACAATAAATGCAGAGAGGTACAGGAATTGCTTATTTACTTCACTATTTGAACAGCTAGCCACGTTGAATGTCAGTCTGGATTTTTCCAACAGACTTTGTTACCGCGGTACAGTTGACGAGGCATTAAACTTAATTAAGGCAAGTTTTGAAGAGAGGGTAATCAGTAAAGAATTATGACCCTTAAGATCCCCTGATTTAGCAGTATGTGATTTATATCTATGGAATAGCTTTAAATATCAGGGTGTGCAACAAACCCCATTCACTGTAAAAATGGAAAGAAAACATCAAGTGAGAAATTCATGCTATTTCGGATATTGAACTCTCGAATGTGAATGACAATTTTCTTGAGAAGATGCCAGTAATATGTGGATAGAGAAGGACAGCATTTCCAACATCTCTTATTATCATTATAAGTTTGACTTTAAGTATGGCAACTTTGGGGTGCGGGAATATAACTGTCGAGTTCGTCCCGCCCCCCCCCAATTGACGATCACACAAGGGGCCGCCAAAGTTAAGCAGTATTGGGTTTGGTCACCTCTTGGTCGCATGACCGCCCAAGTGCGTTCCTGAGACCCAGTCAATGGCTGTGCATGAAGTTAAACTCCGCCCATTGATCACAAACATAACAGCTTGCGAAAATCCTTATTCACCTTGTATATCGCACAGGTAAAGCTGCACTTGCGGCTAGGTACTGTGGCGATTAACATCCCGTCCAAGTAAACCTGGGCGACTTGCTCTCGGTTGCTGGATTGATTGTGGCGGCCGGAGCTCGAGTCCCATGCAGTGGCTAGTGTGAGCGTGTGAGCGGAAAGCACTATATTAATTACATTATGGTGTACATTGAATCATAGAGTATCACAATATTTATTGAATGATGATGCTGGAAAGGGTCAATCAGATTGAAAAATTCAATGCTAGCCGGGTTTTGAACCATGGATCTAGCTTTCCATGCTGTTGCTCTAACCGACCGAGCTACCATGGTAACATGCCGGTACGTCATTAAATTCAACAAGAGTCGCACTTTTTACTTTCTCTACTACGTATAGTAAGTAGGGGAAGTATTGTATTCCACCCAAAAATTCGATACCGAGATTTCACCGGAAATACATGTTTTGAGACCCCCTGAATCCAAAAAAAGCATTTTTGGAAACATATCCGTGTGTATGTCTGTGTGTCTGTCTGAACAGCATAACTCAGAAACGAACAGTCGGATAAACACCAAACTTGGTATTTAGGTTCAGTATCTTCCAGAGATGCGACACGAAGGTTTTCAAGAAAATCCCCCACCCCAGATTACCCTTTTCTTGGAACATTTTAAGAAAATTTTAATTTTCTCAAAAATGGCTCTAACGATTTTGATTAAAATATCATATGTTTAAGATATTGTCATGAGAAATGAAATGCATATCTCGAATTTACTGGGAATGTCTCCAAAGGCATTCTTCATTGTGAACGACTTTTGCATAACTGGTAAACCATAAGAGATAGACAAACTTTTACTACACAAAAAATGTAGATCGCGTTAAAATACACAATTTATGTCATATACATTTCTTTTGTTGAGTGAACCGTTTTTGAGATATTGCTTGTTATTCCCTTAAATTTTCCAATACTTATACTTTTTCTCAAATTCGTTATTCAATTTTTTTATGTCCTGGACATGCAAAGAGAATGGAATGCGCCACATAGCAACCAGCGTTAAAATATTTGACTATCGCTTAAAACCTACCATATTTCCCTTGCATCTTGATGCAGTAATTTGTATCACAAATTACTTAAATGTAAATAATGATTGTAATATGAATATGCATTTTTATGTGACATTGATTTGAGAAGTTTCTTGACTGTAATTATTGTTGATAAGTAAGTTTATACGACCTTACTGAAACTGTCAATAATAGCGCGCAATAATGCAGCGAGGGGGTGAGCTGATTATCATTATTGGAAACGAGGAAGTTAAGTAATGTTGGCGCGTTTTTTCCGTTGAGAATCTTCTGGAACGTTTCCTTAGAGCATATGTATTCATAATTTTCATTGGATATAAAAATAGACGCTAATGTTGGCGCGTTTTATTAACCAATTGCAGTTCAGTTATAATCTTTAGGCATATCGGGGAGTGGGAGTATAAATAGAGGCTAGCTTTGAGGTAAGGTCCGTCAGTCGTCCAGTTCATCAAGAATCTGTGTACACTACACGTCGTCTTCAGTCAGTCAGTTCGTCGAAAGTATTTGTACGGCAAACGTCGGGTATCGATTCACAAGTTACGCGCAGCAGAATTATGAATAATCTAAAGTGTTGTAAGGTTAATTATACAAAAAGTTGAAATACGCAAATTAAGAGTGATCAGTAAGAAGTTATTATAACAGTTTCAGTTTGGCGAGTGTTAAGATCAATGTATAAATGTGATAGTTAACGTGTTCGACAATAAATGTGTAAAACAAATTTTTTCATCAGTGTTATATTTGGATAAAAGATTCCTTTCCGTTTACACAACCCTGATCAAGAGACATGTTCGACCGAGAAATAATAGCTAGCCGGAGGACAGTAAACAAAAATTAAATCAAATAACAGTCGCATTCTTTCGAACACTAACACTGCCGCAAATTGCTAACACCAGATGGAACTACAAACCGAACAAATGAATGACGTCACAAGATGGCTTCACATGAAGTAAACACACATACACAAACATCACAAGTAATAACATTTGTAAGTAATACCGTTACAATCTACAAGAAAATTAGCAATAAAATTGACATCTCGATATCTCGATTAACATGAAGCATATGAAGAATAAGCGTTTGTAAAAATACTTTGTACAAGAGTAGAGAAAGTCATGTGAGTGTAACACATCAGATTTTTTTCTTGCTTTTTCTTCGGTAAACCACAACGCGATCTCAAACTCATTTTGAGATGACATACACCAATGGCGACTTACAATCTCTTAACTACTTTAAGTCCCTCGTTTCAAAGTTAACCACTATTAATCAATCAATTATGAATGTTGATGCAGTTATTTATAAATCTAGAATAGTATCATGAACGCAGATAAGGTTAGTAGCCATTATTAAATGGTTGGGGATAAAACACTGCATGCAACTAGTTGGATGAGTATAATAAACCTCTCTCATGTAATTACAGAACTCTGTTTACGCGTCGTTCTTACAAAGCACATTCGAGTGGTAATAAATAACTATTGAGAACGCCTCGAGTGAAATAATGGAGAAAATGCTGCTCTTGTAGATATATATTTAATGAAGCGTAGGTATTTCGTTAAACTCCGGCAGTGTAATTTGAGTACTAAATCGCACACAATAAACGTGAGATGTATGGCTGGAGAACCTGGCGGTAGGTACTGTATGTGAGTGAACAAGGCCCGGAACACAGAGTTGCTCTTCATGTCGATGTTTCCCACAGTGCACTTATGTCGAGTACAACATGCTGTTAATTTAGAAACAGGTAGCTGACGAGGGGTCCGCTCAAGTTTTGCTTTTATAACTGCTCTGAAACTTCGTGTATGCATTTTGGCGAGCAAACATTTCCTTGCCATTAATATGTCTGCACCTGAAAAAATATTGTCACATAACTTACTCTATCCATTACCATAAACATCGTTTGTTAGTCCAGTTTCGGTTAACTTCAAAAAATGCTTTAATGGGAATGGTTCATCATTCCGTGTGTAAAGATAAACCTAAGTATTTCCGCAAAAAACATCTACCAATGATACATACGAGGCGAATTTTTAAAGTATCGTAATTTTTTAAAAAAATCTGATGTGTTACACTCAAATGACTTTCTCCGCTCTTGAGCAAACAATTTTTACATTTGCTTATTCTCCTTCTACTTCATGTTAATCGAGATAAACGTTTGCAGAAACTATCTTATTGCTAATTTTCTTGTAGGCGCAAGGGGAATATGGTAGGCTTGAAGCGGTTGCTATGTGGAGCGTTCCATTCTATTTGTATGTCCAGGACATAAAAAAAAATCTGATGTGATACACTCACATGACTTTCTCTAATCTTGTACAATCTAATTTTACAAACGCTTATTCTCCATATGGTTCATGTTAATCGAGATATCGAGATGTCAATCTTATTGGTAATTTTCTTGTAGATGCAAGGGAAATATGGTAGCTTTTAAGCGATAGTCAAATATTTTAACGCTGGTTGCTATGTGGCGCATTCCATTCTCTTTGCATGTCCAGGACATAAAAAAATCTGATGTGTTACACTCACATAACTTTCTCTACTCTTGTACAACCTAATTTTACAAACGCCTATTCTCCATATGCTTCATGTTAATCGAGATATCGAGATGTCAATCTTATTGATAATTTTCTTGTAGATGCAAGGGGAATATGGTAGCTTTTAAGCGATAGTCAAATATTTTAACGCTGGTTGCTATGTGGGGCATTCCATTCTCTTTGCATGTCCAGAACATAAAAAAATGAATAACGAATTTGAGAAAAAGTATAAGTATTGGAAAATTTAAGGGAATAACAAGCAATATCTCGCAAACGGTTCACTCAACAAAAGAAATGTATATGACATAAATTGTGTATTTTAACGCGATCTACATTTTTCGTGTAGTAAAATTTTGTCTATCTCTTATGGTTTACCAGTTATGAAAAAGTCGTTCATAATGAAGAATACTTTTGGAGACATTCCCAGAAAATTCGAGATATACATTTTATTTGTCATGACAATATCTTAAACATATGATATTTTAATCAAAATCGTTAGAGCCGTTTTTGAGAAAATTAAAATTTTCGAAAAATGTTCCATGTAAAGGGTAGTCTGGGGTGGGGGGATTTTCTTGAAAACCTTCGTGTCGCATCTCTGGAAGATACTGAATCTAAATACCAAGTTTGGTGCTTATCCGATTGTTCGTTTTTGAGTTATGCTGTTCACAGACACACACACACAGACACACACACAGACACACACACACAGACACACACACGGACATGTTTCTAAAAATGCTTTTTATGGATTCAGGAGGTCTCAAAACGTGTATTTCCGGTGAAATCTCGGTATCGAATTTTTGGGTGGAATGCAATACTTCCCCTACTTACTATACGTAGTAGAGAAAGTAAAAATGAATAACGAATGTGAGAAAAAGTATAAGTATTGTAAAATTTAAGGAAATAACAAGCAATATCTCGAAAACGGTTCACTCAACAAAAGAAATGTATATGACATAAGTTGTGTATTTTAACGCGATCTACATTTTTTGTGTAGTAAAATTTTGTCTATCTCTTATGGTTTACCAGTTATGCAAAAGTCGTTCACAATGAAGAATACTTTTGGAGACATTCCCAGAAAATTCGAGATATACATTTCATTTCTCATGACATTATCTTACACATATGATATTTTCATCAAAATCGTTAGAGCCATTTTTGAGAAAATTAAAATTTTCGAAAAATCTTCCATGTAAAGGGTAGTCTGGGGTGGGGGGACTTTCTTGAAAACCTTCGTGTCGCATCTCTGGAAGATACTGAACCTAAATACCAAGTTTGGTGCTTATCCGACTGTTCGTTTTTGAGTTATGCTGTTCACAGACACACACACAGACACATACACAGACACACACACAGACACACACACAGACACACACACGGACATGTTTCCAAAAATGCTTTTTTTGGATTCAGGAGGTCTCAAAACATGTATTTCCGGTGAAATCTCGGTATCGAATTTTTGGGTGGAATGCAATACTTCCCCTACTTACTATACGTAGTAGAGAAAGTAAAAAACGAATGACGAATTCCCATTTGAGAAAAGTATAAGTATTGGAAAATTAAAAAAAAAGCAATATCTCAGAAATGGTTCACTCACAAAACAAAAATGTATATTACATAAATTATGTGTTTTAAAGAGCCCTACTTTTTTGTATAGAAACATTTTGTCTAGCTCTTGCGGTTTACCAATTATGGAAAAGTCATTCAGAATGAAAAGGACTTTTGGGGACATTCCCAGAAGATTCAAGATAGGCATTTCATTTGTTATGAAAATATTTAAATATATAATACTTTGATGAAAATAGTTACAGCCACGAGGAAATACAAATTTTCGAAAAATGTTGCACGTAAAGGGGGGAATATTCTTGAAAATGTTCGTGTAGCATCTTTGAAACATACTGAACCTAAATACCAAGTTTGGCATTTATCCGACTTTTCGTTTTTGAGTTATGTTGTTCACACGCACAGACGGCCTTTTTTAAATGTATTTTTAATCAGGGGGCCTCAAAACATGTATTTCAGGTGAAATCTTGGTATGAAACTTTTGGGTGGAATACAATACTTCCGCTACTTACTATACGTAGTAGAGAAAGTAAAAATAACAGAACATTATTTTCCAAATACTTTATCATCAATAATTACCTCACACCTTACACTGCTTCTCTACATAGTCACCGGCGTTATTCAGGCACTTGCGGCGTGAAACCAGTTTTTGTATGCCTTCGTCAAAGAATGATGCCACCTGTGATGAAAGTCAAGTCTGCACTTCTTGTTTCACAAGACCATCGTCGTTGAAAAGATAAGGAAATAGATGAAAATCCTTTGATGTCAAATCCGGACTGTAGAGAGGGTGGTCGAATTGTTCCAACCAAATGATGCTATCAGATCTTGAGTTTGTTTGGCAGTGTGTGGCCGAGCATTGTCACTCTATTGTTCCCCCATAAAACTCTCACAATTGGCGATGAATGCTTGCTGGCGTAACATTTATCGCATTAAAAAGAAAAAAAATCACATCACTGATCGTTCTAACAACAGGAAAACACAAAGTGACGATCGCTCACAGCTGCCTCTGGCTTTCTAATGAATGGAGGAAGTGATTGCGAGTGCTGCGCTGCAGGGCAAAATATTAAAACTATACTTTACAAACACGTCTCGTACCATCTAGCACCAAGGGACAAAGGATTATAGCGTATTAGGAACTACCTGATTACCCGATGTGAAAGGATAGCTTGTTAAACTCGTATGATGAATTAATTTCATTTACCTCCCCCTGTCATTTATGAAATTATTGTACAATGATCCATACGATTTTTGCAGTGAATCCTCCCCTTTACTCCTTATAATTGTAATTTTGTACAGACCCGGCTATTCCTAATAACGGATGAAAAGCCCTCCAATATTCACGCAAAAGAATATTGTGACACAGTGGTTATGGCCCAAGGATATCGGGAGATCGGCGCCGGGTAGTCGGAGATAAACAATGATAAGTAGCGCTATCGCTAGATAGTCAGAATCTTCTGGATGTTTCTCCTACTCGAACATTCGATAACCTTGCGGAAATTTCCATAGGCTATATAAGCGAGCGTCCTCGTGAGAGGAGTCAGTCAGTCAGTGAGCGAGCTGGCAGGTGCTGTCGGTGCCGTTCTCCGAGCGAGTTTATGGTGACAGTTATGGTGTACAGCAGGTACTAAGAGAGATTATGGAGGTCTTGTGTTCGACACCCCAGCGAGTGAACCGTCCGGAAGAAGAGACTACATCAGGAGGGAAGTGAAGTGATTGGGAAATGAACTAGTTCACATTAGTGAAGTGACAGTGTGAAACTAAGTTAAGTGCAGTGAAGCTGAACTAGGTAAAAACAAAACAGTGACAGTGAGAACTCAATGAGAAAGAGTTGTAAAACCGGACAAAGTCACAATATGAAGCATCAAAGTTAAAACTGAGTTTTATTTATGGACGCTCTTTAACTGCCATGGTCCTTAGCGTCCCATTGTATATTGGACGTGAAAGGCCGGTAATTTTGCTCAGAGGCTTCTTTATCAGGCTTGAGGTTCTTTTACGTGCCGTAAATCTACGACACGGGACCACGGTTTTACTTCCCTTCCGAAGGAAGCCACGCTACGACCTCGGGAACTAGAGGCTAGCATAGTAAATACGCACGCACGCACGCACGCACGCACACACACACGTGAAGTATCGACGGAACACCTGATTTTCACCTTATACTCCGACTCATGGGTTTTCCCGGGTCTTGAGCAGAATACCGGAGCGGTTTCTTTCAGCCCCCGAATTTCCTATCGCTCCATAATTTCATTCATCCTTCAGGCCGTTAGGTAGGAAGTGTCGGCGATGATGTTTCATGGCGGAGAAAGAGGATGATCTGTGGAAATTTCTCCGTCCCTCGGTTTTCGGCGCCCCCGGGGAGGGAGGAGGCGAGACAAGACCCCGGGCGGCCGGAAACGGAAGTGATGGCACAGCAATGACAGGGTCCTGACAGTCGGGCAGGCAGACAGGGACCTCCGCCCCACACTGTGTGTCTAGGGGCGGTCCATTTACTCCGGCAAGCAGCCGATTGTGGAGTATAGGTACAATATCCTCCCTGGAGCAGTGCCGAGTCCGCTCTGGTAATCAGTTAAAAAAATCTTCACGGCCATGTAAATAATATCGTGCTTCATCCGTAACGCGGATCAATAAAGCGATCATTAATATTATACAATACCCAATTATAGAAATTAACTCTCCTCACATTATCCTCCTTAATTACAGTTATCTTGTAAGGTTTTAATTTTAAAAGTCTAGTAGCATTCCAGCCGAAGTTTCCTGTGCAAACTTTTCAGAGATTTCCTGGACTTCGTTCTAACTTGTCTCCCATGTCAGAATGTTACCTCTGTAAGAACACGGCGATTTACTTTCGTTTTCTTATCAAGAATACGTTCATTTGCATAAATCTATTCACAAGATTACGAACGTGAGGCGCACGAATAGTAGGGAATCTGTATTATAACTTCTCTACAAGAGTTTTGTTGTCACTTAGGAATCATACATGAACATTCTGTGTGCTAAAGTAAAACGGCTTATTGGCATTATAACAGATTAACACACTGTAACACGTGGTCTCCCAACTTATCGACCTCTGTACAGTACAAACTGATTAGTCGGCACACGGAGAGAACAGAATCGGTTAGAAACAGCAATACGTCCACGCGTCAAAACGAAGCCTCTGTAGCAGCGGGCTCCCAATCGTGTCATTCGAGAGAAAACCAGTAGCTTTGATTAGTTTATTTAGAAAATTAATTTTCTTCCATACAGATTATATTTTTATTCTGTTAGTGCAAATTTGCTCTGCTTTTGGGGTCTAAACGGTAGAATACGACGCGATGCGGTGAGATGTAAACAAAATGCAAGTTGTGTATCTTTTATAATAATTACATTATTTATGCCACATAATTTCAAGTTTCCTAAGCCAATGACGAGGCTAACTTCTACGTGAACAGGAAATGAGTAAGCAAAATACACGTTAGTGAATTGGGGAGGGGGGGAAGGTGCTTGCTGTCTTCTTTTCCGGTGTTGCATTTGGAATGATGCATCATCGATTCATTCTTCTTTAATGAAATGACCAGGAATGAATGACACACCTGAAGGTGTTCTAGGAATCCAGAAAGTCATTTTCCTACCTGTTTCACCCGGACACGCTCCAGCACATCACAGTCAAGAGGTAGGCACATGACTGGACATGCATCTCCAGCACGTTGGCTTAGTTTTCGAGGGTCTGTTGAGTGGCCCTCAAGAGATCCAAGTTTACATCGCCCGGAACTTTTTGTGGGGATATTTGAAGGCTATAGTGTATGCAGAGAATATATTTCTGACTAATTTGAGATGTGCTAACGTCATGCCAAAGAGATTTAGTCCTATAATAGAAGCTAGGAGAAAACATCCCAAATTGTATGCAGCTTTATGGATGATATATAGGATGGGTTTTGGGATTTGAACAATGGTTCCACCAACACGGGTAGCCGAGGTCGTTGAGGTACGAAAACGTGAACAGGGGATCTGCTGTTTTTACCAGATTTTCCTCCGTTCTCATAACTGGCAAAAGTCGGGGCGGTACCCTAAAATTATGCCTGAAATGTTTCCTACCCTAATTTTCTTTCCCAATAATCATTATATTTTATGTATCACCAGTGTCACTACCTGTGCAGCCGTACGTAGGGCGTTAAACACTATTAATTTTTTTCTTATGTGCTACATTCACATGACTTTTTCCACCATCTATCGTTTGTATACAAACTATGCTTACTACACCATATTCTCTCTCTTCATTTTAACCTTTGCAGAAATAGCTACATGACACATTTCGTTATAGATACAAAGGGATCAGCGATAGTTAAATCTGTAAGAACTGAACGCTATACTTTTGATAAATTATTGAACAATTTGAATCATTAATAACGGTTACCTGCAAATGGCTTATGCCACAAGAAAAAGTTATTTGAAATAAATCCTGTTTTAAAGAGATATACAGCTTTTTCTGTAGTACGTTTTCATCTTTCGCTTAACGTTTACATTATACAAGATTACCTATACAATTCCTTTCGAATGAAGAGGACTTAACGGGCTATTCCCAGAAAATTCAAGATATAAGTTTTGTATTTATCCGACTTTTCGTTTTTAAGTTATGCTGTTCACATCCACACCCACGCACACACCCACCCACACCCCCCAAACACACGCTGAAATTTCTCTAAAATGTTTTTTTTCATTAAAGGGGCGTCAAAACGTGTATTTTCAGTGAAATCTCGGCATCAAGATGCAGTAGCTTTACCTACTGCCTATGTAGATGGTAGACAAAGTAAACTGGTTCCAGAGCTCCAGTAAAGTATTTTTACTTGTTGCGTTTTAGTTTAGGAAGAAAAAACTGAATTTTACTCACAGAAGATGTCGAAATTTCACTGAAACACAGGTTTAGAGGTTCCTTAGAAAAAAAAGAGCATTATTTTTAAAATGGTGCGCGTGCGCCTGTATAACTCTAAAATGAAAAGTTGAACACCGAACTTCGTATTTAGATTCAAAATCTTTCAAAGAACGCAACACAAAGTATTTAACACGGATATTTTCTCTCAAAAGCAGCTCTATCAATTTTGATTAAATTTCTGTGTGTATGAAATACTGACATGACAAATAAAATGCATATGTTGAACTTTCTTGAGCTACAACCACGAGGGAGACGATCCATAGATCGACCAATGAAGAGAAGCAATAGAACTGCAACAGGCCACTAGGCCTAATAAGTGACAGAAAGATCAAGAGGAAATTACACAGACATCCAAATTTTCGTTGACACTTCCAGACTCGGGGAGGATATCGAATATTCCTGACCAAAGTAAAATTCCTGTCCTTCACTTTGGATTCCAGCGCGAAACCTCTGGATTTGGAGACTATGCTACAGAACTAGATGTGAGGTATGTTTCAGCACAGCACTTGTAATGTTTACGTTTGAAGACGAGGCACTTGCAATGACCCCCTGTATATAGTATATTATCGACAATGACGGAGAACCACTTCCGCCGCCGACGTGAAATAGGGCAAAGGACGCTTTTCTCCGCAATGCCGGCCCGGCCCGGCCCGGCCCATTATGCGGCATGTGCTGTTCTTGTTTAACAAGCTCGCTAGTTTATCGGTTCAGCTGCTACAAGACACAAGAGACTTGTAAACTTGCAACATGCCGAAACATAACATAAATGTAGACCACGCACTCTGTGGAAACATCACAGTAATTTTGTTATTTCATTATTCACATTGTCAAACAACCGCATGCTAAATGATGGTAAAACGTTAAAATATCAGGTGTGGTGGTGGTGTTTTCACATATTTTAAACTGCCACAAATTCAAAGAAACTCACAAGCCTTCTTCACCATTAACACGAATGTCAAGTTTTTCAGCAATTTGCGTCGTTATCCTTCTCATTGGTTGTGATTTAATTCTTATTAACTATGCAGCATTAGGAGTGAAGGATAAACAGACGACATACGCTCAACTCAAAGTAATACGTGTGAGGCGCTACTGTGTTGGGTTGACTCGAAGTGATATAATACAGTGCGTTCCCTCAGCCATCTGGCCGGTAGTCGCGATGCGTGTTCCGTGCGCTATATTCAGTATATCTGTTTATTATTCTCATTATTGATACTGATACCATATTATTACTGATTTTATGTGATTATTACGATATATTAATTACCTATTGAACAAACAAACATAATTATGTTTTATTTTATTAGATGTGGGTCAACAGCACCGCCAGCAATATTTTGTAACATCCAGTTACGGAACTTTACGCGGGCTTCATCATCACGCGGTCGTAATTAATGGACAATAGTCACTCTGTATGGTTTTAATTTCAACAGTTTCGTAGACCTATGTACTGAGATTTTTGAAACACTGACTTGTGCTACACTTCGTAAAGATTTATTCGGAGACTGTTCAAATGCTTCGCCAATTTCATCAAGTTTTTCTTCCGTCAGAACCCTTCGTTTCTTTTTACAACTTACAACATTAAATGATCCCGTTCTCTTCACTTTATTCACTAGATATCTGTTTCTCTACTCGGAACTGGAACACCAGGAAATTTATCGTGAAATTGCCTACACACTGTCTACATGAGTCGGTTTACACATACGCATCATACATAAAAAGTCTTTGATCAAGCGAAAATTTCATTACCATTTCTGAGTTGTAATAATCCGATAATGCAATCGCACACAAATACACACGCGTCTCGCGTCTATACACAAGAAGCAATAACAGCTGACTGAAGCCCGCTGCCACATTTCCGATAAGTGGAAGAGCCCGTGGCCTTGGGTTCATTCAGCGTTGTCGCACAAGACTGCCATACAATTCCCGGCCAGAGCGCTGAGGGACCGCTCTGTAGTAATTGCTGGTTGAGTCGGGTAGTTACGAGGGGGTGTCTCCATATTTTAGTTGCTGCATTTGAAGTTCTCGGGGCCTCGGCTGATGATGATTATTGTTGAGTATGCGATTGGATATGGATGCCTCAAGGGCATGCCTCATAAGAAAACTTAGTAAAAATGAATACACTGAATTTGTAGTATTTACTTTAGCTAAGTTTTAAGTGTAAATGTTGAGATTAATAACAGTAACACTTTACAAAGATTAGTGTATTGATGATTGACGCATTTCCACTGTGCTGGACTTTCAGAGATTACTTTGCACACACAATACTCAGTCGACTTAATTGTTCACTGAAGGTTGTTCACTTTGCGCACACGACATTTCATTGTTTCCTAATACGCACTTAACGCTTAGATCGAAAGTTTTTCTCTGCTACTCTAGTTCCTAGCGGCAGGTGAGTTGACACGAATACTTTAGGCTTGTTACCTTCGCGCACACGATATTTCCGTATTTTACATTTTATACTGAAAAACTGGCGCAGAATGCTTTCGCGGAGTGTCGTAGGTTATGGCCGCAAGTGTGTTCAACAGAAGACTGAATTTGCTTCCCGGACCTTAGCTTATTAGTCTAAGAGTCTGGCGGTTTGAAATTTACTTTGTTTTCTTATTGGTTGCCTAATAGAGCGATTTCTCAAATTTAAGAAATCTGGAGGGGTCTTAGTTCCTTCCTACTGGCTCCTTCAAAGTCACATGTTTTAGGACAATGGCGAAATCCCCCACTTGTGAATTTGTGGGGTGTTCCCCCGCGCCATTCACTTGTGCCTTTCTAGCGTGTACAGTTTACAAAACGTCTTTGCAATTTTTCGAAAGTTTCCCCTCGGCTTTGTGAGACGAGCTCTTGCTAGTAAACTTCGTGTCCAGTAGAAATGTTTTGCATCTTGTACAAGAAAATATATCTAACAGACATATGATTAACACTGTGATTACGCCAAGAATACACAATATTTACATATTTCTTAATAATGGATGATATGGCATTGTTTGCTACATAAAACTGCATCAAATTTAATTGAGGTTTGCGAATGGCTGTTGTCGTGATAATAGTTTCGAGATCGAAGGTTGTTGATAAAGAATTATCTAATTAGAAGCAGAATTTAAAAGCTTAACTAAATTACCTAAGAACAATTATAAGCAAGAGGGGGATTCGGTAAGATAATTAACAATGTCTTTACTTTCACTACCACGTGCATTGTAGGTAGAGAAGCTATTCATCCCAACTAAAAATTCGATACCGAGATTTAAAAGAAATACATGTTTCGAGATCCCCTGAATCTAAAAAACCATTTTTTGAAAAAGGTCCAGTATGTGCATAACTCAAAAACGAAAAGTCGGATAAATAAGGAAGTTGGTACTTAGTTCAGTACCTTCAAAGATGCGACACGAACATCAAGAAAATTGCCCCAACCAAAACTACACTTGACATGAAAGTTTTTTCAAAATTGTTGGCTAACGATTTTTATTAAAATACCGTATATTAAAGATAATTGTGTGAGGTTAATGGGGAAACAATAATGAGTGGCAATGCCCGGCCATACACAGCCAAACAAACTCGAGATCTGATCGCATTTGATTGGGAACAATTCGACCACCCTCCCTACAGTCTGGATTTGCCACAAGCGATTTTGTTTCTTCATCTGAAGAAATTGTTTGGTGGAAAACATTTCAATTACGATGACGTTGTGAAACAAGAAGTGCAGACTTGGCTTTTATCATTCTTTGACGAAGGCATACAATAAGTGGTATGCCGTTACGACAAGTTCCTGAATAAAGGCCGTGACTATGTGGAGAATAGTGTAACGTGTGAGGTAATGGATGATAATAAAGTATTTGGAAAATATTCTTCTGTTATCACTTTCTCTACTACGTATAGTAAGTAGGGGAAGTACTGTATTCCACCCAAAAATTTGATACCGAGATTTCACCGGAAATACATGTTTTGAGACCCCCTGAATCAAACAAAAGCATTTTTGGAAACAAGTCCGTGTGTGTGTCTGTGAACAGCATAACTCAGAAACGAACAGTCGATAAACACCAAACTTGGTATTTAGGTTCAGTATCTTCCAGAGATACGACACGAAGGTTTTCAAGAAAATCCCCCACCCTAGATTATCCTTTACATGGAACATTTTTCAAAAATTTTAATTTTCTCAAAAATGGCTCTAACGATTTTCATTAAAATATCATATGTTTAAGATATTTTCATGACAAATGAAATGTATATCTTGAATTTTCTGGGAATGTCTCCAAAAGTATTCTTCATTGTGAACGACTTTTGCATAACTGGTAAACCATAAGAGATAGACAAAATTTTACTACACAATAAATGTAGATCGCGTTAAATTACACAATTTATGTCACATACTTTTTTTTACTGAGGGAACCATTTTCGAGATATTGCTTGTTATTTCCTTAAATTTTCCAATACTTATACTTTTTCTCAAATGGAAATTTGTTATTCATTTTTTTATGTTCTGGACATGCAAAGAGAATGGAATACTCCACATAGCAACCCGCTCTTAAAAGATTTGACTATCGCTTAAATACTACCATATTCCCCTTGCACCTACAAGAAAATTAGCAATAAGATTAACATCTCGACATCTCGATTAACATGAAGCATATGGAAAATAAGTGTTTGTAAAAATAGTTTGCACAATAGTAGAGAAAGTCATGTGAGTGTAACACATCAGATATTTTTATAAATTATCGGTACTTACTTTAAAAACACGTTTCATACAGCGCTTTTCCTTCACACTGCGGCTAAAGATCTACCGCTGAACTTGGTATTTAGATTCAGTGCCTTCTGAAAATGCGACACGAAGATTTTCAAGAAAATCCCCCCACTCCAAACCACCGTTTACATGGAAAACTTTTCGAAATTTTTCATTTTTTAAAAAATGGTTCTAACGATTTTGATTAAAATACCATATATTAATGCTACTTAAATGACAAATAAAATGTATATACTGAATTTTCTGGAAATACCCTTTGAATTCCTCTTCACTCGGAAGGAATTTTGTATTATCTTGCAGAACTAGTAAACGTTATGCGATAGACGAAAGCGTACTACACAAAAAAATCTGATGTGTTACACTCACATGACTTTCTCTACTCTTGTACAAACTATTTTTACAAACGCTTATTCTCCATATGCTTCATGTTAATCGAGATATCGAGATGTCAATCTTATTGGTAATTTTCATGTAGATGCAAGGGGAATATGCTAGGTTTAAAGCGATAGTCAAATATTTTAACGCTGGTTGCTATGCGGCGCATTCCATTCTCTTTACATGTCCAGGACATAAAAAAACGAATAACGAATTTGAGAAAAGGTATAAGTATTGGAAAATTTAAGGGAATAACAAGCAATATCTCAAAAACGGTTCACTCAACAAAAGAAATGTATATGACATAAATTGTGTATTTTAACGCGATCTACATTGTTTGTGTAGTAAAATTTTGTCTATCTCTTATGGTTTACCAGTTATGCAAAAGTCGTTCACAACGAAGAATACTTTTGGTGACATTCCCAGAAAATTCGAGATATACATTTCATTTCTCATGACAATATCTTAAACATATAATATTTTAATCAAAATCGTTAGAGCCATTTTTGAGAAAATTAAAATTTTCGAAAAATGTTCCATGTAAAGGGTAGTCTGGGGTGGGGGGATTTTCTTGAAAACCTTCGTGTCGCATCTCTGGAAGATACTGAACCTAAATACCAAGTTTGGTGTTTATCTGACTGTTCGTTTCTGAGTTATGCTGTTCACAGACACACAGACACACAGACAGGCACACAGACACACAGACAGACACACACACGGACATGTTTCCAAAAATGTTTTTTTCTGAATTCAGGGGGTCTCAAAACATGTATTTCCGGTGAAATCTCGGTATCGAATTTTTGGGTGGAATGCAATACTTCCCCTACTTACTATACGTAGTAGAGAAAGTAAAAAATGTAGATCTCTTTAAAACAACTTAATAACTTTTTTGTGCCATCAGCCATTTCCGAGATATTCGTTATTAATGGATCGAATTGTTCATTCAGCTGTTTCTGGATTGCATGGAAACAGTATGGAATTTTAAGGCCAGCATATAGCGTCCATTTCTTAAACATTCGACTATCGCTGTTATCTTTGTATTTATAACGAGATGTGTAATGTAGCTATTTTTGCAAAGGTTTATTTGGATTAAAATGAAATAGATAGAAAAATAAACTTTCGTAAGAATAATTTGTATATCCAGTAATAAACGATAGAGGGTAGAGAAAGTTATGTCAATCAGAAACATTTTGTGCATTTTTCTTATACCTACAACGAAATGTGTAAATGTGTAATGAAAGTTTATCATCAGTAACAATAAGTGGATAGAAATATACGTTTTTGTAAGAACAAGTAGAGAAAGTCATGTGAATGCAACGCTTCAGTCACACAGCCGTTATATGTACACGTCGTCTCATAAATCAGCACTTAGTCTAGCAGTCTCTTGAAGAGAGTGGAACGTGATATACGATATTTGACATAATTAGCGAACAAGACAGACGTACCGAGATAAAAAGCAATTATCTGCTGCGAAGGCCGAGAAGTTCCCAGCAGGCCTGTTCTATAGGCAAACAGCAAAGTGCTCGTCTGGATGTGAAAGCTCTATGCGTCCCAGGAGTAATTCACCTCGCTATACAAATATACGGCGCTATTCCGACGTCGTTTAACTCACCTCCCTTGAAAACTATGTCCTCAAAGTTTGGGTTCCGACCCACCGGGCTGCCTCCCTTTAAATTACGATTTCATTTGCTTTCTCCAAACCATTGATTAACGGCAACAGCGAGCGAGAGAAGTGTGCACAATTTACTGGTGTGCAAAAGAGCCCAATTGTAGAGCGGGCGAACAAAAAATATCACGTACAATCTCGGCAACTTACCGAAATGAAACTTCCCCCTCCTTGGTGATAATGAAAACTCGCCCTGACACCTGCTGACATTTACAGCTGAGATCTTATTACGCGTTTTGAAAGATGCTGACATTAATTCCTAGCGACGCCGACTCCAAGTTCCCCTTTGAGACAGCGGTTTCTGAACGTTTCACAAAAAACTCTGATGTGTTACAAACGCTTATTCTCCATATGCTTCATGTTAATTGAGATGTTAATCTTATTGATTATTTTCTTGTAGATGCAAGGGGACTATGGTAGGCTTTAAGCGAGTCAAATATTTTAAGAGCTGGTTGCTATGTGGAGTATTCTATTCTCTTTGCATTACCAGGACAAGAAAAACAAATGAATAACGAATTTCCATTTGAGAAAAAGTGTAAGTATTGCAAAATTTAAGGGAATAACAAGCAGTATCTCTAAAATGGTTCACTCAACAAAAAAATGTATATGACATAAATTGTGTATTTTAACGCGATCTACATTTTGTGTGTAGTAAAATTTTGTCTATCTCTTATGGTTTACCAGTTATGAAAAAGTCGTTCATAACGAAGAATACTTTTGGAGACATTCCCAGAAAATTCGAGATATACATTTTATTTGTCATGACATTATCTTAAACATATGATATTTTAATCAAAATCGTTAGAGCCGTTTTTGAGAAAATTAAAATTTTCGAAAAATGTTCCATGTAAAGGGTAGTCTGGGGTGGGGGGATTTTCTTGAAAACCTTCGTGTCGCATCTCTGAAAGATACTGAACCTAAATACCAAGTTTGGTGTTTATCCGACTGTTCGTTTCCGAATTATGCTGTACACAGGCAGCACGCACGCACGCACGCACGCACGCACGCACACGGACATGTTTCCAAAAATAGTTTTTTACATTCAGGAGGCCTCAAAAAATGTTTTTCCGGTGAAATCTCGGTATCGAATTTTTGGGTGGAATGCAATACTTCCCCTACTTACTACACGTAGTAGAGAAAGTAAAAATATGATATTACATTCACAGGTCTTTCTGTACTCATTCTTCCACAAACACTTATTTTCTTACCTACTTCATAATCGAGATAAACGTCTGCATAAATTGTTTTATTTCACTCTTCGTGAAATATAGTCAAATGCAGTGAACCTAAACTTCTCTTAAAAGCTAAAGTTCAAAGTCCATAGTCCACCACAAGTGGAGCAGCACGAGTGGAAATGAAAGGGAAGGGAAACTTCTTTCATCCCCTCTCTCTGTAAAGTTGGACATCCATGGTCAAATGTTTAAGAATGAGTTACTATATATGCTGGCTTTGGAATTCCACACTTTGTATAACATCACGAGAAAAACAAAACGAATGGCGACTTAGCACTTCAAAAAAGTATAAATAAATAATTTGAAATTTCAGAACAGCAATAAAGAATGCCTCGGAAATAATTATTGCCCTAAAATTATTTGAAAACTTCTGTCTTTTAGCCAGAACTACATTTTCTTTGTCGTAATTTTTGTCGGTCTCGTATGGTTTACTATGAACATCATTCTTTAATTTATGTACTACGTATAGTAAGTAGAGAAAGTACATATTCCATTACACGCAAAATTGGATACCGAGATGTCACCCTCAACTCCCAAAAAATTATTTTTAGAAAAATGTCCGCGTGTGTGTCTCTTCAACACCGTAACTCAAAAATGTAAAGTCGAATAAATACCAAACACGGTATTTAGATTCAGCATCTTCCAAAGGTGCGACATAAATATTTTCAAGAAAATCCCACCCTCTACTTCAAACTACCCTTTATATGGAACATTTTTCGAAACTCTTGATTTTCTAAGAAGTGCCTCTAATGATTTTGATTAAAATACCACCTATTAAATATATTTACATGAAAAACAAAATGTATATATTGAATTTTCTGGGAATAACCCGTGAAGGCTTCTTCATTCAGAAGGAAACCTTGTATAATCTTGTTTTTTGTGGCATCAGCCATTTTCGAGATATCTGTTATTAATGTCTCGAATTGTTCAATACTTAACCATTCTTTAAGTCCTGTCGATTTTCTGCTTTTTCTTGGACTGCATGGAAACTGTATGGAATTTTAAGGTCAGCATATAGCGTCCAGGTGTTAAACATTTGACTAACGCTGTTCTCTTTGTATTCTAACGAAATGTGTAATGTAGCTATTTCTGTAAAGGTTGATCTTGATTAAAATGAAGAGATAGGAAAATATTTCTTCATAAGAATAATTTGTATACTCACTAATAAGCGATAGAGGGTAGAGAACGTTGTGAATGTAACACATCACCTTTTTTTCCTAAAGTAGTGCTCAACGCCCTTCTTACTACATATGGCACCACAGGCGGTGGACACCGATGATACATGAAATGGTAGGTAATTGGGAAAGAAACCTTGCAGGCCTTTTAGGGCACCTGCCTGCCATTTGTCAGTTTTGAGAACAGAGGAAAACCTGGAAAAAGCCTTAGTCAGGGAGGACGGGCCTGGCGGGATTTACACCACGGACCTTCCCGTTCACGAGTCTCTACCTTAATGGACAGCCATTTAATTCTAATTGGTGGGAAAAGTATAAGATTGTATCAGACTAAAGCCCCTGACAGAGTGCTTCCAGGAGAGAGGGGTGCGGCGAGAGGAGACAGAGGGCGGCCGGACCAGGAAGGACGACAGGGTAGACGGCAGAGGCTCTACCTTTTATAGATTAAAACTCCCCGAGTGATAGCTTGTGCAAACGGTTCCCCTGCCCCTTTTGGGCTTGCACATGCCCTGGTGGACCCAAGATTCTGAGACCACCCCCATACTGGGAGACGAAGGTTTACATACAACATCCTTTTCCCCTGCTATGCAACGCCGAGAATCTTGCCGTCATCTGCAACCCTGAAAAAGACCAAGCAGATGAAAGGTAGAGTGGAATGATAATGGAGGTGAAATGAGGGACAGGAAATTCGGGAGATCTAATGAACCTTCACGAAAAACCCTCGGTCAGGAAGGTCGGCCACGGAAATCGAACCCACGACCTCCCGAATGCGGGTCATAGACCTTACCGCATGAGCCATCTCGCTCGTTGTTCGAGTCTAACGATTTTCACACCTCTGTGACTTAGTGCATTTTTCCAATCAGTCATTCATTTGTTCACCCTATATGTAATGACTCGACTATGCCACATTCATCACGATACAATAATGCTAACATTTTTGCAATCCACTTAGCCGGAATATCGTTGCCCTGGGGAGCAAAAGCCTAAAAGCCGGTAGAATACAGAATGTAATAATCCCCAAGCGCTGCAAGTATGGTCCCACTGGGATCGCTGCTGTAAATGCCCCTACAGCCTGCCCTCCTAACATCGGTAGCATTCAGCGCCCACCCCTCCAGGGCTGGGGCAAGTATAAAGAATTAACAGCATATTATCGAACGGGAAATTTCCTGAAAAAAACCGCCACTTAAATACAATTACCAGTTTTCAAATGCATTCACTCGCACGATATAGCTCTGCCCAAACCACGTTCAAATGAAAACTAATATCTGATGAACCAGCTGGTGTTTCGTTATTACATTCTCTACCGCCCACCTAAGGTATGCAGAGGGGAATATTGAATGCCCCACACAAGTTTGGCATCGACATTTCACGGGAAATGTATGTTTGAGGTTCTTTAACACGAGTTAATGCGATGAGAGAGGAAACTTTATGGATGTCAAAAACGTCTAAAAATGGTTTTGTTTTCGCTTAAATGTAGAGTTGAGAATCTCTGCTGAAACATGCCTATCTTATAGAAGCCTACGTTTAAAATTTCAGAATATAATTATCACTTAAAACTGGAAAAATTTACGAATACATGAACGATTTACATTTTTTTTAAAGCCGAGAAGTCATTTAGAATGTAAAATATTTATTTGTATTATACACCAGAAGAACCCGAAGATTCGAGTGCATTATTGCCCTAAATGGGGGATGCTCTTGTGCCTCCTCTCTCTTTCCCTTTCTTCCTCCCCCCTTTTCACTCTCCCCTCCATCAACCTCAAACTCTCACGACTTTGTGTAACTTGCATGTCGTGATGTTTTGAAATCGATAATAATATTGCACTTTCTGTGGAGATATTATTTTAAGTGCATTTAGTAGAGAATTTTTTTGTGTAACCCCTGAAATTTCGGTGGAAATGTGTTTTGATGTTTTCGAAGAAAAGCATCCAGAATTATCGAGGCTTTTACCGAACTTATTCATAGAGTTTTTAAGGTTTTACGACTTCACGAATTCTTTTCTGGTAATACGTAGACAATGTTGTCAGTATATAAACGTTTCTCTACTAATACCTTATAAAATAATTTCCTAAACATCACGCATGAAAAAACTGAAAAATCAATGCGGTTTTCCAAATACAAAAGTAACAAAATCAAAAGTGTGGATAAACGCCAGGTCACGTAAAATAATTGTTCCTGCAAACAAAAAATAAGAATTTTAACTGCATTAATTTGGTTGCTAGAATTCTTTCGGTGTAGATTTTTAAAATTTATTTCAAAGAAGTATGAAACATCTGGCCGACATCTACAGCCGAGCACACGGATCCAGAATACAATCATATATATATATATATATATATATATATATATATAAATGATACGCATCAGAATAAATGAAATTACAAATTACAATGCTACTAAAAACAAAAAAGAAACAATGCGAAAACCAAAATAGTACTTTGCAGAATTACTGTACATCAATAGTACTTACGAAAAATTGATATAACTTCTTAAATATTCAGTTTAACGAAATTTTATTAATAACGAAGCTTATAAAAACGTTATTCGGAACATAGCATTATACAAAAACTAAAAATAAGCAATATATTTCAAATTTCCAATTTTGTGCTTCATTAGAACTTATTTTCCTCTAAGGGATTACCCTCCTCTTTGTAAGACTTACAAGCAAGCCTTGGGTCAGTAGCTTGTCGAGGAGCCAGCAAACTCTGGATCATAGCATATCCAAGATGGATGATCAGCCCAATGCCTGTCGGGTTACTAGCAAACTCTGGATCATAACATATCCAAGATGGATGATCAGTGAAGCCGAGGTCGTTTTGGCACCGGCTTGTGAACAGGATAGTCCTCGTTTACTGAGGTAGTTTTTTAAGCTTGCCCGCAGTCCTCATAACTAGCAAATACTGGGGAGGCACTCTAACCTTAGGCCTGCAATGTTTCCTTCCCAAATTAGCTTTACTAGTTATCATTTCACGTATCTTCAGTGTGCACCGCCTGTGGTGCCCTATGTAGTAAGAACGGCTATTTAACACTACTAAAAAAATAAAAACCCAGACACGCTCAAAAATGGCTTGTTTTATTACATACCTATGTATAGTGCCGTTTTTACTTTCTCTACCACGTAGCTAGTAGGTAGAGGCATTCGATATTGTGAATCCACCTGAAATACATGTTTTGAGGCCCCTGAATAAAAATAGTTTTTAGAAAAAGGTCCGTGTGTGTGTGTGTTGACAGCATAACGAAAACGAAAAGTCGGATAAACACCAAACGTGATATTTTAGTTCAATATCTTCCAAAGTTGCCGCACGAAGATATTTCAAGGAAATTCATCCACCCCGAACTATCCTTTACATGGAACACTTAGAGTTACAAATTTTTGATTTTCTAAAAAAAGGCTCTGCGAATGTATACCATATATTAAATATATTTTCACGACAAAATATTTATCTTGAATGTTCTGGGAATAGCCTTTGAAGTACTCTTCATTCAGAAGTAATTTTGTATAATCTTGTGTAACTCATTGACGTTAAGCGATAAACCAAAATGTACATCTACATATGAAATGTATATCTCTTTAAAGCATACAATTGAGTCAGGTTTTTCTTCTTCCACGAAGTCATAAAATGTATACATCCGCTGAAAGGACAATACTGAATTTTTTCAATCCATTACGGTACTTTCACGAGTGGTGTAAAAAGCAATATTGTCAAAACTGCGAAGTATGTCGTGTATTAGCTTACAGCTGCAGATGCTACAAGCTATAGCATGGAAAATGCAATTAAGGGAAGCCAATCTGAACGAAAAAACGCTAGTCTGCAAATTAACAGCAGCAAAAAGAGGTTGCGTAGAATGCCTGGAAAATGGAAACGCCTTTTCTTCAGAGATATACGAATGATGCCTTTAGTTAATTAAAACGAGGCACTCATCGTATCTCACTCTCTTAATCTCAACTTAATTAATACAAGCGTAACGTGAAAGAAGACGCAAGTCCGTGCTTTGTGTGCTAATTCTATCAACAGTGCCAATACTCTCGGCTTTAAAAAAATGGTAACCTTCAACGCCTGGTTTATTAAATCTTCTGTTTATTTGTGCACGCTGCTATCAGCACGTCAAGTCTTATGGGGAAAAATAATATAGCAAGAACCCAACGAGACAGCTCCACGGTAGCGTATGAGGTTTGCATTAGGGAGGTCCTGGGTTCGATTTCCGTTGACCTCCTCTTGACTTTGGGTTTTTTCGTGGTTTTCCCTGGTCGGTAGGCGAGTGCTGGAGTGGTTCCTCATCTACCACGACTTACTTTGCATCATATCCTTTTTTATTCCGTTTCCTTCTCTTCCTTGAAGTGTTCAAATAAATTGAGTTGTATTTATGGATGCTCCTTAACTGCTATGGTGGTTAGCCTCCCATTCTATATTGGGCATGAAAGACCGGTAATTTTGCTCAGAGGCCTCTTTATCAGGCTTGAGGTTCTTTTACGTGCCCTAAATCTACGAAACGAGATCACCGGCTTTACTTCACTTCCGAACGAAGCCATGCTAAGAATTTTAACGCCCGAGAAAAGTCATCGCTCTCCGCCGGATTTGAACCCGCGACCTCGGGACTAGAGGCTAGTATGGTACCACTAGACCATGGAGGACGAGTCCTTTAGATGTGCTTCTAGGTTTCGTGGTGTGTGGAGGTACCGGATGATGGCACGGAATTTTGTTCAAAGGAAAGGGCACTCCCCGTGGACACTAGAAGGCTGCTTGGTTGGTGGGTCGTTTATCGCCCTTTATAGCCAGCTCCAGAAGTAGGACGTATCTTCAAGCCTGGAACTCTTAGGGACTTCCGCGCGTCTCTGTGGCCTGTAGGCTCCTGTGATTCCTTCACTTCATCCCTTTCTCCTGGGGGATGGCAACCCAATAGATCTATGTAGGTTGCAGTATGTGAGGTGTTCCCCTCCGTTGTGTAACGTATACGTATACCTATACACTGAGGAAGATACCTCAGTCTGTGACTGGCATTCGGTCGCGGGTTCAAATTCCGTTTACCGACCAATCTGAGTTTTCTTCGTTGTTCCTCTCAATACCATGACGCAAAGTTTTATTTACAGCAGTTCCCCACACTGTGCTCCGCGAAACATTAGTGTTCCATCAGGTATGTGGAAGTTTTCATGATGGGCTTAATGGCCTTACAAATTCCTTTAAGCTTAGATAAAAAAAATGTTACATTCACATCACTTTCTCTACCCTCTATCGCGTATTAATGAGTATACAAATTATTCTTAAGAGAGCCGCTTATTTTCCTATCTACAACTCCATTTTTAATCGAGATAAACCTTTCCAGAAATAGCTACATTACACATTTCGTTATAGATACAAAGAGAACAGCGATAGTCAAATGTTTAACAACTGGACGCTATATGCTGGCCTTAAAATTCCATACTGTTTCCATGACATCGCGAGAAACAACTGAATGTTGACAGCACTTTAAAACAATGACCACGTAATGAACAATTTGAACCATTAATAACGGATATCTCAAAAATGGCTTGTGCCACAAAAACATGTTTTACATAAATTATGTGTTTTAAAGAGATCTACAATTTTTTGTGTAGTACGTTTTCGTCTATCCTTAACGTTTTCCATTTATACAAGATTATACAAAGTTCCTTCCTCATGAAGACCTCTTCAGAGGCTATTCGCAGTAAATTCAAGATACAGTTACGTTTTATATTTCGTGGAAATATCCTTAATATTTTTCGAAACTTCTGATTTTCTAAAAAATGGCTCTAACGAGTTTAATTAAAATATCATATATTAAAGATAATTACGTTACAAATAAAATGTACACCTTGAATTTCCTGAGAATAGCCTGTGGATTCCACTACATTTGAAAGCAATTTTGTATAATCTTGTATAACTGGTATATGTTAAGCGATAGACGAAAACACAGTACACAAAAAATGTAGATCTCTTTAAAAAACAGAATTTATTCCAAATAACGTTTTTTGTGGTATAAGGTAATTCCAAGATGTTCTTATTAATGGCTCGATTTGTTCAATACTTCATCAAGTCCTGTCGATTTTCAATTGTTTTTTGTGATGTCATGGAAACAGTATGGAATTTTAAAGGCCAATATATAGCGTCCAGTTCTTAAACATTTGACTATCGCTGTTCCCTTTGTATCTATAATGAAATGTGTAATGTAGCTATTTTTGCAAAGGTGTATCTGGAATAAAACGAAGTAGATAAAAAAATAAACCTCCATAAGAATTATTTATATACCTACTAATAAACAATAGAGGATAGAGAAAGTTACGTGAATATAAGAGACAAGATTTTTCTGTAATAGAAAAGCAGATTACTTTTTACCGAGCTTCCCAAAATCCGAAACTTTTTAAAACTGCGAATAACTATTAACTAAGTAATTTCAAGATCAATAATGTAGGAATTGCACAATACGCAGAAAACGTGCAAAAATAGGTAAATCGAACTGCTTTATCGCATATATGATAATTAATCTGCGGAGATTTATGCCATTCCTGTTTTGTTGTTTATCTAACGTGTATTAAATGCTTCGTCATAAAGGATAAGCCCTCTTGCAGTTAATACTACAACTTGTGTTATTCTGTTAGGCTGTATATAGGTATATGATATCTAGAAACTTGAATTACCTACCCAAACCGACCCTTGAGTGTTTATTGCAGTTTCACTGATAAATACCGGGTTTATATGCTTGCAGAGCAAAACCGATGCTCGAAACCTACACCAGGCTAGGTATTAGGTTTTTATAATCCATTAAAGAGCATTAGCTGCTCGTCATTATCCTACCCCTACAAACCCTTGTGACTATGTGCAGTTTTCGATAGTGATATGACATTCAAGAGGAATAACACGAGCATAATTGCTTGTGAAGTGATATACAGAGAGAGCCAATGAACTAAGAACTGGCTGCGCGATGTTTTTTCAATGGGGTGTGGACACTTGATTTCGCATTGCTGCTGCAATGAAGGTTACGCTACTGTCGCGACTTTAATCTGCTCTGGCTCTGCAACATTGACAGTGATATGGTGTAGTTCAGTTATTACGAGTTATTTATTATTTTGTCCTGTATTTAATCACAACTGTATTATCGCTCAGTATGTGTTTTCTACTGCACAGTGTGTATTTATTTGGGATTAGTATGTGTTAACGCAATCAGCTCCTCAAGTGAAGATACGATTTACACAAAGATTTCTGGATGTTAAAGTTTCAGGTCATACAACAATCCTGCACTTTATATTAAATATCAGGCCACAGGAAGTGTTCAGTCGAAGAAAGCTAAAAGACAGCGTAGGGTTCTTACCGAAGAAACATTAGACGACATCGGTCATCGTTTGGAAGACTTCCTCCTAAAACTCGAATGAACAGTTGGCGCTCCTACATACGTGAATACAATTTTGACCCCTCTTTTTAGAGAATTAACAGGCAGGAGGCGTAATTTTGCCTTTTTTTCCAACCATACTCTGGCACAGCCCATCTCTGGGGTAAATTAAAACATAAAATTACAAGACAAACCCACATACCTTGGAAGAATTAAAACAAAATAACTGCCAGGAAACTGCCAACATTTCTCAATGTGAACTACGGTGAGTGATGGATAGTTTCCTAAAGGGGTGCCAAAATGTATGGACATCAACGGTGGCCAGTTTCAGCACCTCCTTTTATAAAGTTGGTAATTAAAGCCTTTAAAAGCAGTTTTAAAAATGTTGCATGGTTACATCCGCGTCATTCTATGATAGCCGCCGACGGCGACGAGCGCCGATAACGCGAACTGGAAAAACACCGCGCAACCGGTTCTTAGTTTATTGCTCTCCCGGTACTTAGGAAAGTAAACAATAAAACACCTGATAAAATTAGAAGATATTTACTGCGCCTTCAGGTAATAGTCACCCACGATATGAGTGCGTTCGGTGGGAAGAGGAGGTAATACATTTATGGAACAAGTGGGAAGTGCTTCGGAAGGACAGTCAGGTAAAGAAAACATCCACAGTTGCATATACTAGAGAGGCTGAGGCGTGCAAATGTAATACTGTTCTTATTGTGCAACTATATATTCCCCTATCGCCTTTTCCATCGCTTCCCTCTGATCCTCAGACCTTGATGACGTCACGCATTGTCAACAAAAGCAGTGGCGACTTCCTCCAAGTGCACACATATCGTGGCCAGCTTTATTTCATCTGTAAATGTCTGATGTTTAGTCTGGCCGGGCATCTTCGTGGTATGAAGGAACGTAATGCCATTCTGTGTATAACAGAAATGTGTACTGACAACAAAAATGTTACATTTACCTGACTTTCACTTTTTAGTGTGGATAAAAACTATTCTTACGTAGGCTCATTTTTATATCTGCTTCAGTTTAATCGAGATAACCTTTCCGGAAATAGATGCTTACAAATTTCGTTATAGATGCAAAGGAACAGCGACAGTCAAATGTTTAAGAATTGGACGCTATATGCTGGCCTTAAAATTCCGTACTGTTTCCATGACATCGCGAGAAACAACTGAAAATCGACAGGACTTTAAAACAATGTCTAGGTATTGAACAATTCGAGCCATTAATAACGGATATTTGGGAAATGGCTGATACCACAAAAAATATTTGAAATAATTTGTGTGTTTTAAAGACGACTACATTTTTTTGTGTAGTGGACTTCACAAGCTATTCCTAGAAAATTCAAGATGTACATTTAATTTTTCATGTAAATGTCTTTAATGTGTGCTATTTCGAGCCAGGTTGTGCCGCGGTAAGGTGTGCGTCTCGCATTCGGGGATCCCGGGTTCGATACCAGGCGAGCGCTCACTCTGAGCCATGGATTTTTCGTGGTTTTCCCCGGGGTCAGCAGGCGAATGCTGGGATGGTTTATTCTCTACCACGATTTCTTTCCATCATTTCCTTTTCATTCTGTTTCCTTCTCATCTTTCAGGTGTACTTCTAGGTATGTAGAAGTAATAAAATTTTAAAGTAAGGTAAAATAAATTAAGACTAAAGAAATAAATTACACACAAGTGCATAAACTCGTAGAAATGTAAAATAAGGAATATATTCCTACTGGTTACCAGTACGTTTTTTACCGGATACCGAGAGATAATATTAGATCCAGTATAAATAGTTTAGTTAGGGGTAGTAGCTGGTTTTCAGTTACTTATTTTTGCTGGCTTTTGTTTTTATTTACTTATAAGTTAAATCTGTAAAATGATAATATATACTGAGGTAGTATTTTTATCACCTATATGATATCAGTCTAATTATATAATATAAAATATAATAGCAGCCCGCCTTAAAGCAATATGTGTATAGTATAATATATAAAAAGTGTATATTACAGTCATTGTATTATGTTTATTTTATTATGTATATGCATAAAATGTTATGTGAATGTATTGCGTAGTTTAACAATGTAGGAGCTGTGAGAATAGAAGCAAGCTGCCTTCCGTAGCAAACAGAATTATAAAGTAGAAGCCGAAAAGTTGCTAACAATAAGGTAACCTTGAGACAACAATAAACTAGAAAGTTTAAAAAGGCTACTAATAATTCTTGGAACCATAATAATGTAATATTTAAAACAGTTTATAAATAGCCAATCAACAACTAGAAAAGCTTTAAGTTATATAAAAGTATTCTATTGGAGTAGGCTTAGCCAATCAGATACTAGAAATAGAAAAAAATATACAAATTCAAGCAGTAGACACTACAAGAAAGTGTACCCAAGCAGTTTCGGTACGTACGGGTTCAGTGTGAGACCTGAAAATTCATTGCGGAGAGAATAATATAAAGTTTACGTGTTAAAAAGTGCAAACACCAATAATCTCACAGCTCTACAGTAGGAAACACCACTGAAGTGTTATTTGATCGTGTAAAGGATTAATAAAAAAAAAGAAATACAATTACAATTTGTATAAGCCTTGTTCTTTAGCCGTACCAGCCCTGATAAGAGATACGTGTTCTGCAAATTACTACTGACGCAGCCGAGTTATACATATACAATATTTAAATAAATAACATTAAAATAGTTATTACACATAAAGTAAAAGTGGGGCGAAGGCCACCGGAAAGTTTGCACCGTATGTGGGGGCGAACACTCCAAGAAAAAATCTCCCGCAAATTGGTATCCATTACATGCGTGGTCTAAAACAGCTTCAAATTGGTGCCTAAACGTGGTGCAACCGCAACAACAATTAAACCCTTTCAATATGATGTTTTTGGTAAATGTGGAATAAAGGATAAAGGTTTGCAATGCACGTCCCGTGTAGGGACGGAGTATTTCAGATTTTTATTTATTTATTGTACTTCTAGGTTTCCTGGTGTATGGTGGTGCCGGACAAATGGCGCGAATGCATGCTCAATGGAAAGAGTACTCCATATGGACACCAAAGGGTTGCTTGATTGGTGGGTCATAATTCGTTCTCTCTCGGCGGTTCCAGCAGTGGGACGGTCTTCCACGCATCCCTGTGGCCTCTCTGCCTAAAGCCTGTAGCCTCTTTGGTTCCTTCAGCTCATCGCTACCTCCTGGGGGGGTGGTAGTCACAATAGATCTGTACAGGTCGCAGCGCGCGAGGTGTCCCCGTAGTGTTTTTTAGAAAATAAAAAATGTTGAAAAATATTTCGTGTAAAGGGTAGTTTGGGGTTGGGGATTATCTTGAAAATCTTCGTGTCCTATCTTGGGAGACACGGAAATAAATACCAAGTTAAATACCAAACATATATTTCCGACGAAATCTCGATATCGAATTTTTGGGTGCAGTGCAACACCACCTCTACTCATTATGTACGTGGTAGAGAAAGTAAAAGTTTGGCTCTCAGGAGCAAGAACGATGAGACCACACGATTAACCATCTTGGTTCGTGACTTTGTTGGGAAATGGATTTGAATAGGGAAGGAAGCATATTGATCGGTGTATTTATATTTGACCTGGTTGAGCGCTGCAGGTGATCGATACCAGAGGTCCGGGGTGCAGTATATCAAACTCTGTGTGAGGACCGGGAATTGGCTCGCTCCTCCTCCCCACCTCAGCTTTGAATTATGACTGAATTCAAAAGATTTAGAGTTCCCTGGGTACCTGTGCACTTGCAATTGGAATACGTAAGGGTGATATATCGACAGGACACACTTCGCACCGTAATGTAATCGCTCGTCGTCAATGTCTTACTCAATCAATATGCACAAGCCTTGGCGAACATTTTATGCTTACGGAATCCTCATTGCGAACTTTATAAAAAAAATCCGATGTGCTGCATTCACATAATCTTCTCCACTTACTCTTCTATACACTGTTCTTGCAAAAGTTTATTCTCCTATCTGCTTCTTGCTAATCGAGATAAGCTTTCATCACATATTTCGTTGTGGGTATAACAAGAATACAGTAGGCTAAAGTGAAAGTCAACCCTTATGGCTATGTGTTGGCTTTAAAATTCCATACTCTTTGCCTAGCCACAAGAAAAAAACTGTAACGTTCTTGCAAGGCCGATTCAGAAGTAGTCGATGCATAGAAGTCACAATTACTTAAAAAATAAATAAACTAGGAAAGTAACATTCTGGGCCCATTATAGAATGCATTGGAAATAAAGCATTTCCCCAGAGTAATAATTGTTTTCGCACTACCAAAGCTTAAGGAATTGAACAAGGAACAATCCATACAGCCCCAAAGGTACTGAATATATTAACACTCAAACGTAGAAACAGAGATATGTTACCATTGAAGCAGATTGAACTTGAATTTGAATTTATTCTTCTCACACAACATTTGCCATTTCGAAATCTAAATTTAACACGGAATAATATGATATAAACTCGCTTCCGTGAGATATTAAATGCCGCTCCACATACTACAAGAATTTAGAAATTTTACTTACGCCAAAAGTAAATGATATAGATAATTTAGATAAGGCCGAAAAGTGTGGAGACGGCCGCTCCCAGACACCAAGCTCAATATAAGTCCTTCTTCGTTGGTCGCCGAGAACTAACTTTTTCTCCCTTGAGGGTCGCTCGGGGTACGCACTGGCAAGGCCAGGTGATGGTGACGTGGAGCCAACATTAGCGCTACCTATACTGGCGGAGAGGATACAACCTGGCGAGCGCTGTGGAAGCCTGGTGCAGCCGGCGTAATAAGAAGCAGAGGCCAAATTGTAGCTCATCATTGCAGGTACAAAAGAACTACGGCCATCTCTGCGAAACAATCACTCGGTGAAAGAAAGAGCTACCACTGGCTCAAAACCTATAACAGATATTTTGGAAATAGTTAACGCCACAGAAAATAGTTGACATAAGTTGTATGCTTTAACGAGATTTACTTTTTTGTGTAATAAGATTTTGTCTGTCTCTTATTGTTTATCGTTATATAAGTCAATTAGAATGAAGAGCACTTCATTGACTATTCCTAGAAAACTCAAAATATACGTTTCATTTGCCATGTAAATATCTTAAACATCCGGTATTTTAATCAAAATATTTAGAGTTATTTTTGAGAAAATAAAACATGACAAAATTTCCATATAAAGGGTACTTTGGGATGGAGGGGTTTTGCTGAAAATCTTTGTGAGGCACCTTTGGAATATATTGAACTGAAATAACAAGTTTGGTATTTATCGTACTTTCGTTTTAGAGTTACGCACACCTTTTTTCTAAAATGACTTTTTGGGTACAGAGGTCTCAAAACTTGTCTTTCTGGTAAAATATTGACATGGAATTTTAGGGTGGAATTAAGTATTTCCTCTAATTCTGTATGTAGTAGAGAAAGTAAAAAAGTGCTTTTTTTAATTCAGCTAGTCTCAAAATTTATATTTCCAATGAAACTGGTGTCGAATGTTTGGGTGGAATGGAATACTTCCTCTCCTTACTATAGATAAGTAGCAAAGGAAGTAAAAATAAGTTTCCTGTGGTTACTGTCACGTTATAATTCACATAATAGCGAGTGAGTTACAGAAATTCCCTTTGTTTAACTTAAAGAATAATAATTGGCACACAATTTTGGAATGCGAAGCAACTAAGATGCTCAGGGAAATGATAGGTAAAAATTAATTTACCCAAAAAAAGTTCAAAGAGAAAAACTAATTTACCCAAAAAAAGTTCAAAGAGAAAAGTTTAAGAATATAAAGTATACAAAATGTAAGGAGAATGGGAAAGTTTTGGGGCAAAGCAACAGCCAAATGCCTGAGGAAAGTTAGCATGTGCAGGGTGAATAAAGTTAAATAATAGTAGGTAAGGGTTGCCTAATGAGTAATGTCCCATATTTTTTTATAAAAAATCATTTATTTCACAAACACACAATTTACACATTTGAAAGAATGCTTTCCTTACATACTCTCCTTCTAATTCAATAGCCTTCCTTCAGCGAGACACAAGGACGTGTGCGCCCTGTTGGTACTAATGCTTGGTCTGGTTACAGAGCCAGATTTCCACTGCACAAATCACATCCTCGTCGTCCTAAAAATGTATAGGCCATTAAAGGATGCCCTTTCTGGAAGACAAGTAGAAGTCCGAGCAGGCAGGTTACGCTGTATGGACTACTGTCCAACCAGTTTTGCGATTTGTTCAGACGTCCTTAAACTTGTGTGAAGACAAGCGTCTCCTGGTTTTTTTATAGCGCTGAAGTCGCTGGAAGCGCCTCTTGAATGTGGCTAATGTGTTTCTGAATTAATGATGCTGCCCTTTGACATCACATTTACGAGAATCACAGTCCCAAGTTTAAGGATGCCTGAACAAATCGCAAACCTGGTTGGACTGTAGTATCCAATCCACCATACATCCTGAGGCAGTATTTTATATCACAACACTGTGAATGCCAGAATGATTGTAGTGTAAACTAACATTATTGTATGACAATGATTTTAGAGGTTTGTTAGCCATAAGCATTGTTAGGAAATAAGTTTACACGGCCTCACTGAAACTGACAATAGAGTGGGTAACAATGAAGCGAGGGGGTGAGTTGTGTATCACTAAGAAGAGACAAACAAATGACGTCAGAGTAGCGTGCCTTTCTTTAGAAATGGAGGGAATATCTTCCCTAGAGCATATGTGTTTGTAATTATGATTGGCTGACAAAATAGACGCTAATGTTGGCGCGATTTGGTAACCAATAGCAGCTCTATTACAATGTTTAGGCATATCGGGGTGAGGGAGTATAAATTCTTGAGCCAAAAGCAAGTATCGCGCAGTTCAAAAGAATCATTCGCGAGGTACACATCACGCAATTCTCAGCAATCTCTCACGAGGTACACATCACGCAGTCTTGAGGAATCTTTCGTGAAGTGCACATTATACAGTTTGGAAGAATCTCTCGCGTCGTAAAGTTAGTTACAAAATGTGAAGTACGCGACAACTATTACGACAGTAATTATATTGGGAAATATAACAGTTTCAGTCAGGCATGTATAAAGATTTAAGATGTGAACTATTAATTAAGTGTGACGGTAATAAAGGTGTGAAAATAAATTCTTTTATCAGTGTTATCTTTTAGTGACAAATCCTTTCCGTTTACACGCCCTGCTCAGAGACATTTGCTCGACTGAGTAATAATAGCTAGCCGGAGGACAAAGAACCAAAAATTCAAAATAGTGAAACAATAATAGGCGCAAGTAAAAAAGATAACACGAACAGATTACCGCGATAATCCTGATCTGGCTCCCTTGGGCTTCTACTTGTTTGTGTCATTAAAAAGATGCCTTTCGTGGAAGACATTTTTGGATGACGAGTATGTGATTTGTGCAGTGAAAACCTGGCTGTGTAACCAGACCAAGTATTGGTACCAACAAGGCAGACACGTCCTTCTGTCTCGCTGGAGAAAGTCCATTGAATTAGAAGGAAAAGATGCAGGGAATGCCTCATTCTTTCATAAATGTAAATTTGTGTTTGTGGAATAAATGCTTTTAAATAAAAAATTTAGAAAGCTTCGAGATAAGCTATAGGCAGGACCCAATAGCTCGACAATCTCAGGTTTTGAGTCTTTTGGGCCCCAGAGTCTACAGCAACTCAGTGTAGAGATAAGAAATGTATACTAATTTTTAAAACTTGTGTCTAGGTTTAGGCTTATATCATTATTTCATTTGTATCCTGAATTTTGTTTGTAGTAAAACAATGAACACAAAAACAAACAAGAACAAATATTCACAAACAGAACGATTATTGCAAGTCTTATTGAGGTATACTTGAACGACTCTACACCAAGACTCGAAACAGCGACGAGGGAGTTGTGCAACATATCAGAATGTGTTACATTACAGCACTGATGTGTTTGCAGTCAGCACCTAAAAAGCAATATAAGCTATCTCTAAGGACATTACTTGTGCTCATTATGCCAGGTGCCAGACATCCTGTCGCTGTTGCCGGAATAGTTTAATGTTTATTTTATGAACATCGAGACCAACGAGCACTCTCACGGATATCTGCATTTATCAAAATGGCTAGAATAGGCCCTTAGGGCCGATGACTGCTAGAATATATTTCTTGCTCATAATGTCAAACGAACTCAGTCTTTGTTATTCTGTCCCTCTAGCTCCTCTCCCTTTGGCCCTTAGCGAGTACCTCTTGTGTAAGTTCGGACTGGAACAACACGAGTCGCTGTAGTATGATAGAACAGGAACTAATCTACAGTTTTGTTATCTTCATTTATTTTATCAGGCGCCAGATTTCTTCACAATTTAGGACCTTTATTTTGTACCAATCGTGGTATAAATTTAAGTTACGTCACAAGAGCGGCATAAAAGCCTCGCACGAGACCCGCTCGCTTTCGTAACTTCGGTATAAACATCGTTGTCAATATTTACGTCGTCTTTATTTCGTTTTATTGAAGATTTAAAACTACATATCTTATGTTGCATTCACATGAATTTCTCTACCCAATATCGTTTATTGCTATCTCTTCCATAAACTGTTTATACAATGGCTTATTTTCCTACCTACTTCATGTTTTCTTTGTATGTACAAGAGGATTAGAGAAGATCGACAGCCCAACATTTATATGTTGGCTTTGAAATTCCAACAACTGAATGACGACAAAATTTAAAAAATCTGATGAGTTACATTCACATGACATTTGAAGTGGAATATTTGTTGGTAGTTGGAAGATGCTTCATGTTTATCTGCCCCATGTATGGAAGCCAATTTGTCGCCGTCACTTCGTGTTATCTTTTTGCTGGGCGCCTGTTATTGTTTTACTACTTTGAATGTTGGGTTCATTGTCCTCCGGCTAGCTATTATTTCTCGGTCGAGCACATCTCTTGAACAAGGTGTGTAAACGGAAATGATTTGTTACTCAAAGATAACACTCATAAAAGAATTTGTTTTTACACTTTTATTACCGTCACAATTAATTAAGTTCACATATTGACTCTTGATACACGCCAGACTGAAACTGTTATATTTTCTAATATCACTATAATCACTTATTTACTGCACATTATTAATTCGCGTGTTTCACATTTATAACTAACTTTAAGACGCGAGAGATTCTGTAGAATTGCGACGTGTAACTCGCGAACGATTCTGATGAACTACGCGACGTTTAACTTCTGAATGATTCTGTTGGACTCAGCGACGTGTAACGCGTGGATGCTTTTGTTGAACTGGGCAATACTTGCTTCTGGCTTTAGCTTTTTATACTCCCTCACCCCGATATGCCTAAAGATTATAACAGAGCTGCAATTGGTTAATAAAACGCGCCAACATTAGCATCTATTTTTATATCCAATCAAAATTACGAACACATATGCTCTAGGGAAGAAATTCCCGCCATTTCTAAGAAAAGCGCGCCAATATGACGTCATTTGCTTGTCTCTAATAATTGATAAACAACTCACCCCCTCGCTCATTGATACCCGCTCTTATTGTCAGTTTCAGTGAGGCCGTGTAAACTTATTTCCTAACAATGCCTATAATTAACAAACATCTCAAATCAATGTCATACAATAATGCTTATTTACACTACAATCACTCTGGCATTTACATTATTGTGATACAAATTACTGCCACACTTTCTCTACCCTCTATCGAGTATTAGTGGATATACAAATTATTCTTATGAAAGTTTATTTTCCTATCTACTTCATTTTAATCGAGATAAACCTTTGCAGAAGCAGCTATACTACAGATTTTGTTATACGATACAAAGGGAACAGCGATAGTCAAATGTTTTAGAGCTGGACACTATACGCTGACCTTGAAATTCCGCGACATCGCGAGAAACGGCTGAAAATCGACAGAACTTTAAAAAGACTAGGTATTGAACAATTCGAACCATTAATAACGGATCTCGGAAATAGCTGATACCAAAACAAAAACATTTCGTTTGCTATTTGCACACGCACGTACGCATACACACTGGACATTTTCCTAAAGATGATTGTTTTTTTTTATTTATTCAGGGGTCTCAAAACACGTATTTCTGATGAAATTTTTTAACGGAGTGCAATATCTTCTCTGCCTACTGTGTATGTAGCAGGGAAAGTAAAAATGACAAATTATTGAAAAATTCAAACCAACAAGAAAACTCTGGGAAATGTTATTTGAAATAAATTCTGCGCTTTAAAGGTATCTATCTTTTTTTGCGCAGTATTTTTTTGTTGTTGCCTATTTCTTATGGTTTACAAGATATACAAAATTAATTCCGAATGAAGAGGTTTTCACCGGATAATTCTCAAAACATTCAAGATATATAATTTTTAGATCTGTAATTATATATAATTTTAATAAAAATCACTAGGGCAATTTTTAAGACAATAATCAGTAACGAATTGACTTCGTTTTTTAGTTGAACGTTCTTTCCAAATTTTGAAACCTACATGCTTAATTTGAAACAATTCCTATCTAAAACTAACTCATGTGAATGAATCACACGAGTCTTTTTCAGGCGGCAAAGCTTTTCTGTAAACATCTATTATGCACTTCCAGTCTTGAGAGCAGACATGGGGAAAGTAATGGGTGTAGCCTAGAAAGCTGCTGGTTGTTGGTGGAGTTTTGCTGTGCACTCACTCACTCACTCACTCACTCACTCACTCCCTCCCTCCCTCCCTCACAACGTTCAGCAATTCCTATCATCTAGGTGTATGGTTGTGAGGCCTGGGGATCGGCGACAGCGACCGCCATCCGCAGGCTGTAGACCGTCCAGCGCTGTGGATCTATGATACCGGGTGTAGATTACCGTCACATATCCTACACACCCATTCCGGTCTCCTATACATCGTGGACATGATGCGGGGGAGAACCTGCACCACGTACGCGAAACCAACCAACTGGTGGGTCGCTTCGACCACAGGGCACCCAGCAGAAGAAAGAGCTACCGGTTACCCAAGCACGCCTTAGGACCTCGGCTTAAGGGCTACCACTCATATCCATCACCAACCCTAAAGCATCGGGCTTGGTCACTAGCTGGACTAGTGGCCGCTCAGTAGTGCCTCGCCAGCCTGCTAAGAATCCCCAAACTCTACCCAAATCCCATCCTGCTTCGCTGCCATCCGGCCTGTTTAGCTTGACGACCACGCAAACGGCCTCCCAAGTTGAGCATTATTGGGCTTGGTCACCACTTGGACACATTTCCGCCCAAGTGGCTCACTGAGACCCAGCCAATGGAGTGCAGGAAGCTACACTCTTTCCACTGACCAAACACATGAAAGCTTGAGAAAATCTCTATTACACTTCTATATCGCACATGTAAAGCCGCGATAGCGGCTAGGAACTGTGGCGATTAACATTCCGGCCAGGCCTGGGCGACCTGCTCTCGATTGCTGGACCACGTAGGTGCGCAGAGGACGTTTTAACTAATTCTGTTTTCAAGAATCAGATTCAAGTTTGCCTTGGAAATGTACGTCGATGCAAACGATTCAAATATGTTGATACTCATATTAAGATCTTGTCCCCTCCTTAGTTCTAACCCAGAGAGGCATGCTACCATTTTCTCACTCTGTGTAATATTAAAAATTGCAATATCGTCCACAAAATGGAATGATTAAACCAATGATATGAGACCACAGGCATGTCTCATTTAGAAAACTGGTACAAATTACAAATGGGGCAATTTATATACATATGTGAGCGTGCGTGATATATCGCACTGGGGTGTATCATCAACAATGGTTAATACCTCGGAAGCTGCAAATGGAAAATTGATTATGTGGGAGGGGTTGTATGCTAATATGGTTAGGTACTGCCCTATCTACATATGAAGACCACCCTTCGTGCTGTGATGAATATCTGCTACTGATTATCTTCGTCAATGTTTTGTCTTGCCTATCCGAAACACCTGTCCACTCTTTAATTATTATTATTATTGTTTAATTTCAATATACTACACATTTTAATTTCAAAACATTCTATCTAAACAATTATTCAACTCTAATTTAATTTAAACAAAAATATCAAGGGGGAAGTTTCAAACAAGGTTAATTAGAATTTACATTTCACTCCCTCAACCACAGCCACACCCTCCTTTAGAAACCAAACAACAGTTCTTTATTTGACATTTAATTTTGAAACAGCATTTATTTGTTAGCATCTATCATACCAAACGGGATGGCCCATGCGATAACGTCTACGGCCCATCGCAATCGCGGGTTCGATTCCTGCGGTCGACCTTCCCGGCCTATGGGCTTTTTCAGGGATTGCCCCGGGTCGCTAGGCGAATGCTGGGAAGTTCATTACATCCCCCGAATTTCCTGTACCTCTATTTCACTTCCAATCTCATTTCACTTCACCTTTCATCTACTTGATCTGTGCATGGAAGGGAAAAAGGATGCTCTATGTAACCCTTCGTTCCCGGGAATGGGGCGGTCTCAGAATTTCGGACCTATGAGTGGAATTGAATGCCTGCAAGGGGAGAAGGGAGTCGGTTATATCAGGTGCCATCTGGGGAGTTTCAATCCGTAAAAGTTAGAGACCCAGCCCTTCGCCCTGTCGTGCCTTTTGGTCCAACCGCCCTCTGTCTCCTCTCACCTCAACCCTTCCTCCCAGGGGCACTTCGTCAGGGGTTTCAGGCACAAAAGATCTTGTATTCGAGGTGCTAAGTCCCCCTCTGTACTTAGTCCTACTCCTCCAAGTATCTATCATTTATTTGTTCTACATCTTTTGCCTACTATAGTTTTGGCAACATAGAAGCATTTGAATTTGAACAAAGAATAAAAGTATGGTTTATTGTTTTTATTCTATTTTATTTTACGTCGCTTTAACTCCTTGGTCATATCGCGACGGATCTGTTGGTGGATATCTCTTTGAAGATATGTGATGGACAGTTAGCCTTCTAGGTCTCATCCCTGTAGCCCCTGCTTCATGCCGTGCAGATGGCATTAGGTGCCGTCCAGTATAACCTCTACCCCCACACAGAAAGGTGGACAGTTAGCCTTCATCCCTGTAGCCCCTGTTTCATGCCGTGCAGATGGCATTAGGTGCCGTCCAGTCTAACCTCTACCCCCACACAGAAAGGTGGACAGTTAGCCTTCATCCCTGTAGCCCCTGTTTCATGCCGTGAAGATGGCATTAGGTGCCGTCCAGTCTAACCTCTACCCCCACACAGAAAGGCGGACAGTTAGCCTTCTAGGTCTCATCCCTGTAGCCCCTGTTTCATGCCGTGCAGATGGCATTAGGTGCCGTCCAGTCTAACCTCTACCCGCACACAGAAAGGCGGACAGTTAGCCTTCTAGGTCTCATCCCTGTAGCCCCTGTTTCATGCCGTGCAGATGGCATTAGGTGCCGTCCAGTCTAACCTCTACCCCCACACAGAAAGGCGGACAGTTAGCCTTCTAGGTCTCATCCCTGTAGCCCCTGTTTCATGCCGTGCAGATGGCATTAGGTGCCATCCAGTCTAACCTCTACCCGCACACAGAAAGGCGGACAGTTAGCCTTCTAGGTCTCATCCCTGTAGCCCCTGCTTCATCCCGTGCAGATGGCATTAGGGTGCCGTCCAGTCTAACTGCTTACATTGTCGTTAGATAGTTGGCATAGCATTCGCTATTACCACTTATTCTTCATTTTACTATTGTTTTAAACTTAAGATGGAACTTTGGGTCGTGGTATTAAACATCCAATCCGGTATTTACCTTGGCGACTGAGGAAAACCACGAAAAAACCTCGGATAGATTGGCCGGCCCACGGGATTTGAACCTGGGACCTCCTGAATCGGGCCACAGACTTTACCGCCTGCGCCATCCCACTCGGTATATGGTTTGTTTTGGAACTTTCTAGCAAGTAATTATTCTAATTTCCTAAATTAAACGTACAAAATTCACTACATTGTTTGCTAGACATTTCAAAATTATTCGCGTGTATTTTGGAGTGGTTTTATGGCAACATTTGCGGTTTTATTCTGTTCAGCTCTTATTAACAATAACAATATTAGTCATAGACCACCTCTATGGTGTGCGGGTAACGTCTATGCCTCACACCGAAGAGGTCCAGAGTTCGAATCTCGGTTAGGACACGTTACTTGGATAAGGTTCTCCCTTATCCTGAGAAGATGAATGTCGGGTAACTAAGCTCTAGGTACTACGCGAGAAACAAATGAATGGTGACAGCACTTCAAGTATAAAGCATTTGAAAATTCAAACCAATAGCGACGAACATTTCGGAAATATTTAATTCCACAATAAATATATTCCGACATATATACTCTATGCTTTAATGACATCTGCAGTTTTTGAGTATTAAGTTTACCAGTTATATAAAAGCATAGATAGTCTATCCAAAATGAAGAGCACTACATAGAAAATGCAACACAACATTTTATTTATTAAATAAACATCTTAAACACATGTTTTTTTTAAAATTTAAATCACCCTTTGGAAAATACGGAGCTTAAACACCAAGTTCGGTAGCTATATGATATTTCTATGTTCTGTGATGTTTTTATAAAAATGTTTTATTCAGGGGACCTCAAAACACTTATTCCAGGTGAATATCGATATGGAATTTTCGGATGCAGCGCAATACTTCCTATTCGTGTTGAATACACATGATCTTTTCTGCCGACTCTTCTACAAACAATTCTTACAGAATTTTATTCTCCTATCTGCTTCTTCTAAATCCAGATAAACGTTCATTATAGGTTTACACATTTCGCTGTAGGTGTAAGAAAAATACAGAACGCTAAAGCGATAGTCAGATATTCAACAAGCGCATCGCTGTGTGACGGTTTTGAAATTCCATGCTCTTTGCATGCCCACGAAAAAAGAACGAATAAAGATTTACCGCTTGAAAAGAAACCTGATGTGTTACATTCACATGACTTTCTCGACCCTGTACGATTTATTAATTGCTATAAAAACTTATCTTACGAAACCTTATTTTTCTGTCCATTTCATTGTAATCGAGATAAACTGTTACAGAAATATCTATAAGGCACATTTCGTTATAGATACAAAGGGAACAGCGATAGTCAAATGTTTAAGAACTGGACGCTATATGCTGACCTTAAAGTTCCATACAGTTTCCATGACATCGCGAGAAACAACTGAAAATCGACAGGACTTTAAAAGAATGAATAAGTATTGGACAATTCGAACCAATAATAACAAATATCTCGGAAATGGCTGATGCCAAAAAAGAAGTTATTTGAAATAAATTGTGTGTTTTAAAGAGATTACTTTTTTTGTGCAATGCATTTTCGTGTATTACTCAACATTTACCAGTCATACAAGATTATAGAGAACTCTTTCCGAACGAAGAGGACTTCACAAGTTATTCTCAGAAAATTCAACATGTACATTTTATTTGTCATGTAAATATATGTAATATATGGTATTTTAATGAAAATCGTTACAGCCATTTTTTAGAGAATCGAAAATTTCGAAAACTTTTCCATGTAAAGGGTAGTTTGGAGCGGAGGGATTGTTTTGAAAATCTTCGTGTTCCATCTTTGGAATATAATGAACTTCAATACCAAGTTTGGTATTTATCTGACTTTTCGTTTTTTAACTATGCTGCTCTCTCTCTCTCTCACTCTCTCTCTCTCTCTCTCTCTCTCTCTCTCACACACACACACACACACACACAACTCATTAAAACCATTTTGAGAAAATAAAAAAACGTTTTGCATGTAAAGGGTAGACTGGAGTAAGGGGATCTTCTTTAAAGTCCTCGTGTCGCATCTTTCGAAGATCCCGCGTATAAATACCAAGTTTGTTTTGTTTTTTTTCCTCCATTATTTCGAGAAAATAATGTGAGTATGTGTACGTAACTCCTCATTAATAATAATAATAATAATAATAATAATAATAATAATAATGTTCAATAATTAAGTTTACTGGGCGTGATTGCTGATACTGAGGAATCCATTTCGCCGCAGACCTCATATAGTTTGAAGTAAGGCTTGTGTACACAGAGTGAAATCCCAGCTATCGATAGCTCGTGAATCCGCCCGAGGCAATGAAAAGATGACGCACCCATCTTTGAGAGCAAAACACACATCGGCGTGGAATTTTTTTTTTCCTCGTGCAGTATTTAGTAGATTGCAATTAACTGGAGCATTTCTCCCTCAGAACATTTAATTAAACTGCGTAGGATGTTTGCCTTGGTAACTGGTAGTAGAAAGTCATCCTCTGCCACCAGCACCTGCATTGTCTGTCTGTACGCTCCCCCACACCCAGTAAATTAGCCAATCTCTTTCGCATCTTCCAACCCGATCTGCCAGAGGGAAATTGTAATGCCGTCCTATACATCCCGCTGTGGTCTCCGACATGCAGATTTAAAGGTTCTAAAACATGCGTCAAGTGCTGAGAAAAAAAAATCTGAACTCCCTTCATGTCATACTTCTACTCTACCACCTACTTATGTAGAGAAATTATTGTATTCCACAAAAACATTTCTGACCTGTTACATGCATATGACTTTCTCTACCCACTAACGTTTACAGCTTCTACACAATATTCTTAAAGCTAATTATTTTACCATCTACCTCATATTAATGGAGATAAAGGTTTGCAACAAACCCCCATTCATTGTAAGAACTAAAAGAAAATACAGGTGAGAAATTCGCTCAATTTCGAGGACATCATTTCCACATCTCTTGTGATAAGATATGTGCTTATTATTATTATTATTATTATTATTGCTATTATTGTTACTATTATAATTGTAACTATGAGAATGTGAGACGGTTGCGGGGACATTATAACTGTTTCGGCGGGAGTTCGAGCTGTAGCGGCCGGCTCGCGAGCTGCCACGGTACGGCCACAGCATGAAGAGAAAGCATTGTAGAAGCAGACAATACAAATTTTATGCTACAACACGGCGGCGGTTGGACTGTACCGCACCCTAACGTCATCTGCACGGCATGAAGCAGGTGGTTACAGGGATGAGACCTAGAAGGCTAACTGTCCATCACATATCGTTCTAAGAGTTATCCACCAACAGAATCGTCGCGATATGACCAAGGAGTTAAAGCGACGTAAAATAAAATAAGATTAAAAAATAATTATTCTTCCAAGTATTTAGTAATGTATAAACTAATTTCTTTGTTTCTCACTCAATTAACAGACGTTTAGCATTTCCATCCTTCATTTAAAACATGACTTTGAATTCTAAAGTGATCATCCAATCCAGCAGAGGCCATTACGGTGTTAGCAGGCACAATTAGAGAGGAAAGTCCCACCATTGAATTAAATTGCGTTAATCATGTTTTGTTTTGCTGTTATGACGAACTGAAGCCCACGACTGCGACTTTCTCTGCAGTTGTTATTTTCCGCTACAGTCGCGTGGCCCATTTGACGCTACATCCCTCATCATCTCACTCGTTCAGCCGGGACGTTTTCAGTCCCAGAGTCTTTCCCATCATCGCATCGTCTGGAAAGCACTTCCGGTCGACAAGTAGAGCGTGCACTGTTTAATTACCCGACTGACATGTGACGGCGAGGCATTTTCACACCGAGTCACTGATCCGGCCACATCGATTACCCTCGTTAACGGGGTTTGAGTCCGCGATCAGTCGGCCGAAGATTGAACACGGTTTTGGTGTCAAACATCAGATATGTCCTTATCTCGGTTGCCAAGACTTCAACAAGGTCATACTTAACTGTTGGTACTTACTTGCAGTAGTTCAGTCGCTTGTTTATCTTTCGTTAAAGCCTTTTAGAGAAAAACCAGTTGGCTATTAACAATAAATGAGATTCCTTCAACAGTTTCTCTATAATTAAACGTGATTTTCCTTGTATCCTTGCTGTTTTTACTTCCTCTACTACATACAGTAACTAAGGGAAAGTATTTTTATTTCTCTACTACGTATAGCAAGTAGGGGAAGTATTGTATTCCACCCAAAAATTCGATACCGAGATTTCACCGGAAATACATGTTTTGAGACCTCCTGAATCCAAAAAAAGTATTTTTAGAAACATGTCCGTGTGTGTGTGTGTGTGTGTCTGTGAACATTATAACTAAAAAATGAACAGTCGGATAAACACCAAACTTGGTATTTAGGTTCAGTATCTTCCAGAGATGCGACACAAAGGTTTTCAAGAAAATTCCCCCACCCCAGATTACCCTTTACATGGAACATTTTTCGAAAAGTTTAATTTTTTCAAAAGTGGCTCTAACGATTTTGATTAAAATAACATATGTTTAAGATATTTGCATGACAAATAAAATGTATATCTTGAATTTTCTGGGACTGTCGCCAAATGTTGATTTCCTAAAAATGACTTAACAGTTTATTAAAATACAGTATGTTTAGGATATTTCCATCACAAAAACAATGTATATCTTAAATTTTTTTCGAAAAAACCTCTGAAGTTCTCTAAAGTGCTGAGTGACTTTTGCATAACTGGCAAACCGAAGAGATAGACTAAATCTTACTATTTACACACAAAAAATGTATACTCGTATCTCATTAAAGCACACAATCTATGTCAAATCATTTTTGTGGCACTAACCATTTCCGATATATTCTTTTTTTATTGGTTTGAATTTTCAAATACTTATTTATGCTTTTTTCAAGAGGAAATTCACTATTTTTTTCTCTTGGCCATTGAAAGGGGATATACCATTTAAGCACTGTACGTAGTAATAATATAATTCACCAAGGAACAACCAAGAATTGTACAAAGCAGATTGTAAGAAACGGGCGAGCTAGCAAATTCCAGGTAAAAGATAATTCTAAATAGAGCCCACCTTTCACCAAGCTAATGAACAGGGAGTCGGTAGCGGTAAGGAGAAATAGAAAGAGACAGATAGAGAAAAGAAAGAGACGGAGATATTGAATCCGCTTCACGACACGTCATGGTGACGCGTAAGCGCAAAACTTTGGTAACGCGGTCTGAGGACCAATTACAAATGTCGTTACATTTTGAGGCGCAGAGATAAGCGTCACTAGGCTCAGGTATATAAAGGGAAAGAAAGCCCCAGATTTTCACTCTCTTCTAGAATTTCGCCTAAAGTGGTACGCTCTTGACGACAGAGCACGTGTGTGCATATGGGTGGGATACGTGTGCAGTTAGTTTAGGCTCCTGATTTATTCAACTGGTGGGAATTGGTATAATGGGAAAAGCTAGCCTCCCATAAATATTTCGATTGATAATAAACCACATTTATTAAGGAAAATGCAGTATATACTTTGATTTTCCTCACCCACGATAACCCTGAGACCCAAGAATTAGCTATATACGTAAAGATTAGGAATGGAAAACACAGCAGCCGACGAGCATCCATAGCCGAGGATAGGAACACAGCAGCAGAGCGCATCAACCAGAGGAACGACGCTTTCCAAATGCTATTGATCAACGATTTCCCGCTACACCATGCAAAGCAAACCCATCACACAGCGATCCGCTCTTAAAAGATTTGACTATCGCTTAAAACGTAATCCTCCTGTATTTAGTATGCAGTAAGACAATTTCTGGAAATGTTTATCTCGATTAACATGAAATAGATGGAAGAATAGGCTTTTGTAGGCATAGTTTGTTGAAGAATGGTAGACAAAGTAACGTGAATGTAAAATATCAGATACTTTAGCTTAGTGACCCCAGCGCCGCTTCCTGCAGGTAAGCAAGCTGTCAAAAAATGCTGCCACATGTCACCAACCCCGACTCAGGTAATTTCGTAGATCCAGCTCGTATACATCACGAAACTGAGTGACTGGTTACTTCTTGTAGACATCACATTTGTAACCGTTACTGAACAACTAATTTCTGTCTCTATAACTTTATGGTCATTCCTACCGGTAGTATTCTGTCAGCTATGACAGAAAGCAGTAGTCACATCTGCTGTGTGGAAGAAGGCGCCTTGCTGACTGTGCACTGATATAATAACGACCCCCGGATCCCCATGTAATAACCGCCCGCTGACAGTCGACATACGGGTTCCGAGCCCTTCAGATATCATCCTTGCGTGCGTACAGAGGTCATCATGCGAGGGTGTGGTTACAAATTACGTTTAAGTGCAGCACTAGGGAACCTCCGACGTTACATTACTTGTCAGAGGCAATAGATCACATCCTTGCGGGGCAACTTTTGTCAAATGTACATGAAACCTAATTTATAGAGAGACTGAAGCCTCAAAGTGTTGAGCTTACGGCTTTGCTTGTTTATTCTTTTCCCTAAAGTTTGATACAAACTCATGTGTCCATACAAAAAAAAAAAAAAAAAAAAAAAAAAACTAACCGAAATTTGGTCTGGTAATTTTCAAATTTTTACTTTCCCTAAAACGTATAGTAAGTACGGGAAGTATTGTATTCCACCCAAAAATTCGATACCAAGATTTCACCGGAAATGTATGCTTTGACGCCCCCTGAATCCAAAAAAACATTTTTGGAAACATTTCCGTGTGTGTGTCTGTCTGTAAACAGCATAACTCACAAACGAACAGTCGGATAAACACCAAACTTGCTATTTAGGTTCAGTATCTTCCAGAGATGCGACACGGTTTTCAAGAAAACCCCCCACCCCAGATTATCCTTTACATAGGAAATTTAATTTTCTCAAAAATAGCTCTAACGATTTTGATTAAAATTTCATACATTTAAGATACTTTCATGACAAATAAAATGCATATCTTGAATTTTCTGGGAATGTCCCCAAAAGTATTCTTCATTGTGAACGACGTTTGCATAACTGGTAAACCATAAGAGATAGACAAAATTTTACTACACAAAACATGTAGATCGCGTTAAAATACACAATTTATGTCATATACATTTTCTTTGTTGAGTGAACCATTTTCGACATATTGCTTGCTATTCCTTTAAATTTTCCAATGCTTATACTTTTTCTCAAATGGGAATTTGTTATTCATTTTTTTTGTCCTGGAAATGCAAAGAGAATGGAATGTTCCACATAGCAACCAGCTCTTAAAAGATTTGACTCTCGCTTAAAACCTACCATATTTCCCTTGCATCTACAAGAAAATTAGCAATGAGATTAACATGAAGCATATGGAGAATAAGCGTTTGTAAAAATAGTTTGTACAAGATTAGAGAAAGTCATGTGAGTATAACACATCAGATTTTTATACATAATGGATACTAACACGCAGGATTAGGGGTGTAGATTTTAAGTCTCGTAGAGGGTCGGTACCCACTAAGCATCGTCAGAAAATTGAGGAGCTCGGGACAAGCCCTCGGGCCTAGGCAGAGTTCCAGCTTGAAAAAGACGAAAAAAATTATCATAACCAACATATGCATTTTGCTATGTAAATATCTTAAACATTGGCCATTTAATCCAGATAATTAGTGCCAATTTTATAAAATAAAAAATAACCAGAAATTTTTCCAAGTAAAGGGAAAATAAAGAGAAAAATGTTAATTTATCACATTTTTGTGCTGCAATGTTGAGAAGCTCGGAATGGCATAGTTATCACACAATGCACACATCCATAGCTATACTTAGTATTTACTAGTAATAATAAATAAATGTTCGCTTCCGCTAATTGCGAATAACGCTACAACAGTACGGCATTTACATACATGGACTCCCTCCGTTCACCCACACCCAGGACATCCTGGACAGAGTGCAGTAACATGGACGGCATCTGGTCAATAAGGCCGCTTATTGCATGGGGATTCCAGGACCTCAGCCATCACAATTTCTGTGAAAATGCTTGTCAATTGGTCCCAAGAACCTAAGTGCTTACTTACCATGCCTGCCAGCAGTAGAAAAATGCCCTATACCGGTACCGCAAATCGAACTCGAGTCCTTTCTCATCGCAGACAGAAGCGTTTCGTGTAATAATAATAATAATAATAATAATAATAATAATAATAATAATAATAATCATAATAATAATAAAAATAATAATAATTAATAGCTGCAAAATAATTTTATTTAAAACAAAATTAGACAATCGGACCCGGGCCGGGTGGTACAGTGTAACCTATTCTCGGGCTTAGTTCAGATCGGGCCGGGCCGGGCCTAAGAATTTCGGCCCATTCAGACCTCTGGCCATATCTCCTCGTAAGGCTTGGATGATCGTCCACCTCTGCCGTGTACGTGGGCGTGAGGTCGGCAGTCGGTTTGGTAGGCCCAGGACCCAAACGGTCTGCACTGCCAGGATGATTATTAACGATAGCCAAGTATAAACCCAAAAATAACACTTTTAAATGTTATTTGTGTGTACACGTGTGTATGCGTGTGTGTGTATGCGTGTGTGTGTGTGTGTGTGTTTTCTTTTCACGCAAGAATGACCAAAACGGATTGTAAGGGAGCTTCGTATAACATAACTTAGTTCCACTTAGAAAAAAAACTGATGTGTTACACTCACATGACTTTCTCTACTCTTGTACAAACTATTTTTACACAAGCTTATTCGTCACCTGCTTCATGTTAATCGATATAAACATTTGCAGAAACTACCTTATTGCTAATTTTGCAAGGGGAATATGGTAGGCTGTAAGCAATAGTCAAATATTTTAAGAGCTGGTTGCTATGTGGAGCATTCCATTCTCTTTGCATGTCCAGGACATAAAAAAACGAATAACGAATTCCCATTTGAGAAAAAGTATTGAAAAATTTAAACAAATAACAAACAATATCTGGAAAATGGTTCATTAAAAAAAGGGTATATACACAAATTTTGCAGTTTAACGAGATTATTTTTTTGTGTAGAAAAATTCTCTCTCTCCTACGGTTTAGCAGTTATGCAAAAGTCATTCAAGAAGTACATTTCATTTGTCATGGAAATATCTCAAATATATGATATTTTATTCAAAATCGTTAGAGCTATTTTTGAGAAAATCAAAATTTTCGAAAAACGTTACATGTAAAGGGTAGTCTGGGGTGGAGGAATTTTCTTGAAACGTGGTGTCCCATCTTTGGGAGAGACTGAACCTAAATACTAAGTTTGGTATTTTTCCGACTTTAAAAATGTATGCATTTCGACTTTTTGCAATTATATTTCTTACGAATTATTTCATAACAGACGTGGAAGTAAGTTATAGTAGTATAGAAATTAGTGTGATTGTAACACATCAGATTTTTAAATCTTAGATTATATGTAAGATATATTTGCCTCTCGCAGGGGCTTGTAAAACTGTACAGATGCAATTTGCTTCCGGCGTCCATTAAAAAAAAAAGATTAAAATACTCCGCATCATGGACAAAGTACCTCTAAAAAGCACACATTAAAGGCTTTTACATTTAACCTAGAGCACTTTTTGAAAGGTCATGCATCATTAATCATAAGCTGGTTATTTTCCACTAGACTACAGGATTAAAGATTGGATTAGAAACCGCTGAAAGATGAACGTTAACAACAACCATTTCCTCTTTTTTTTTTATCTCCCGCTGGCAAATATAGCCTCAAACAATTTCATTTAAAAGCATTAAACGGTACACAAAACGACAATAGAAACAACAAAAGGAAAATCGCTGACCACGAAACAAATGACGTTCAACTACTAATGAAGGATACAAACAGCGAGCGACGCTGTCGCCATCTCTAACTGAGGCAGGAAATTGAATATCTCTGATGGCAATGCTCTCATGTTTTAATGCGGATGGACATTTGATGAGATGTATGCAAACCAACACGTATTCCACAATGGGGATTGTGTTTACAGCAAACTGGCAATAAAGCCTGAAATAATAGCAGTGGGGTTTAGAAATCATCTGCATCAAGATACGTTTGTGACCATTCTAAAACACTTCATTACTTTTTAGATAAACAAACTGGCAAAGCATTTCGAGTAAAAGCTTTTCCTTTAGCAATATTCAGTTCACAAGAGGAGAGATGATGTCCAAGGAAGGATTTGAGGATGATTTTTCCTGACCAAATCAGAAAAAGCAGATACATTAGGAATTTGCTGAAAAAGGAGTCGGTGACAGGTAGATGGTAACCATATGATCAACTTCTGTTAACAAAACCGTGTCTAGAAACACTTTATTTATCGTGCTAGAGCCTCTGAAATCTGGAGAACGTAGATACAGAGGTTACAACATACCAGAGGTTACTAAAATGCACTTTGGCATTTTTTCACCATTACAGAATAAGTCACTAGAACCTGGTGATATTCGAGTTGTTAGGTTCCATTCATAACCGGCAACTCCTCCGCAAATACGCACCTATTACATGTATTGAGAAGGTTAGTTATATTTTATCTGTAATGCTGGCGCCCTGTTTTTATGTTAGGTGTTCAAACTTTGCACACCGAGCATTTAGTCACTACCTGACGCACTGATTACAATATATTAAATTATATTACTATTCATACTAGATTAAATACAGGCTTACTCAAAAAGAAGGAACAGATTTTAAATAGTCATTTTAATGAACTACAATAGATAGCGACACATACGATACATCATTGAATATGGGAAAGTTCAAAGTTTTAAGCCCTATATATTAGTTCCATTTAGTGCTTACAGCGGCGCTGTGTTTGTTTACAATAAAATGGCGACGCCACAGGAAAAGTCGTTTTATGTGCTACATTATGCAAAGAGTGAATCCATTGTCTCATTGCAGCGTGCATTTCGTTGTAAGTTCAACAACGAGCCGCCTCCATCATAAAAAAATGTACAATTGATACAATAAATTCGTAGAAGATGGTTGTGTATGCAAATGGAAAAGCACTGGTCGTCCTCGCATAGCAAATGGTGCTCATTTTGAAAACAAAATAAACATTTGAACTTTTCTCTATTCATGTGTCGCCATGTATTGTCGTTCATTAGAAATAAGGTTCCTTCTTTTTGAATAACTCTGTATATTTATACTAATTATATGAGCATTTAAGTTATTAGGTTAGGTTATTACTAATCCTTAAGTTTTACCTTTGCAGTTAACTAGAAATTTGTATTATTTTTGCAATTTTTGGTGTAAGCTTGTCTGGGATTTTATTTTTAGAGGAAAAAGATTTGCGTAGAACAAAAGCAATAAACGATAGTTAATAAGTGCACCGATATCATATTAAAACGTAATTATAAGTAACTGTTCCTAGTATTACAGTACAGTAATTTACAACGTTTAATAACATACGCATGCTATATAAATCAAGTCCATTGCACGGTTCAGTGCTTAATTTATCACTTAAGGTACATAAAACATGGAGTTTTATTTATGGACGCTCTTTACCTGCTGTGGTCCTTAACGTCCCATTCTATATTGGGCGTGAAAGACCGGGAATTTTGTTCAGAGGCCTCTTTATCAGGCTTGAGGTTCTTTTATGTGCTGTAAATCTACGACACGGGACCACCGGCTTTACTTCCCTTCCGAAGGAAGCCATGTTAAGGATTTTTACGCCCGAAAAACTCCATCGCTCTCCGCCGGGTTTGAACCCGCAACGTCGGGAACTAGAGACTAGCATGGTACCCCTACACCACAGAGAACAAGGTACATCCAGGTTATACGTAATAAGCAATTATGAAAGAGAAGGAAGATGATGACCAAACCTTTGCACCGAATAAAATAATATTAAACAAAAGTATATATGAAATGACAATGGCTCATAACACTAGCAGAAGACTCAAATGGTATGCTTTTGTAAATAGATTGTCTAGCTATATATCTAGTGACTTAGGTTAAAACATGACTACCCTGACATGCGGCATCAGCCATCTTTGTTTCTTAGTAACCTTAGTTAGGCTGCGTTCCCTATAATAGTATCATAAAATACAGAAAATAGGTAAAAGAGAAAACAAATATTCTAAGTAATCAGATAACAGTTTAATCAATTACTCAAAACGCTGTGATTGTTTTACTTAAACACCTCTCCAATTTTGGAAACATGGAGTGGGCTGGGTGATGTGTGTTGGGATAACGTTGTTGATGCGTTTTACATTCCTCGGACTTCCCCGTAGCGAGAATCATTTCGATTCACTCTGCATTTGTGTACAACGTATCGATTGCTCATTCCCATTTGACGATAGAAGAAAAGTATTAAACTGCTAAACAGAATAATATCGTAAATACTACTGTTTGCTGTAATTATGGTGAAGGATTGCCGTACATCATGTAACAGCTGGTAAAAGGTTCTGTGACAAATGAATGCGACGTCTACAGCTTGTCGCGGAGTTTAAGGTTTACCTAGTTAGCTCTGGCCTATCACAGCACTGTATACCAATTAGTGTCGAGCGAGACGCCTTCGCGGTAATGGTTGAGGCTCGCGATCGGGAGGTCCCGGGTTCGATTCCTGTTGATTTTGGGGTTTTCATGGTTTTCCATGGTCGGTAGACCAATGCTGGGGTGGATTCTAATCTACGAGGATTTCCTTCTATCATTTCTCTTTCATTACACTTCCTTCCCATGATTTGTATATGCTTATAGATTTCGTGGTGTGTGACGGTGACGAACAGATGGCTCAGATGCAGGCTCAGAGGAATGAGTATTCTCCGTAGACACCAGGTTGAACGGTCGTTAATCGCCCTCTCTGGGCAGCTCCAGGTAGTGGAACGGGTATTCGAGTCAAGAACTGTTGGGGATTTATGTACACTACGTGATCAAAAATATTCGGACACCTGACTGAAAATGACGTACAAGTTCGTGGCGCCATCCATCAGTAATGCTGGAAATCAATATAGTATGGGCCACCCTTAGCCTTGATGACAGCGTTCACTCTCGCAGGCATTCTTTCAATCAGGTACTGGAAGGTTTCTTGGGGAATGGCAGCCCATTCTTCACGGAGTGCGGAACTGAGACGTATCGATGTAGGTCGGTGAGACCCGGCACGAAGTCGGCGTTCCAGAACATCCCAAAGGTGTTCTATAGGATTCAAGTCAGGACTCTGTGCAGGCCAGTCCATTACAGTGATGTTATTGTCATGTAACCACTCCGCCACAGCCCGTGCAGTATGAACAGGTGCTCGATCGTGTTGAAAGGTGCAATCGCCATCGCCGAATTACTCTTCAACAGTGGGAAGCAAGAAGGTTCTTAAAATATCAATGTAGGTCTGCGCTGTAATCGTGCCACGCAAAACAAAAACGGGTGCAAGCCCGCTCCAGGAAAAACACGACCACACCATAACACCACCACCTCCGAATTTCACTGTTTGCACTACACACGCCGGCAGATGACGTTCACCGGGCATTCGCCATACCCACACGCTGCCATCGGATCGTCACATTGTGTACCGTGATTCGTCACTCCACACAACGTTTTGCCACTGTTCAATCGTGTAATGTTGACGCTCCTTACACCAAGCGAGGCGTCATTTGGCATTTTCCTGCGTGATGTGTGGCTTATGAGCAGCTGCTCGACCATGGAATCCAAGGTTTCTCACCTCACGCCTAACTGTCATAGTACTTGGAGTGGATCCTGATGCAGTTTGGAATTCCTGTGTGATGGTCTGGATAGATGTCTGCCTATTACTCTTTACGACCCTCTTCAAAAGTCGGCGGTCTCTGTCAGTAAACAGACGAGGTCGGCCTGTACGCTTTTGTGCTGTACATGTCTCTACACGTTTCCACTTCACTATCACATCAGAAACAGTGTACCTAGGGATGTTTAGGAAATCTCGCGTACAGACTTCTGACACAAGTGACACCCAATCACCTGACCACGTTCGAAGTTCGTGCGTTCCACGGGAGCGTCCCATTCTGCTGTTTCACGATGTCTAATGACTACTGAGGTCGCGGATAATGAGTAACAGGCAGTAGGTGGCAGCACAAGGCACCTAAGATGAAAAACGTATGTTTGTGGGGGTGTCCGGATACTTTTGATCACATAGTGTACGTCCCTGTCGCTTGTAGCCTCCTGTGGTTCCTTGACTTCATCCCTTACCCCTGGGGGTGGGTAGAGCCGCAATAGAGGTCGCAGTGCGCGATGTGTCCTATACCAATTAGTGTGGCATATTCAGTCTGTAATCTCACAATAAAATGCAATGGAACTGTCCATGTCCATGGTGAAAATCTATAACACTTTGAATCTGTACATAAAACCACCCCCTTGTCGTAAAGTGGTAATAAGGCTGCCGCTCGCGTATAATTTTAGGGTAAACCATAAAAGTTGGCAAGTATGCAAAAGGATACTGAAAATAATCATTTACCAGATTTGAGCATTAAATGACTGTACTGGGTGAGAACAGTGGCACTTCAGTGTTATTTTAACGATATTGGTGGCTGTGAAATAAAATATGAATAAAAGCTGCGAGTTAATTACGGTGGTGATACGCCTGCCGGTCCTGTTAACCGCAATCAGAGATATGTTTATCTGCACTTTTGTGTTTCCTTCCTCACGGGTCGCTGCATCCGGACTTAAGTGTTTCTTTATATAATTTTAAACGGGTTTTTACCATTTGCCAAAAGAGTGAGTTGGTTATAACGTCTGAGGCTCGCATTCGAGAGGTCCCGGATTCGATTCCCGACGAGTGCCCGCTATGAACTTGGGTTTTTCAAGGTTGCCCCTGGTCGGTAGGCGAATACTAGGGTGGTTTATCGTCTACCACCATTTATATTTCATTACTTCTCATGCTTCAGGTGTGGCTGTGTCAGACAGGGAGCGAATGCTTGCTCCAAGGAAAGTTTCTCCCATGGTCACTAAAAGTCTGCTTGGTTGACGAGTTGTTCATCGCCCTTTCTGGGCAGTTCCAGTGGAACTGGTTTCGAGTTAGGAACTGCTAGGGACTTCCGCGCGTCTCTGTGGCCTGTAGCCTTCACTTCATACCTCCCTCCTGTGAGGCGGTGGTGTCCGCAGTAGATATACCATAAGTCAAGGTGTCCCCCTCCGTTGTGTAACCTATAGGATAGCGCAGGATACGACTAGAAACGGAAGGGGACTTAGCACCTCAACCTAAGTAGATTTTTGTACCTAAGCCCCTGACGGCGCCACCGGGAGGGTTGAGGCGAGAGGAGACAGGGGGCGGTCGGACCACCAGTCACAACAAGCAGAGGGCAGGATCACTACCATTTACAGATTTGAACTCCCCGGGTGGTAGCTGGTGCAGCCGCCTCCTTACCCTGTGAGCTTACACAACCCCTGGGGGACCAGGAGACCGCTCGCAGTCCGGGGGTTGAAGGTTTGCTCAGAGCATCCTTTTCCCCTGCCGTGCACACGCCGAGACCTCTCACCGACACTTGCAACCCTGAAAGAAACCAAGTAGATGAAAGGTTAAATGTGATGAAGTGTAATGATTCTTCCCAGCATTCCCCTGGCGGCCCGGAGAAACCTCCGAAAAAAACCTATAGGTCAGGAAGGTCGGCCGCGAGAACCGAACTCACGACCTCAGAATGCGAGCCACAGACATTACTGCCTGAGCCATACCGCTCGGTTTGTATACCCTATACCCATTGTCTTTTTGTTTGTTTATTTATTTATTAAGGATAAGCGCGAAATGTAATGGAGAAATGCAGTAAGACGTACATGCATGCTTTATGACAAATGTAACCGATTTATGCGTATAATTTTGTCGCGAATTTTTGCTAAAATTGATTTTTCTACGAAAATCTTTATTTTTACGATAAAAACGAAAAAATCGCATTTAAAAATGTATTCGTTTTGAAGATGTTGGCTGTAAATGAATAAAAATTCATTTGGAAAGGTCCATTAACCCGAAAATTTAGTCTATGTTGGTGTATTTTATGACTTGCAAGACCATTCCGTTTGAAACGCTTTTGTTTGGAAGTTCTTGAAGTAATTGCTGCAGCGGAAATATGATTGACCGCGTGGAAACTATAGTATAACAACTTAGTAAAATCCCTCGGTCTAAGGACTGCGCGAGTAATCAGGAGGGATAAATCGCCCCCACTCTACTTGGCGTTTGCCTTTAGCTACCGAGTTAACCAACGAGATGTCTTAAGGGGTAAGTAGGCTGATACGCGGGCAACAAGTGTCACGCCACTGTTGTGAACACAACAGTTTTATAGTGCAGAAAAATTTAATAGAATCTTGTTTATATCGTGATAACTCAAAAACTAAAATATTTATTCCAGTTCTGTAAGAGGTATGTTAAATACCACAGTTACGGGATTATTAAAGCCGCCAGCTTTCTTTGTAAAGCTTCAATTGAAATGATTTGTATTATAAAAATCGATCAGCGAGGAAGTTTTTTCCTTAAAGAGATAGAGTGAAGTCTATGAAATAACCTAAAAAGTGTGAATTAATTTTGGAATATATCCTGTGATAATAGCGTATGTACGTGAAATGCTATCGCTAGTTATATGCAAACATTTGTTTTCACACACGCTGCACCTGCTCTTTGAGTGGCCTGTCACAGCAATCTACAAACAGCATTTTTGTTGCAGTGCTCTTGTGTGTTTAGTCCTGCCTCTACAGTCGGATGGTTACAACAGTGGTGTGATTAAGTGATAAACGATTTTGTGAGAATAAAGTAAATCACGGGCCAGGCGAAATTATGGCGTGCGCTGCTTAAGCAACGACTCGGAGACATGCCCGCACAAGGCAATTAGGGGAATTACATGACCAGGTGAGTTACCCCTTCCAATGGCTATTTCTAAGTTGCTGAACTATAACTACAGAAATAAACTGACGGAAATGCGATCATAAGTGCACGTGATCAACAGTCAATAACGACTGAAAGCTTGTCTTCAGCCGAATTTCAAAAACATCACGCCGCGCAGCTGCGACAATGAGAACCATTGTCCATGACATTGAAAATTACGACATTTCTATTACATTTTCAAATATAAATACGATTTTTATATATTTTCACGATTTTTTAAAATAAATACAAAAAAGTGGCCCTTGCTATATCGTTTACCAGCAGAATGTTTGTATGCACTTGGAACGATTTGAAATGGAATAGCCCAGTTATGCGAGTATTTCAGTTTTTGGGACATCTTGGCTAAATTTTTTTTAGAACTGACTGAAATGTTACTATTAATCTTTTGTTACTCTCTAAAATTCGTGCCCCATTTATGATGTAAGTAGTAAAACAACAAGGAAAGAAAACAGTTTTGTTTATATCAGCGTGGATCGCTTATACATAGCATATACGGACCGTAGCAAACATTAATTATTTACTAAGGGTTATATTAATTACAATTTCAGAGACGGGGTTCGTAAGCTATCCCGGGGCAGGGTCATTAATACATTTCTATAGTGCATACATCAATTTATAGCGCACTAGATTGTTATTGAATAAATCATTTAGAGAAAAGCTGTGAATTGAAAATTCTATTCGCCAGTTTTCTCTTTCCTAGAAACCATTATCTAGGGACTCTGTGTTTAATAAATACATTTTATGTGTTGGGTTCACAAAGCTTTCTCTAGCCACTATAATTTATTACTTTCCCTACCACATACATAGACGAAAAGCTGGATAAATACCAAACTTGGTGTTTAGGTAGGTTCAGTAACTTCCAAAGAAGCGTCACGAAGATTTTCAAGAAAATCCCCCGCCCCAAACTACCCTTTACATGGAAAAAAATTCCAATTTTTTTATTTTTTAAAAAATGGCTTTAACGATTTTGATTAAAGTACCATGTATTTAAAATATTTACATGACAAATAAAATATACATTATTTTCAATTTTCTGGGAAGGTAAACGTTAAGCGACGTAATGCACAAAAAATGTAGAGCTCTTTAAAACACACAACTTATTTCCAATAACTTGTTTTGTGGCATTAGCTATTTCCGAGATATCCACTATTAATGCTTCGATTTGTTCAACACTTTGTTATTCCTTTTAAGTAGCTACCGTCGATTTTCAGTTGTCTCTCGCGATTGCATGGGAACAGTATGCAATTTTAAGGTCAGCATATAGCGTCCAGTTGTTGAACATTTGACTATCGCTGTTCTCTTTGTATCTATAACGAAATGTGTAATGTAGCTATTTCTGCAAAGGTTTACGTGTATTAAAATGAAGCAGAGAGAAACAAACTTTCGTAAGAATAATTTGTACACCACTAATAAACGATAGATGGTAGAGAAAGTTATGTGACTGTAACACATCAGAGTTTGTTTAAATAGCTCCTACAAAACAATTCTTACGAAAATTTATTTTTCTACCTACTTCATGTTAATCAGGATAAACCTTTGCAGAAATAGTCTAATTATACATTTCGTAGTAATAAGAGAATAGAGGGAACAGAATGGTTAGATGTCTAAAAGCGTGTCGGTATATGCTGTCTTGAAATTCCATACTCTTTCCATAACATCGCGAGAGCGAGCTGAATAGGGAACAGCATTTTATAAAAAGCATCGAAAACTTCAAACCAATAAAAAAAATAATAACTCGGAAATGGCTGGTGCCACAAAAAAGGTTATTTTAAACAAACTGTGTGTTTTAAAGGGATCTACATTTTTTGAGCAGTAGTTTTCGTCTGTCGCTTAATGTTTACCGGTTATATAAAACTATACAAAATTCCTTCCAACTGAAGAGGACTTCACAGGCTGTTCACAGAGAATTCAAGATATGCAATTTATTTGTCATGTAAATATCTTTTATATGTGGTATTTTAATTAATGTCTTGAGCCATTTTTGAGAAAATAAAATTCTTAAAAGTCCCATTTAAAGGGTAGTTTGGGGTGGGGAGGATTTTCTTGAAAATGTGTCGCATCTTTGGAAATTCTTGAACTTAAAATGCCAAATTTGATATTTATTCGAGTTTCAGTTTTTGAGTTATGCTGCTCTCTCTCTCTCACCCAAGGAATTTTTACCGATTTTTTTTTCAGGGATGCTCAAAACAGTATTTCCGGTGAACCTTAATATCAATTTTTTTTATTGGAACACCTCTACCTAAAGTACGTGGTAGAAAAAGTAAAAAAAAAGCTTATTTGTTTCGAACAAAATGGAGGGATCAGATGAAACTGCAATTAAAGCTAAAGAGGCTGCAGATAAACTACTGCCAGTGAAATTAAGACATTTGTATAAACAACATACATCCGGCTTGCTTCAGTGATCTAGCTAAAACATTTTTTCTCCTTCACTGGGAGTTAAGCATTACGACGAACTTCAGCAACTCTACTATTGGACAGGAGAAATTATGACTGTTCCAAAGCGCCGCAGGGAAGGGAAGGGTACATTATTGCTCAATAATATTTAGAGGACATCATGACATCATCGACAATTGCCATTTTCAGGATGTTAGCTGGAATTCCCTCTATTACTGATATACAGCAATCATCTATTTGTCAGTGTAAATGAAGGACATGTATCAGGATTTACTACACCATAAAGGGTGTGGTAACTAACACGGGTTAGTTTAAACGTAATTCTATCTCGCGTCTAATTAATTATAGATAATTATGTGTCAATGGATTAATGAGGGTGTTTATAGCAAGGCAGTGGTGTTAATCATAGGCCTAACTTTTAGGAGAGGACAAGAGGGGCATTTCATCTCCAATATTTCCAACTTAACGTTTCAGGTAGAATTGCAAGTCTATAACATTGTATTTTATAGTTAAATTAGTAGAGATAATTATGCACGGGCGCCTTTCAGTCGATGTACAGTATCAGTAATGCCTTATTCACCAATGCGAATCGAAACTTAGTCAATAGTTTTAAAGCATGATGCTCAAAAACCAATAACTTATGCCTACAATCTCTGCTTAGGGAGCCTATTCTCATGCAATTTCCTTTTCACTACTGACAGTTGGTAGAAACTATAAAAATGGCGAGATTTAGTGATCTGCGAATTCAAAATATAAAAAAGCAGTACAAGATCTAATTCAATGATCATATTCGAAGTACAAAAACAAAACAAAACATGTGTGTTACACTCACATGACTTTCTCTACTCTTGTACAAACTATTTTTACAAACGCTTATTCTCCATATGCTTCATGCTAATCAAGATGTTAATCTTATTGCTAATTTTCTTATTGGTGCAAGGGGGATATGGTAGGCTTTAAGCGATAGTCAAATGTTTTAAGAGCTGGTTGCTATGTGGATCATTCCATTCTCTTTACATGTCCAGGACATAAAAAAAAAACGAATAACGAATTCCCATTTGAGAAAAAGTATAAGTATTGGAAAGTTGAAACAAACAAAAAGGAATATCTTGGAAATGGTTCACTCAAAAAAAAATATGTACATGACATAAATTGTGTGTTTTAACGAGAGCTACATTTTTTGTGTACAAACATTTTATTTATCTCTTACGGTTTACCAGTTATGCAAAAGTAATTCACAATGAAGATAACTTTTGGGGAAATTCCCAGAAAACTCAAGATATACATTTAATTTGTCATGAATATATCTTAAATATGATATTTTAGTCAAAATCGTTAGAGCCATTTTTGAGAAAATCAAAATTTTCGAAAGCATTTGCATGCAAAAGGGAAGTCTGGGGTGGAGGGTGTACTTGAAAATCTTCGTGTCGCATCTTTGAGAGATACTGAATCTAAATAACATGTTTGGTTATTTATCCGACTTTTCGTTTTTAAGTTATGCTGTTCACAGACATACAGACACACACACGGACCTTTTTCTAAAAATGCTTTTATTGCATTCAGGGGGCCTCAAAATATCTATTTACGGTGAAATCTCGGCATCGAATTTTGGGGTGGAATGCAATATTTCCCCTACTTACTATGCGTAGTATATAAAGTAAAAATTACATCGTTGTCGCATTGTAATAACTGCAGTGATTACATTAAAGGTACAAAAAATCAGATGTGTTACATTCATAAGATCTTCTCTATCCTCTATGAGTATACAAATTATTCTTACGAAAGCTTATTTTCCAATCTACTTCATTTTAAGCGAGATAAACCTATCCCTAAATAGCTACATTACACATTTCGTTATAAATACAAAGAGAACAGCGATAGTCAAATGTTTAAGAACTGGACGCTATACGCTGCCTTAAAATTCCATACTGTTTCCATGACATCGCGAGAAACAATTGAATATCGAAAGGTCTTGAAAAGGGTAAACTATTGAACAATTCTAACAGTTAATGACATATCTTGGAGATGGCTAATGCCACAAAAATATTTGAAGTAAATTGTGTGTTTTAAAGAGATCTACATTTCTTGTGTAGTACGTTTTCGTGTTTCTATTAACGTTTACTAATTACACAACATAGTACAAAATTCCTTTCCAATTAAGAGGACTCCAAAGGCATTTCCCAGAAAATTCAGGATATACATTTTATTTGTCATCTAATTATCGTTAATTAATGGCATTTTAATCAAAATCGTTAGGGCCATTTTTTAGGAAATCAAAAATTTCGAAAAATGTTTGATGTAAAGGGTAGTTGGGGGTGGAGGATTTTCTTTAAAATCTTCCTGTCCTATCTTCAGAAGATACTGAACCTAAATACCAAGTTTGGTGTTTATCCGACTTTTCGTTTTTTGAGTTAGGCTGTTCACAGACAGACAGACATACATCCGCGCGCGGACCTTTTTTTAAAGTGCTATTTTCTTATTCATGAGGGCTCAAAACATGTATTTCCGGTGAAATATCGGTTTGGAATTTATGGGTAGAAGGCAATACCTTCTTTACCTACTATGTACGTGACAGAAAAAGTAACAATGGCATTGTTATCGCACTGTTATCACTTCAGTGATGACGCGTAATCATGCGAGGGCGTAAACAGAATTCTAAACTCCCGGAAGGATATTAGCAGTTCTGCAGCATGTCGCATCTAAGAAATAAATATTCAATAAGAAAGTAGTGCGACATAAAATCGCTTATGACTGGAAAATATTTGGTCTGAAAAGTATGTTCAGGAAGGGAGTTCTTTGGTGGCCGTCACAGATGGCATGAAAACTGACGTCACGGATGTCCTCGGCCTTAAACAAACCGAAACTGTCATGAAATACGGTATTGGCTCACGCTTCAGCAAATGTGAGTCACGGATTTCACCTTTACACGCCTGTTCAGGAAAGTCAAGTTATTTAGAGCTGAAACTGATATTAGAAACGGAGTTCTGATATCGAATTTCTGGGTGGAATGCAGTAATCCCTCTACTTGGTGTAGAAGAGTATAGAGAAAGTAAAAAGTATCTGGTGCGATGCATTCACATTACTTTCTCTACCCTGTATCGTTTATTATTGGGCATACAAGCTAGTCTTACTAAAGCTTATTTTTTTTATCTACTACATTTTAATCCAAATAAACCTTTACGGAAACAGCTACATTGCACATTTCGTTATAGATACAAAGAGAACAGCGATAGTCAAATGTTTTAAGAACTGGACTCTATATGCTGGCCTTAAAATTCCATACTGTTTCAACAGAACCGCGAAAAACAATTCGAACCATTATGAAATGACCGATGCCAGAAAATTTGTTTGAAATATATTGTGTGTTTTAAAGAGATTCACATTTCTTGTGTAGTACGTTTCCGTCTTATCTCTTAACATTTGAAAATAAATTTAAAGGCTATTCCTGGAAAATTCAAGAGATGTATTTTATTTGTCGTATAAGTATCTTTAATATATAGCATTTTAATAATAATCGTTACGGCCATTTTTTATAAAACAAAAATTTCGAACAATTTTCCATGTAAAGGGTAGTTTGGGGATAAGGGGATTTTGTTGAAAATCTTCGTGTCGCATCTTAAGGAAGATACTAAACCTAAATACCAAGTTTGGTATTTATCCGACTTTTCGTTTTTGAGTTATGAGTGGGCCTTTTTCTGAAAATTCTTGTTTTTGGATTCTGGGGGCATCAAAACAAGCATTTCCGGTGATACTTCGGTATCGAATTTTTGGTTGAAATGCAATACCTTCTATACCTACTAGGTATTGGTAGAAAATTGAAATTAAATTGAGTTTTGTTTATGGACGCTCTTTAACTACTATGGTTAGCGTCCCATTCTATATTGGGCTTGAAAGACCGGTAATTTTCCTCAGAGGTCTCTTTATCAGGCTTGAGGTTCTTTTACGTGCCGTAAATCTACGACACTGGTAGAGAAAGTTAACAAATACATATTAAGAACCATCATATTTGGAATGGGAATGATTTTTGGCTGCCTTCCCCCCTCATAAAAAACATTGTGGCAGTGCTCATATGTAAAAAGAGAAATACTGTAATATTATAAGAGTTGCACATCTTTCTCTAACCACTATAATTTATGTTAATTTCTATTCTGCATAGTATTCACACAGGCTTGCCTATCTTCTACTTCCTGTAAAACATGATAAATGTTGACACAAACGTTATAGAACTTATTTTGCATGGCAGTTTACAAGAGCATCTTTAAACACGTATTGTTTAAAATAGTTGGAAAATTCAAACGAAAAATAGCAAATATTAGGACATGGCCATGCTAAAAAGGAACTTTGTACATAATTTTTATTTTAATGAGCCCATACTACCTGAAGTAAGCGTCTGTCTTTACAAGTTATTACAGAAAATTAATCTGAATGTTAATATAGAATTTTTGCACAGCTTACGGTACCGCAATGAAAATCACCGGTGCTCTGCGCATGCGTCATTTCACTGTAAAGAAACCACTAACGTAACACAACATTCTGACTGTTTTAGGGTGAAGGTTTAAGGTAAATATCGTATAAGAGGGTCAAGATAGATTTCGTGCTAACATAAACGATTATGTAATTCTGCTATGAGAGGATATTGCCGCAAACTCTTATAGGGATATAAACTCACGGAAGTTGAGTTGATTTAAGTCAGAGTTCGTGCGACCATAACCTCAAAAGCATCAGAATAGGTCCGAATACAGTCGACAGTCCTGGATGTTTAAATTCCTTAAATCCCATCTAGAATTCTCCAAGCCCACTTTAGGAATTACTCTTTTTCTATTAATATTGAAGATATTTTTATTTGTTATGTTTACGATACTGTACTCAATGATGGGACAAAAGCTATATTATAGTAAAATATATTATTGTATTTACGGTTTTGGGTAACGTCACAAGGTTATACTGTAACAGAAAAGTGGCATTGAAAAATCCAATCTATTTTCTCAGACATAAGATATTTTAATAAAAACGGTTTGAGCTATTTCGAGAAATTAACAAATAAAACATTTTCCATGTAAAAGGTAGTTTTGATTGGACAATTTTCTTGAAATTTCTCTGGCATTCTTAAACATTATCCTAAGTATGAAATATATTAGCCAGAATCACCCGTTTCGAGTTGCACTGTTTCTCTGTCTCTCCCCCCTAACACACACACACTCACACCAACTTCTAAAAATGCTGCCTATTATTTCCTCTACCTCCACGTATAGCAGTAGGAGAAGAAGTTTTTTTGAATGTATTTTAAGTCGCTTGAACTCGCTGGCCATACCGCGGCTCCATAAGGATACAAACCACTATAATAAATGAAATTGTAAATGTACATTAGTCAGATAACATTATAATTTGATGTATATCTCAGTTTGATTAATACACTTAAGTATAATTTCTTTAAAGCCTGGATTGCTGATGGCGTCACACATGTTGTCCGGAACTTCAAATCTCGTCATCTCGTATGATGACAGTCCAGGATCATATGAGATACACTAAGTGGACAATTGCAGAACTTACAAAGTGGAGGAGAATCATGAGATATAAGGTAGGTCAGCATAGTAATGCTTGAAACCGAAATTAATAAAACCTTCTCTGAAACACAACACTTGTTGCTGTATGCCTGGATATCGAACGAGCCTGTGATACGGTCTGGCGTGACTACATAATCCATTCACTTAAAGAAAAAGGGGAAACATGCTTGCTTTTGTCTACAACTTCCTCCAGAACAGTCAACTACGTGTAAAAGCGAATGGACAACTCTCAAAGAGTGTCTCACAGGGCAATGGCATACCGCAGGGCTCAGTGTTGAGTGTGACGCTGTTCCTGGTGGCCATCAACAATGGGATATCCTGCATTAATTCTCCTGTCAAGGCCTGTTTAGTTACAGATGAGCTAGTGTTTTTCTGCAAGGGAAGGACTGTGAAAGTTACACAGATCAAATCCCGTGGGCCAACCAATCTGATTGAGGTTTTTACGTGGTTGCCCTCAGCCGTTAAAGTAAATATCGGATTGGATATTTAATACCACGACCGAAAGTTCCAACTTAAGTCTAAAACAATAGTAAAAAAAAAGAAGTGGTAATAGCGAACGCTGTGCCATCTATCAACAGACAATGGAAGCAGGTAGACTGAACGGCACCCTAATGCCATCTGCACGGCACGAAGCAGAAGATCCGGTTGCCATACACTAGGATCTCTGTGGACAAGTGACGAAGCGAGTGAGTACAAGGATGAGACCTAGAAGGCTAACTGTCCGCCCACATCGATCTAAGAGTTACCCACTAACAGATCCGTCGCGATATGCCATGCAGTTCAAAGCGACGTAAAATAGAGTAGTAATAATAACAGATGCTTATACAACAATATCTTGTACTTCCAGCACAAATGAATACTTCCGGCTCAAGTAAATATTTATAAATACTACCGGCATAAATAAATATTTCCAGTATAAGTAAATACAACCGGCACAAGTAAATACAACCGGCACAAGTAAATACAACCGGCACAAGTAAATACAACCGGCACAAGTAAATACAACCGGCACAAGTAAATACAACCGGCATAAATAAATACAACCGGCATAAATAAATACAACCGGCATAAATAAATACAACCGACATAAATAAATACAACCGGCACAAGTAAATACTACCGGCACAAGTAAATACAACCGGCACAAGTAAATACTACCGGCACAAGTAAATACTACCGGCACAAGTAAATACTACCGGCACAAATAAATACTACCGGCACAAATAAATACTACCGGCACAAATAAATACTACCGGCACAAGTAAATACTACCGGCACAAGTAAATACTACCGGCACAAGTAAGTACTACCGGCACAAGTAAGTACTACCGGCACAAGTAAATACAACCGGCACAAATAAATACTACCGGCAGAAGTAAATACTACCGGCACAAGTAAATACTACCGGCACAAGTAAATACTACCGGCATAAATAAATACTACCGGCACAAGTAAATACTACCGGCATAAATAAATACTACCTGCACAAGTAAATACTACCGGCACAAATAAATACTACCGGCATAAATAAATACTACCTGCACAAGTAAATACTACCGGCATAAATAAATACTACCGGCATAAATAAATACTACCGGCATAAATAAATACTACCTGCACAAGTAAATACTACCGGCATAAATAAATACTACCGGCATAAATAAATACTACCTGCACAAGTAAATACTACCGGCATAAATAAATACTACCTGCACAAGTAAATACTACCGGCATAAATAAATACTACCTGCACAAGTAAATACTACCGGCATAAATAAATACTACCTGCACAAGTAAATACTACCGGCATAAATAAATACTACCGGCACAAATAAATACTACCGGCATAAATAAATACTACCTGCACAAGTAAATACTACCGGCATAAATAAATACTACCGGCATAAATAAATACTACCGGCACAAGTAAATACTACCGGCATAAATAAATACTACCGGCATAAATAAATACTACCTGCACAAGTAAATACTACCGGCACAAATAAATACTACCGGCATAAATAAATACTACCTGCACAAGTAAATACTACCGGCATAAATAAATACTACCGGCATAAATAAATACTACCGGCATAAATAAATACTACCTGCACAAGTAAATACTACCGGCATAAATAAATACTACCGGCATAAATAAATACTACCGGCATAAATAAATACTACCTGCACAAGTAAATACTACCGGCATAAATAAATACTACCTGCACAAGTAAATACTACCGGCATAAATAAATACTACCTGCACAAGTAAATACTACCGGCATAAATAAATACTACCTGCACAAGTAAATACTACCGGCATAAATAAATACTACCGGCACAAATAAATACTACCGGCATAAATAAATACTACCTGCACAAGTAAATACTACCGGCATAAATAAATACTACCGGCATAAATAAATACTACCGGCACAAGTAAATACTACCGGCATAAATAAATACTACCGGCACAAGTAAATACTACCGGCACAAGTAAATACTACCGGCATAAATAAATACTACCGGCATAAATAAATACTTCCAGTACAAGTAAATAGGTCCATCACAAGTAAATACTACCGGCAGAAATAAATACTACCGGCATGCATAAATAAATAAATACTTCCAGCACAAGTAAATACTTCCATCACAAATAAACACTTCTGGCACTACTAAATAGTTCACATCACAAATAAACACTTCCTAGCATAAGTAAATACTTCCCAGCACAAATAAACACTTCTAGCACTACTAAATACTTCCCAGCACAAATAAACACTTCTAGCACTACTAAATAGTTCACATCACAAATAAACACTTCCTAGCATAAGTAAATACTTCCCAGCACAAATAAACACTTCTAGCACTACTAAATACTTCCCAGCACAAATAAACACTTCTAGCATTACTAAATACTTCCCAGCACAAATAAACACTTCTAGCACTACTAAATACTTCCCAGCACAAATAAACACTTCTAGCACTACTAAATAGTTCCCAGCTTAAGTAAATCTCCAGCATAAGTAAATACTTCCCCAGTTGGTTGGCCAGAGGTGTCCTGGGCGACTGAACACGCGTATCTCTGTTGCAGTTTCTGTTAAAATGGCAGCTGAAATGCATATTCGGGAGACACAGACCTATCGAGAAAGGAGAGAAGATCTAAGCCTCAGAAGACTTAAACTTAGGTTAGAAGATGAAAGTGTCGATTATTTAACTATTTTCTTCCCCAGTATAGAGAATCAGGAGGGGCAATCTCAGCCAGAAAAATGGAAGTATTCTTTCTCTACCTGAGGGACCTGGCTTATCAAAACGAGTGGCGAAAACTTCGGGATTGAACACACTACGGTTTATAAAACGGTATTGAATATTCCTGAATGAACTACGCAGAACTCAAAACGAATGGACAGTTTTCCCAGATACTTTAGAGGAAATGAACATAGCAAGAAGAAAGTCGTTGAGGAAGTTTTAAGTTCCCACGGAACACTGGACTGCATGATTTGTTGCGGTTGATCCCTTTATGGCAAAAAACAGTCCTTCATGGATTTACCGTACATTTAAAAAAAAACAACCGTTTCTCATAATCTTGCTCCGCTGACACGCATTCTTCCGCGCTGCGTTTTCATGCCCCTTTCTCCTGATTGGCTAATATGCACCTTTGAATGTTGACAAACAAGCCGTGTGCAGTACAGAATAGGCGATATAAAGACGCACGGTCTTTCGTAATCCTCAGAGATAAGTTTAAACCTAAGGATCCTCCTACCTATTTATTGATAAAAATTGGCATGCATTCCAGAGCATTAACTCTGTTACGTAATATCTTTAATTCATGTGGTTTTGACAATTCTTTTCGAGTATATTAAGATAAATGATAATTTTAAACAAGGAACTATTTTGTATCGCACAGCAACCTATTCCACACCGAGGTGACTGGTTCACGTGACAGTTAGAAGATAAAGTATTATGGAACAGACTTAGGTTTAGAAGTATAGGTGCGAGCTTCTTTACCAAAACAGCAATCTTGTGTTTGAGGTAAAGTTTTCAGTTTCGTTTATGGTAACAAAGGAAACAGCCAAAATACTTACGAAATCGAGAAAGAGGAAATCCACAATAACGTGAATGAAGTATTTAAGCACGACACGTTGCCCTAGCGAGGTCATTTGGTCCACCTACCCGCCCCTTTTAGCGACTGCAGTTATACAACAAACTCGCGACATTTGGAGGTGGAAAGTAATAATAGGCTGCCAATAGAATGAACAAAATGTCGCCAACATATTAAAACGCTGCGAAACAAAAGTAGGGGTTTAGCTTCACAGATCCTGAGCCTACGCCCCGTCGTCGTCCCGCAGTCAACTGCTTCACTCCTCTACTTATAAAAAACATCCCTGGGCTACGCTTTGCGGCTTATGGTTCTAAATAAGTAGCGACGATCCGCTTCCGTGTTGGCAGTACTCCGTACCTTCCGCTATGTTTGGATTGCCAATTGGTAGCAGAGGGACAAGAAAAGCAACGGTCACATAATACTCTGGTCATGCCCGTACCGAGAAAAAAAATTCGTGGGGGGGGTTTCCACAAGTAGATCTAAATTTAACAGTACCCCACACAGTTACCATGTACCTACTCCGTAGTATATAGACGTTACATGGATAAGAAAATTATTTGGAGACATTATATAGACAAGAAAAGCTCACCAGAATGAAGATATTCCACTTTACAGCACAAAACATGGAGACTGCTTCGAAAACCGGAATGTATGGTCACCTTACCTATGTAAGGCGACGATATTAAGTTACCCCTTTTCTTGTAAATGTACTACTAGCAATAGACTTACAGTTATCTAACGATATTTTCCCATATTGGTTTGATATGAATTTAAATGAGTAAAACTGTCAGAAGTTTCGGGGGGTTGAACCCTAGAAACCCCCCTCTAAATACGGCCCTGCCTCTGGTGGGATGCATGTGGTGGGTTTTGTGTTACTCATTTATAAAGAACAAAGGTGGCAATAATATGCGTTAGAATGTTATGTAAAACGTATATAGTTGTTCGTCTGTATTTATCACTCTTAAGGAATAAAGTAACCATGTAATATATATATACAGCTTGTCACCACGTACGGAACAATAACCGAGGTAAATAGTCACACACAATTGCATAAAACCAGCAAAAGTAAATGATCCAAGGTAAATCGAAAAATGGCAAGTATTCTCTATTTTATCCGCGTTAAACATGTAGCAAGCATTTACTTCACAAGTAAGTTCTTGGAAGTATATACACTTTACCTACTCCTTGCATTAACGTTAGCTGTTACGTTTCTCAAGAATAAGGAAAACAGCATTGAGTAAGAACCGGCGCTGTCCTTGAAAAGTGACTTCATCTGGTTGACGAAGAGCAATGAGTCTCCGGCTACTTGTTGCGTAACGGGATGTGGTAGTCATTTGTCAGGAACATTTCAGTTTCTGGCTTTCCTGTACGCGATAACACCAATTAGTACTATTTTAGTGACCCTTCCCTTCCGTTAGGAAATGTTGCAGTGATAGGAAACAAAACACCGGCGGAATCTTAATCATCGCAAATCCGGCGACAAACGGTGATGAGATCATTCCGATAAACAAAAGTTTCATTTAAAATATCTGATCTATCACGTTTGCATTATAACCTCCCATAACCTAATTTTTGTTTACTTTCTCTATTACACACTTACAGTAAACAGAGGGTGTATTGTATATCAACCAAAATTTCTATGTCGAGATTTCAACGGGAATACATGTTTTGAGCCTCCCTGAGCCCCTCTCCCAAAATAGGAAATGTCCGTGTGTCTTTGAACAACTTAACTCAAAAACAAAAAGTGGATAAATACCAAACTTGGTATTTAAGCATAGTATCTTGCTAACATGTGACAGGAAAATTTTCAAGAAAATCTCCCTCCCCAAACTATCCCTTACATGGAAATCTTTTATTTCCTCAAAAATACCTCCAACGACTTTGATTAAAATTCCATATATTTGAAGTATTTACAAGACAAACGTGATGTATATCTCTGTAAAGGCCTCTTCATTCGCAATGAGCTTTGTATAACTTTAAAAAACATAAGAGAGGTCAAAAACTTTAAACTACACAAAAATGTAAATCTCATTTAAGCACACAACTTTACAGCGTGAGGTGTAAAATATCTGATGTGTTACATTCACATAACTTTCTCTACCCTTTATCGCTTATTATTCTTACGAAATCTTATTTTCCTGCTACATTTTAATCCAGATAAATCTTTTGGAAATAGCTAGATTACACATTTTGTTATAAATAGAAAGGGAAGAGAGATAGTCAAAGGTTTAAGAACTGGACGTTATATGCTGCCTTAAAATTCCATACTGTTTCCATGGCATCGAGAAACAACTGAAAATCGACAAGACTTTGAAAGAATGGCTAAATATTGATCAATTCTAACCATTAATAACGACTATAGGAAATGGCAAGCACCATAAAAGAAGTTATTTTAAATAATTGTGTATTTTAAGTAGATCTAACCTTTTTTTGTTTGTTTTTTACCGAGCGGGATGGCTCAGGCGGTAAAGTCTGTGTCCAGCATTCGGGAGGTCCCGGGTTTAAATCCCGTGGGCCAACCAATCTGTCTGAGGTTTTTTCATGGCTTTCCTCAATCACCAAGGTAAATACCGGATTGAATATTTAATACCACGACCCAAAGTTTCATCTTAAATCTAACAAAACAATAGTAAAATGAAAAATAAGTGGTAATAGCGAACGCTATGCCATCTATCTAAGACAATGTAAGCAGTTAGACCGGACGGCACCCTAACGCCATCTGCACGGCATGAAGCAGGGGTTACAGGAATGAGACGTTGAAGGCTAACTGTCCGCCTTTCTGTGTGAGGGTGGCGATTATACTGGACGGCATCCTAACGCCATCTGCACAGCATGAAGCACGGGCTACAGGAATGAGATCTAGAAGGCTAACTGTCCATCATATATCGTTCAAAGAGATATCCACCAACAGATCCGTCGCGATATGACCAAGGAGTTAAAGCGACGCAAAATAAAATACAAAAAATCCTTTTTCGTGTCGTACGTTTACCAGTTACACAAGATACAGAACTCCTTCCGAATGAAGGGGATTTCACAGGCTATTCCCAGCAAATTCCAGATATACATTTTATTTGTCATGTAAATATCTTTAATATATGGTGTTTTAACCAAATTCTTACAGCCATTTTTATGAAAGCCAAAATTTTGATAAACCTTCCATGTAAAGTGCAGTTTGGGGTGGGGGAGATCTTCTTGAAAATCTTCGTGTCGCATCTTTGAAACTACTGAACATAAATACCAAGCGCGCACGCACACGCACACACACACACACACATCACCAGCCTGCTACAGAACTCACCACTACCAGCTCCAACAGATTGTTTGGAAGAGTTTAGGCGCACGCTGACAGGTTTTGCTGACCTGATACGAGTCCTGCTCACGACGATGGCCGCATGGACTTCGGTGCTCGTCGACTTAAGAGGGCAGGAAAGGCTGCGGAGCTACATGCTTGCACAAGGACCTCCTTGGACGTATGACACTACATACCAATGGCAAAACTGAGTGCACCTCTCGAGAGGCGCTCAAGAAATCTTTAAGTTCAACAAAGAAATACAAAAACCCCTATCCATTCCCGATTCACTCCCCGCAGTGACAGACAGGGCCAGCACGGTCATGGCTGTCACCCGGACATTTCCTTCACCCATTGCCAGCGCAATAAGCTGGTACTTTAGCTTCCGCACTATCGGGGGTGCAAAGGCGGAACCCCAATTCCTATCCTAAAGTTCACCTTCCTATTCCTGTCACTACCCACACATACACCCACACATCCCTTTAATAAAATGCCCTTTTTTGGATTCAGGGAGTCTCAAAACATGTATTTCCGGTGCAATCTTGGTATCGAATTTTTGAGTGGAATGCAATAGCTTCTCTAGCTACTATATTGTAGTGGGAAATCGTTGATTAGTAACATCTGGAAAGCGTCGTTCCCCTGGTTGATACGCTCTGATGCAGTGTTCATGTCCTCAGCTATGGATGCTCGTAGGCTGCTGTATTTTCCATTCCTAATGTTTCCCTGTATAGCTAATTCTTGGTCTCAGGGTTATTGTAGGTGAGGAAAATTAAAATATACTGCATTTCCCTTAATAAATGTGGTTTATTATCAATTCAAACATTTATGGGCGGCTAGATTTCCCCATTATACAAATTCCCACCATTAAAATAAATCAGGAGCCTAAACTAACTGCACACGTCTTCCCACCCATATGCACACACGTGCATTTGTCGTCAAGAGCGTAGCACTTTGTGTCGACGAGATTCTAGAAGAGAGTGAAAATCTGGGGCTTTGTTCCCCTTTATATACCTCAGCCTAGTGACGCTTACCTCCGCGCCTCAAAATGTAACGACATTTCTAATTGGTCCTCAGGGCGTTACCTTAACCTGTATGAGAATATTCTACTCCAAAGTTCTGCGCTTACGCGTCCCCATGACGCGTCAGGAAGCGGATTAAATATCTCCGTCTCTTTCTTTTCTCTATCTGTCTCTTTCTATTTCTCCTTACCGCTACCGGCTCCCTGTTCATTAGCTTGTGAAAGGTGGGCTCTACTTAGAATTATCTTTTGCCTGAAATTTGCTAGCTCACCCGTCTCTTAAATCTCCTTTGTACAATTTTTGGTTGTTAAATATTTTAACAAGTTTCTTGGTGAATTATATTATTACTACGTGCAATTCTTATATATATATATATATATACCCTTTCAATGTACATGGTAAGCAAAGTAAAAACAAAACAAAAAAAAGCTCAAGCTTCGAGGGTGAATCACAGTAGACTGTGGTTGACGTAAACAGTGTATTAATCTAGTGGCTAGAGTTACGGAGCAGGTGAGCAGGAAGGTGACGTTGGAGACAGTGGAACTACGCATTATCAACCTAAATTGGCCGTTTTTGAAAAAGTAACTCTACACCTACTATAAGGTGTACAAAGCCTCGCGCACTGCGACCTACGGGAGATCTATTGGGCTACCACCCCCAAAGGGAAGGGATCAAGTGGGAACCGCAGGCTGCTACAGACCGCACGGAAGTCCCCTAATAGTTCCTAGCTCGAAGACTAGTCCAACTACGGGTGCTGCCAGAGGGAGCAATGAACGACCCTTCAACCAAACAGCCCTCTAGTGTCCATGGAAAATATTCTCCTTGCAGCTAGCCTCCGTGCTAACTACTCTGCACCGTCACCATGAAACATGAAGCGGAATGGAAGAGAAATGAGGGAAAGGAGATCGTGGTAGACGAGAAATCACCGCAGCATTCGACTAATTACCAGGTAATCGACGGGAATCGAACAGGGAACCTTCGAATGCGAATTCTACACGTTACCACAAATCTGGGTGTACACATACTAACTGTTCAAATAAAGTTGCATGGCGCTGACGAGTCATTAAGGTCACTGTGTTTCTTGAGCACGATATTGACGTCTGCGGAGTTTGCCAACTTCAAACAGTATCCTCTCGCTTTGTTGCGAGGGTGCAAGACTTAATTGAATATTCCCGTGGATGCAGTAGAAGTGTTAGGAGGGTGAGATTAAACAAGAAGCAGCAGCAGCCCTTGAAGGTCTTCAGCCACCTGCTTATCATGCTCACCACATACACCTTGCTGCCTCAACACCTTGAGGCTTCCGTTTCTGTGCCTTTTTGCTTTGTTTTGTACACTGCTTTTCTCCCACACGGCGGCTCGCGCGCCGGGCGTTACAGCTCGAACTGCCGCCAGTTATAACAACCGCGTAACCACCTCACGTTCTCACAGTTACAATTACAATGATAATAAGCACATACTTATCATAAGAGTTGTTGGAAATGGTGTCCTCCATCCACACGTTACTGGCATCTTCTCAGGAAATCCTCATTCACACTCGAGAGTTCAATATTAGAAATTCAGTGAATTTATCGATAGATGTTTCCCTTTTCTTCTTCCAAGGTATGGGGTTTGAGTATACACTTTATTACTTTATGTACCACGTACAAAGTAGATAAAGAAGATATTGCATTCCACCCAAAAATTCAATACCGAAATTTCACTAGAATACATGTTTTGAGCGCCCCTGAACCCATAAACGTAATTTTACTTTCTCTACTACGTATAGTAAGTAAGGGAAGCATTGTATTCCACCCAAAAATTCCATACTGGGATTTCACAGGAAATATAAGTTTTGAGGCCCCCTTAATCAAAAAAAAAATTTTTTTTGGAAACATGTCAGTGTGTGTGTGTCTGTGAACAGCATAACTCAGAAACGAACAGTCGGATAAACACCAAACTTGGTATTTAGGCTCAGTATCTTCCAGAGATGCGACACGAAGGTTTTCAAGAAAATCCTCCCACCTCTGACTACCCTTTACATGAAACATTTTTCGAAAAGTTTAATTTTCTCAAAAATGGCTCTAACGATTTTGATTAAAATATCTTACGTTTAACACATTTTCATGACAAATGAAATGTATATATCGAATTTTTGGGAATGTCTCCAAACGTATTCTTCATTGTGAACGACTTTTGCATAACTGGTAAACCATAAGAGATAGACAAATTTTTACTATACAAAAAATGTAGATCGCGTTAAAATACACAATTTATGTCACATACTATTTTTTTTTTGTTGAGTGTTGAGATATTGCTTGTTATTCCCTTAAATTTTCCAATACTTATACTTTTTCTCAAATTCGTTATTCATTTTTTTTGTCGTGGTAATGCAAAGAGAATGGAATACTCCATATAGCAACCAGCTCTTAAAATATTTGACTATCGCTTAAAGCCTACCAATTCCCCTTGCATCTACAAGAAAATTAGCAATAAGATTAACATCTCGATATTTCGATTAACATGAAGCATATGGAGAATAAGCGTTTGTAAAAATAGTTTGTAGAAGAGTAGAGAAAGTCATGTGAGTGTAACACATCAGATTTTTAGAAGAAGGTCCTGTGTGTGTGTTTCTGTGAACAAAAACGTAAATTCTGATCAACAACAAACTTGATATTTAAGCTCAGTACTTTCCAAAGAACGGAAAATCCTGGGAAATCTCGGTATCAAATTTTTGGGTGGAATGCAATACCTTCTCTACCTATTATGTACGTGATACAGAAAGTAATACCCGAACGATGACATTAGTTGGATGAATTCATTTTGTAACTGTGTAATTAGACCCATAGCCACTTTTTTGAATGGTCTGATTTTGGAACCGTTCCAAAATAATGGTTACACAATTTTTCCCCACATCCAACGTACACGCACACTATTAAGCGTTTAAATAGGTTCACAAAACTCACATTTACGAATTCTTACTGGGAGGATGTATTTTGTGGCTGTATAGGATGATTTTGTAGAGGAAGTCACGAAGTTTTCGGTGAGGTAACTACCAAACTAACTATTTGCAGCCAGTTTGCCAACGGCTTTGTTAGCTTGAGCAAATAAAGGAGCAGAGCATGTTATTTATTGATTGAACCAATCAAAGGGAGCTTAAAGTTTCAGATCTCAATAGTCGATCTGTTCAAGCTTCAGTAACAAAGTTGCAAGTTTCCTTATGAAACCACGAGAAGACTCAGCTGGCACTCTCTCGGGATTTATTTCCTGTTTCGCTTCTTCCTCCTTCAACCCTGGCACAAGCCGCCCGCTGTTTGGAATTATTGCTCGACAGATCCATTAATTCCTTCGTTACTACAGGTGGCACAGAGAAAACACCCGACAAATAACTCTCCCTCCTTGGAGACAGATCTTTAACTCCTGCCGTGCAAAACCAACCGTAAAATTATACACTCTAGCGTAGCGTTACGTTTCAAATAAGTTTCTGGCTTTAATGCCCATATTTTCTGATGAGAGAGGTATTATAAACTCGTCCAGGACAAAAATGTTGTAGTCAAGAACGTAGTACCGAGCGAGATAGCTCCGCGGTAGCGTGTTCGATGCCGCTCTAGACCTTGATTTTATTTCGCGATTTTCCCTGGTTGGTAGACGGATGCTGGGGTGGATTAACTATACAGGGCGATTCACATAAAACAGAACAATTTTGAGGCCTCGCAATTTTCCTCTAGAAAGTAACAAAAACAAATCTGATGTGTTATACTCACATGACTTTCTCTAAACTGAATGCTGTAACGTTCCATGGCTATTCGTCAATAACAATTGTAGCCACATAAAAAAATGACTGCTGTAACTCAATAACAACGGCAGCTATCACATGTTAAATATAGGACACTCTTGTTGAAAGACCTGTTTATAAACAGGGGTAAAACAGAGGAATAAGCATGAAAACTCTAAGATCATTATACAATTTTCTAATAAACATTACGAAGGGGGTAGATTAATTAAATTATATCGTGTTTTGAGGCTTTTAAAGCCGGATAAATAATACGCTTTACTACAAATCCCAATTCCACGCAGGAAGTAAACATTTTCCACTACGGTGATGGATTCAGATGCTGCAGCTGACCTTGAGTACGCTGCAGCAATTATTCAAACGAGCCGTGACGTTAATTCCGCTTGTTCTGCATGCCACAACACGGTCACGTGATGTTACAAGCTCTGAGACACGTTGCCGATGATGAGGTGTGCTTCTGCTCGTCTTCAATTCGGTTTCTGCCCGCTGCGCGCAACAAAACCAAAAACTGAGCAGCGCAGCGCAGCGACGAGACTTGGCTTCAGGCCAACTGCGAAGAATTAGGTAAAAATGGTCAGAAATATTAGTTTTAGTACACACTCTCTAAAACAGCTACTTATCGGACTGTTAACAGGCCGAAAAATAGTACAAACAAAATCCAGATGGCATTGCACGGTGATGCCAGCTTAAACAGGATTTTAAACAAAATACTTGATCACAAAACAAGAAACAAGCCAACATTTCTTTTGTGTTAATCATTCTTACTCAATAATCATTGTTTTTAACATTAAAACAGCATTTTTCACAAAATAATTCTTCAGCGAGGACGCTTGCAATGTCTTTGATTTTTCATGTAAATAAGTCAGTATCACATCTTCGTTCAGAACACAAACACTGTTTACCTTGCACCAGTCTTTAAATGCAATACATTCCTTCTCGTACTGTCACCGAGATTTTGCTGGCAGCAGTTCCCATTCAATATTTCTGGCTCGGATTTAAATTTTATCGAGATTTTCACCCATATTATCAGTCACAAGTTTGTTATTTAGCAACCAACACTCAGAATTAACACTGACATCTACATTCATATTCGTATTATTACCGTCAACGCTTCCTTGGAGGCGTTGGTGCGGTTCATAGCGTAGGATTCAGGCGGCTGTGAGAATATGTCAACAAATGAGTTGACCATGCCTTTTTATATTTGTACATTACTTATTTATTGTATTTAATATAATTTGGAGAGATTTTACTAAAAAGTAGGGTATGCACCGCGTACTTAAGCCTTATTTTGCGTACTTGATACATAAATGGCTATTCTGTCCATTTAAACTTACTATTAAGAGTAACAGGAATCTTTTCATTTAAAACATTGTTATCCGGATGAAATTATTGAGCGAATTCAAACATATCGGTCCATGAGAATACTGTTAGGCCGACAAGGAACGTAATTTTGATTCCACACAACAGGTGTTACCTAGTCCACAGCCACAGATTAGATTAGGTTAGATTGCATTCTGCGAGTTCACTAGCAGCCATAAAGGCTTGTGAACATGTCAAGGAAATGTACAAAAATTACATATAAACATAAACATTACACAGAATATAGAACATTTGAAATAAAATAGGAACACACTATATGCGTGTCAAGGAAGTGTACAATATAGTTACATATATACATAAATATTACGTAGAATACAGAACATTTAAAATAAAGACATTATATACAAAATGAAACAAATCAGGTGTACAAAATCGAATACCTCCCTACTGTTATTAGCTTAACATTATATTTATAGACAAAAACAGTTATTTTAACTTTCACTAGGCTTGTACCTTTGTTCGTCTCATCATTTTGTTCTATTTGATTTGTAATGCATATCATTTACTGTCAGTTCTTAATATACATACATTTAAATAGCTTCATTAATTCTAGAGCAGGCAATTGGAAAACTGGCAATTGTCATTAATATTTACTAATATTACTTAGAGAGCTATATATGTATTATCATCAGGATAATTTGTCATTCAGATAATCTTGTACAGAATAATATACTTTTGAGCATAGGTACTCTTTAACAGCAGTTTTAAAGACATTGAAATTGCCAACTTATCCCTTAAGATCATTAAGGAGAGTATTAAATATTTTTATGGTCCATAATATACACCTTTCTGAAACAAGAAAGCTTTGCATTGGGATGATGGATGTTATGTTTATCTCATGAATTTCCATGTTTGTAATAAATGTGGTTCGATTGCATACATAGAATTTTAAGATTGAAAATATGTACGTGCAAGGTAGGGTTAATATCTTCAGTCTTCTAAAAAGATGTTTGCAAGAGTGTCTGCTATGGGTGCTGGAAATGATTCTTATAACCTTCTTTTGCATGAGGAATATTCGTTTACTTTCTACCGAGTTTCCCCAAAATAATATTCCATATTCAATGATAGAGTTGAAATACATAGTATACTAATTTAAGTGTATCTATAGAACTGACATTTACCAGTGCTCGGATAGCATAACAGGCAGCACTGAGTTTGGGTAAGATATACGTAATGTGAACTTTCCAATCTACATTTCTGTCTACTTGGAGGCCCAGAAATCTAATGTTGTCTATTTGTTCTAGTAACATGTCATTAAACCCAATTTCTATTGGAGTGTACCCTCTGCCGGGCTAAAATAGGACTGAGTACACAGTATTGTTCTTACCTTTTCGCTGCCTCGCGAAGACTTCTGGGATCGTGGAAACGGTATACCAATCAATATTCACTAGAACAGTTGGAAAAATCACGTGGAGACAGGATAAGCAGTTCCCAAATTCGAGCTTCAATCTTGCCACTAAGCTATCTCGCTGGTGATGTATGCGAATTATTCTAAATTATCATTTTTGTGTTATTAACTATTTCCCAAATAAACCGAGCGTGTTAGATTAGGCGGTAATGTCTATGGCCGCATTCGGGAGATCCCGAGTTCATCCCGGCGACCGCTCACTCTAGCCTATGGGCTTTACGTACTTTCCCATGATTTGCCTTCCGTTTCCTTCTCATCTTTCAGGCATGCTTCTAGGTCTCTTGGTGTATGGCGGTGCCGGACAGATGGCGCGGATGCATCCTCCTGGAAAGAATACTCGCCCTCTCTCGGCGGCGCCACACATGTCTGCGAGCTTGGAAATGTTAAGATACTTCGGCGCGTCTCTGTGGCCTGTCTGCCTATGGCTTGTAGCCTCCTGTGTGGACCCTTCAGTTCATCCCGTTCTCCTGAGGGTTGGTACGCACAATACTACACATCTCTGTAGGTCGCGGTATCCAGGTGTCCCCCTCCATTGAAGTCTATAACCAATTTCTCAAATAATAGTTGTTGAGTTTTTAAAGTTTCCTCTCAAGTGAAAAAGCACACTCGGCACCGAAATTGCTAACTTCTGTAAATTTTGAGGCATTAGTTTCAACACTTAAATAATATCAGTCTAATTATATAATACAAATTTTAATAACAGCCCGCCTTAAAGCAATATGTATATAATATAATATATAAAGTTTATATCACAGTCATTATATTATGTTTATATTATTATGTACATGTATAAAATGTTATGAATGTATTATGTAGTTACAAATGTAGGAGCTGTGAGAATAGAAGCAAGCTGCCTTCCGTAGCAAATAGAAAGTAAAAGCCGAAAGTTGCTAATAATGAGGTAACCTTGAGACAGCAATAAATTAGAAAGTTTAATAAAGCCTACTAATAATTCTTGGAATAATAATGTAATATTCAAAACAGTTTATAAATAGACAATCAAAAGCTAGAAAAAGCATAAGTTAAATAAAAGTATTCTATTGGAGTAGGCTTAGACAATCAGAGACTTGAAATAGAGAAAAAGTACAAATTCAGGCGGGAGACGTTACAAGGAAGCGTAACCAAGCAGTCAGTTGGGTATGGTACGAGTTCAATGCGAGACATGAAATTTTATTGCGGTGAGAATAATATAAAGTTTACGTTTAAAAAGTACAATTAACAATAATCTCACAGCTCTGTAATAGGATACATTAGTGAAGTGTTATTTAATCGTGTGAAGGATTAATAAAACAACACAATTATAATTTGTGTAAGCCTTCATTCTTTAGCCATACCAACCTGCTAAGAGATACGTGCTTTACAAATTACTAATGACGAAGCCGAGGCATACATATAAAATATTTAAACAAACATTAAAAGACAAAGTTGATTTTTAAATGTGGGGCGATGGCCACCGGAAAAATTAAACGTGGGGCGAAGGCCACCGGAAAAGTGAACGTGGGGGCGAAGGCCACCGGAAAATTTGTACCGTACGTGGGGCGAACACACCTAGAAACAATCTCCCGCAAAAATTGCCATTCATTACGTGCCTGGTTTAAAACAGCTTCAAATTAACGCCTAAACGTGGTGTAACCGCAGCAACAATTAAACCCCTTCAAGTTAGGCTCTCCAACAGTGGGGCAACAATATATCTATCTCAATTTCAAAACACTTAGTTTAAAATTTTCTAACAAATGGTATAGAAAATGAAACCCAAAAAATCCTCCCTTACAGACAGTCTGAAACAAATAAAATAAAAGAAAACACAGGAGAAGGAGAGGGCGGGACGTTTAGTCCGACATGAACAATCTTATCCTGTAAAGACGAGATCAAATTCAGACAGTTTTATTTATATTTGTGTGCTTAATGAGTATCTCTGGATCGAAATATGACAAATTTACCCCCTCGCAAAAGAAAGGAGCGATGAGGTTTTCCACGGGTCTAAAATGCGATTTGAACATCCATAAATTTGTTCTGTGAATCAATGCGTTTCATTAAGGACCAAAGTAACACATATATTCAAAAGATTAGTTCTGTTTTTAATTTTGAGGGGAATTTAAAGAGGTTTACAGGGATTATAACGTATATGATACATCGGGTCTATTATAAAGTTTTAGTTTTTTTCTGCCAATTCTACCACTGGTATACAGCAGATTAAAGACAGAAAAAATGAGCGTAAAGTGCAGAATATATAAAACATAGCACGACCGGCTGTGATTACTTTGATTCGTTCATGGAGCGAGGAAAACAAACGAAATCCGATGTATCGTAAATGATACACGGAAACGCTAGAGCTTCTGAAATCGATACACTAAACACACCTTTTGGTAATCAAAATACTACATAATCGTCGCCGTGCCCGAGTGGTTAGTCCGCTCGCCTCACACCAAGGCGGCCCGGGTTCGATCCCAGGGCATGTGAGATTTGTGGTGGACGAAGCGGCGTTTGGGTGGATTTTTTCGGGTTCTCCGGTTCCCTTCCCCGTTCATTCCACAAATTGCTCCATCATTACCTTTCATTTCCTCCACTCCGCCTTCATTTCATATCATCTTCTTCCTGATTTCGTCCTCCGTGGTCTAGGGGTATCATGCTAGCCTCTAGTTCCCGAGATCGCGGGTTAAAACCCGATGGAGGGCGATTTTTCGGGCGTAAAAATCCTTAACAGGCTTTCTTCGGAAGGGAAGTACAGCCGGTGGTTCCATGTCGTAGATTTACGGCACGTAAAAGAACATCAAGCCTAATACTGAGGTCTCTGAGCAACATTTCCGGTCGTTAACGCCCAATATAGAATGGGATGCTAAAAATACTTAAAGAGCGTCCATAAATAATATTCAATTTAATTTTTTTTCTTCCTCACTCTCCTAGCCGATCCCCCGTTCCGGGTTCTTCATTCTCTGATTCGATGTCCGTCTGCCCCTCGTCAGGCCTCTAATAAGACGCGGTTGTAAGTCCTACGGGTGTAAGCCCTACGTATGAAGATAGTATGCCGACTAAGTAAGTAATACTACGTGATTTATGATATTAATATATAAAACATGACTATGTCATCATAAAATGTTTAAATTGAAATATATGTGTAACCTATATCTAATGTTACAGTTGAATCAATAAAGAAAGAAAAAATAAAAGGAAGAAAGTAAGGAAAATATTCCGGCCATGAAAACCAAAATTCAAAATAAAATAAAACCACAAAGCCTGAAGAGGGACATTGCCCTAAGCAGCCATTGAGCAGATTAATCCCTAGAAACCTCTTTTAGTTAGTACTGCGCAACTGAGGCCATCTACCTGGCATATACGACTCATGTGAAACTAAATTTTAGAAGTTCAAGCGGCATTTCCAGACGCCTACGCACTCAATTTTAACATCACTTTTAGGCATTCAGGATTTTTTTTCCTATGAAATGTCTTTTTTCCCTAAAATGTTGTCGAAGGTTCGAATTAAGTGCCCTTAACTGCGAATTTTCGCAGCCACTCTTTTTTTTAAAAGTTGAAGCTTGTCTCGATCTCCTCCGAATAAAAGAATAGTTGTATTACCTAATTAAAATTATGTAATATTTATACAGGATATTAATGCAAAATTTAATATTTTACAACCGGTGCACTGCACGAAGCCCCAAGAAACGACAATGGGTATTGAAGGGCACAGGAGTGTTACAGATCAGAGTATTCCCTGTTCCTATGGCATTTAATTCGGTCTTAAGAGGCAATAAAACAGCCACAAGCTCTTTTATGCGTGTGTTTCCATGCAATGGAACGTGGGAGAAAGAACAATGGGTTTTATTGTTGCGGCTGTGAGTCATTCAGTGTATTCTCTATTAATACTGTTTTATCGTCGTCCATAATGAATTGATAAGGAAGATATAAGAAAAAACCCTCATGTACATTTCTTTGTCCGCAGTTTAGATTTTACGACCTGTTCAAATCTCTCGGTCTGAAGTAGACCAAGTTGGAATGGCATTTTACTTTCTCGTTTGTCTTTAAACTTTGCTCTTTTAGATGGACTGTAAGGAGGTTGAGATAGAACTTCCCACTCCATTTCCTAAGTTAAGTTTGCAGTAAGTGTAAGCCAATTTAAAAAGTCCTCTACTTTCACATAGGGCAGGGGAAATACTGCATTCTACCTAAAGATTCAACACCCAAATCTCAGTGATATCTAATAGCCTCACGACTTTCTGGTGCACCGAGAACAGAAAACATTCATACATCACTTTTAAAAATTCTAGCAGCCAAAATAATTTAGAGAAAATTCTCATTTCAGGGTTTCTCTTGAATGACGCCACTGGCAGCCAGCCGCTCACACGGCACTGCTATACGAATCCGTTCGTGCAGTTCCGGCGGACCGGCTAGGCATTTCTCCCCTAATTAATGTTAACAATGCGTATCAATCTGAATACGTTAATGTTATTTTTCGTTACAGAAAGTGTTGGAAATGATATCCCTCCGCGTCTATACAAGCCGAACACATAATTGAACACTCGTGCAGCCGAAATATTGGAAAACGCACGCCAAGCTGTCTTCTAATTCGTCCAGTGCATGGAGATTTGTCGTACAAACTTTAAGTATTCCCCACAGATAATAATCAGATAGATTTAGAGATGGAGAGCGAGTCAATGATTCTGTCATCAAATAAACGTTGTAATGGAGACAAGCGTTTTTCTTTTGGCCTCCTTTGCACGACAGCTCGTATCTCGTCTAATTTTTCTTGGTTTGGAACTGTTGACTGTTTTGGAGCTATTCTGTTTAAACATTTCTAAGAAATTATAAATTGTGGATTTGTTAAGAACGCTGTATAAATTCACGTTTCATGTAACTACAGACTTACTGCTTAATCAGAAATCGTTCCTTATCTTATCTGCTGTTGCTAGGGGACTCGTCTCCGATCCAGAGTGGATATTTTACCTAAGCCCCACAAGGGAGGAAGGATGAGGCGAGAGGAGACACTGGATGGTCGGATCAGGAGCGACTGTACAGCAATAACAGGGTCCCTAAGTTTCCAGTTCCCTGGCAGACGGGCAGGCAGACCGGAGACCCCGACCCACGCAGAGGAGGTCCAACGACCCTCAAGGGGGTTCGGATGCCCCGGCAGCCAGCCGAAAGACGGAAGCAGTTACAGAGCATCCTTTTCAGCTGTTACGCTGCACCGAAACACCATCACCGACACTTCCGATCCTGAGAGAGACCAACGAGATGAAGGATGAATGAAATGGAGAGACAGGAAATTCGGGGGCTGAAAGGAACCACTACAGTTTTTGCCTAACGACCCGGAAAAACCCCCAAGGGTCAGAGTGGGCGGTCGCCGAGGACCCAGGACCTTCCGAACGCGGCCACAAATGTTGCCGCCTGAGCCAAAATCATTCCTTAGTAATACATATTCTGAATATATCCTGTAACTGAACCGTGAAGAATGTAGCACGTTGCATCATCTTCCGTGGGGAACGGAGATTACCTCAGGCCCATGTGTTCTACACAGGTAATTTTCATCTGCAAAGCAAAACAATCTCTGATTACCCTCCCCTTCGTAGGACTTACATCCCCCCAGGACGTACAAGTCAATGCCTGTGGTAACATGCCAGTTAGAAAGCTGACACCTGGATGCCGTTTTGTCCACCACAAGTACCTCATGCGGGTCCCTGGGATCGAACCGGGCCGGCCTTGGTGGGAGGCGAGCGGTCTAACCACTCGGCCACGCGCCGCCTAATTTTCATCTGATGGTAAAATACAATTTCATTGTGTGATTAGTCTTGCTATTGCAGGACTCCTAGTTGGTTAACCTTAGGTGATGTAAGGTAATTTTAGGACGAGGTTTGACCCTATCGTGGTTTCCTTTTACTTTAGTAGTGTTTAACGCCGGTTCTTACTACATACGGCACCATAGGCGGTAAACACTGATATATATATATATATATATATATATATATATATATATATATATATATGAAATGAAATGATAATAGGGAAAATAAATATGGTAAGGAGAGGTTTCAAGCCTAAGTTTAGGGTACCTCCCCGACAACCCGGTGGCGTATGCGACTCGCATTCGGTCTCCGGTGACCGCCCATTCTGACCCATGGGTTTTTCATGGCTTCCCCGTGACGTTGGCGAATGCCATTTACCCACCATTTCCTTCCTTGTCATCTGTTTCAGGGTTGTAGGACCAGGGGACGGTGTTCGGCGTGTTGCGGCTGGGCGGTGGATATGCACTTTGTAGAGGTGTCTTCCCCGGTCTGGACTGCTAAGTCAGAACCCACCTCCGGAATGATGCACCTTCGGGAGGACCCCCGGGGGTTAGGGACTTCTGGGTGGGGTCGGATGCTTTCGAAATGGAAACGTTAGAGACACTGTCCCTGACGTTTGCATACGTCGTCATCCAGAATTCCTCCCTCCCAAGCACAACGTGCCGAGAGCCTATCAGTGGTACTCTGCCCCGGTTGCAGGGGGCCCTTTCGTACCTTTACTTTACCTCCCCATATTTGCCAAACATGAGGACTGAGGAAAATCTGAAAAAAGCTTCTTCAGGGAAGACGGTCCTGGCGGTATTTCAACCGCATACCTGCCATTCTGGACCTCGGCTACCCGTGTCAATGACGTGTAGGGACGCCATATATTGGATAGAATACCTTTTATATGAATACTATAATGTACCACAATGGACATGGGTTCACACAGATATTTTCTCACACTTTTAATAGCCCAAACCATTTGGTTACACTGAGAGCAGAAAAAAACGGACAACGTGCCACTCTTAGTCCAGCGACAGTCACGTTTGGTTGTGAAGAGCTAAGTAGTGTTTGGACTCCCGGTATTAACTAATAAGTACGGTGATAACACAATTAAAATTTAATATTTTACCCTGGACGATGCCATTCTTGTCATAGTCACCAGGCCAGCGCCACTGTACACATCTGTACCGACAACAAGAGACACACTGACCACCGCTGAACTTCAACAGATTGTCTAAAACAAACACACACACTACTGGGTCCTCCGTCTCCCTCAAGGAGTAGCTCACAGGATCCAAGCTGCGCAAGACTGCTATTGACATCAACAAGGGGTCGCGTAGACATTATTGAAACTATGAATTAAGCATGTCGAAGTATTCCGTTATCTACTCCGTTATCTCTATACGCCGGGCCTCAGTCAATGATTCGGCCGTGACAGACACCCCGCATCCTACACGCTCTCTTGTTCTTTGAGCGGCAGCACCAATCTCGGGGGTGCTCAGGCGGAACCCGACCCATCCACATCCCAAACTTCCTAAAATAAACAAAAACATCTGAGTGTTGCGTTCACATGACTTTCTCTACCTATTTTTCTACAAACATTCCTTAGAAAAATGTATTCCTCTATCTACTTCTTCTTAATTGAGATAAACTTTCATTACACATTTACACATTTTGTTGAAGGATACAGTACACAGTCAATAGCGAATTACCACTTAAAACACTATAAGCATTTGAAAATTCAAACCAATAAGAAAGAATATGTCGGAAGTAGTTAACACTCAACAAATTTTAACAAATTGTGTGCTTTAATGAGATATACATTTTGGGGGTTGCAAGACGTCTGCCTCTTTATGGTTTAGCAGTTATAAAGTCATTCAGAATTAACAGACCTTCGGAGGCTACTCCCAGAAAATTCAAGATAAGCATTTTATTTGTCAGGCAAATATTTTAAACGTATGCTATTTTGGTCAAAATAGTTAGTCATTTTTGATAAAATTAAAAATAACGAAAAGTTTTCCTCGTAAAGGGCGGTTTAGGACGTGCTATTTTTTTTAAAAAATCTTCGTATGGCATTCTTATAAGATACTGAACTTAAATATCAAATTTTGTGTTGAACAGCCTTTTCGTTTTTGTACTGTATTTTCACAGGCACACAGACCTCTTTATACACGCCTTTTTTATTCACGGAACCTCAAAACGTGTATTTCTGATAAAATCTCAGTATCGATTTTTTTTTAGTGGAATATAATACTTCCCCTACTTACTATAAGTAAACAGGGACGAAAATAAAAATCTGATGCGTTGCACCCGCATGACTTTCTCATTCTTGTACAAACTATTTTTACAAACGCCTATTATCCATCTACTTCATGTTAATCGAGATAAACATTTGCAGAAACTATCTTATTGCTAATTTTCTTGTAGGTGCAAGGGGAATATGGTAGGCTTTAAGCGATAGTCAAATCTTTAAGAGCTGGTTGCTATGTGGAGTATTCCATTCGCTTTACATGTCCAGGGCATAAAAAAAACGAATAACGAATTTCAATTTGAGAAAAGTATAAGTATTGGAAAATTCAAACAAACAATAAGGATTATCTTGAAAATGGTTCATTCGACAAAAAAAGTGTATATGACATAAATTGTGTGTTTTAACGAGTTTTGTCTATCTCTTGCAGTTTACAAGTTATGCAAAAACCATTCATAGTGAACAGGACTTTTGGGGACATTCTCAGATAGTTCAAGATATAAATTTCATTAGTCATGAACATATTGAGAAAATCAACATTTTCAAAGAATGTTCCATGTAGGTAAGGCTATTCTGGGGTGGGGGGATTTTCTTGAAAATCTTCGCGTCGCATCTTTGAAAGATACTGAACTTAAATATACCAAGTTTGGTATTTATCTGAATTTTCGTTTTTGAGTTATCTGTTCACAGAAACACACGCACGGAGCTTTTCCTAAAAATTGATTTTCTTGGAATCAGGGGCCTCAAAACATGTATTTCCGCTTAAACCTCGTATGGAACTTTCGGGTGAAATGCAATACTTCCCCTACTTACTATACATAGTAGAGAAAGTAAAAATTAGAAGACTTATATAATGCAGTTTGAAAAACTGGTGTAGTAGTTGACACTTTCTGGAATTGCCCACATTTGTTAATTAAGTCTGGCATCCTCCCCACTTTAACTAGTTAGATATTAGCCCCTAGAATTATTTTAATACTAGAGACAAGTCTCTGACAACAGCGACACTTTTCTCCATATTAAACTGTGTACAAGTTGCAAAACACCGCAGGGAAAACAGAAAGGTCATCGTTCTTTTTCCAGCGAGTACAAACGTTTCATTATGTCAACTACTGTACTCTTTGCCCCCAGTTTGTCAGACATGTATCTCCTTTAATTGAGCCGCCTTGTTACTTAAAGAGACAGTTGTTCAAGAATGCAACAAGGAGATAACGCGGTCGGACCAGCTGGATATAACGTAAACTCGCTTTCTCCTAACATTTAGCAGTTTGCTCTTTTCTTCACGTACAAAGAGTATTTAAAAAGAGCGCCTACTTCTGTTCTCATCACTAATAAAATAAAATGAGAAATATTGTATTACATTCACACGACTTTCGCTACCCTCTGTCGTATATTGCTGGATGTGTAAGGTCTTTCAACAAGAGTGTCCTATCTTTAACATGTGATAGCTGCCGTTGTTACTGAGTTACAGCAGTCATTTTTTTTCATGTGGTTACAGTTGTTATTGACAACTAGCCATGGAACGTTACAGCATTCAGCAACGCGTAGAAATTGTGAAAATGTATTATCAAAATGGATCATCTGTTCGCCAAACCTTCCGTGTATTGCGTGAAGTTTACGGTGTGCATAATCGTCTCTGCGAGAGGACGATTCGGCGCTTGATCGATAAATTTGAAAGAAGTGGTTCTGTCAACGATCAAAGAACGCCTGTACGTAATCGACGTAGGCGCTCCAATGAAAACATAGGCGTCGTTCGTGAGAGTGTGCGCGAGAACGGGAACAAATCAATTGCTTGTCGAGCGCAAGAATTGGGGCTTTTGCCGGCCACAACTGCGCGAATTCTGCATCTGGACTTGAAGTTTCACGCTTACAAAATGTTGTTAACTCAAGAACTAAAGCCCAACGACCATAGGTTGCGCCGTGTATTCGTTGACTGGGCTATGGAGTAATTGGAAGTTAACCTGGATTTTTGTCGAAAAATCATCTTCATTGACGAAGCCCACTTTTGGATGGATGGTTGTGTTAACATACAAAATTGTCGCTATTGGAGCAACCACAATCCAATGCAGATTCAAGAACGATCCTGCATCCCTAAAAGGTTACTGTGTGGTGTGGATTTTGGTATAATGGAATCATTGGTCCATATCTTTTCCAAGATGAAGATGGAGAAGCTCTAACTGTCAATGGGGAAAGATACCGGGCTCTTATAAGGGACTATTTTTGGTCTCAATTGGATGGTATGGATCTCTGAAACATCTGGTTCCAGCTAGGTGGTACCACATGTCACACTGCTCTCGAAACAATCGATATTTTGAAGGAGAAGTTCAGAGGTTTCATCATTTCCCGTGGTGGTGATGTTAACTGGCCGCCGAGGTCATGTGATTTAACGCCGTTGGATTACTTCTTGCGGGGTTATGTTAAATCTCGAGTTTATGTCAACAAGCCAGAAACAGTAAATGATCTTATGAATAACATCACGTGTGTTATTCGTGAAGTTGGACCTAATTTACGTTCTTCTGACATTGAAAATTGGGTCAACCGTATACGCGCAACCCAACGAAGTCGCGGCGATCGCTTAACTGATGTTCTCTTCCACACGTAATGACGTTAATTATGTTCCAAAATAAAAAAGAAATAAACCTCTATCATTTATAGAACGTGTTTTATTTAAGTTCAAAGATAGGACACTCTTGTAGAAAGACCCAATACAAAAGTTTATTTTTCATTTTAATCGAGATAAACCTTTCCAGAAATAGCTACATTACACATTTATTTATAGATGCAAAGGGAGTAACGATAGTCAAATGTTTATGAACTGGACAATATACGCTGGCTTACAATTCCATCCTGCTTCCATGCAATTGAGAGAAACAGATGAAAGCCGACAGGACTTTAAAAGAATGCAAAGTATTGAACAATTTGAAACATTTATAATGGATGTCTAGGAAATGGCTTATGCCACAAAAATATTATTTGAAATAAATTGTATGTTTTAAACAGATTTACAATTTTTGTGCAGTATGTTTTTGTCTATCGCTTAAACTTTACCGGTTATACAAAATTATACAAAATTCCTTTCGATTGAAGAGGACTGCACAGGCTATTCCCAGAAAACTCAAGATACACTTTCGTTCAAACATCTATAATATATGTATGGTATTTTAATAAAAAAAAAAAACGTTAGAGCTAGTTTTTATAAAATAAAAATTTCGAAAAATATTCCTTGTAAAGGGTAATTTCGGGTGGGGGGATTTTCTTGAACATCTTCGTATCGAATATTTGGAAGCTCCTGAAATACCACTTTGGTATTTATCCGAATTTACGTTTTTGTATTATGCTGTTCACACATACATACATACACACACACACACACACACACACTGATATAGACATATAAACAGAGACCATTTTCTAAAAAGGTTTCTTTTTTATTCAGAGGTTCTCAAAACACGTATATCCGGTGAAATCTCGTTATCGAATTTTTGGGTGAAATGCAGTACCTTCTCTACCTATTACGTACGTAGTACAGAAAATAAATGGTAGAAGAAGGCGACCACACAACTGTCATAGACCACTATGACTGCGTGTACACTCAAACACAGCCTGCAGTTCCACTAACCCAAGTTCACATTCCACTAAAACTCAACGAAACCTAATAAATAGTACATAAAAGCAAGTACGCAACCAAGGACATCTGTCATACTCGAACCAGTGTCGTTGCGATATGACCAAGAAGTTAAAGCGAGGTCAAACATCAAAACATAGTTCCTTTAATAAAATAGAGTGAATTGAAATGTTTGTGTTTTATATCATCACCGTGTTAATTTACAATATATGAAGGCCCCTGGAGATTTTAATTGTGAAACTGGGAGTGCTATTACTCGTCCAGCTCCGGAGAGTGAGTGGCATATAGTAAAATGAATTAATTTACTTAATCACTTCTCATTGTCACCTGTGGCAAGCAATTATGCCTAAAGGCCATTTGCCTCCATTCTGTTTAATCAAACCCTTTCTCCCATTAGCCACCAGTTATATAACGGCTAAAAATAATCAATGTGGTTCTCTATCCTCAGAGTTATAGAAAAGCGATGTTTGTGTGTCCTGTACTCCCTTCTTCGAAAACATAGTAAACTATACCTTTTCTAGATACAAAGCTTACTTATGTAATACCAGGGTCCTGATATAGGCACCGAGAGTGTGAATCTTTGCCTCCCTCTATTATCCTTCTTTTTCGTGTTACCTGAACAATAAATGTGCACGCAAACTACTATCAGAAACGGTTAGAGCTTGCGTAACAAGGCAGACTGCCACAGGTCGACTTTGGACTCAGGTTTGAAAAACAGGAGTTAACCACTTCTGCTAACTGAAGGAGTTTGTATGTTACATGTCCAACGCTCAGGCTATACCAAAAATGCCAGAAACGCGTTAATAGTAGGTACTTTCAGTATAGATGTCAAAAAGGTCTACAACACTTTTAGGGGCTTAAAGGACTGCAATTTCGTAAAGCTACATAAACACATTGGCATGGGCCACTTATGAATCATGAATTCTATTGTGGCAATACTAATGATTCAACCGAGACCAAATTTAACATACGACTATCTGGATATCACAGTAAAATATGTTTTAAAACGTCGATAAATTATCCCTAACCATTGTTTTCAATCCTTATATACACTCCTTCGTCAATCGGGTCACAACTTTGCACTTGAACTATACAACACGCCTATAGACCTCGTAACTTCTGTATTTCCGGGCTCCTTTTCCTTGGTTGAGTAATGTACACTTTAAATAGCGATGTATGACAAACCCTGTACAATGCAAGGTCAGGAGATAAAAGCAGTCATGATACTCGTAGATGCACATATTTTCGTCATCCTAAGATGCAGGTTTAAACCGAAGTATCCCCTACCTGTTTGTTTATAAGAATTTAGATGTACTCCAGATGCATTAACTGTGACGTAATGTATTTGATTCATATGTTATACAAATGTAAATATGACAACTCTCCTCTGATATATTAAGGTAAATGCTCATGTTAAGGGCAGATAAAAACTCCTATCCCACCAATGTTATATCTGTCAAATTCATGACCTATTACCTCAGAAACTGTTTTGTCGCATTTCTCATGGCTAGTGTTATCTTATTTACAGGGCGCCTCTTGGTTTATTATTTTAAATTTCGGTACATTGTCCTCCGGCTAGCTATTATAACTTAGTCGAACAAGTATCTCTAAGCAGGGCGTGTAAACGGAAAGGAGTTGTTGCTAAAAGATAACACTGATAAAATAACTTGTTTCTACACTTTTATTGCCGTCACACTTAATTAATAATTGATATATTTAATCTTTATACACGCCTGACTGAAACGGTGATATTTATGATTGTAACTACAGTCGTTTTAGTTGCCGCACACCTATTACTTCGCGTACTTTACATTTTTGTAACTAACTCTGCGACGTGCACCTCGTGACAGATTCTTCAGAACTGTGCGAAGCTTGCTTATGGCTCCAGAATATATACTCCTTCACCTCGAATTGCCTAAACATTATAATAGAGCTGCTATTGGTTACAAATCGCGCCCACTTTAGCGTCTGTTTTGATCAGCCAATCGCTACTACTAAGATATATACTCTAGGGAAGATATTCCCTCCATTTCTAAAAAAAAGGCACGCTACCCTGACGTCATTTGTTTATCTCTTCTTAGTGATAAACAACTCACCCCCTCGGTTTATTGTTACCCACTTCTATTGTCAGTTTCAGTGAGGCCGTGTAAACTTATTTCCTAACAATACTTATGGCTAACAAACATCTAAAATCCTGTACATACAATAATATTACTTTACACTACAATCACTTTGGCATTCACAGCATGTTATGATATAAAATACTGCCTCAGTTTAACATAAAATACTGAAATTTTTACAGGATGTAGTTGTATGCCTTCTAAGTTCACTGATTTACTTTTGCACAATGTTTGTTTTTAAGAATATAGCAGAATTAAGAAAATAATCCTATATTTTAATTAACATGTAACAACAATTATTTGTTTAAATAACCAACCACGTTATTAACACCAAAATAGATCCACAACAGCACACAGAGATTATTTTTATAAGTAATCTAAAAAGAAGTTGTGTTATTCCGAAAAAAATACAAGCGACTGCAAGTCGCGAGTGATGATTCTGCTAATACGAGAACACAAGCTAAAAACAAATCTAAAAACTACTTCCAGAATACTTAAATAGCCTTAGTTATATTTTTTCAATGCAAGGCCCTCTGAAATTTACCGTATCATTATAAATATCATAGCTTTACAGTCAAATGTCTTTGGAACTATACAAAATGAACTCCTATTCTTAACAACTGCATGACAAACAACTAGATTATGTTATACTCCGTATAATCTGTAAGTAGTAAGTTTTTAGACTTCTTTTTAGCTTCTGTTCTTGTATTATTCACTAAAATAATGAGAATACGGACTTCATTGAACATTATTTAATAAGGAACTTTAAAACGTACAGTTACTAAAATTAAAAGTTGATTAAATTTCTTTCTTGTTGCAAATAACAGATGTACTGTTAGAGATGGCTGTGGATTCCGCAATTTGTTGATTATTCTTGAATGACGCTGTTCATTAATTCGTTATTGTATCGATAGTTAGGTCAAAAAAGTTCCTGCAGAGATATGTTTCATTAAAAATTTTAACACTGAAACCGGTAACAGAATTTTTGTTAACAACACCGACCGGAAGCCTTAGATTATCAACAGGAAGCCGTTGATTACCATGACCATGATTTAAATACTCATTCTAAAATTTAATTTATTTATCTTCAATATTTTCTGAGAAAACGGGTCCTTTATACCAGAAAATGGCATTCATTGAAAAAGCTCTTCAAAACAATACAGGAGAAAGCCAGCTCGCATATATTTGCAATCAAAGGCTGTCATATTTAACAGTCGTACCAATTTTTAGAGCAAAACTTCTCTTAAAAGATTGTACAATTTTCGTCATTTAATATCCCAGGAACTATTTTGTATCGCACAACAACCTATTCCATGACAGCAGCCAATGAGAGGTGACAGTTAAGAGATAGGATAGGATTGGCTATAGAGGGGCCTTGGCACCAATCTAGAGTAGATATTGAACCTTACGTCCCACGAGGGTGGAGGGTGGAAAGGTGAGGTGAGAGGAGACAATGGGCTGCCGGATGCAGGAGCGACACACAGCAATGACAGGGTCTCTTTAAGTTTCCAGATAGAGACACCCCGGCAGGCCGGGGACCCCACCCCACACAGAGAGAGTCCAATGCCCCTCATGGGGGTTCGGATACCCCGGCAGCGAGCCGAAAGCCGAATGACGGAGAGAGACACAAAGAACATTCTTTTCCTCTGCCACGCTGCACCGAAACACCATCGCCGACACTTCCGACACTGAAAGAGACCAACGGGATGAAAGATGAATGAAATGAAGAATGGAACGAAATGGAGGGACAGGAAACTACGAAAACGTCTAACGTGAGTGTTTCCAACGGGAATCGAACCAGAGAGATACCGATTGCGAGCGCTGTCTGATTTTATTAGCAATTCTAGTGTCTCTTTGTAGTGTAAATGACCCAGAGGCATTATCTGTGATTTTGAATTTCGTTATATGCACACTGATCAAGCTAGAACCTGAGGCAGTACACCCCTATCCCGGTTCAATAGATGTCTACTCCAGTAAACATGAAGGTCGGAGGTTCCCATCTCGTGGACAAACATGTCACTGCAGCAATTCATCACAAAGCAATTTACGTGGACGTGTTGGTAATTTGGTTCCTGTTTCCTGTGATAACGGCCGTGCTCTACACAAGATAACACGCGTGTTGGCAACTTGCTTCAATAAATGGCAGATTTATTTTCCTCAAACATGGTCTATCAGGTTCCAGGATGCCTTATACATCGTTTTTATATTCTCTACTACTCACATATAGTAAGCAGAGAAAGTATCGCACCCCACCCAAAATTCCATACAGAGGTGTCACTAGAAATACACGTTTTGAGCTCACAAAACAAAAACTGGTGTGTAACATTTGCATGCCTTTCTCTACTCTCTATCGTTTATTAGTGGATATACAAACTATTCTTACTAAAACTTATTTTTCTATCTACTACATTTTAATCCAAATAAACCTTTGCAGAAATAGCTACATTACACATTTTGATATAAATACAAAGAGAACAGCGACAGTCAAATGTTTAAGAACCGGACGCTATATGCTGCCTTAAAATTCCATACTGTTTCCACATCGCAAGAAACAACTGATAATCGACAGCACTGGAGAGAATGGCCAACTATTAACAATTCGAAACATTAATAACAGATATCTCGGGAATGGCTGATGCCACAAAAAAAAGGTTAGTTGAAATAAATTGCGTGTTAAAGAGATCTACATTATTTGTGTAGTAGATGTTCTCTATCTTTTAGCGTTTACCAGTTATGCAGGATTATACAAATTTCCTTTCTAATGAGGACCTCACAAGGTATTCCCAGAAAATTCAAGATACATTTATTTGTATGCAAACGTTCTTCAATATATGTTATTTTAATCAAAATCGTTAGAGCCATTTTTAGAGAACCAAAAATTTCGAAAAATTTTCCATGTAAAGTGTAGTTGGGGTGAGGGAATTTTCTTGAAAATCTTCGCGTCATATCTTTGGAAGATACTGATCTTTAACTTCAGGTTTGGTATTTATCCAACTTTGCGTATTTGAATTATGCTATTTATAGACAAACACACGGACCTATTTCTAACAAAAAATGCTTTCTTTTGGATTCAGGGGAAAATCTCGCTATCGAATACTTGGGTGGAATACAACACTTTCCCTACTTACTATACATAGCAGCTAAAGAAGATATTGTATTCCACCCAAAAATTCGATAACGATATTTCACCAGAAATACATATTTTGAGGCCCCGAGTACAAACAAGGCATTTTTTAGAGAAAGGTCTGAATATGTGTGTGTGAGTGTGTGAGTGTGTGTGTGTGTGTGTGTGTGTGTAAGTGTAACAACATAACTCAAAACCAAATGTGCGATGAACACCAAACTTGGTATTTAGCTTCAATATCTTCGATAGATGCGGCATGATTTACAAGAAAATCATCCACTCCAAACTACTCTTTATCTGGAAAATGTTCTGCAATTTTAGGTTTTCCCAAATTCACCCAACGATTTTGATTAAAATACCATATATATTAGATATTTACCATCATGACAAATAAAAACTATATCTTTAATTTTCTGACAACAGCCTGCGAAGTGCTCTCCATTCTGAATGATTTTATATAATTTGTTTATCTAGGAAACCATAAGAGACGAAGAGAGACTTACAACAAAGTAGATCTCTTTATAACACACAATTTATTTCAAATACTTTTTTCTATGGCATTAGCCGTTTCCGAGATAACCATTTTTTTTTTGAGTACGGTTACTGTTCAGTTGTTTCTCGCGTCGTCATGGAAAGACGAGCGGTTCAATCCGTTTTCTCTATCCATCTTATAGCGTCAGCGAAATGTGTAATTGAATTACCTCCATTAACATGAAGCAGATAGAAAAATAAGCTTCTGTAGAAGCAGTTCGAAGAAACTATATAAAAATAAACGACAGTAGGTAGAGAAACTCATTCGAACGTAACACATCAGATTTTTAGAGAAGGTGTGTATGTTTATGCATGTCTTGAACGGCTCAAACATCAAATCATCGATAAATACCAAACTTGGTATTTAAGTTCAATATATTCTGAGGATGCATGGCGATTATTAAGAAGATCCCCCCAGCCCAAACTACCATTTATTTGGAAAAATGTTTCTTATTTCTGATTTTCTCAAAACTGATTGATTAAAATATCATATGTTTAATTTGCATGACAAAATACCATCTTGAATTTTCTGGGAATTGCCTATGAAGACATTCTCGTTCAGAATGACTTTTACATAACTGGAAAAACATAAGCGATAGACAAAAACTTAATACACTCGTTAAAGCGTCTAATTTATTCTGTATAAAATGTTTGTAACGTTAACCATTTCGGAGGTATTTTTTGTTATTAGCTTACATTTTTAAATGCTTATAATTTCCACAAGTGAAAGTCGCTATATGTTTCTCAAGTCACGTAAAGCGCATGACATTTCAAAACCATCACATAGCGATGCTCTTTTTAAAAAATGAAGATAAAACTTTTTTGAGTTATTAGGATTAAGATTACGCTACGGAGGAGACACCTAGCATCTCGACCCACACAGGGATCTATTGTGTATACACCCCCGGGATGAGCGATGTGATGAAGGAACTGCGGGTGACGTAGGGGCTGCAGGACCGGCCCTCAACAGTTACAAGCTTGACTACCCAGCCGGAAACCGCTCAAGGCAGCTCTACCAAAGCGTTGGAAGGTGACTCACAGGCCCCCTTCCAGCGGAGACCGGGGAAAGCTCGACCCAGCGGCGGAGACTCGAGAGGCCTCCATCTGACGGGGCCGAGAAGTAGTTCTAACACGCAAGCTATCTGCGGCATCTGTCCGCAGTCGTCCGACACAGCTCCGGAGGCTGTAAAGTGAAAGAGGAAGATGAAATGAGAGGGAAATTCGGGGTAGACAATAAGCCATCCCAGCATTCACTTAATGACCCGGAAAACCCCCGAAAAACCCATGGGTCAGGAAGGTGGGCCGAGGGAATAGACGACCTCCCGAATGCGGACCATAGACGTAACCGCCTCAGTCATTCCGCTCGATATGTTTGAGTTATACTGTTTACAGACACATAGAACTTTTCTAATACATTTTTATTCAGGGGACCTCAAAACACGTATTTGCTGTGAAATCTGGATATTGAATTTTTGGATGGAATACATTGCTTCCTTTAGCTACTAGGTATGTGGGAGAGAGAGTAAAAAGCAGTGTGTTTCGATCTGATAAAAGCCCTGATTTACAAAAGCTAATATTTGGGGAATGGCTGAGAACCCACATAGTTTGATCTCTGAAAGAAGTGTTAGCAAGTCGGAAGCTGTACAATTTGTGTCGCCAATGGCCGTTCCCCTCCCGTCACTTGTTTTTGTTTCTTGCGCATGCTCGGTTGGCTTCCCCTACTCCACACAGTTTAACTGATGGCACTTGAGCTAATCGTCAGGCAATTCGCAATTACGATGTTGAGGAAGTTTGGAAGTCCAAACACTGGCGACTGGCCGATTACAAGGATCGATAACCACAAGAAAAATGCCACAGTGTGCGGGTTCATCGACTAATTAGTTCTGGTATGCCAGAGGCGCCTCTTGTACGGATTCTCCCAAGTCGTATACGGCAGTAATCAAATTTGTTACGACTTGCACGGGACTGGAAAATTACGTTAAGGTGTATAACAGTGCTCAGAGAGACCATGATGCTCTGCTGCATTCCTCCTGGTTATAAAATTAACGCTGCAGATTCGAGAAACTCCAGTAGGAACCACCTAACCTCAAACTGTGCCGAGGTTATCGTAAATGCCAACTATTACTTTCTCTACCCCTTATCTGTGGTACAGAAACTATTGTGACTTTCTCTACCCTCTATTGCTTATTACTGGGTACACAAACTATTCTTACTAAAGCTTATTTTCCTATCTACTACGTTTTAATCCAAACAAACCTTTGCAGAAACAGCTACATTACACATTTCGTTATAAATACAAAGAGAACAGCGATAGTCAAATGTTTAAGAAATGGACGCTATATGCTGGCCTTAAAATTCCATACTGTTTCCGTGACATCGCGAAAAACAGCTGAAAATCGATAGAACTTTAAGAGAATGATCAATATGGAATATTCGAGCTATTAATAACGGATATCTCAGACATTGCTAATGACACAAAAAAAGCTTATTTGAAATAAGTTGTGTCTTTTAAACATATATTCAGTTTTTGTATAGTAAGCTTTCGTATATCACTCAATGCTTATCATTTGTACAAGATTATACAAAATTCCTTCCGAATGAAAAGGACCTCATAGGTTATTCCCAGGAAATTCAAAATATATATTTTATTTTTCATGCAAATATCTTTCATATATGTATTTTAATTAAAATAATTAAGAGCCATTTTTCAGGAAATCAAAAATTTTGAAAAATCGTCCATGCAAAATTAAAATTAAATTAAGTTTTATTTATGGACGCTCTTTTACTGCTGTAGTCCTTAGCCTCCCATTCCATATTGGGCGTGAAAGACCGGAAATTTTGCTCAGATGTCTCTTTATTAGGCTTGAGGTTCTTTTACGTGCCTTAAATCTACGACACAGGACCACTGGCCTTTCTCCTCTTCCGAGGGAAGCCATGCTAAGGATTTTTACGCCCGAAAAAAATCCATCGCCCTCCGCCGGGTTTGAACCCGCGACCTCGGGAACTAGAGGCTAGCATTGTAACCATTACACCCGGAGGACGACTAAATCGTCCATGGAAACGGTAGTTTGGGGAGGGGGGAGTTTCTTGAAAATCTTAGTGTTGCACCTTTGGAAGAGACTGAATTCAAATACCAAGTTAGGAACTTATGCGATTTTTGGTTTTTGAGTTATACTACACATACACACAGAGATCTTCTCCTAAAAATCTGATGTGTTACATTTACATAACTTTCTCTATCCAGTGTGGCTTATTAGTGGGTAAAGCAATTATTCTTACGAAAGTTTATTTTTCTATCTACTTCATTTTTAATCGAGATAAAGTTTTGCAGAAATAGCTACATAACACATTTCGTTATAAATAAAAAAGGAACAGTATAGTCAACTTTAAGAAATGGACGCCAAATGCTGGTCTTAAAATTCCTGTTCAATGCAATCGCGAGAAACAACGGAAAATCGATGGGACTTTTAAACAATGATAGGTATTGAACAAATCGAACCATTAATAACGGATGTTAGAAATGGCTGATGCCACAAAAAAGTTGCTTGAAATTGTGTGTTTTAAAGCGATCTACGTTTTTTGTGTAGTGCGTTTTCGTCTATCGTTTAACGTTTATTACTTATACAAGATTCCTTCCGAATGAAGAGAAAATTCAAGATATGCGTTTTATTTTTCGTGTAAATATCTTTAATATTTTTAATCAAAATCGTTTTATCCAATTTGATGAAACAACATTTTTCGAAAAATGTTTCATGTGAAGGGTAGTTGGTGGTAGGCGATTTTATTGAAAATCATGTCGCATATTTGAAAGTTACTGAATTTAATTACCAAGCTTGGTGCTTATCCGAATTCTTTTGTGAGTTTTCTTGTTCACAGGCACACACTGACCTTCTTCTAAAAGTACTTTTTTGGATGCACGGGGCTTCAAAACATGAATTTCGGATCAAATCTCAGTATCGAATTTTTGAGCGGAATTCCACATGCTCACACTTAAATGCACCTCCATGGCGACACCAGTGATTAGTCCGTTAGAAAGAAAGCATTCAAGGGGCAAACCTTCAACAAGTGAAGAGAATATTAAATGGGTGAAATGTTAACACGTGCTTTGTTTAGTTCTTCATTTTTAAAGAACAGGGACTAACAATAGAATGGGATTGGAAGCGCCAATAGTGACAGGCTTCTTGCAGATGGGCACAGTGTGTTTGTTGACATGAGGATTAAACTAAGGCTGGATAGAGGAGAGTTCAGCGTCAGATAGCGTGGTGTAGATGGAATTGTTTGCTGAATTGCCGACTCATTTGCATTCCTGTCAGGCACATGGGCTGGTGTACAGACAGTAGATTTGTAAAGTTTTCAATGAAAAAAAAAATGATTCGGACTCTTGATTTCCCTTGCCAATTACTTGATCGAAGTCTTTGATTTGCGTAACGCTTGAAACAAATAGAGGAGGGAATATAAGATGCACTACAAATACAATTAGAGTAGCTGTATATTTTCAGAATTAGCTCGTAAGCAGAGCTTCAAACACAGGCCGTGTAACCAAAACCAAACCAAACCAGCTTAATTACATACTCATATTGGATAGGACATCTGTGGTACGGAATAATGAGGACAGATGTTGGTATCAGCTAAATATTTGATAAAGCTCACCAAATAGGGTTTGGTGCGAGCCAGAAGGGATGCAAAATTCCAAGCGTTTGCCACATAAACACTGGCCAGGTCCTGTTTGCAAGGGGTAGCCGGAGCAAATACTCGCCTCAGGCTAGATGTGGTGATGAAAAGCTTTTAATGTCCGCACCGGGAGTGCTGCCTGCAGCAATGTTGCTGTTAAACCAATTGCATTGCGCTAACCACTTTGCCACAGCGATATTAGTTTCCAAACCTCGACTACTGCTTCCTCAATTCCCAAGCGGAGGATTTCCAAGAAAAATGCTTTAGATTTGCACATCCTCCCACCTCTCACATCAGGTAGAGGAGGTACTGCAGTTAAAAACGCGATAATCATCTTAGGAGGCCGCCTGAGCAAAGAGTAGTGTGTGTGTGTGTGTGTGTGTGTGTGTGTGTGTGTGTGTGTGAGAGAGAGAGAGAGAGAGAGAGAGTGAGTGAGTGAGTGAGTGAGAGAAGCGAAAAGTCAAATTAATACCATACTTCGTATTTAGACTGGCTGACTACCTAAATTATTTCAATTTTTAAGAAAGGAAAAAGCAATGATTGTAACAAGTACAGGGGTATATGCTTACTTGATACTGCATATAAAATAATTGCAAGAATAATAAATAGAAGACTACAAAACATGGCAGAACATCTTACTTTAGAGCGACAAAATGGGTTGAGAAGAGGTAGATCTTGTGTAGATATATTTTCATCGTTAAACATATCATTGAAAAACTTAGGAAATTTAATAAAGAAACACATAGACTTTGAAAAAGCCTTCGATAAAGTTAACCGACATAAAATGTAACAAATATTAGACGAAAGGCGATATCCACAACAGCTAGGAAAAATAATATAATATGCTTCAACTGCCAACAAAAATATCTGATGTGTTGCACTCACATGTCTTTCTCTACTCTTGTGCAAACTATTTTTACAAATGCTTATTCTCCATCTACTTCATGTTAAACGAGAGAAACATTTGCAGTAACTATCTTATTGCTAATTTTCTTGTAGGTGCAAGGCGAATATGGTAGGCTTTAAGCGGTAGTCAAATGTTTTAATAGCTGGTTGCTATGTGGAGTATTCCATTCTCTTTGCATGTCCAGGACATAAAAAAAACGAATAACAAATTCCCGTTTGAGAAAAAATATAAGTATTAGAAAATTCAAACGATATGGTTATATATAACCATATATAACCATTTCCGAGATATTCCTTGTTATTAGTTTAAATTTCTAATACTTATATTTTATATATAATACTTATATATACTAATATATATAAATTGTGTTTTAACGAGATCTACATTTTCTGTGTAGTGAAATTTTGTCTATCTCTTACGGTTTACCAGTTTTGCGAAAGTCGTTCAGAAAGAAGAGGACTTTTGGGGGCATCCATATAACATACAGGATATACATTATATTTGTCTTAAACATATATTTTAATCAAAATCGTTAGAGCCATTTTCGAGAAAATAAAAAAATTTCGAAAAATGTTCCATGTAAAGGGTCGTCTGGGATGGGGGGATTTTCTTGAAAATCTTCGTGTCGCATCCTCGGAAGATACTAAACTCAAATATTAAGTTTGGTATTTATTCCAATTTTTGGAGTTATGCGTTCAAAGAGACACACGCACGCACGCGCGCGGATATGTTTTAAAAATGCCTTTTTTTGGATTCAGGACACCTCAAATCATGTATTTCCAGTGAAATCTAGGTATAGAATTTTTGGGTGGAATGCAATACTACCCCTACTTACTATACGTAGTAGAGAAAATAGTAAACGTAAGACATGTAAAACTACCACAAAAGCAATAATTAACCAAGGTGCCAGACAAGTGTGTACTATATCATCTACGCTTTTTAACACTTATATTGACTATTAGTAAGAAAATGGAAACCACTAGTGTATCCGGGTTTTAAAATATCAAAGAACAAGTATATAAATGTATTTGATTTTATTATTATCCAAAATAACGAGTCTGCTTTACAAAAGTATATTTTTAAACTTAATGAAGTCTGTCAAGAATATGAACATTTACACTACAAAAACAAAAGTAAGGCATTCAAAGGGAATTAGAACGAAAATAAGCATTAATAATCGTTGTATGGAACGTGTGAGGCATTTTAATTACTTATGAAGTGACATTGGGTATGATAGGCAATATAATGTGGACAAGAAAATATGTAAATTCCAGAGAATGTGTAGAATATTTAGAAACAAAATACGCAAAGAAACAAAACTGAAGTTTTAAAAAGTTACGGCTGCACTTGTACTATCATACGGAAGTGAAGCCTGGACATTAACTAAGAAACAAGCAAGTCAAATACAGACTTCCGAAATGAAACGTATAAGAAATACAAAGGGGCGCACAGAACAATATCATACAACAACTTAGAGTTTAAGAGAAGAGCTAGGAATCATTAATATAAATAATACGTTAAAAGATGTTATACAAGAGTGGAAAGAACACGTTGAAAGGATGCCTGACGCAAAACTTGCTAAACAAGTAATGAAATGCAACCCTAAAGGAAGGAGATCTGTGGACAGACACAAGAAACGATGGCTGGAGGACCTTGAAGACGGAACAGGCACTTGATTGCCTATGCCACGAAGTGAAGACAACGACGACTTAGTATTATGCCCTTCGTGGGTGTCGGGGCATCAGGGCATCTGATCAGCTGGCTAAACTGGGTACTGAGATACTCTATGTTAGCCCTGAACCGTGGTTGTCATCAGTGCAAAACTGCGCTGAAACATGGATTAAGGAAAAACGCCAACTCCGGTGGCAAACACATCTTGGGCAAAGACAAGCCAGGTAACTGGTCTTAGGTCCATGTAACACTCTTTCCTCATCTCTCCTGAGATTGGACGAACAGGAATAAGGAAAATAGTTGCATTAATTTCTGATCATGGTCACTTCAGGGAACATCTGCATAAAGTAGGAGCCCATCTGTAGAACGTGCAAGGATGAGGAAATTGCCTCGCTTATCTTGTTTGGTTGTCCATTCCTGGCAAGAAACAGACTTACTCTTTCTATAACCAGGCAAGACCTAAAAAGGATGCTGATATTGCAACCACGATACTGCAATTAGTTCAGGGAACAGATTTTGGGAAACAATGAAGGCCTCCTTTCCAATGAGTTGTACAATATTGACTTCTAGTCTGACATGCGGGAGATCGCTGAAACTCCCCACCCAGAAAAAAAACCTTATCTATGCCCTTCCTAATAGTGTACACTCACACATGACTTTCTCCAACCTCTAAGTTTATTTGTGGATATACAAATTATTGTTACGAAATTTATTTTTCTATCTGCTTAATTTTATTCCAGATAAAGCTTTACATTACACATTTCGTTATATATGCAAAGGGAACAGCGATAGTCAAATGTTTAACTGGACACTATATGCTGACCTTAAAATTCCATACTGTTTCCATGACATCGCGAGAAACAACTGAAAACAGATGGGACTTGAATGACAAAATATTGAAGTGATGATGACATGGGTTTAAGGGCGCTAAACATCTAGGGTCATCAGCGCTAAAAAAAAATATTGAACAAATCGAACCATTAATAACGGACATCTCGGAAATGGCTGATCCTACAAAAATCTTATAAATTGTGTGTTTTAAAGAGATATACATTTTTGAGTGCTACTTTTTCGTCTATTGCTTAACGTTTACAAGAATAGAGCAGTTCACAAGTTATTCCCAGAAAGTTCAACACACACATTTTATTTGCCATGTAAATATAAATTTTGCTATTTTAATCAAAATGTTAAGAGTTTTCTTTTACAAAATAAAAAATTTGAAAAATGTTCCATGTAAACAGTAGTTGCGATAGGGGGATTTTCTTCAAAGTTTCTGTGTCGCGTCTTTGAAAAGTACTCAACGTAAATACTAAATTTGGTGTTTATTTGAGTTTTCTTTTTTGATTATGCTGTTCACAGACACACACACACACACACACACACACACACACACACACACACGGAACCTAAATACTATTTTTATTAAGCGGGTTTCAAAACATGTATTTCCGGTGAAATCTCGATATCGAATTTTTGAGTGGAATGCAATGCCTTCTTTACCAAATAGGTACGCGGTAGAGAAAGTAAAAAGTGACCCGAATAGGAATGAGGGTATTTAAGTTGGTTCCGACTTCGCCCTCTCCAAGTGCCAACTTCCTACCTCCCATCTTCAAGAATTCCAGACATTTGCCATGTCTTTCCAAAGTGTGACAATACTATTATTGTTATTGCTATTAATGCTGACGGTAACAGTCGATTTATTCAAATTATTTTGACTACCAAGAGCACATCAGTATCATATTCAACAACAACAACAACAACAATAATAATAATAATAATAATAATCCAGGTTACCAAAGGTTTTGTTTTTCCTAGCAGCCAAGAGATCATAAGGATAAAGATTATTTGCTCTTCTGTTCATTATAAACAATTTACACACACGCATCTCACCCGAGGCATTATGGAAACATTGCTTTCGCTGCCAACATTGGCAACCGAACATAGCGGAAGGCAAGGAGTGCTCTCAACACCTGGGAGAACCCTAAGCAGCAAAGCGTATCCCCGGGTAAAGCGCCCTCAGTCGCAAACCAGGGACGTTTTGAGGCAGTATTAACACTTAAATGATTTCAGTCAAATTATATAATATAAAATTCAATAACAGCCCGCCTTAAAGCAATGTGTATGTAACAATATATAAAAGTGTATATTACAGTCATTGTATATGTTTATATTATTGTATACATGTGTATTAATGTTATGTGAATGTATTACGCAATTTAATAATGTAGGAGCTGTGAGAATAATAGGTTAAAATTGCTAACAACGAGGTAACAATGAGGTAACCTTGAGGCAATAAGGTAATTTTTGTGACAGTTTATAAAATAGCCAATCAACAACTAGAAAAAAGCTTTAGTTAAATGAAGGTATTCTATTGGACTAGGATTAGCCAATCAGAAACTAAAATGAAGCAAAATTTACAAATTCAGAAGTCAGTTGCTTGTAGACAGTATACCTAACCGGACGCGAGACCCATCCTCGAGAAGTTTAATACGTATCCAGTGTGAGAAAAAAATAGTTTACGTGTTAAAAAATGCTAGTAATTAATAAATAATCTCACAGTTCTCTCCCTATATCAGTGAAGTGTTATTTTAATCGTTTAAAGAATTAATAAATGGAGTGAAGTACAAATTATAACCTGTATAAGCCTATATTCTTCAGTCGCACCACTCCCTGCTACGACATTCATGTCTCTAAAAATATAAATACTGACGCAGCCGAGGCAAACATAAATATATAATATTTAAAGAAACAGTCCAAATTACAAAGTTAATATGTTTTAAACATTTGGGGCAAAGGCCACCGGAAAGTACATTTAGGGCGAACGCTACCGGAAACTTTTTACCATACGTGCGCTTGCAACTACTTCAAGTTCGGCTCCCCTACAGTCGAAATACAATACAACTCCACCATAACATAACCTTTCTTCAGTTTTTATAAGAATAAAAGTGAAGATGAACGACGACAGAGCGTAGCTGGAGGATCTATGAAGCTAAGCCCCAATGATGCTTATAGGGCAGTGTTGGCGAAAACACGACTCGCGAGGCAGTGTGACTCGCAGGCGCCACTCCTTTTCTAGCTGTCTATTCATTTGTTTTCCATATGCTGCTGAGTGGTGTAGTGCGTGTTGCATATTTGACAACTTGAGTGTGAAAGGCGTTTTCGCCATCGTTGTTATAGGGGAACATACACCCGACAGGGCATGCAATGTAAATAACAGAAATCAGTAATCAAGATAGAAGTACAAGTAATATGATATTGTAAAATAAACGCATCATATAATGTAGACACATGTAAAATAACATTGTAATTAGCCAGGAAGCGAGCGAGCTAGTGGCAGGGTAGAAGTCCACCAACGCACATTAATGGACACAGGATTTGGCAAAGTAGCAACGAGAGGGATAATTCCAGGAAAAGTTACGGCCTCTGGGGGAAGTTGGATAAGCAGTCAGAATATAGAAGGAGAAACAAGAGTTGTGAGCGAGAACGAGATATAGGTACGGGTTTTCCCAGAGGAGTCAGACAGAAGCCTGACTTCCAAAAGTGGACGATTTCTTTCTCATACAACGCTAAGGGCCGTATTCATTGATTTCACATTGGTCTGGACTATCTCCAGACTCATTTGGTCCGGACCAAAGGCCGACCAAGTTTTTGACATTCATAGACGATAAAAAGCCTCTGACCAAGAAAGGCCGTGGATCAGCCAAGTGAAAATGTTACACGACGAAGAAAGGTAGTTCTACGCATGCGCAATTCCATAGAGTAGTAAACTAACCACCGTTACTCCCTAGTTTTTAACTTTTTTTTTACTCTTATTTTATTTTACGTCCTTCAACTTTCTGGTCATATCGCGACGGATCTGTTGGTGGATAACTCTTAGAACGATATGTGATGGACAGTTAGCCTTCTAGGTCTCATCCCAGTAACCACCTGTTCCGTCACGTGACACAGAGACCCTAGCGCATAGCTACCGAATCTTCTGCTTTAGGGTGCCGTTCTCATCTCTGTAACCGCCTGCTTCATGTCATGCAGATGGCATTAGGGTGCCGTCCAGTCCAACCGCCGCCCTCATACAGAAAGGCGGACAGTTCGCCTTCTAGGTCTCATCCCTGGAAAATGCCGTCTTGCTTCGTCGTGTCCACAGAGACCGCCAGCGCATGGTAGCCGGATCTTCTGCTTCATGCCGTGCAGATGGCGTTAGGGAGCCGTCTAGTCTGTTTACATTGTCTGCGAATAGATAGCATAGCTTTCGCTATTACCACTTATTTTTCATTTTACTGTTGTTTTAGACTAAAAGTGGAACTTTGGGTCGTGGTATTAAATATCCAATCCGGTATTTACCTTGGCGACTGAGGAAAACCACGAAAAAAACCTCAGACACATTGGTCGGCCCCCGGGATTTGACCCCGGGACCTTCCGAATGCGGGCCACAGACTTTACCGCCGGAGCCATCCCGCTCGGTTTTTTACTTTCTCTACTACGTATAGTAAGTAGGGGAAGTATTGCATTCCACCCAAAAATTCGATACCGAGATTTCACCGGAAATACATGTTTTGAGACCTCCTGAATCCAAAAAAAGCATTTTTGGAAACATGTCCGTGTGTGTGTCTGTGTGTGTGCGTGTCTGTGTGTGTGTGTGTGTGTCTGTGTGTCTGTGAACAGCATAACTCAAAAACGAACAGTCGGATAAACACCAAACTTGGTATTTAGATTCAGTATCTTCCAGAGATGCGACACGAAGGTTTTCAAGAAAATCCCCCCACCCCAGACTACCCTTTACATGGAACATTTTTCGAAAATTTTAATTTTCTCAAAAATGGCTCTAACGATTTTGATGAAAATATCATATGTTTAAGATAATGTCATGAGAAATGAAATGTATATCTCGAATTTTCTGGGAATGTCTCCAAAAGTATTCTTCATTGTGAACGACTTTTGTATAACTGGTAAGCCGTAAGAGATAGACAGAATTTTACTACACAAAAAATGTAGATCGCGTTAAAATACACAACTTATGTCATATACATTTCTTTTGTTGAATGAACCGTTTTCGAGATATTGCTTGTTATTTCCTTAAATTTTCCAATACTTATACTTTTTCTCAAATTCGTTATTCATTTTTTTTTGTCCTGGACATGCAAAGAGAATGAAATGCGCCACATAGCAACCAGCGTTAAAATATTTGACTATCGCTTAAAACCTACCATATTCCCCTTGCATCTACAAGAAAATTACCAATAAGATGACATCTCGATATCTCGATTACCATGAAGCATATGGAGAATAGGCGTTTGTAAAAATAGATTGTACAAGAGTAGAGAAAGTCATGTGTGTGTAACACATCAGATTTTTTTAACTTTCTTTGGTCGTTTCACAGCTGTCTCTTCATCGGTTCAGTGCTCACTCCTCAGCAAAAAATAGAGATAACCAAGAAACGTGCATTAAAACTGTCGCAGGAGTAAAATGCCCGTTTTCCTTAATACAAAATATGATGGATATTATTGAAAACAAATCGCTTTCGGTAAATGCAAACGGGGGGGAAAAAAGAAAAGAGGAGGCATGGAGGGAGATAATACATAGGCAGTTTTGTGCATGATCCTAACCTATTGCCACCCCTCCCATTTGGAAACGTTCTTAACCATGGCCTTGTTAATCATTTCAGTAAGAATTTAACTTGCTAGAACAGCAACTTTTAACCTTAAAATTACAGAATGAAATCGAATTTAAACAGCAACCAACTTTGCTGTTATTAAAATGCATCTCACCCTGGATCTTAACTAAATGATTAAATATTGTGTGATAGTAATTATACAGAAATAATTACCTGAGAAAATCCTGATATATCATAAACCTTCCAGGAATTTTAATCCTCTCCTCTAACGGAAAACGTAAGTAAAGCCTGAATTACTTTGAACTTAACCTAAGTGACTTAACTCAATGCGACATAACGTGAAGGTCTTACACGTTGTATTAAATATAGGTATTTAGGGTCGTCTTAACGTGACTTAATTTAACGCGATGTAACTTAAGAATTTGACAGTGTTAAACTTTTCCTTCCCATTACGTTAAGTTTAATGTCGCATGGTATTCAGAACCAATAGGCGCGAAGCAGTAGCATGAAATAATAAAAAGAACAATCAATCAAGATTCATTCCCGTTAATTAGACCTTTACTGTAGCAGAATTTCTTAACTTCGCGTTACGTCCTGTCTGTTACGTAAAGTTCGTCATAATCCTGGTTTAACGAAGAGAAGTCTAGCAATAGCACACGAGACATTAGCTATAATGTGGCTTACTGACCCCTTACTAAGTTCAGTAGAGTTTTCTTGATAAAGAAAACCTCCCCTTGCATAATACGGAAGTGCTATTAGCATTTGCGTATCAATTGAGATACTTAAACCTCGGCTATCGTCTCTGTCATATAGGTTAGGTTCAACCAGTTTTATCGAGCTTCTAACTTTTACTTTACTAAAAATGTATTTGTTTTGAAGTTTAGGTCGCCATACTTTTCAATTGTCTAATCTTGGTAGATAGTTTTATTACAACGTCTCATTTCGCGAATTCTAGGCACAGCAGCCACGCCCATCACTCCATAGTCATCCATCTTGTAAAGGTGATCTGCCTTAAATCTACCCCTCTGAGGTACCAAAATTAGGTCCGGACCAAGACGTTTGATCCCCGAACCAACGCGAATCCCAGTCTATGAATAAGAAAATCGATGGTCAGCTGTAAATCCATAGGAAGTAGCAAGTTGGTTCGGACCAAGATCGACTACGAATACCGCCCTAAGTAAATAACTAATCGAAAAAGAGTTTAGGTGGAAGGGCGCGTAAAGTTAGCGTCATAGCAGGAAGCTATAAAATGGAAATCCGCACCAGATTTCAACACTCTTCCACGTGAACTCTTTGATATTTTCTCATGTGAACTATTTGGTGGCAGATTGCTGTAACGTGTGCGTATGGGTGGGAGATAGCGTGGCACAAAGATAGCTAGGCCCATCGCAATATTCCAAGTAGTGGCAACATGAAAACTATAGTATAAAGATAATCTCATTGTTATTCAAAAGGGGAACAGTTTCTAACTGCTTCAATAATTCGTTGTTTTGGAATAAATCCAATCGTTAAAGAATTCTTGTGAACTGCCTTCACCCACAATATCCTGAAATTACACAAACTTAGGCAGCCAGAATAGGAATTTATTCACAGCTCTACCGACTGGCAACCAATGCAGAGAACTTCTGAGAACTTCCACCTCAAATCATCCTCCAGGTGGTACGTACGTACGTGAGAAGCACTACAATGCCCACCCGCTGCATCCTGGATTGTTGGCGACTTTGATTTAGCAACCTTTTGCCGATTCTTTCAGCGGCGTTTACTACAGTCCATCTCAAAATGGCGCCAGTTTCTCCTATATAACTGTCACTAAAAAGGAGGGATGGATAGGTTAGATGAATTCGTGGAACATCTGTGCATAACTGCTTCGTTTTTCATTCCGGATTTTGTGGATGCACTCTGTCCTCCTCTGTTAACTGACATATACGGGAATGGAACCGAGAACCGTAATTCTATGGCAGGAAGCTTCAACATCTTGAAGAGCAAGCCAAACGACTTAATTCTTGTTAAACAAATATCATTAATTATATGTTTTTATAATTCTATTATTGTACTAGTATTTAAATCTTTATGGGCCAAAGTAATCGGAAATTGACAAATATATTGAAACAATACCCTTTTGGCAGCAATAACTTTAGATCCCACTTCCCTGTGTACTTCAGAAGAAATGTTTGGCATAAATATTATGGCTGTTGGGCATTTCAACGCTTCGGGTAACTCTTTCTCACTCGTCTCTCCCTTCACAAGCTGGAGTCGGTAATCGTGTTATACTGGGCTAGCTAAACTACATGATCAAAAGTATCCGGACACCTGGCGCCCTGCATCGGTAATGCTGGAAATCAATATGGTGTTGGCCCACCCTTAGCCTTGATGACAGCGTTCACTCACGCAGGCATACTTTCAATCAGGTGCTGGAAGGTTTCCGCATTCTTCACCGAGTGCGGAACTGAGGAGAGGTATCGATGTAGGTCGGTGAGGCCTGGCACGAGGTCGGCGTTCCAAAACATCCCAAAGGTGTTCTATAGGATTCAAGTCAAGACTCTGTGCAGGCCAGTCCATTACAGGGATGTTATGGTCGAGTAACCACTCCGCCACATCCCGTGCAGTATGAACAGGTGCTCGATCGTGTTGAAAGATGCAATCGCCATTCTCGAATTGCTCTTCAACAATGGGAAGCAAGAAGGTGCTTAAAATATCAGAGTAGGTCTGCGCTGTGATCGTGCCACGCAAAACAATAAGGAGTGCAATTCCCCTCCAGGAAAAACACGACCACAGCATAACACTACCACCTCCGAATTTCACTGATGGCACTACACACGCCGGCAGATGACGTTCACCGGGCATTCGCCATACCCACACCCTGTGATCGGATCGCCACATTGTGTACCGTGATTCGTCACTCCACACAACGTTTTGCCACTGTTCAATCGTGCAATATCGACGCTCTTTACACCAAGCGAGGGGTCGTTTGGCATTTTCCTGCGTGATGTGTGACTTATGAGCAGCCGCTCGAGCATGGAATCCAAGGTTTATCACCTCACGCCTAACTGTCAGAGTACTTGGAGTGGATCCTGATGCAATTTGGAATTCCTGTGTGATGGCCTGGATAGATGTCTGCCTATTACTGTTTACGACCTTCTTCAAATGTCGGCGGTCTCTGTTAGTCAACAGACGAGGTCGGCCTGTACGCTTTTGTGCTGTACATGTGCCTTCATGTTTCCACTTCACTATCACATCAGAAACAGTGGACCTAGGGATGTTTAAGAAATCTCCCGTACAGACTTCTGACACAAGTGACACCCAATCAACTGACCACGTTCGAAGTCCGTGAGTTCCACGGAGCGTCCTATTCTGCTGTTTCACGATGTCTAATGACTACTGAGGTCGCGTATGAGTACCAGGCAGTAGGTGGCAGTACAATGCACCTAAGGTGAAAAACGTATGTTTGTGGGGTGTTCGGATACTTTTGATCACATAGTGTATGTCTAGTTGCTTACACTAATCTGAGTAGAATTTATTAAGAGAGGTTATTTCAGACCTGTCCTTCGTTTCACAGCGACGCTCATTGGTGCAAGCTTGTTTCTTGTGATCTGCTTCTAGTCAGTCAGAGAGACGTGATAAGGACTGGTGGAACTAGATAAACGTGGAAACATTACGGAACATTATCGAGAACTAGGGAATTGGACCACTTTTTCTGTTTGCAAGTGTAAAAGAGAAATAACCATGTAACTGGAAGACGGTCTCGCTGGTGGACTTTTTCTGATGTGCGATTTCCCATTTTAAGTTCACTCTCCTTTAACGGCGTAGATCATATCGGACAATGAAGGCGTGCCATTAAGGCAATTCACCTAAGCTGAGATTCGAATTCGGGACCACTTGATGTGAGGTAGACACGTTAGTCCTACACTACACATACCTAGCTAGAAAGGTTCCCTAGTCGCCTTTCTGTGCAACCTGCTGGAGTAACTTGATATATGGGATTATCCTGTATCGTCCGTTTGCTTTCTTTATTCTCTTGGGGGAATTTGTTTTATTTTGTTTTCCTTCCTTTCTATTTATTTTACATCGCTTTAACTACGTAGTCATATCGCGACGGATCCATTACCGGTAGCTCGGGGCGTGGCAGACAGCCTTCTAGGTCTCATCTTGCTTCGTAATGTGTCCACAAAGACCCTATGGCTAGACAACAGTACCTCTGCTTGTATACGTGCCGGGCACATGGCATTAGGGTGCCGTCCAGTCTACCTGCTTTCGTTATCTGTGGATAGATGGCAGAGCATTCGCTATTACCATCTATTTTCATTTTTATTATTGTTTTGGACTTAAGGTGCAACTTTGGGTCGTCGTATTAAATATCCAATCCGATATCTACCTTGGCGACTGAGAGGAACCGTGAAAGAGACCCAGTCAGTTTGGCCGGCCCACGGAATTTGAACCCAGGACCTCCCGAATGCGGGCCACAGACGTTACCGCCTGAGCCATTCCGCTCGGTAAAAATTTTGTGTTGTTGCGTTCAGTATCCACTTGGCTACTGAAGGAAGCTACGTGATCATAATACATATACCTAATCAAACTGGCCGATACACGGATTTGAAACATTGACCTTTCTAATACGAATAGAATCACACTTCAAACGTTAAATGACAGGCCAGGACTTGAACCACAGACTTTGTGCTATAATGGCGCAATGTCATTACGCGCATTACATTTCAAGTATTCCCATAAATATACAAAGCAATATCGAATATTCAAGAAACCGGGTTTATCTTGAATGACGCGAATAGCAGCAGGCAGGTGCAGGCATGTCTGTCTCCGTAGCAGGCACCGGGTTAACTGGCGTAGATCTGCGGTAATGTATGGGCGATAGCATTCGCAGGTTCAGTTTAACGTTACTTGGCATGGTAGAATAACTTATATGAAGGTATGCATAGATATTATGGTGTATAATGCAGAATAGTGTGTGTTTATTGTGTTAAGTTTTGCTCGAATGAAGTACCATGTTGACTGTCAGCTTGAATTTATACAAGTTAAAAAAAATCCACTATATACGGATTGTTAGACAAATTCAAACAGACAGGGTATATGTTATATACCAAAAAACGTAGAATAGGACGACTGAAGAATTCAACGCCATCGCCGTGATTTGAACCACGGATTTCCCAGTTTCCGTCCGGTTGCTCTAACCACTGAGCTACCATGGCAACATGCCGGTACACATTAAATTAAAACGTAGAATAGGACGACTGAAGAATTCAACGCCATCGCCGTGATTTGAACCACGGATTTCCCAGTTTCCGTCCGGTTGCTCTAACCACTGAGCTACCATGGCAACATGCCGGTACACATTAAATTCCCCAACTGATTCGCATGTTTCCGGTAAACCACAAGGAGATCTCAAATTGTATTGAGATGACATACCCCAACGGTGACTTACAATGTTGTAAGTACTTTAAGTCCCGGGCTTCATAGTTTCAACCACTATTAGGTCAATCCGGTTAGCAATCGGACGGAAACCAGAGATCCATGGTTTAAATCCCGGCGATGGCATTGAATTTTTCAGTCGTCTGATTCCACCTTTCCAATCTTTCCAACACACGGCTTGTGTGGAAGAACAATTAATTCCTTGCGATTATCATCTGTTGGGAATACTTAAAAATAAATTTTATGTAGAAAATCGCCATACGCTGGACGAATTTGAAGACTAATATATTTCCAATATTTCGGCTGGAGAAATTTGTTAAATACTCAATAATTTGCTCAACACATGCCAAGCTTGAATAGACGCTTGTATTCCTTCGCAACGTTAACATTATCTATGGAAAAATTGCCCGTATGCTTCGCGGTCACTACAAGAACGGATTAGTGTAGCAATGCGGTGTGAGCCGCGGACTATGAGTTGCGTCATTCATGAGAAACCCGGTATCATATCTTAAGGTGACTTAAAATGATGCACGTGCCCTTAATTTCCGGATCAGTGTAATAAGCGCCGCCAGTAGAATACCTTCTTAGCCAAGTATGGCACCCAGAGCGACATGCTAATGCTTGGACAAGCAAAAAGCGATGGACACTCAGCTTATTCAGGCAATAGCCACGCTCAGCGATATTTAAAGTAGGAAGGGAAAGGTTGTAGTGATTATGAAAGATGCTTCTGCTGACACAAAAGGCTATTTTCGTGCTCGTTACACCAGATTCAGTGCTACATGCATGAGCCCAACTTCAGCAGCTCTCAGTAATTTGATTCATTAAAGGAGTATGTGCTAAAAGCAACGCTTCTAAATGAGTTTGCTTGTTGGTTCATATGCCGCAAGTAAATGTGAAAACGCGCTAATGCAGGACTCGGCTGCAACTTCGCTCAACTCTGCTACTCAAGTCTTTGATGTGCTAGACAATAGTCATGTGATGTGTTGCATTCACATGAATTTCTCTATCCTCTATCGTTTACACCCATTATACAGAGCCCTTTTTATTAGTAAGGACAAATGCAGATAAAACTAATATTAATTAACATTTTTAAAAATTCTCGGACAAGTCAAATTTAATATTTTGAAAAGAAAAGGTTATACAAAAAAAATAAATTTCCAAACAATATTTGCAGAATTTTAAAAGGCAACATATATTTTTCTATTTTTTTTCTGAAAAGTAGTTTTTTTAACGTCCTTTAAACTGGTAGATCATATCGGACGATGTATGATGCTCATATGAGCCCGGGGTCCATAGAGCTTAAAGTTACCCGACATTCGTCTTCTCAGGATAAGGGAAAAACCCCAGAAAGAAACCTTATCCGGGTAATTCATCGTAACCGTGATTGTCGTCCTCCGTGGTGTAGTGGTTACCACGCTGCCTCTGTTCCCGAGGTCGCGGAGGTCGATGGATTGTTTCGGGCGTAAAAATCCTTAGCACGACTTCCTTCGTCGGAAGGGAAGTAAAGCCGGTGGTTCCGTGTCGTACGGCACGTAAAAGAACCTCAAGCTTGATAAAGAGGCCTCTGAGCAAAATTTCACGTCCAATATAGAATGGGGCCCTAAGAACCACAGTAGTTAAAGAGCGTCCATAAATAAAACTCTTAAAAAAAACCATACCATAAGATATTGTAATAAATACCTATCACTAAGAGTCATCTTTGAGAAAGATCCTAACAGACGGAAAACGGTAGTTTGGTGTGGGGGATTTTTAAAAGTTTCGGGTCGCAGAAAATATTACTGAACTTATATACCAACATTGGTATTTATCAGACTTTTCGTTTTTACTTTATCTACCGTGTACCAAGGTATTGCATTGCAACCAAAATTTCGATACCGAGATTTCACCGGAAATACATACTTTGAGGCCCTGAATCCAAAAAAAGCATTTTTAGAAAACATTTTGTGTGTCTATTAACTGCGTAGTTCAAAAACGAAATCTCGGATAAATAGGAAACTTGGCATTTAAGTTCAGTACCTTCTAAAGATGTGACACGACGATTTACAATAAAATCCCTCCGCCCTAAACTACCCTTTATATAGAAAATTTTCTAAACTTTTTATTTTTTAAAAAGTGGATTAATTACTTTCATTAAAATATTACACATTCAAATAGTTATATTATAAATAAAATGCATATCTTGAATTTTCTGGGAATAGTCTGTGAAGTCCTCTTCATTCGCAAGGAATTTTATACACTCTCGTACAATTGGTAAACGTTTAGCTATAGGTACTATACAAAAAATGTGCAGTAAAACACAATTTATTTCGAATCACTTTTTATGTGGCATGAGCCATTTCTAAGACATCCTTATTAATGATTACTTTTTTTAGTTCCATTTATACTTCGCCGTTAACTGCACTGGTCTAATGGGAGGATTTTCCTTTGGAACTTCTCTTGTGGTTGAGTTTCTTGTACTTTTTGGGTTTTATACATTAGATCATACACACACATTTACTCTCTCATTCATACTTCCAGACTCCGGGGAGAATAGGCAATAATCTTGGCTAGAGAAAAATTTCCACCTCCCTAAACGGGAATCGAACCTGAGACGATTCGCGCAGCAGACTGGTGCTCTACCGACTGAGCTACAGTGACAACCAGTTTGAATTGTTCAATACTTCGTCATTCTTTTTCTAATTGTTTTTATTCACAGGGCTTCAAAATATGCATTTCCGGTGGAAATACTTGCTCTACTACAAGTAAGCGGTAGTGAAAGGGAAACCGAGGGCTTACAATATTTGCGTGTGAATGTGCTTTGAGATGGCGGGACAGGGCTTACTATTTGTCGGCGAACTTTTTGAAACTGTGAACCGCTTCAGAGCATGTCATTTCGTTTCCTGGATGTCCAGGTAATGCCGATAACATGACGGGCGTCAGGCAGTTAGACCAACCTCCCCTCACTGACTCACGACATGCAGGTGTGTTTTGTTTGAATCATTCATCCACTGCAGGTAAGGGGAGTGCCACCCTCGTAATAGCCTTTGTTGCCAGATGTGGGGAAATGGGCAACTGGAGCTGTAGTACCAGAGACGAAATAAGGTTTACTTCCGCATTAAATACATCCCCATGGGAGTAAACAGCTTCTCCACAACCTAGCTAAATCTCTAACTAACAGTAGGTATTTGTAGAACAACTAACACTAGTCTGCATGATATCGGATCACTGAAAACTAATAAGTGATTCTGACTCACGCTTTTATGCTGATTTCAGAACTGCTTTTATTTATTTTTTCTTTCAGGTACAGTTTTTTCACAATTTCACTTCAAAAATATAGAGCTATAGAGATATTGCTTCCGCCACTACACATAAAATTGGGCTTGATGAAGTCTTTTGTACGGGTTCTACCACAGGATGGACCCTGCTTCAAGTACCTTTCCAAGAAATTTCCCTTCATTACACAAGACAAATTAAAGGCTGAAATTTTTATTGGTCCTCAAATAAAGAAAGTGATGAAGAATGAAGATTTTGGGAAGACAATGAATGAGAGAGAAATAGAAGCATGGACCGTCTTCCGATCAGTTACTGAAAACTTCTTAAGCAATAACAAAGATCCTAATTACAAGGCCATTGTCGAAAACAATCTTGGAAAATTTCAAGAAGGTGGGTTGTAACATGAGTGTAAAGTTGCATTTTCTGCATTCACATATCGACTACTTTTCAGAAAATCTGGGACATTATAGTGAAGAGTAGGGTGATCGTTTTCACCAAGCTATTAAGGAAATGGAGAGGAGGTACCAGGGGAGATGGAATGAAACTATGATGGCCGACTACTGTTGGATGTTGAGGAGGGACAGTCATCTTCAAGGATCTGCAAGGAAGACAAAGAAGAGAAAGTTTGAAAAAAAATAAAAGAAACACTATGGCTTCTTGTTTTGTTAAAATGTAGTCATGAAATAAATTAGGGGAGTTCTTGAGAGTATTCTTAAAATGTTTCTTGAATAAAAACTTACCTTGTGTGAAATGGTATCTGAATACTTTTCTATGCTCATTAGAAAAATTGTCAAAACATTACGGAAGTTATTTCTGGAATCAGCATAAAAACTTGATTCAAGAACACCTACTTTTAACAAATCATCTGACAAAAAGTTTGAAAATGCAGACTAGTGTTATCAGAGGGGATATAAAATGCTTCTCTTTCTCGACCATTCCTTGAATTACAAAAATATATCGGGTGTTGCATTCACATAACCTTCTCTACCCACTATAGCTTCTTTTTATATAATTTCTGAAAACTATTCTTACAAAAGTTTATTCTTCTGTTTACTTCATGTTGATCCAGATAAATTTTCATTAAACAATTACACAGTTTGCTCTAGGTACAAGAATGATGTAGGCTACAGCGATAGTCAGATTTTTAAAAAGCTAACGACTATGTGATAGCTTTGAAATTCCATGTTCTTTGCATTATCATAAGAAAAAAAAACGAATAGCGACTTACGAGGTGCGCCGCGGTAACGTCTGTGGCCCGCATTCAAACTCCCGGGGTCGACTAATCTGACCGAAGGTTTTTTTCGCGGTTTTCCCCGGTCGCTAGGTCAATGTTGGGTTGGATAATTTGATCCGCAAAATTTCCTATCATCCTTTTCATGACTAAATTTAGTGTTATTCATGTTCACCGCCATACCAGGCATTGGCTGATCACCCATCCTGGATATATGTCGTCCTCCGTGGATTACTGGTACCATGCTAGCCTCTAATTCCTCAAGCCTGATAAAGAGGCCTCTGAGCAAAATTACCGTTCTTTCACGCCCAGTATAGAATGGGACGCTAAGGAGCACAGCAGTTAAAGAGCGTCCATAAATAAAACTCAATTTAATTAATCCTGAATATGCTATGATCCAGAGTTTGCTTGCTCCTCGACAGGTTGACCAAGGCATTGGCTTGTAAGCCCTTCAAAGAGGAGGGTAATCCCTTGAAGAAGACTCACAACTTCAACAAAGCATATCTATTCGAAAATTCAAATCATTCACAAAGAATATCTCGGAAATGGTTTGAAGCATACACAAAGTAATAATAAAGATGTTATTTGACATAAATTGTGTGTGTTTAACGAGATCTACTTTTTTGTCTATGCCTTACGGTTTACCAACTATACAGTCATTCAGAACAAATTGAATTTCAGAGGTTATTAACAGAAAATTCAAGATATATATATTTCATTTGACACTCCAATATCTTAAACCTATGGTGTTTTAGTCAAAATTGTTAGGACTATCTTTTGGGAAAAATTAAAAAGTAACAAAAATATTTCTCAAAGTTGGGGGATTTTCCTGAAAATTTTCGGGACGCATCCTTGGGGGAGCTTAAATTCCAAGTTTGGTATTGAACCATTTGCTCATTTTTGAGTTATGTTGTTCGTAGACACACTCACAGACGAACTTTTTAATTCAGTGACCTCAAAACGTGCATTTCCAGTAAAATCTCCGTGTCAAATTTTTTGTTGGAATATTAAACCTTCATATACTTAGTTTCAGAAAGTCACATAAATCCTAAAATTTGGTAAAGTTCAGCATCTTACAAAGATGCGACACGAAGATTTTAAAGAAAATTCCCTCCACACCAAATTACGCTTTACATGGATGTATTTCCATCATTTTGCTAAAAACAGGTTCAACGAATCTGATTGAAACAACATATGTTTAAAATATTTACATGAAAAATCGTATTTATATCTTGCATTTACTGCGGACAGCTATGAGGTCATGCTCATTGGAAATAAACTTTGTGTAATTGATAAAGCAAAAAAGATACATAAAAGATGCAGGTTTCGTCAAAACCCTTAATTTATATAATTTTTGTAACATTAAGTATTTCCGAAAACGTATTGTTACTGGTTTGAATTTTCGAATGCTTTTTACATTTTTGGCGTGCTAAGTCGCCATTCTTTTGTTTATCGACCCGCTGTTGTACGTAATGAAACTGTTTCTGCAAACGTTTATCTCAATTAAAATCATGTAGATAGAAAACTGAGGTTTTATAACAGTTTGTAGAACAGAAAGTCACGTGAATGTAAAGCACGAGATTCTTTTTAATCCGCAGTAAAATGTGAAGCTGCGAGAGGGAAGATCTGCCTGGATGATGATGCTCTTAGAGAAATAATACCAGAGATAAAGACTAAGTCTTCTCCTCAGTCAATATTACGTCGCAGAAGCTCGTGCTGCTGCGTTTTTAAAAACCTATACCTCACTGCTTTCTTTGTATCCCTTCATTTTCTTTCAGCCTTCATCTTTCTCTTTCCTGCTGGTAGTGGCGTGAATCATGTGTAGTTAAAACCTTACAGCCCACAAATTACTGAGTTACTGCTTGCACCAAGGTCCTGGAAAAATTAAGGAACAGTTACGTGCAAGGGAGAAGATTAACCTCTTCTGCATCGAGTTCATTAGCATCTGGTAGTTAATAGAGATGATTCATTTTGTAAACAAAAGTTATTGCTTTGGGCCAGAAACTGCAATATCTAATAAACAAGATTCTGTGCACCAGGCTCCCAAATAATGAAATATACACCTTTTAATTTACACAACGCATGGCTACCAACATGATTAGTTAGCTACCGAGATAAAAGAAAGTAGGTATATGCACAGTGAATCCAGAATGTCTACGTTAATCTTAAAAACACTCCACCGATTTTGACAATTCTTTCACCACTGAAAAGCTCTATTCTTCCACGTGGTCACAGGCTATATAATGTTTCCATAAGCTTGAAGACTGGGGGAATCATGTCACAAATTTCAATCCCAATTCGTTGACCATGGATATCAAAGGCTACTTTTGGCACTTCATTGCAAACCTTGCTGATTTTTAATGATTTCGAGCTCAAAAGGGGTAAATGGAGTGCCCTAAAGTATTTTAAAATTGAGTTACTTTAAGAGGGGATGTGTATCGTTCATAACATGTTTCACTGAAGTTTTATCAAGCAATATCTTTGGTATGATTTTGACAAAATCAGACACATTTAGATTCTAGAGATTGACAAAAATAATAAGCTCCCTTACATTCTATCCCTATTTCCAACCCCTAACATACAAACCAACATTCTTTGGCCTATTTAGAAGAAACTTTGTACACTATACAGGGTACACCATTTAAGCTGAGACTGTACAATATCTCCAAAACTAACCGTTGTAGAAAGAAATGTCTTTAAAAGTTGCTTGATATTATGGGGGAAAGTAAATGCCATTAGTCGTGTTTTGTTTGGAGGACGTTATGATGGTCATTTTAGGGCTAATTTAAATTGACCCTAATTGTAGGTTCCGAATTAAAAATAATTAAATTGGCCTGAAATGACCATCATAACGTCCTCAAACAAAAGAGACTAATCATTTACTTCCCCCCATAATATCAAGTAAATGTTATCAAACACATTTCTTTCTACAAGCTTAATTCTGGAGATTTGTAAAGTCTCAACTTAAATGGTCCACCCTGTATAATTCCAACGAAAATTATAAGTTACCTTATAACTCTAAAAGCTATCCCTACCATATTTGCAACCCCTTACGTAGATTTGTGCACTGTTTACACCATATGGGCAATATTTTGTACAGTTATACAATACGAATTGGCAAAACTCAAGGTTACATTACAATTTCCAAAAATCACCTAATACTTATTTGGAAATATATAATAGTGGTAGTAGTTCTCGTTGTAGTATATTAGGGGATGTTTGGAGTTCAAAGATCCTCGCACCTCGACCTTTAGAAGTCTTTTGTGCTATCCTTTTTTCTATCATAGAAATCCGAGCTCAAAATTGAGGCTACAAAGAGATGAAAATTCCAACTACACAAAGAAAACCTCGGAAATGGTTGACACCACAGAAAAAAATTAACATATATTGTGTGCTTTGAAGACATGTACATTTTTGTGTAGTAAGATCTTTTCTATCTCTTACAGTTTACCAGTTGTACAAAAGTCATTCTGGCTATTCCCAGAAAAAACAAGATATATGTTTTATTTGTCATGTAAATATATTAGACATACGGCATTTTAATCAACATTGTTAAGGGCTTTTTTGAGAAAATAAGAAATAACAAATATTTTTGCATGTAAAGATTAAAAGAGGTGGGTGTAGTTTCTGAAAATCTTCGGGTGTCATCTTTTTAAATTATAAAGCCATTCACTTGAAAATGGCACACTTAATATGAGTAAGTAACTGTGTAAAGGCTCAAAGCTCTATCATATAATAGAATTAAATATTTTTAATCAGCGAAAAAATGCAAATTTTCTAAAGCTGCCTTGCGCATTTACATTTGTCAGAGAAGTATGGGAGTGAAAATTTCTTATACTTTAGTACAGTGAAAATAAATTTATTTGATCGAATTTGTATTATTAGTTGTAGAAAAATTATTTTTTGTTCTTATGAAGTTGGTGGCGTTGGCATTTTCCTTGTTTTTTAGTATAACCTAATTTTTTTGAGCCAATGAATAAAGCAATCATAAAATGCATGCTTGGATTTTTAGATTATGTGTGCAAATTTACAAACAAATGGGAGCAAAAGTGAAATGTAAGGAATAAATTTCATGCGCAAAAATGTAAACTTGAGAAAAAAAAAAACGCGGTGTTAAAAGGGCGATTTAAACATATCGCTGGGCTTTGGAGGATTGTGACAAATGTTTGGCCAAAACGATTCACAGGTAACTATAGAATATTTATATGATATAATTCAAAAATCGAAAATTTAGTGATTTTCACCTAAAACCCCAGTTCCAGGGTCCATTAACCGTTTCGATTTTAATTATGCTATTTATAGACACACACTACGTACACACAGACCTTTTCCTATACTGCTTTTTGTTGTTATTATTTATTTATTCTTTCAAGGAGTCTCAAATCATACATTTCCTATGAAATTTCGGTATCTAATTTTTGGGTAGAATGATATACTTCTTCTACTCAGTGAAGGTAAGTATTAGAGAAACAAATAAACGTTTAAATACATGTGTTATGGGTAGATAATCGAAACTGCATCAAATATTAGCTGTTTCTGGGTGGGTGAACGCCCTGAATACATTATATATGTGGTTACGTAAGACGAATCCACAACTTTACACATCCCTAACAACCATCGCGTGGCTTGGACAGCCCTATCTCGTCAAGCAAGACACGTTCGTGTTTTCGTGTGCTACCTGCGCGGGGTTGTGTCCATTGTGAATGGGTTTCGCAGAAAACTGAGATCGATATTACGAGCTGTTGTCAAGGAGGAGGAGGAGGAGGGGGGAGGGTTGATAGTAATCATTGTTCACGCAAAAGAAGCTTTTCTCAGGTGCGTTTCATCCCTCTATCCTGAGGGTCACACGTTCGAGGACGGTACTGTTTGGGAAAAGGACGCAACTTAATTCTAATAAGTGCAGAAAATGTTTGACGTGTAAGTATAAAGGCAGAACATTTTCACTTTCTCTACTACGTGTAGTAAGTAGAGGAAGTATTGTATTCCACCAAAAAATTTGATACTGAGGTTTCACTGGAAATACATGTTTTGAGGCTCTTAAAACAAAACAAAAATATTCTTATAAAAAGGTCGATGTAACAAACTTAGTCTTTAGGTTCAATACTTTCCAAGGATGCAACAGGAATATTTTCAAGAGAATCCCACACCCCAACTACCCTTTACATGGAGCATTTTTTTGAAATTTTCGATTTTCACAAAAATGGCTTTAACGATTTTGATTAAAATACCATATACGAAAAATATTTACATGACAAATAAAATGCTTATTTTGAATTTTCTGGGAATAGCTTTTGAAATCCTCTTCATTCGGAAGAAATTTTGTATAATCTTGTATAACTGGTAGACGTTAAGCGGTATAGACGAAGAAGCACTATAGAAAAATGTAGGTCTCTTTTCAAATAACTTTTTCTCTTTTTGTATTATAAGCCATTTCCGAGATATTTTTATTTTCTCAAAAATGGCTCTAACGATTTTGATTAAAATACCATATGTTTAAGATATTTTCATGAAAAATCAAATGTATATCTCGAATTTTTCGGGAATGTCTCCAAAAGTATTCTTCATTGTGAACGGCTTTTGTATAACTGGTAAACCATAAGAGATAGACAAAATGTTACTACACAAAAATGTAGATCGCGTTAAAATACACAATTTAGTCATATACATTTTTTTGTTGAGTAACCATTTTCGAGATATTGCTTGTCATTCCCTTAAATTTTCCAATAGTTACACTTTTTCTCAAATTCGTTATTCATTTTTTTGTCCTGGTAATGCAAAGAGAATGGAATACTCCACATTGCAACCAGCTCTTAAAACATTTGACTATCGCTTAAAGCCTACCAATTCCCCTTGCACCTACAAGAAAATTAGCAATAAGATTAACATCTCTATTAACATTAAGCATATGGAGAAAAAGCGTTTGTAAAAATAGTTTGTACAAGAGTAGAGAAAGTCATGTGAGTTGTAACACATCAGACCTTTTTTATTCAGGGGGCCTCAAAATATGTATTTCCATTAAACTCTCGGTATGAATTTTTGGTTGGAATATAGTACCTTTGTACTTACTATGTACGCGGTAGAGAAAGTAATACCTTCATAAGCTTTCATAAGATAAGTGTTTATGCCAATTAATAAATGATACAGGATAGAGAAAGTCTGGTGAAAGATTTTTATGTACGTGCGTGTTTGTGTGTGTGTGGGGGGGGAGGTAATCTTAAAAACCACTCAGCCGATTTCGATAATTCTGCTTTCATTGGAACGCTTTATTCTTTTCGATGCACAAGGCTATAAAGCACCTTCTACAGTTTGAGCCGAAAGACTCCGAACCGCCTGCGCGGTGTTTTTCCTGTCCGCGTCCTCAGCGCTCGTTGCTGTCTGCCGCTATCATAGAAAGGCGCGGATGAAACCATACAACAATTTTAAAATTACTTTTCAAGGTTTACTTACCAACTTTACGAAAGGAGATGCTGAAACCGGACACCGGATTGTCGAGTGCGACAAGCGTATATGGATTTGTTGAAATTATGAAGACATTTTTCGGCACGATCATTTCTTACGTTCGGTTCATGGCCCCGAAATTAAATAATCGACAGACATTAATCATGGCGGCAAGTTCAACTATTTTGGCAAAATCTAAAGAAGCCATGGAAACACTGGTCCATACAAATCAGCAGAATGAGATACACATTAATACGAATTTTCTGTTTGGAAAAGCAGCAATAACGTAGTAGAAGTAGACAAAGATTTTATTTTAGACTAGTTGTTGGATTTACTAAATGTGGAAACTTATGTCTATAAAAATCTGATTTTACATTCACATGACTTTCTCTAACCACTATCGTTTATGTGTGGTATACGATGACGTTAAAAGTCCATACTATTTCATGACATCCCGAGAAACAACTGAATATCGACAGGAATTGAAAAGTATGATACTAAGTACCTATTGAAAAATTCGAACCATTAAACATAGATATCTTGGAAAGGCTGATGCCACAAAAAGGTTATTTGAAATAATTGTATGTTTTAGGGAGATTTATATTTTTTGTTAAGTACCTTTTTGTCTATCACTTAATGTTTACCATTTATGCAAGGTTATATAAATTTCCTTCTGAATGAGCAGGTATTGCTAAAAAATTCAAGATATTCATTTTATTTTTCATGTAAATATCTTTAACATGATATGGTATTTTAATCAAAATGTTAGAGGTATTTTTCAGAAAATCAAAACATTCCAAAAACGTCCCATGTAAAGGGCAGTTTCGTGTGTTTTATTTTAATCTTTGTTATCGAATCTTTGGAAGGTACTGAACATAAATACTAAGTTTGGTATTTGTGCGACTTTTCATTTTTAGTTACGTTGTTCACAGATGCACACACTGACCTTTTTCCAAAAATCCTTTTTGTTTTCTGGATTCAGGGGGCCTAAAACAAGTATTTCCTGTGAAATCCCGGGATCAAATTTTTAGATGGAATGCAACACTATTATGAAAGTAAAAGTCGACTTGTTATAAGAACAGCTAAATGCTGTTTCCCTATATTGCCAAATTTGATATAATTTCTTGGCAAACATTTATCGAGATTTACGTGAAAAGGTTAGCCAATATAAGTCTTAATACGAATAGGATATGTATTTGATTCTTGTAGGTAAATAATGGGTAGAAAATAATATTTCCATTATCCTATACAAAAGAAGGACGAGAATTTACTAACGCCTTTGTCAACAATGCGTCACTAATTTCAGTGACAGTTATGTCGTCTAGCCAAGTAACGTCATTAGTAAACGGTTGTCTCCTGAATGTTTTGTCGATGAGTAAATTGTCAAACTACGCTCTTCGTAGTCACTAATGACTGTATGAAATCATCTACCTAAAATTCAGCGCAGCACAAGCACTATAGCCAAATTAACGAGTTTAAATGTTCAGTGGTCCTATAGTGTAATCGTATAAAGATTTGCCTAGATAAGCTAGGTGCAGTGATTTATGTTACCAGTTAAAATAGGAACTGAAAATAGAGGTAGCGCAACTTTTTCAAAGCTGTAATGTACCTTATCATTTTTGCCAGATTCTAAAACTCAAGCATATCAAGTTTTGTCAAAGCGAATTAAAAAAAAACTGATGTGTTGCAGTCACATGACTTTCTTTATTCTTGTACAAACTATTATTTTTACAAACGCTTAATCTCTACCTACTTCATGTTAATCGATATAAACAGAAGAGCTGGTTGCTATGTGGAGTTTCCATTCTCTTTGCATGTCCAGGAATAAAAATAAAAAAAAAGGCAAGGAATATCTCGGAAATGGTTCACTCCACATAAAAATGTATACGACATAAATTGTATGTTTTAACGATATATACATTTTTTGTATAATAATAGTTTATCTATCTCTTAGGTTTACCAGTTATGCAAAATTCATTCAGAATGAAGACGACGTTTGGGGACATTCACAGAAAATTGAAGATATACATTTCATTTGGCATGAAAGTATCTTAAACGTATGATATTTTAATCAAAATCGTTAGCCATTTTTGAGAAAATCAAAATTTTCGAAAAAGGTTTCATGTAAAGGGTAATCTGGTGTAGGGGATTTTATTGAAAATCTTCGTGTCGCATCTTCGAAAGACTGAACCTAAATAACAAGTGCTATTTATCCGACTTCTTGTTTTTGAGTTACGCTGCTCACAAACACACACACACACACGGACCTTTTTCTAAAAATGCTTTTTTTGGGGGGAGGGGGATTCAGGGATCCTGAAAATATTTATTTCGAGTGAAATCTCGATATCCAATTTTTGGATGGAATGTAATACTTCCCCTACTCTACGTAGTAGGTAGAGTAGGTATTGCATTCGACCTAAAAGTTCGATACGAAGATTTCCCCGGAAATAATGTTTTGAGGCCCCTTGAATAAACAAAGGCCTTTTTAGAAAAACGTACGCGCGCGCGCGTGTATGTGAAAGTATAAATCAAAAACGAAAATTCGCATCAACACCAAGCTTGGTATTTAAGTTCGGTACCTTCCAAAGAGGCGACACGAAGATTTTCAAGAAAATCCCACACCAAACTGCCCTTTACATGGAATATTTTTTGATATTTTTATTTTATAAAAAATTGCTCTTAAGATTTTTATTAAAATACCACATATTAAGCACATTTACATGAAAAATAAAATGTATATCTGGAAATTTCTAGGAATAACTTGTGAAGACTTCCTGGTACAAGGAATGTTGTACAACCTTGTATCTTTAAGGGGTAAATGTTAAGGGATAGACGAAAACGCACTATACAAAAATGTAGATGACCTTTAAATACACACTTTATTCCAAATACATTTTTGTGGCATCAAACCATTTCCGAGACATCCGTTATTAATAGTTCCAATTGTTCAATACTTAGCCATTCTTAAAGTCCTGTCGATTTTCAGTTGTTTCTCGCGATGTCATAGAAAGAGTATGGAATTTTAAGGCTAGCATACAGCGTTCAGCTCTAAAACATTTGACTATCGAAATGTGTAATGTAGCTATTTCTGTAAACGTTTATCTGGATTAAAATGAAGTAGACAGAAATATAAACTTTTATAAGAATAATTTTAATACCCATCCTTGGAGGATAGAGGAAATCATGTGAATGTAACAGATTAGATACTTTTTATACACCGTTTCATATTAATTGAGATAAACTTTTTCATTTCGTTATAGATACAAGAGGGATAAAGGAGGTTAAATTAATCGTCACGCTTTTAAAATGCTGGTTTTAAAGTTCCATACTCTTTGCATGACATCACGAGAAGCAACCGAATGGTGACTATATTAAAAAATGAAGTATTGAAAAATGGAAACCAGTAACAAAGAATACCTCGGAAATAGCTCATGACTAAAAAGTTATTTCAAATGAATTGTATGTTTTAAAAATACACTTTTTGTGGTGTAAGCTGTTTTACTTTCCCTGCTACGTATAGTAAGTAAGGGAAGTATTGTATTCCACCCAAAAATTTGATACCGAGATTTCACCGAAAATATATGTTTTGAGACCCCCTGAATCCAAAAAAAGTATTTTTGGAAACATGTCCGTGTGTGTGTGTGTGCGTCTGTGAACAGCGTAACTCAGAAACGAACAGTCGGATAAACACCAAACTTGATATTTAGGTTCAGTATCTTCTAGAGATGTGACACGAAGGTCTTCAAGAAAATTCCCCACCCCAGATTACCCTTTACATGGAACATTTTTCGAAAATTTTAATTTTCTCAAAAATGGCTCTTAACGATTTTGATTAAAACATCAAGTGTTTAAGATATTTTCATGACAAATAAAATGTATATCTTGAATTTTCTGGAAATGTCTCCAAAAGTATTCTTCATTGTGAACGACTTTTGCATAACTGGTAAACCATAACAGATAGACAAAAGTTTACTATACAAAAAATGTAGATCGCGTTAAAATACACAATTTATGTCATATACATTTTTGTTGTTGAGTGAACCATTTTCGAGATATTGTTTATTATTCCCTTAAATTTTTCAATACTTATTTTCTCAAATGAGAATTCGTTATTCATTTTTTTTGTCTTGGATATGCAAAGAGTATTAATCTGTGGGAAAGGGAATGGTGCTGCACCTAGCAACCAGCTATTAAGAGATATGTCTATGCTTAAAGGCTACTGTATTTCTATATTGCCCTTGCAATCACAAAACAAGGGGAACATAGTCAAATATTTTTAGAACTGGTCGCTATGTGTAAAATGTAATTCTCTTTGCATGTCTCAAAAGATCGTTTCTGCAAATGTGTATCTCAATTAATATGAAATAGATGGAGAATAAGAGTTTGTAAAAATAGTTTGTACAAGCGTAGAGAAAGTCATGTGAGTGTAACACATCAGATTTTTTCTATCTTTTACGGCTGTTGTACAAAATTAATTCAGAAGGAAGAGATGTCACAGGCTATTCACAGAAAATTCAGGATATAATGTTTTATTAGTGCAGTAAATAAAAGAAAAACAAACGCTGTTTTAATCAAAATCGTTAAGAGCCGTTTTGAGGAAATAAAAATTAACTACACATTTCCCATTTAAAAGGTCCCTTGAGGTGGGGAGATTTTCATGAAAATCTTTGTGTTGCATCCTTAGAAGATAGGGTTTAAATACCAAGTTTATATCCGACACAGGGGCATTTTCTAATTCAGTGGACTTCAAAACGTGTATTTATGTTGAAATCTCGATATCGAATTTTGTAATGGAATACAATACTTCTTCTACCTACTATAGGTAAATATAAAGAGGGCAATATTCGTTGCTCAAGTTCACTATAATCGGAGAGTAATTTGGTGAAAAAATACAATGACCAAAATTTACAATATTTTTAAGTCTTTCTATTCACCTCTTTGGGTTGAAAGTCATTGAAAACCTTCTATGTTCGTAATAACGTCCTAAAAATAGCCTCTAATGTTCAAGTTCGTAGTAAGGGGTTTGAAATCATGAAACGCCCCGGAAACCTTTCCAGTTTTAACATTTATAAGTTATAGCTTATGCCCGTCCAGAAGAACAGTACTTTTGAGTGTTGAAAGAATTATCAGAATAAGTTGTTTCCGAGATTACGCTCCATCTGACCTGTGTTTACTTATACTTATCGTAGCACAAGCCAGAACTTTCAAGCTCATAATAGCATCACGTCGGTAACCCTGTAAAGATAATTACATAAGCACCACATTGAGATCATAAGTAGAAGCAACAATCCAGGTAAAGGTTTATATCTGCTTTGCGCATAGTAAACTAACAAACCAGATGAGTAAGAGGCGTCCCTAGTCACCTCCCCACAAAGTGGGCGCGTCCTTGGGGCCAGCATTAAGTGTTAATTCTCCGGATAGAGGTTAAAGACCATGCATTATTTGAACAAGTGGCGGCGAGTGGCAACCTCTCACGTCAGTTATAAAAGAGGAAAACTTTGGTAACCCCTGTTCTATTCTTTACTTTTTATCGAAAACTCATTAATTGCTCAAAGCACATCAAGATTTTTTATTATACCCATTAGTAATTTCAGGAAGTTTCGAGAGCTAAAAGAGGCCTGTTTTTGTGTAAAACGAGGCGATGTTCTACTGCAAAATCAAGCCATCCATTAAACTCCGTCTGAAAAAATACCTAATATTAAATTCGATAACTTTTAAGCAAGAACAGAGCGGTTGGGGGAGGGGGCGGAGGCGCTACACTAAAAGGTATTTATTTATTAATTTCGGATATGCCAGGGTTAGGTATTAGAGATTTAGTTTTCGCTTTTCGTCTTCTTATCTGGGTCTAAAATCCTAAGGCTGGGACAAATTTAAGCAGAAAGAAGAAATTATATTACGGTTTGTGTGTTCCGACCTGTTTCGAGATTTTGTTTTTCTTTTTATTAGTTAATTATTTTAAAAATTGCATATTTTTTCAAAATTTTGGGTGTGGTACACAGAATTATCCTGCACGCATTTAGTAAAGAAATTTTTTGTTATAATACTGAAATGCGGTAAAATTGGGTTTTCGTCTTACACAGGGAAACAAAGCGATGACAGAAGTTATCAACGTTTTTACTGACTTTCCTCATTAACGTTTTAGCTTTTACGACTTAAAAAGAATTCTGGTCAGTTTAAATGTATCGGCGGCATTTATATTAAAACGATAATTTCTTCTCCATTACTTTCGCGGTATAAGAGCAGTGTGAATTTTGTTTACCGATATAAGTTGACGGAGAAATGACTTTGTGAAGTCGTAAAACCTGATGCGGTAATGAACAAGTTCAGTAAGAAAAGTGATATTTCCTGACTGTGATAGATTTTTTCCTCCGCCAGACCCATTTTCATTACAATTTTAGGTACTACAATCCCCAAACATTTCTATTTTACACTCTAACCACCAAAAAGTTGAGAAATCGGTGCAGGTGCAAGTTTCAAAGAATAATAAACCGATTTTTTTAAAAAAAATGTCAGAACATGTTAGCTATATACTCCTACAGTTGTTATACGTTGTGAGAATTGTGAAAAAAATTGGGTTTTTAAGGTTTTTAATAATAAAATCTAGTGCCAATCAACACAAGTGGGCACTTTGGATGTCTAAAATCACTCTTCTACCCCAAAAAGTAGTTTCCTTTCTTCATTTTTTATGTCAATAATCACTCAAACTGCTCCTTGGGTGAAAAATTTTACCATCACTGAAAATATCACCAAGCAAGCTGAAAATTTTCAAGAATTTAAAAACACCATATTTTTTAGAAACCAATTTTACTTTCTCTGCCAAGTACGTAGTAAGTAGAAAATAGATTGTATTCCACCCAAAAATTCATATTGAGATTTCACCAGAAATACATGTTTTGACCACATGAATAAAAAAAAAAGAAGATTTTACAAACATGGCCCTGTCTGTGTGTGGACATCATAACTCAAAACGAAAAGTCCGATGGATACCAAAATTAATATTTAAGTTCATTATCTTCCAAAGATGCAAAATGAAGATTCTGAAGAAAATACCCCACCCCCTAAACTACCTTTTACATGGAAAATGTTTCGAAATTGTTTATTTTCTCAAAAATGGCTCCAATGATTTTGATTAAAATACCACATACTTAACATATTTGCATGATAAATAGAATGCATATCTTGAATTTTTCTGGAATAACCTACGAAATAGTCTTCACTCGGAAGGAATTTTGTATAGCTGCTAAACCATAAGAAATTGACAAAAACGTATTTCACAAAATATGTGGATCTGTTTAAAACACACAATTTATTTCAAATAACTTTTATTGTGGCAAAGCCATTTTCGAGGTATTCACTGTTATTAGTTCGTATTTTTCAATATTTTTATCATTTTTTAAGTGCTGTTGCCTTCAACTGCCTCTCGCAGTTTTAAGATAAGAGCGTCCCGCATTTGACTATCGCCTCGGTTTCCTGTGTCCTTTGTACTTAAAAGGAAATGTATATTTCGACAACATGAAGCAGACAGAAAAGTAAGGTTTGATAAGAATAGTGGTACAGGCCTTATAAAAATAAACGATAGTGAGTAGAGAAATCATGTGAATGTAACAGGAATTTTTATTAATAAAAAGCGTAGAAAAAGACTATATACTTTTGAATTTGTTTTGTACACTAATTCCTGTTTTATTTGCAAATCATGTATTGTTTTAACAGAGGTTTGGAATATAAAATTGAAACTTGGTTCCAAAAATCTGAAAAATGCACTGCAGAAGTAACTATTCAAGAAGCTTCTCTGTAAGTTTGTTATAGAATATATTATTATTAATATCTGGCAAAAAATAAAGAAGCCAGATTTCACAGGTTGATTATCTTCAAAACAGATACGGTTAGTTAGATAGATAGAATGGTTATCTAACCTAAGAAAATTTAAACATACAAGAGGAAACGTTTTTGAAACATGACACATAGTTTATTACTTTCTCTACTACGTATAGTAAGTAGGGGAAGTATTGTATTCCACCCAAAAATTCCATACCGAGATTTCACCGGAAATATATGTTTTGAGACACCCTGAATCCAAAAAAATGCATTTTTGGAAACATGTCCGTGTGTGTCTGTGAACAGCATAACTCAGAAACGAACAGTCGGATAAACACCAAACTTGGTATTTAGGTTCAGCATCTTCCAGAAATGCGACACGAAGGTTTCCAGGAAAATCCCTCCACCCCAGATTACCCTTTACATGGAACATTTTTCAAAAATTTTAATTTTCTCAAAAATGGCTTACGATTTTGAATAAAATATCATTAGTTTAAGACATTTTTATGGCAAATGTATTGTATATGTCGTATTTTCTGGGAATGTCTTCAAAAGTATTCTTCATTGTGAACGACTTTTGCATAACTGGTAAACCATAAGAGATACACAAACTTTTACTACACAAAAAGTGTAGATCGCGTTAAAGTACACAATTTATGCCATATACATTTTTTTTGTTGAGTGAAGCATTTTCAAGATATTGCTTGTTATTCCCTTAAATTTTCCAATACTTACACTTTTTCTCAAATGGGAATTAGTTATTCATTTTTTTTGTCCTGGTAATACAAAGAGAATGGAATACGCCACATAGTAACCAGCTCTTAAAATATTTGACTATCGCTTAAAGCCTACCAATTCCCCTTGCATGTACAGGAAAATTAGCAATAAGATTAACATCTTGATATCTCAATTAACATGAAGTTTATGGAGAATAAGCGTTTGTAAAAATAGTTTGTACAAGAGTAGGGAAAGTCTTGGGAGTGTAACACATCAGATTTTTTTTTAATCGAGTTGTTAGAGCATTTGGAATATAGGGAGGGAATTACTTTATAATCTTTAGCTTGCACCCGTGAAGACGTCTGAATGAAATACAAAATTGGTGTTTACCCGATTTTTCGTTTTTGGCTCCGGAAGCACCTAAAGTGTATTTCGGCTAGAGAGACGATATCGAATTTCCTAGCTGATGAGTAGAGAATGCCCTAGAAAAGTATGGCTGCCGGGAATCGAACTGCGCTGTTGACAGTCTAGGTGTAAAAGCTCAAGGCCGATTGCCAGCCCCAAGGTTGCAGGTAAAAAGGCGGGAGAAATGCAGGTGTTCCGCACTCACCTGGGACAAGTCGGAATCCTCTCGAATCTTCTGCTCTACGGTATAGTTCCTCGCACTGGTCAAGCCTAGCACCATCACTGCTAGTAGCAGGTGCCGCGTCACCATCTCCATTGTCTTAAATGTCACAACAATACACTACTTTAAAACAACAATCCACACTCGCGCGCACTTGCCACGGTCAACTCCAACCACTGACTGGACCGGCCGCTTCTCTCCGTCTCTCGCTCGACTTGACACCATGTGATGACGCAGTTCCGCTGCTGACGTCACACCGCTATACGCCTGCCATCTAGGCAACTCCATAACGATCTCCTCGCAAGATCGTGAGTAGTGAGCGATTATGGGCATTAATAGCGTACACTGGGGTAGAAATTCTACCTTCATTAGACGGGAATCTCATCTGATTTAATTTTGTAAGTTTTAATTTGCATTATCCTCTTGAAATACGACAGCCTATTTTATATTCACGTCTGATTTTACACGGTCGTTGGACTCCGCATTTATCTTAATGGTACTTATAAAAATTACTAGTTTTGTTTCTCTACCAGGTTTTGTAGCCGCTTGAACCTTCCCATAGACACCAGACTTGATTATTTAGGTTCCGGACCTCTCCTACCAAGTACGTAGTAGGTAGAGAATAGTTTGTATTCCACCCAAAAATTCATATTGAGATTTCACCAGAAATACATGTTTTGAGGTCCCATGAATAAAAAATGTTTTACAAACATGTCCTGTCTGTGTGTGAACAGCATAACTCAAAACGAAAAGTCCGATGGATACCAAAATTAATATTTAAGTTCATTATCTTCCAAAGATGCAAAATGAAGATTTTCAAGAAAATACCCCACCCCTAAATTACCTTTTACATGGAAAACGTTTCGAAATTTTTAATTTTCTCAAAAATGGCTCTAACGATTTTGATTAAAATATCATATATTTAAGATACTATCATGGCAAATAAAATGTATATCTTGAATTTTCTGGGAATGTCTCCAAAAGTGTTCTTAATTGTGAACGACATTTGCATAACTGGTAAACCATAAGAGAGAGACAAAATTTTACTACACAAAAATGTAGATCGCGTTAAAATATACAATTTATGTCATATATATTTTTTTGTTGTTGAGTGAACCATTTTCGAGATATTGCTTGTTATTCCCTTAAATTTTCCAATACTTACACTTTTTCTCAAATTCGTTATTCAATTTTTTTGTCCTGTTAATGCAAAGAGAATGGAATGCGCCACATAGCAACCAGCTCTTAAAATATTTGACTATCGCTTAAAACCTACCAATCCCCCTTGCATCTACAAGAAAATTAGCAATAAGATTAACATGAAGCATATGGAGAATAAGCGTTTGTAAAAATAGTTTGTACACGGGTAGAGAAGGTCATGTGAGTGTAGCACATCAGATTTTTTAGACAGCGCTCCAATTTGCAAAATATCAATAATATTGTATTGATATCTGAAACTAACAGAGGCCACGTTTAGAATGCAATTCTTGAAACAAGAGAAATGACGCTAAAAAAGCGAAATGTGAGATGTTTTGTTGATTTGCTGGCAGTCGTTTTCGGTGAAATTGTTTTCAACGTGTTTTGCCTTACATCAGGCAATGAAGCGAATAAATGCTGCATCATATTGCTTTCTGGATTTTTGGGTAAGCACTTCTAGTGTTATTCTCTCTGCAGCTTCTGTAACTTCACCTGGGTCTTCCATTTCAGTTTCTTCTGAATTCATAATTTTGTCATTCAATCTTTATGTGGGTTATACTAGATAAAAGAATAACGTTTAGATCAAAGAAAGCATATGCCAATATAACGTATAGGTAAACTCTACAACGAACTGCGATAAATTGAAGTGTGGCGATTTGTATTGTGAACAAATATGTGAGCGCCATGAGGAATTAATCACATAAAAAGACATAATTAAAAGTAAAACCTAACCAAACCAAGCAGGGGTGATTGCCATTTGATTGCACTTGAAACCAAAGTCGGTCACAATGAAGCTTGTCGCACTGCTGCGATAATCTAAAGCTTTTAGCTCGTGTGCACTGTGTTAGAAGTTCTGCTTTTAGGCCATGCTGTCTAAAAAGAAATTTCTACTAATGTTTATCTCGATTAAAGTGAAGTAGGTGGAGAAATAAACTTTGTAAGAATATTTTTTACCTAGCCTGGCCATAAGTTCTGTCCCTCGACTTTAAAACTCCACGAAAACTTTCCACGTGCACTGTAGTATTTGGCTCTGTGGACCATTATGTATGAGAAACAACACAGTTGAAAGTCAGATACTGAACTATAAACATGGGGCAGCAAAGAGAACCGTATTGCAGTCATTGCTTTACACAAGTGCAGAAAGACATCAATGGAGATCTTTGCGTTGTAAAAACAGCTAAACATAAAGAAGAAATTTGTATGGAGAACTACAGGGAGAGCCAAAAGACTCCTGTCCGTGTCCTCGGCGCTCGTTGCCATCTGCTGCTATCATAGAAAGGCGCGGATGAAACCATACAACATCTTTAAAACTACTTTTAAAGGCTTTACTTAGCAACTTTATGAAAGGAGATGGTCACCATTTGTCCATACATTTTTGGCACCTCTGGCCCGCTTGTAAGTCCTGGGGGGTGTAAGTCCTACATAAGAGGAGGGTAAACAGATAATGAATGAATGACTGAATGAATGTATTAAACGATATAATGAACTTTGCTCTGTCACTGACAGACCAAGAAGTGGTCATCCGCGTGCAACACATACAGCAGCAGCAGCTAAAGAGAATTCGTAGAAATCCGTTCCGTAATAAGAAAATCATGGCAAATTCCACTACGAACCATGTCACGAATTATTACAGGTGACCTTAGACTTCGAGCCTATCGACGACGCACTGGATAGCTACTGACACCAGCTTTGCGCGAAATAAGAGCCACCAGAGTGAGGAGGTTGCTGACGGGACATGCAAAAAAAAATGGTCATAGGCAAGAAAACTTAACAAACAAAATGCTAGAGTGTATGTCCACAGCTCTAAAGAAGCCAGTGAGAAGATTTCCTGAGTGGAAAGAAGGCATCACCCAGCTTCAGCGATGGTTTGGTGAGGGTGTCCTCTGTGAACAGGGAGTAAAACAACGTGCTGTGAACTGTCAAACGGACATTTTGGAAACGGTAGTGAAGCCCTTAAACAGTACGCTGTATGCAGGCAGGCACTGGATATTCCAACAAGATTCAGCGCCAACTCACAAAGCAAAGACTACGCAACTGTTGGAGACCAATTTGCCAGAATTCATTGCCGCAGAAGATTGGCCCTCTGGCTGTTCAGACCTGAATCCTCGCTTTTGGGACATCCTAGAGAAGTAAACCTGCTGTAAACCCCATCGCAATATTGCGTCATTGAAGGCAGCAGTCTCAATACCACTGAAAGTCGTGCTTGCGGCGATAGACGAGATGACCGTTTGAGGGAGTGTGTGAAGGTAAAGGGCGGACATTTGGAGTAATTTAAATATTTTATATTCAGTGTGGTTTATAATTAATATATTTTGTGTATCTAACTCCAATTCCTCCATTTCCTCAGTCCTTGGTATGCCATTTTAGCAGGGACAGAACATATGGCCAGACTAGGTATATACGTTAATAAACAACAGAGAGTGGAGAAACTCATGTGAATGAACATCTAAGATTTTTCTATTTGTTCCATGTTGTGGTTATGACCTCTCCATGTGCTTCTCCGTGTTGTTTTGTAACACATTACATCATTATTAGTATTATTGGAGGTTGTCATAACAAAATTCGTCTAACGAATACCTACCTACATGTGGAAATGATGCACCTGGCCCTGATCGCCCGCCGCTTCAGAAAATTTCTCTGCAGTGTGCACCACTGTCGATCGAAGCCAGAACCTCCAGACCCGTAGTTAGAAATGGCCTCTTTCTTTTCCGCTACTGTTTCAAGGTTGCTCTCAATATTTGGGTGCGACTGCAGGGAAGACGTAAAATCATTTCCATAAATAGGAATTGAAACTGCATAAATAAACTAGAAAAATCTTATGTGTTACACTCACACTACTTTCTCTACTCTCTATCGTTTATTACTGGGAACAGGGATAGTCGGATATTTAAGAACTGATCTCTATATGCTGAACTTACAATTTCATATTTTTCCATGCAATCGCGAGAAACGACTAAATATCGACAGGACTTTAAAACAATGCTCAAGTATTGAACAAATCGAACCATTAATAACGGATATCTCGGAAATGGCTTATGCCACAGAAGTTTTTATTTGAAATAAATTCAGTGTTTTAAAGAGATCTACGTTTTTTATGTATTGCATTTTCGTCTGTTGCTTAATGTTTACCAGTTATACAAGATTATGCAAAATTTCTTCCAAAAGAAGAGACTTCACATGCTATTCCCAGAAAATTCAAAATATACATTTTATTTGTCATGTAAGTATATTTAATATATGGTATTTTAATCAAAATCGTGAAAGCCATTTCTGAGAAAATAAAAGCTTTCGAAAAATGTTCCATGTAATGGTAAGTTTGGGGTGGGGGAATTTTCTTGAAAATCTTTGTGTCATATCTTTGGAAGGTACTGAACTTAAATGTCAAGTTTGGTATTTATTCAACTTTTCGTTTTTGAGATATGCTGTTTACAGAGACACATACACATGAACCTTTTTCTAAAAAGGATTTTTCTACGGATGCCTAAGAACGTGTATTTCTGGCGAAATCTCAGTATAAAATGTTTGGGTGGAATGCAATAATTTTGGTAGAGAAAGTAAAAATCGGAAGCTTTCAAACATCCTCCTTCGGAACGGGTCGCGAAAAAAGCATCGGTGAAAAATACGGTCTGTGAAGAAAACGATCAACCTTTTAGAACAGGCTCACGAGAGGGATGCGAGGTGGTTTAGAAATTGCAGTATGTGAAATAAGCAGTTAGTCGCGTTTACTTTAGCGTTCTGTTAGCAGTTATAATGGATACTGAATGATAGTCTTAGCCTCAAGTTTAATTGAAAAGTGCCTCGATTAAAAATGCCGATTGTCAACACACTTTTGACTTTAGAAGGGCAAAATTATATATTACCGATCATTACTGGTCTGTTTAAAATAAGCTTAATAAGCTTGGTTATATTTTTTTGCTTTCTCTAACATGTACAGCCTAAGACAAAATAAATGAAGCGACAGCCAGAGAGGGTTTCGATTCGGAAAACGTTGGAATTATTCGCTGACTCTGCGTTCACATTTGATAAAGTTGATCATGACTGTTTACTTGCCAAATTATCGAAATTGGGTTTTTATTTTCCATTAATGAACATACTTCGATCATACTTAAAAGACAGATCACAGGTAGTGTATTATAAAAATTGCGTGTCATACCGGTTTAATGTTAACTCAGGGATCCCTCAAGGTTCCAATTTAGGACCATTGTTATTTTTGTATTTTATAAATGATTTACCTAATGTTAAATATTCCAAAATATTAATGTTTGCTGATGATGCTAAATTATACAAAAGTGTCAATAGTGTTAAAGATTGTTTAGAACTTCAACACGATCTAGATTCTATATATGTATGGAGCAAAACGAACAAACTTCCATTTAATATTAGTAAGTGTGTAAAAATGTCCTGCACTAGAAGTAAAAATCCCTTTAAATATCTTTATAACATTAATACGACACCACTCGTTAAAGTAGTTGAAAATAAAGATTTAGGAGTATATTTTGCAACAAATCTCAGATTTAACAGACGCATTTAATTAATTTTAAAAAATCACTAAGATGTCTAGGCTTTATTATTAGGAATTCATAAACATTTAAAGAAAAAACATTAATTCAACTTTACAACTCCTTTGTTAGACAAAATCTCGAATATGCATCTATTATTTATAATTCTAAAACCACAAAGTATGTGAACTTAATACAAAAAGTACAATTGAAATTTTTAAAATATGTGCTATTTAAAACATCTGATGTGTTACCTCACATGACTTTCTCTACTCTTGTACAAACTATTTTTACAAACGCTTATTGTCCATATGCTTCATGTTAATCGAGATTTTAATCTTATTGCTAATTTTCTTGTAGATGCAAGGGGAATTGGTAGGCTTTAAGCGATAGTCAAATATTTTAAGAGCTGGTTGCTATTTGGAGTATTCCATTCTCTTTGCATTACCAGGACAAAAAAATAGAATAACGAATTTGAGAAAAAGTGTAAGTAAGGGAAAATTTAAGGGAATAACAAGCAATAGTTCGAAAGTTGTTCAGTCAACAAAAGAAAATGTATATGATATAAATTGTGTATTTTAACGCGATCTACATTTTTGTGCAGTAAAATTTTGTCTATCTCTTATGGCTTACCAGTTATGCAAAAGTCGTTCACAATGAAGAATACTTTTGGATACATTCCCGGAAAATTCGAGATATACATTTTATTTGTCATGAAAATATCTTAAACATATGATATTTTAATCAAAATCGTTAGAGCCATTTTTGAGAAAATTAAAATTTTCGAAAACTGTTCCATGTAAAGGGTAATCTGGGGTGGGGGATTTTCTTGAAAACCTTCGTGTCGCATCTCTGGAAGATACTGAACCTAAATACCAAGTTTGGTGTTTATCCGACTGTTCGTTTCTGAGTTATGCTGTTCACAGACAGACACACAGACAGACACACACACGGACATGTTTCCAAAAATGCTTTTTTTGGATTCAGGGGGTCTCAAAAGATGTATTTTCGGTGAAATCTCGGTATCGAATTTTTGAGTGGAATGCAATACTTCCCCTAGTTACTATACGTATTAGAGAAAGTAAAAATTGGATGTTCTCCTATGTACACAAATTACGAAACCCTCTTAGATATGTTTAAATTTAAAGCTTTAAATTTCAGAAGAGACATTGCGGGATTAATATTTCTGTATAAAGCATTACATTATATTATTGATGATATTAATATTATAGCAAATATATTATTTTATGTACCAAATAAAATAAGTAGATTTAAGAATCTTTGTTCACCCCAAGAGCAAACTCAGAAATCCATAAAAATTCACCATTAAACAGAACTGTATATTTATAAAACAAAATTCATTATTTGGATGTAGATATTTTCAACATGTCTCAAACTCAGTTCAAAAATGAAATAGTCAATAATCATTTTTTCGTAGATTAATACAAATATTTAAATTACAAATAGTTGTATAATTACCATTCCACCTTCTCTTTTCTTTTTCTGGTTGTTTTATATCCCTTATTACTTTCTCTACTACGTATAGAAAGTAGGGGAAGTATTGTATTCCACCCAAAAATTCGATACCGAAATTTCACCGGAAATATATGTTTTGAGCCCCTGATAACAAAAAAGAAAAGCAATTTTGGAAACATGTCCGTGTGTGTGTGTCTGTGAACAGAATAACTCAGAAACGAACAGTCGGATAAACACCAAACTTGGTATTTAGGTTCAGTATCTTCCAGAAATGCTACACGACGATTTTCAAGAAAATCCCCTACCCCAGATTACTCTTTACATGGAACATTTTTCGAAGATTTTAATTTTCTCAAAAATGGCTCTAACGATTTCGATTAAAATATCACATGTTTAAGATGTTCTCATGACAAATAAAATGTATATCTCGAATTTTCTGGGAATGTCTCCAAAAATATTCCTGATTGTGAACGACTTTTGCATAACTGGTAAACCATAAGAGATAGACAGAATTTTACTACACAAAATATTTAGATAGCGTTAAAATACACAATTTATGTCATGTACATTTTTTTTAGTTGACTGAAGCATTTTCGAGATATTGCTTGCTATTCCCTTAAATTTTCCAATACTTATACTTTTTCTCAAATGGAAGTTCGTTATTCATTTTTTTTGTCCTGGACATGCAAAGAGAATGGAATACTCCACATAGCAACCATCTCTTAAAACATTTGACTATCGCTTAAAGCCTACAAATTCCCCTTGCATCTACAAGAAAATTAGCAATAAGATTAATATCTCGATTAACATGAAGCATATGGAGAATAAGCGTTTGTAAAAATAGTTTGTACAAGAGTAGAGAAGGTCATGTGAGTGCAACGCATCGGATTTTTTTTTATTTCGTTCCACTTCTTCGGAACCTTTTATTGTTATTCATAATTTCTGTTTGTTCCTTTTGTATAAGTTATATTTATAAATTATTGTGTGTTACTATATTTTAGTAATGAACATTGTAATTGGGATTATGCCTGTTATGTGGAGAACAATAAATAAATACACAATTTAATAGCACCCTGCGTTCATTTCAAAGCTATACGATAAGTAGGAAGATGTCTTTCAGTTTGCTTGTATGTATGTAGCCAGCGTTGAAACGCATGTGTCTCGTAGCTGGAACAATCTGGGTGCGTATCCTTGGTGTAAATGGTTTTTTTTATTGTTGGAACTTTAACTTGTTAAACATATGGCAATTGTTTTCCATGTATAAGATTATCTAATAATTTTAAGTAATTCACGCATGAAACACAAACGAATTAATCTTTTCGTTTTCAAAATAAGTGCCAAATTAGTAAGAATTCTAAACTGCATTCGCATGGAAACAGTATGGAATTTTAAGGCCAGCGTGATAGCGTCCAGGTCTTAAACATTTGACTATCGCTGTTATTTTTGTATCTAAAAAAATTTGTAATGTAGCTATTTCTGCAAAGATTTATTTGGATTAAAATGTAGCAGAAAAATAAGCTTTAGTAAGAATAATTTGTATACCCACTAATAAAGATAGAGGGTAGAGAAAGTCATGTGAATGTATCGCATCCGATTTTTTATTTAGGACTATAACATTTACTTATTTCTTATTTAATTATAAAACGAAAAAGAGAGTGTTTCAGTTTTTATGTGTGAGCATAAAATAAAATAAGCCTTAGAAATTAGAAATTATAATATATCATACGTTTCCCTGGGAAAAAAATAACATTCTGCTCGGGATACGAACCCCAGTAGGCCTCATTACTACGTATCGACTTATAATCGTTTGGTTGTCAGCGCATGTTTAGTGAATGGCACTCAGTATGAAAGATGCAATAGAACGAAGCTAAAAGCACGCGTCTCGAGTCACCATTGTGAACCGGCCGCGGAAAACATTTGGACTTAGAAAAATATACGATTGTTTGTGTTAAATGTGCATAACAATTAGAGGAAGTATTGAATTCCACCAAGAAATTTGATACCGAGATTTCACCGGAAATAGATGTGATTTTTAGGTTCGTTGAATCCAAAAAAGCATCTTCAGAAAAAGTCAGTGTGTGTATATATGTGTGTGTGTTCGTGAGCAGCTTGGTATCTAAGCTCAGTATCTCTCAAAGATGCTACACGAAGTTTTTCAAGAAACGTCCCCCAAACTACTCTTTAGATTGAACATTTTAGGAAATTTAAGATTTTCTAAAAAATGGCTTTAAACGATTTGGTTTAAAACACCATATATTAAATATATATACATGCCACATAAAATCTTTCTTAAATTTTCTGGCAATAGCCTGTGAAGTCCTCTTCATTCGGAAGGAATTTTATATAACCTTGTACAACTTGTAAACATTAAGCGATAGACGAAAACGTACTACAACAATTGCAAATCTCTTTAAAACACACAATTTATTTTAAATAACTTTTTTGTAGCATAAGCCATTTCCGAGATATCTGTTATTAAAAGTTTGATTTATTCAATACTTTGTCATTCTTTTTAAGCCCTATTGATTTTCAGTTGTTTCTCGCGATGTCATGGAAACGGTATGGAATTTTAAGGCCAGCATATAGCGTCCAGCTGTTAAACATTCGACTATTGCTGTTCCCCTTGTATCTATTACGAAATGTGTAATGTAGTTATTTTTTTGGAAATGGATTATCTAAATTAAAATGAAGTATATAGGTAAATAAACTTTCATAGTTGGTATAGGCACTAATAAATTATAGAAAGTAGAGAGAGTTATGACAATGCAACACATGAGTTGCTCCTCCCGAGCTCTTTTCTTTGCCTGATGCGTGCGTTAAATAAGCTTCATTGTGTGCCCATAGTGATGCTCCGATGTTCTCAAGATACTTCTCCTACTTCCGCCATAATTCCTGGACCTGTCTTTCACGCAGATCCACCTAATGTCTCCCTGTACTGTCGGTAAGCTCAACTGTTTGAAGCGCACTTGGCTTCCCCTTTCTAGTAGTCATCGATTCCATCACAACTACTCGATCACTCTCAGTGGAACACAAGCGGTTAAAACAGTTATGTGATCTCATACACGTGCTTACCTGACACACAGTGTAGGATACCTGACCCGTCTTTTCGCATTCTTGGACTTTCTTGAAATCCAAACCAATCCTACCAGGTACCAAACAATCCTTTGACCGCTGTTTTCGCGTATTCCTTCGGAAGACTCAACAGCATTGTATATTTTACGGAGCTTTACATTTCTTCTGAAAAATCTTCATTTCAACATGTCAAACATATGACACCTTAAACAAAATCGATACCCATTTTGGAGAAAATATATAATATACCTAACATAAATAATTGCATGTTAAGCAGTTTGGTGTGAAAGGAATTTCATGAAAATCTTCATCTTGTAACATTGAAAGTTTCTGAACTTATATAACAAGTTTGGTATTTATCCAAATTTTGGTTTTATAAGTAATGGGGCCTCTCTCTCAATTTAGTAGTTATGGTGTTCTTTCTCTCCCAGATTTATGAATTATGGTGTTCCTTCTCTCACTCTCTCTTTCTCTCTGAGATTTATCAGTTATGATGTTCTCTCACTCTCAGTTTTGTGAGCTATGGCATTCCTTCTCTGTCCCTCTCTCTCTTTCTTTCTCAGATTTATGAGTTATGGTGTTCTCTAAGATTTATGAGTTATGGTGTTCTCTCAGATTTCTGCGTTATGGTGTTCTCTCAGATTTATGAGTTATGGTGTTCTCTTAGACTTATGAGTTATGGTGTTCTCTCAGGTTTATGAGTTATGGTGTTCGCTCAGATTTATGAGTTATGGTGTTCTCTCAGATTTATGAGTTAATGTGTTCTCTTAGACTTATCAGCTATGGTGTTCTCTCAGATTTATGAGTTATGGTGTTCTCTTAGACTTATCAGCTATGGTGTTCCCTCAGGTTTATGAGTTATGGTGTTCTCTCAGATTTATGAGTTATGATACACTTTCAAATTTATAAGTTATGGGGTTCTCTCAGATTTATGAGTTATGATGCTCTCTCAAATTTATGAGTTATGGTGTTCTCTCAAATTTATGAGTTATGGTGTTTTCTTAGATTTATAAGTTATGGTGTTCTCTCAGATTTAAGAGTTATGGTTTTCTCTTAGACTTATCAGTTATGGTGTTCTCTTAGATTTATGAGTTATGGTGTTCCCTCAGGTTTATGAGTTATGGTGTTCGCTCAGATTTATGAGTTATGGTGTTCTCTTAGACTTATCAGCTACGGTGTTCTCTCAGATTTATGAGTTATGTTGTTCTCTCAGATTTATGAGTTATGGTGTTCTCTCAGATTTATGAGTTATGGTATTCTCTTAGATTTATGAGTTATGGTGTTCTCTCAGATTTATGAGTTATGGTGTTCTCTCAGATTTATGAGTTATGGTGTTCTCTCAGATTTATGAGTTATGGTGTTCTCTTAGACTTATCAGCTATGGTGTTCTCTCAGATTTATGAGTTATGGGTTCTCTTAGACTTATGAGTTATGGTGTTCTCTCAGATTTATGAGTTATGATGCACTCTCAAATTTATAAGTTATGGGGTTCTCTCAGATTTATGAGTTATGATGCTCTCTCAAATTTATGAGTTATGGTGTTCTCTTAGACTTATGAGTTATGGTGTTCCCTCAGATTTATGAGTTACGGTGTTCTCTCTCAGATTTATGAGCTATGGTGTTCTCTCAAATTTATGAGTTATAGTGTTCTCTCTCTGAGATTTATGAGTTATGGTATTCCATCTCTGTCTCTTTCTTTCTCAGATTTTTTAAGTTACGGTGTTCCCTCAGATTTATGAGTTATGGTGTTCTCTCGGATTTATGAGTTATGATGCTCTCTCAAATTTATAAGTTATGCTGTTCTCTCAGATTTATGAGTTACGGTGCTCTCTCTCTCAGATTTATGAGCTATGGTGTTCTCTCTCTCAGATTTATGAGTTATAGTGCTCTCTCTCTCTGAGATTTATGAGTTACGATGCTCTCTCAAATTTATAAGTTATGGGGTTCTGTCGGATTTATGAGTTACGGTGCTCTGTCTCAGATTTATGAGCTATGGTGTTCTCTCTCTCAGATTTATGAGTTATAGTGCTCTCTCTCTGAGATTTATGAGTTACGATGTTCTCTCAAATTTATAAGTTATGGGGTTCTCTCGGATTTATGAGTTACGGTGCTCTGTCTCAGATTTATGAGTTATAGTGCTCTCTCTCTGAGATTTATGAGTTACGGTGCTCTGTCTCAGATTTATGAGTTATAGTGCTCTCTCTCTGAGATTTATGAGTTACGGTGCTCTGTCTCAGATTTATGAGTTATAGTGCTCTCTCTCTGAGATTTATGAGTTACGGTGCTCTGTCTCAGATTTATGAGTTATAGTGCTCTCTCTCTGAGATTTATGAGTTACGGTGCTCTGTCTCAGATTTATGAGTTATAGTGCTCTCTCTCTGAGATTTATGAGTTACGATGCTCTCTCAAATTTATAAGTTATGGGGTTCTCTCGGATTTATGAGTTACGGTGCTCTGTCTCAGATTTATGAGCTATGGTGTTTTCTCTCTCAAATTTATGAGTTATAGTGTTCTCTCTCTGAGATTTATGAGTTATGGTATTCCGTCTCTCTCTCTTTCTTTCTCAGATTTATGAGTTATGGTGTTCTCTCAGATTTATGAGCTATGGTGTTTTCTCTCTCAAATTTATGAGTTATAGTGTTCTCTCTCTGAGATTTATGAGTTATGGTATTCCGTCTCTCTCTCTCTTTCTTTCTCAGATTTATGAGTTATGGTGTTCTCTCAGATTTATGAGTTACGGTGCTCTCTCAGATTTATGAGTTATGGAGTTCCCTCAGATTTATGAGTTATGGCTCTCTCTCTCTCTCTCTCTCTCAGACTTGTGTATTGCCTTCTATAAGTAATTTCATGCAAATCAAATAGTTTTTTTTTAAACGATTTGTCTCCAGTATATATTGTTTACCGAATGAGATGGCTCCACGGTAACGTATGAGGCTTGCACTTGGGAGGAGCTGGGTTCTATTCCCGTCTGTTCGGCCACTCAGATCATGGGTTTTCTCGTAGTTTCACCGGGTCGTTAGCCGAATGCTGGGGTAGTTCCTCTTTTACCAGGAATTTTCTGTCCCCTCATTCCCTCATCCGCCAAATGGTAGCTTTTTTAACCCGCCTAAGGTGGTCGAGTTCTTCCGACTCCGCCAGACGGTTGCCTTTTTTGAGCCGCCTAAGGTGGTCGAGTTCTCCACGAGGAAACCTACGGTGTGATGGGATCTTCAAGCTTGGAATGATTAGGGACCTCCGCGCGTCCCTGTGACCTGTCTATCTACGGCCTATAGTCTCTTGTGGTTCCTTCGCTTCATCTGTTCCTCCTGGGGGGTGATAGTCACAAAAGTCGCGTTGGGTCAAGGTGAGCCAGGTGTCATGCTCATGTATTAAGTTTGTCTTCTCACTAAACAACCACTGAGCGGATTATATACTATACCTTACCCTGTCTCCCTGACATCTTAATTTTCTCCAAACGTGAATAGGTTAGGATTTAAATTAAGATGCGGAATGAAAACCTCTGAAATATTTAGCTTGTTATTGAGTTTTGTGAAAAGCGTTACATAACAAAGTTTATTGACCAACTTTGTTATTTATAACATTTTCAATGTCATGAATATTTAAAGAGCTATTCAAACGTTTCCTTATTGCTAACCTATACAAACGAGTTTTTGATAAATTCTATTATCCGGTTGCCATGGGAAACAGCGTTGTTTCGAGCGAAAGCTAAAATGTACTTACCTCTTGTTCGGCTGGCGGAGGGAGGCAGAGAGAGAAAGATAGAGTCTCCTCAGTTACTCCTGTCTGGCATGTAGCTAATAAACCCTTTTTACTTTCTCTACTATGTATAGTATGTAGAGGAAGTGTTGTATTCCAATATAAAATATTCGATGTCGAGATTTCACCGAAAATATGTTTTGATTCTCCCTGCCAAAAAAGCATTTTTAGAAAAAGGTCCGTGTTTGTGTGAACAGCATAACTAAAAACAATAATTTGGATAAATATCAAACTTGGTATTGAAGTTCAGTATCTGTCAAAGATACGACACGAAGATTTTCAAGACAACCCCCTACTTGCAACTACCCTTTAAATGGAAGACATTTCGAAATTTATTATTTTCTGAAAAATGCCCCTAACGATTTTGATTAATATTTACCATATACTAAAGATTTTACATGGCAAATAAAATGTACATCCTGAATGTTCTGGGAATACCTGTGAAATCCTCTTCATTGGGAAGGAAATTTATATAATTTTGAATAACCGGTAAACGTTAAGTGATAGACGAAAAAGTATTGCACAAAAAGTGTAAAACACGTAACTTAGTTCAAGTAACTTTTTTGTGGCATAGCCCATTTTCGAGATATCCATTATTAATGGTTCGCATTGTTCAATAATTTGTCATGTTTTGAAAGTTCTGTCCAGATTCAGTTGATTTTCGTGATGTCAAGGAAACAGTATTGAATTTTAAGGCCAGCATATAGCGTCCAGTTCTTAAACATTTGACTATCACTGTTCTGTTTTTATCTATAACGAAATGTGTAATGTAGCTATTTCTGCAAAGATTTATTTGGAAAAAATGTAGTAGATAGAAATATAAGATTTCTTAAGAATAATTTATATACCCCTAATAAAAGATAAGAGGATAACGGAAGTCATGTGAATGTAATACATCAGATTTTTTATAAATCACGTATGCTATTGCCAAACAATATATCAAGTTTTAACAAAAAGTTTATGTAATGTCGAGTTTACTTGGCTTTACGAAGTGCAAGCATACTGGAAGGATGTAAAAAATTCCATAGAACACATAGGGTTGCACAACGCTGCTGTGATATGTCGTTGTCATGGGATGTAACTAAAATTGTTGCTTTCTGGGTATTTTGCATCTCACGGCACGGATATTAGCATTATAAATTCACGTAATCCGTTATACAGCGGGTTTATCATGAACGACGCGGCCGCCGGGCGTGATTCGTAGCAGGTATGGAGTTAAATGGCCTCGCTTTGCGGTACACGATGATTCGCCTACAGGAGGTAATGGCATTTCTTATTCAGTAGATATAACGTTGTTTGAAATGGTGGAATAAGTTACGTGAAGCTGCGTGTAGTTATCATGGTATATACTACACAATAACGTGTGTTTATTGTGTTAACTTTTGCTAGAACAGAGTGACATGTGGACTGTCAACATACTTATACAGAGTGAGTTTTAAGTCCACCGACAAACTTCAGGGGGCAATTCCTGACTGGAAATGGAGCACAAAATCAACTTGTGCCCGGAAGTGCATAGTTTTCACGGTAGATGGAGTGAAGAATGATATCAAACAGCCCTGGCACAAAGTACATGGCCTGAATCCCATCCATATCACAACAGATGTTCAAAGTGGTCTCCATGGGACGCAATGCACGCGTTCACACGTCGCATCAGAATTGCCTCACTCGTTCGAATGTTCCGGGCTGCGTCCGAATGTCGTCACAGGCTACGTGGACACGTTGTTGAAGAGTCTGAACATTAGGAACAGGCTCACTGTACACAATGCTTTTCAGATTCCTCCAACAAATAAAATTACAGAGGGTTTAAGTCCGATGATCGATCAGACCACGCAGCAGAGCCTCCATGTCCTATCCAACGTCTGGGGAAGATGTTGAGGTGTCGGCGAATATTAATGCGGAAGTGGGCTGGCGCTCCATCGTGCTTCAGCTAGATTACCTGTCATATTGCCAAAGAACGTTCTCCAGCAATAGAGGCAGAGTATTTTGCAGGAAGTCCAGGTGCGTTTCTCTGTTCAGGCGTTGTGGAAGAAGTGGTCCAAGCAGCCGGTCGCCCTGCCTAAACATTGATGCTGAACCACTTCAACCATTCCGTGAGGATACTCTGTAGCCCACAGATGATAATTATGCAGGTTAATGATGCCATCTCTATCAAAGGTCCCTTCATCGGTGAAGAGGACTGTAGACAGAAATCCCATAATGATAATGGCCTGCACAAACCAGCGACAGAATTTTTCCGTGGAGGAAAATCCAGCGGTGATAATCCTGGACACGTTGGAGGTGACAGGGATAATGGCGGTTGTCATGTAGGATACAGGTAACCGTTCTTTTACTTACACCATGTTGGAGGGCCAATTTTTCTGCAGCTTGTACCAGAGTTTTTCTCAATATAATGGGGAACATGCTCCTCCACATCTGGTGTACATTCCAGGGCCGCCCTGAACGTTCGCGTGTCTCAAAGGACCTATGCTAACACAAACCCCGAACATGGCTCCAAATGTGGAGGTGCTATCTGTCAGGGTACGTGGCTCAGTACATCCGTGCTGCCTCTCGACCGTTTCCACCTGCTTGGCCATACATGGATACCATCTCGACTTGTTCCTGCAATGAATTTCGGGCCATTTTGCTTATTCCCTGCTTAAATAACACTATCTGAAACACACAAAACGCACACTGCAGGTTGTGAAAGAATGTCGTCAGTGCCATCTACCGTGCAAACTATACATTTCCAGACACAAAGTAATATGAACTCTTATGCTCCATTTCCAGACAGGAATCACCCACCTGCTGAAGTTTGTCGGTGGACTTAAAATCAACCTATATACAACTTTCCTGAAATAATTATTCCTAACAAAGCAACGAGGGTTTTTTAGAAAACATTTAAACAGACTGGGACAGTGTTAGACAAAAAGGAACACAGACAGCAAACAGTTCTAACCAAGGAAAAATTAGACGAGGTAGGGTCCGTCGTGAAAAGAAGTCCAAGAAAATGGTTGTCTCACTTAGCACTTGAAACCCATAGAGATGGTCTGATGGATGCGGATAATTTTACAAGACTTCGTTATTGCAAGTGACTTCTGCAATAATGATCCTGTTCTGCTTGTCTCGGGTCACGTGATCACACAGAACAATAGATACTGGAGTTCTGAAAACGCACACCAGAAGCCACTGGGACTGTGGTGTGCTAACAGTGAAACAAGAATTCTTGGGCACATGTTCTTTCACGAAACCATCAACTCTGATAGATATGTCAACAATTTACTGATACTTTTCTTTAGAAAACTGACACGTGCGCATGGTTACTTAATATAGGATAATGCAATTCAGTCTGTGGATGTATTATAACGTGTTTTTTATGATGGAATAACTGACTCGCTCTGTAGATCTAAATCCATGTGACTGTGGGGAAAAGATAAAATTTATGTAACAAATCCCCATACACTCAACGAATTAGAAGACAGTTTGCAATGCGCATTCTCCAATATTTCAACTTCGACAGTAATTCGTCGAAGTGTTCAATATTGTGTTCAACAGGTACCAGCTTGTATAGACGCAGATGGCATAATTGCGAACGTCCTTTATAACGAAAGGTAAGCGTAAGATATTCATATTGTTTCGCATCGTTAGCATCATCCAGGGGAGAGACAGCGGATCGGTCCGCAGTTACTGCACGAACGGATTTTTATAGTTGCGCGAGGGAGCAACGGGCTGCCAGTTGCGTCATTCAAGGGAAAACCGGTATTTACTTTCCTTTAGTTAAAGTGGGAACCATAAAAGGTTCGCAGGCCTATGTGATTTTCTAGGAGCCTTTGCCAACAACAAGTGCACCGTTGCTGATTTTATAATAGTTTCTAAGTTTTAAATTTCTAAGCATAGGAGTTTCTAAGGTTTAAAGCTAGAACGAAAGAAAATTAAGTTGAATCGCATAAATTGGAGGAACTAAAAGGAAACATCAGGGAGAAATTCTCTCAACTTCAGATGTTAAACCTTCGAGTGCAAATAAACATTTCCTGAGAATGTGCCAAAAAGTGTGGATAGAGAAGGACAACACTCCCAACATCTCTTATGATAAAGTATGTGATTATTATCGTTGTAATTGTAACTATGAGCACGTGAAGCGGTTGCGGAGATAATATAACCATTTCGCCGGGAGCCCGAGCTGCATCGGCCGGCATGCCAGTCGCCGTCTAGTGGCCTCAATTGGAAGAAAAGCATTGTAATAGTTTGGAATAAGGGAAATTTCCTAAAAATGTTCATATTTCATCTTTAAATAATACTAGACTTACTATGGAGCTCGGAATTAATGCTACTTTTAATTCTGAGTTAAGCTTCTCCCTCCCTCCCTCCATCCACCTGAACACACACACACACAAACTGTTATAAAATCTGATGTTGCATTCACATGACTTTCTACCCACACTTCTATAAATTGTTTCTGTAAAAGCTTATTTTTCTATCTGCTTCCTGCTAATCGAAATAAATATTTGCAGACATGATTTCATTATACACGTAATTTTGGATACAAATACATACAGGGGACTGAAGCAATACTCAGATCTTTAAAAAGCTGGTCGCTATGCACTGGCTTTGAAAGCCCATATTCCTTGCATAACATCATAAGAAACAAGAAAATGGTAACTTAGCACTTCATAATGAATGAAGTATTGGAAAATTTAAACCAATACGAAGTGGTGCAACAAAAACAATGAAAAGGGTATTTGAAATCAATTGTGTTTTTACTTTCTCTACTACGTATAGCAAGTAGGGGAAGTATTGCATTCCAACCAAAAATTCGATACCGAGATTTCACCGGAAATACGTGTTTTGAGACCCCCTGAATCCAAAAAGCATTTTTGGAAACATGTCTCTGCGTGTGTCTGTGAACAGCATAACTCGGAAACGAACAGTTGGATAAACACCAAACTTGGTATTTAGGTTCAGTATCTTCCAAAGATGCGACACAAAGGTTTTCAAGAAAATCCCCCAACCCCAGATTACCCTTTACATGGAACATTTTTCGAAAATTTTCGTTTTCTCAAAAATGGTTCTAACAACCTTGATTAAAATATCACATGTTTAAGATATTTTTATGACAAATGAAATGTATATCTCGAATTTTCTGGGAATGTCTCCAAAAGTATTCTTCATTGGGAACGACTTTTGCATAACTGGTAAACCATAAGAGATAGGCAAAATTTTACTACACAAAAAATGTAGATTACGTTAAAATACACAATTTATGTCATATACTGTTTTTTTGTTGAGTGAACCATTTTCGAGATATTGCTTGTTATTCCCTTAAATTTTCCAATACTTATACTTTTTCTCAAATTCGTTATTCATTTTTTTTGTCCTGGTAATGCAAAGAGGATGGAATACTCCACATAGCAACCAGCTCTTAAAATATTTGACTATCGCTTAAAACCTACCAATTCCCCTTGCATCTACAAGAAAATTAGCAATAAGATTAATATCTCGATTAACATGACGCATATGGAGAAAATGCGTTTGTAAAAATACTTTGTACAAGAGTGAGAGAAAGTCATGTGAGTGTAACACATCAGATTTTTCAAGAGATCTACACTTTCTGTGTAACATGTTTTTGTCTGTCTCTTATGATTTACTTCTTACACAAAGTTACTCCAAATGAAGAGCACTTCTCAGGCTGTTAACAGAACATTCAACATATAAATGTTAGTAGATATGTAACTTGTTAAACGTATAGTATTTTAATACATCGTTATGTTTGAGAAAATAAAAGATGTTAAAAGGCCTTTCGTGTGAAGGGCAGATTGGGACTGGGGTTATTGTTTTTACATTATGTGTGATTTGTTTGGAAGACAGAGAGACAAACACGGAATCTTTTTCTAAACTGTTTTATTTTTTATTCAGAGGACCTCAAAACGTGTATTTTGGTGAAATCTCGGAACCAATTATTTGGGTGGATTACTGATCTTACATATAGGTTATACAACATAGGGGGACACCTCGCACCTACAGAGATCTATTGCGGCTGCCACCCCGCAGGAGGAAGGGATGAAGCGAAGGAACCACGGGAGGCTACAGACCGCATGGACGCGCAGAAGTCCCTAACAGTTCCAGAGTCGAAGACCCATCCCACTGCTGGAGCGGTCTAGAGAGGGTGATGAACGACCCATCGACCAAGCGGCCCCCTTCCACGGGGAATACACTTTGCTTTGAACAAGCCTGCCCACCTCTATCCGGCATTGCCATACGCCACGAAACCTGGAAGCACATCTGAAAGATGGGAAGGAAACGGAATGAATGAGAAGTAAGGGAAAGGAATTTGTGGTAGATGAAAAAGCACCTCAGCATTCGCCTACCAGCCAGGTCAGTAGTTACCTAACATAGGCAAGGGTACAGAGAGGACGGTCGGCGGGAATCGAATACGGGACCTCCCGACCACACACGTTAGTGAAGCCATCTTGGTCGGTCAGTAGTTACCTAACATAGGCAAGGGTACAGGAAGGCAAAACACGAAATAAAAGCTTAGCTTTTTATTCATTTTATTAATTGTTACTAGAAGTTCGCATTCACAACATAAACAACGAGATAAAGCAGAACCGTGTTTCTAAAAAATAATATTTACAGACTAGTAGAGAGAGAAAAAAAGGGTAAACTGCTGGCCAAACACAGAAAACATTGCTCTAAAATCAGCTGAATGTAAAAGAAGATAGCCACTGTTTCTCCCTTGCACACCGGTACACTCTGTATTCACCTGGCTAATCGAAAGCCACTTCTTTGTTCCTTCTTTACTTCTCACGAAAGAAAATGCTTTCGGTTTCGATTGGGTCAAAGTATTTCGTCGAAGCTGGGGAAAATGTATAGAAATAAAAAGAGGGAAGTCTGTTTTCTGCCTTGTCTAGCAGACTGGGGTTCAGCATTATCATAAACAAGATTTGTTTTTCGTTTTCTCAACTGAAGAAGCAGAAGCTGAAAGTGGCAGGGAAATTCTTGCTTGCCTTCCTTCTCTTTGGAAAAAATTCTAAGGTCATGTGATTTTAACTCTAACATGTCCATTATGTATAATTTTCGTCCAGCAAGCTGGCTCTGGGCGAAGTGTGAGGCTGGCAGGGTTCGGCTTCCGTTGACCGCCCACTCTGACCTTGGGTTTTTCGTGGTTTTCCCTGGTTGGTAGGTGAATGCTGGGGTGTTTTTCTCATTTATCACGATTTTCTTTCCACCATTTCCCTTTCATTCTGTTTCCTTCTCATATCTCACGTGTGGTTCTAGATTTAATGGCGTATGGCGGTGCCGGACAGATGGATATCTGCTCAAAAGAAACAGTACTCCTCGTGGACACTAGAGGGCTGCAGCAGTGGAGTGGGTCTTCGAGCCTGGAACTGCTGGAGACTCCCACATCGAGCGAGTTGGCGCCGCGGTAGCGTGTACGACTCGCATTCGGGAGGTCTCAGGTTTGATCTCCACCATGGATTCTTCGTGATTTCCCGGGTCAGCAAGGAACCACAAACTTCTACCGGGACCCTCCTGGTCCACATTTCTTGTACTTATCATTTTCATTGTCATCTGTTTCAGGGTTGTAGAACCAGGCGACGGTGTTCGGCGGGTTGTGGTAGGATGGTGGCTGTACAGGTTTCTTCCTGGCGTCGTCCAGGGACCGCTTGGTTGAATACCCCCCTTGGAGGCTTGGGGCCCGATGGGTGGGCTCGAGCGGCATTGGGGGTATTCACTCTGGCAACATTAGGTACCCCGTACGTGCTTGTGCCCGTTCGTCATCCGGATCTGGTCGCCCTTCAGGTCTCTCCCCTCACCCATCCCTCCCAGAGAGACGGTAGAAGCTTAAGAGACCAGATGGCCTGGGTGCGGTGTTCTGCCCCGCTTTTTTTGGCCCCTTCCGTTCGTCAATGCCTTTACCTACGGACTTCCACCCGTCTCTTTGGCCGGCCTGTCTGTCTGTAGTCTCCTGTGGTTCCTTCATTTCATCCTATAGCCACAACAGATCTATGTAGGTCGCAGTGCGCTAGGTGCCCACCTCCGCTGTATAACCTATACCTATACATAATTTTCAGCAAAAACAGTAATTTATGCAACAAGTGGATAACCTCGATGATCACGGCACTACTGTCGTATTAAGACTATCCACCAAATGAATACAACATTTCACGCAATCTTAGCATTATAAATTGTAAGAAATAAATCATGAAATAATGCAGCATCCAACTGACATAACAGAGAGCGTCTTCATGTGTTCGTAATGAGATGTTAGCTTCTCTCCCTGCATTCAGTTTATTACTACCTGGCGTGTTGAAGCGATAAACAAGATAGTCACTTGCATACATTCTCTTCCTGGGAGAGAAGTGAGCAGGTGTTACGGACAGTGATGTATCATATCATCAGCACAGCATGGTATCTATGTAATTATAAATTCAGATCTTCATTATTCTATATTTAATAATGTACAGCGAAGTTTGCATCAGTTACTCATAGAAAAGAATGTCACAAAATGATTTCATCTTCTCTCTGTAAGTCAAGGCAACTTGGGATACCAGTCATTGCTGTTATTGACAGTGTGCCATAAATAGCCAACTGTGCACCATATTGAATATAGTAACTCCTGTTTATAATGATAGGATTGCATAATAGTATATTATACAACAAGAGTATAATGGTAGTAATCAAGACACGTCTTAATTACCATTCATGTTTTTGATCAACTACACTATAATTTCTAAATATTTGAGCTGTTACAAAAGGATCTTACATTGTTAATTGTGTGTAATTAACACTAATCGGATTCAGGATCTTGAGTGTGTTTGCGTGAAGATGGCAGTACCGTTAAGTCCACACAGTATTTAATAATTTTTTGTAGGTAACCTGAAAGCAACACACACTGAAAGAAAATAAATGAATTCAACTTATTTGAATATTAAAATTATAATAAATAGTATTTATTTTATTTTAAACACACATACTTAATTGTTTATTGGGGAATGGATCATAATGAATCGCTGGAGTATTAGGCATGCCATAACAGTTGTTACGTCACATGTAATCACGTATTATATTGTGGTCGAGCAAAAAACTATTATTCTATGATCACTGTATATTTGAACAGAAATGGCTAAAGGTGCAATACGCATCTAACGCGTTTGTCATGAATGATGCGACTGCCTGCCGCCGGGTCCGACTCGCAGCGTGTATCGATTTGAATGACCTCGCTCTGCGGTAGCCTGTGGTTAACACTGTGTATATCATCATTGCATGTGTTTATTGTGTTACGTTTTGCTCGAACTATGTCACATGTGGATTGTAGCTTCTATTTATACAGAAAACCGCCTAATGTCAACGTCCTAACAGATACACAAATTATAATTTGTTAGAAAAATGTGAACAGGCACGGTCTAGTCGTCCTCCGTGGTGTAGTGGTTACCATGTTAGCCTCTAACTCCCAATGTCGCGGATTCAAACCCGGCGGAGGGCGATGGATTTTTTCGGGCGTAAAAATCTTTAGCATGGCTTCCTTCGGAAGGGAAGTAAAACAGATGGTCCCGTGTCGTAGATTTACGATACGTAAAAGGACCTCAAGCCTGATAAAGAGGCTTCTGAGAGCAAAATTACCGGTCTTTCACGCCCAATATAAAATGGGACGCTAAGGACCACAGCAGTTAAAGAGCGTCCATAAATAAAAAAGCAGGGTCTATGTTAGACAAAAATAAAACATAGGCAGTCAACAGTTGTTGCCGAGGAAAAATCAGGCAAAATTGAGGCTGACGTGGAAATAAGTGAAAAAAAAAAGAATTTTCGCTGCCTCACATATTACGACTTGTTTTTGATGATAGAATAACTGACTAGTTCTCCAACTCTAAAAAAATGTCATAATTATCAATGGCTACCCATACTTAAACATAAAGTTAAAAGTTAGTGCAACAAATCCACATATGCTCGATGAAACATAAAACATTATCCATTATGCTTCCTACAATGTTTCGGCTGAAAAAATACGTCGAGTATTCAAGTGCAGGTGTAGAGGAACATCATTTCCAACACCTTTAATAACGAAATTTAGCCTCACGTATTCATATTGTTTCACATCATTAGTAGTATCTAGGGGAGAAACAGCGGGCCCATCCGCGGCTACTTCACGAACGGATTTGCATAGCCGTATGATGGAAGCGGCAGGCTGTCAGTTGCGTCACTCGAGAGAAACCCAGAGTTTTTTTATTACTTTCTCCACTACGTATAGTAAGTAGGGGAAGTATTGTATTCCACCCAAAAATTCGATACGGAGATTTCACCGGAAATACATGTTTTGAGACTCCCTGAATCCAAAAAAAGCATTTTTGGAAACATGTCCGTGTGTGTGTCTGTGAACAGCATAACTCAGAAACGAACAGTCGGATAAACACCAAACTTGGTATTTATGTTCAGCATCTTCCAGAGATGTGACACGAAGGTTTTCAAGAAAATCCCTCACCCCAGATTATCCTTTACATGGAACATTTTTCGAAAATTTTAATTTTCTCAAAAATGGCTAACGAATTTGATTAAAACATCATATGCTTAAGATATTCTCATGACAAATAAAATGTATATCTTGAATTTTCCGGGAATGTCTCCAAAAGTATTCTTCACTGTGAACAACTTTTGCATAACTGGTAAACCATAAGAGATAGACAAAATTTTACAACACAAAAAATGTATATCGCGTTAAAATACACAATTTATGTCATATACATTTTTTTTGTTGAGTGAACCATTATCGAGATATTGCTTGTTATTCCCTTAAATTTTTCAATACTTATTTTCTCAAATGGGAATTCGTTATTCATTTTATTTCTTGGATATGCAAAGAGTATTAATCTGTGGCAAAGAGAATGGTGCTGCACATAGCAACCAGCTATTAAGAGATTTGTCTGTGCTTATTTTGCCGTTGCAAATACAAAACAAGGGGAACATAGTACGCCTTAAGCGATAGTCAAATATATTTATATGGTCGCTATGTGTAAAATGTAATTCTCTTTGCATGTCAAAAGATCGTTTCTGCAAATGTTTATCTCGATTAATATGAAATAGATGGAGAATAAGGGTTTGTAAAAATAGTTTGTACAAGAGTAGAGAAAGTCATGTGAGTTTAACACATCAGATTTTTTTGCTTATTTTCAGTAGTATTTAACGCCCGTTCCTACTACATACGGCACCACAGGCGGTGGACACTGATGATTAAACCTGGATGTATGGACAGCGAACGTATGAAGTTACCTGCATCACGGCCCATATATGCGACTCATTTATAATAGCAGGGAGGGGAATGACAGTGCACTATTAGTCAATTCCGTCATGTGTACAGCAGACGTAAAATATAATGCTTTTCCTCCACATTGTGGCCATCGCATGCCGACCGCCGCAGCTAGGACTCCCGCCGAAACTGTTATATCTCTACAACCGCCTTATGTTCTCATAATTACAACTACAATGATAATATGCACAAACCTTATCATAAGAGATGTTATCCTTCTTTATCCACATATTTCTGGTAACTTTTCAGGAACATTTAATTTACACTTGAGAGTTCATTATCCAAAATTGAGTGAATTTCTCTGCTGGTGTTTTCTTTTAGTTCCTCCAATGTATGGCAGTTTTTGTTGCATATAGTTTATTTTTAAACTTCTCTCTGAATTTATGTTTTGTTCAGAAAATATAGATCCTATTACTCTGTATACACACCACACATGAATTTTCGCGTCATGCAAGGGAATATCGTATGTAAAATTGGGTTTCTCTGTGTTTCAGCACCTATATGTTATTTTACGACCGAATATAATCATGTAAATGGAACCCTGCTGTCCAATTTTTCAACTGCCACTTTTATCAGTTCTCACTGTCACTGTTTCGTTTTACGTAGTTCACCTTTACTAGGAGTTCACATCACTAATGCCAGTTTGTCCAAGGTGAACTAATTCAATTCTCCATCCTCACTTCTTTCCTCACGACGAGCAGTTTTACTCTGGAGTTCACCTCGCTCGGAAGTCGAACACCAGACCTTTACAAGCAGTCGCTCCGCAGTAGCACTCGTCACCAATTCGCTTGGAGAATCGCTCACTGACTGACTCACTTGAACTCAACAACCACCACTTGCGAGCACACTCCCTTATATACGGCTGCTGAGTTCTCGGAAAGTGATCTGAATGTTTTGGAAAGCCTGAGAACAACAGAAGGATACAGAATGATCACCTTGCGGCTAGAATGCCTTACTGGAGATTTTTTTACATCAGCTGAAGACTCTTCCCACTAATCTACCCGCTAGCGTTGCGTTGAAGGTCACGACATCGGCGCTGATTTCGTCACAGTATAAAGCATGGGTCAATTACTCTGTCATTGACATTTCGCAAAATTCAATTACAGAAATTTACCTGACTCTGATAATCAAGTGAAAAATAAAGTGAATGCAACAAACCCCATACATTGAAGAAATAAAAGAAAACACCAGGCGATTCACTCAATTTCAGATATTGAACTCTCGGGTGTAAATGAATATTTCCTGAGAAGATGCTAGACATTTATGGATAGAGAAGGACAATGTTTCCAACATCTCTTATGTGATGCAGTAATTTGTATCACAAATTATTTAAATGTAAAGAGTGATTATAGTATGAATATGCATTATTATGTGACATTGATTTGAGATGTTTGTTGATTGTAATTATTGTTGGGAAGTAAGTTTATACTGCCTTACTGAAACTGACAATAATAGCGTGCAATAATGCAGCGAGGGGGTGAGCTTTTTATCATTATTGGAAACGAGGAAGTTACGTAATGTTGGCGCGTGTTTCTGTAGAAATTGCTGGAACATTTCCCTAGAGCATATGTATTCATAATTTTCATTGGATATAAAAATAGACGCTAATGTTGGCGCGTTTTATTAGCCAATTGCAACTCAGTTATAATCTTTAGGCATATCGGGGTGTATGAGTATAAAAGAGCTAGGTTAGAGATAGACCCCGTCAGTTCGTCGAAAATATTTGTATGATACACGTCGCCTTCAGTCCAGCAGAAATATTACACGTCGGCTATCGATTCACAAGTTACGCGTAGCAGAATTATGAAAAATCTAAAGTGTTGTAAAGTTAATTATACAAAAAGTTGAAGTACGCGAATTAAGAGTGATCAGGAATGAAGTTATTATAACAGTTTCAGTTTGGCGAGTGTCAAGATCAATGTGTAAATGTGATAGTAAATGTGTTCGACAATAAAAGTGTAAAACAAATTCTTTCATCAGTGTTATCTTTGGATAAGAGACTCCCTTCCGTTTACACAACCTGTATAAAGAGAAGTGCTTGACCAAAAGATCATAGCTAGCCGGAGGACAGTGAACAAAAATTAAATAAAATAACAGTAGCATTCTTTCAAACGAACACTAATACTACCGCAAATTGCTAACACCAGATGGAGATACAAACCTAACAAAGAATCACGTCACAAAATGGCTTCACCACGTGAAGTAAACACACATACACAAATAACATTATAAATTTACTATCGCAAATTCGCTCCGAAACGTGGGGCTCAATAAATAAATAATGTCACAAATAATACCGTCACAAATTGGCACCCAGAACGTGGGGCAGAATAACCAGGAAGGAGCAGAATTAACCAGGAAGAAGTGAGATAACCAGGAAGGGGCGAAGGAACCAGGACGTGGAGCGAAAGGAGCAGTGAACTGAACTACAAGACGCAGACTCCAGAAACAACTATAGGAACGACAGACGACGCGGATGAGTGGACATCGTAATTCCGAGATTACAAGGCAACAGGGGAATTAAACTACAGGACACCAAAACGACGTAGATTCATCATAATACGACGCAGAAGCAACATATAATCTAGGAGAGAGGGGCAGAAAGCTGGAAATCAAAGCTACATCAGCAGATAGCATCAGAAAGGTTAGAAAAGTGTTATGTTAATTCTAAAAAAAGGGTAAACAAATTTAAATGTACCTTAGGAGCGATAGGATAAAGAAAACAATGTCCACTAATAATACTGAAGAAATAATTATGGAGGGAGATAGTGTAACAGTTAGCTGTAATTCAATACAGGTTACAGAAAATAGCTCAAACAATGTAGGATTTGAGGGAGGAAATGTTAGTGCAGAAAGTGAGAATAGAACAGCAGGAAATGTTAATTTTGATGATAGTATGATGATGGAAATGCTGAGAAAATTTATAGATCAAAACAGGGAAGATATGCAAAAGAATAATGAGAAATTAGAACAAAAACTAACTCAGAATATGGAAAAGAATAATGAAAAATTAAGGGAAGATATTAGTAAGAGTATTACCGATCAATTAAGGGAAGATATGCAAAAAATAATAGGGAACTGAGGGAAGATATTGGTAAGAGCTTAGAACAAAACAGGGAAGAAATTGAAAAGAAATTCATGGAGCTAGATAGTAGTATGATGAGAATGAGAAATGAAAATCAAGAAGTGATAGCAAGTGAGATAGGAGAAATTTCAAAGAAAATGCTAGACATGAGCAGAGAAATAGATAACAAAAAAGTGAGGTTAATACTAAAAGTGAACATGTTGATGTAGAATGTACAGAGTTAGGTAGTAGAATGAGTAGCATTTCAAATGAGATAAGAGAGATGAAAGAGGTTATGAATGTAGATGTGAATCAGGCGCAAGTTAATTTCAGAGGGGAATTATCAGAAATACAGAAGGAGTCAGTAATGCAAAGAAATAAATTATCCGAAGAAGTTAAAGTTTTGCCTATAAATAATCAAAAGCCAACTTCTGAAATTAACAAGTACCAAGATGTTCAAAATGAAAACTCCAATCCAGTACAGCTTATGGCAGATTTGTCAGAGTACTCTCAAATTAAAGAGATAGAAGAATTGCAAATGACAGTTGTTAAAAGATGTGTTGTTCAGGAAACTTTAGATTGTTTTCAAATGTTATCATGGGACGAAATTTCATATGAATACTTTAAGAGGTTATCCATGAACAAATTTTTGAAGGTTAGGATACGGCTACGAGTAATGTTTAGCCACACACAATTTGATCCAGGAGGGTAAATAGCAATGAGATGTAAAGTAAATGCTGGATAGTTAAAGATGACTTGCAGAGAAATGTATTGGAACGTAAGAGGGTTAAATAAATATGTACGTCATGTGAAAGGAGAAATAAAATTTTGGACATAATTAAATTTTTTTAAAAGGAAAATAACATTTTTTTTGTAACTATAACAGTATTTGAAAATTAGGAATGTAAAGATTGAAACTTAATATGATATTAAAGTAAAAGTTCGTAAATACAATTCCAAGAGTATTGTTAAAATAAAGTACAAAATAACAAAAATGGGTAAAAATAATTAAAACAAATACATATGTAGCAAACAGAAAATGTGAAACAGTGTCTAGATTTAAGAGATGTAAATATATTTGTGTAGAGGGTGAATATTTTTGGTAAAAATGTTTAGTAATTATAAAAAAACTCTTGAATTGATACATTTTTGTCAACAATATAAGAAAGTAAACCATTTTTTGTAACAGTAATTAAATACTTCAGGGTACAGTATTTGTTATAAAAAATTGTGATGCCAGATTAATGTCTAAACACATTAAACCAGAGCCAGTAAGTAGTGGCGAGATAAAAAAAAATATGTCGTGTGTTAAATACGTGTGAAGTGTCAAGTGAAAGTGATAGCGTGTGTTCCAAGATTTAGGAGACTAAAACCCAATTATAAAATTTCCAAAGAAGTTGTAAATATTTATAATTATGTTTCTAGTGGGGCATATGATGCAGTAATTTGTATCACAAATTATTTAAATGTAAAGAGTGATTATAGTATGAATATGCATTATTATGTGACATTGATTTGAGATGTTTGTTGATTGTAATTATTGTTGGGAAGTAAGTTTATACTGCCTTACTGAAACTGACAATAATAGCGTGCAATAATGCAGCGAGGGGGTGAGCTTTTTATCATTATTGGAAACGAGGAAGTTACGTAATGTTGGCGCGTGTTTCTGTAGAAATTGCTGGAACATTTCCCTAGAGCATATGTATTCATAATTTTCATTGGGTATAAAAATAGACGCTAATGTTGGCGCGTTTTATTAGCCAATTGCAACTCAGTTATAATCTTTAGGCATATCGGGGTGTATGAGTATAAAAGAGCTAGGTTAGAGATAGACCCCGTCAGTTCGTCGAAAATATTTGTATGATACACGTCGCCTTCAGTCCAGCAGAAATATTACACGTCGGCTATCGATTCACAAGTTACGCGTAGCAGAATTATGAAAAATCTAAAGTGTTGTAAAGTTAATTATACAAAAAGTTGAAGTACGCGAATTAAGAGTGATCAGTAATGAAGTTATTATAACAGTTTCAGTTTGGCGAGTGTCAAGATCAATGTGTAAATGTGATAGTAAATGTGTTCGACAATAAAAGTGTAAAACAAATTCTTTCATCAGTGTTATCTTTGGATAAGAGACTCCCTTCCGTTTACACAACTGTATAAAGAGAAGTGCTTGACCAAAAGATCATAGCTAGTCGGAGGACAGTGAACAAAAATTAAATAAAATAACAGTAGCATTCTTTCAAACGAGCACTAATACTACCGCAAATTGCTAACACCAGATGGAGATACAAACCTAACAAGGAATCACGTCACAAAATGGCTTCACCACGTGAAGTAAACACACATATACAAATAACATTATAAATTTACTATCGCAAATTTGCTCCCAAACGTGGGGCTCAATAAATAAATAATGTCACAAATAAAACCGTCACATATGATAAAGTATGTGCTTATTATCACTGTAATTGTAACTACGAGAACGCAAGGCGATAGCGGGGATATTATACCCGTTTCGGCGAGAGTCCGAGTTGTAGCGGCCGGCGCGCGACCGCCGTGTGGTGGATGCAGTGTGAAAGTAAAACGCGTATTATAGCTTTAAAACAAACAACTGTTGCGTACTATACATTTAAAGTATATTTTGGGGTTCTGTGGATTCAAAAAATAACGACGGACAAAAGTAGGTGTTGTGAACCTTCACAACAGCTATACAAACTTATGGACAAGGCCCAATGGGCCACATTATACTTGTTAAGATCGCCATATAGAGGCCCTGATAACTTCAGCGCTGTGGTTGTGGGTGTTCACCGGCATCTACCGACGCAGACCATTCTAAGCTGCGTTCAGCAGCTGTGGCCATCAGCCTTGAAAGCCACGAGGATCCAATCTCGGAAGGGCCCAACACCGCTCGTGCGCCTTTTCTTTCGAGAAAAGGCACACTACGACGCTGCCCTCTCCGACGGCCTGCAGTTCTTGGGCAGGATCTTAAGGATTGAACCGAGCCGTTCAACATGGACGCCACCCTGCAGACGCTGCTGCCTTTACGGGCACAGTGAGTTAGGATGTACTTCACAGCCATGGTGCCGCTACTGTGGGGCACCTAATCTGACGTCTGTCTGCCAGCAGCACGATTTAACTCGTCGCCGCCGCTTCTGTGCAACCTGCTGGAGACACGACGACTTCACCGGGCTAGCTTGTTGTCCTCGCAGCCGCTCCACACCGCCGCAGCAGAAGGTCGACCTGCCTTCAAGGCAGCAGCAGTTATCACTGCAGCATGACCGCGACGAGCAGAACGAGTCTCATGCAGTAGCAGAAACGCCAGAAGATTTCGCAAACAGGAATACCACAACGGAACCCTCTCCTGAGATCCTGCAGAAGCTGAGGATGTGCAGGCAGAGTTACTAAACATCACTACCAACTTGCCCAAATGGAGGAGGTACTCATCAAACTTCAAGAGGACCACGGCACCATAGTATTAGCAGTTAAAATAACACCAACACTTCCTAGCCGAATTACAATACCAAGCTACTTCGAGGAACATTACCTGAACGTCAGAAGCCTCATCAAGGAGGAGATATCAGCCCTCCAGACGACGCTGGATGCCGTTCTAAACAACAGATTGCCGCAGGAACAAGACGTGCCCCCATGGGGGCCCACACAGAATGCTCCGACTACTCGCTATCGAGGACGTCGGAAGCCCAGGTAACCACCCTACAATCCTAACATAGATCCACACAAACTTCCTACACCTTCTCACCCTGAATTCCCAAGGGCGCAAGTAGGGCCTCGGTCATGCTTGTGTCCTGGCACCTTCCTTCACCCGGCTTAGGCCCATGCGGCTGGCCAATATCTATCACCATGAATCCTCAGGTGCATATTGCGGTACTGCGTCATCTACACCCTTGACTTCCCTCCGGTGAAGGAGTTTTTAGTGGGTATGCCGATTTGCCGGTGAGTTCCACACTCTCAGTCCCGACTCCCATCGGGGCTGAGGTAAGTGATTAAATCATTTTCTCCTCCACTCGAAAAAAAATCCCATGAGTTAGTCAATGCACCGCACTCAACCAGGCAACATCTCTCGTGCTATATCGCACGGTTATGCCTCTCAAGTGAAAGTGTAAACTCGAGTTATTCATTTTCTCCCTTAAACCTTCCTCGAGTATAGGGTGATCCCGGTCCAAAGCTGACAATCCCATTCTGCATCAAGATAACTCCTGACAACGTGTCTGCTGCAGATCTGCGAAGCCAATTTAGGCAAAGGCATCCTTTCTCCTTTGTGAATATCCACGTGGTAGATCTAGACATGCAGGTAGAACGTTTACAACCTGACAGAAGTATACAATGTAGATTTACAATTATACATATAATATTATTTTCACTAAGATGGGGTTCCTGCTCACTAAGGATGAATTGGACGAAATATTTAGCTGAAAGATTTTGAAATAAGTAAATAGAATGATCTTAGGATCTTATCCCTCTGAAATTGTTTGTTAAATATAAGTTTTTTCTAAGAAGAGCATTTCTTGTTGATAACATGATTCAGTACATTAAGAAGACATGCCAAAAAATTGATACAGATAAGAAACTGAGAAGGTTTTAGAGTAGTACAGTGTAATAGAAATGTGCTTGAGTGTCAAATCTCGACTACAACAGTGTGCAAATGCTGAAGACCGGTAGCTTTGAATATTCACAAGGGAATATATTATGTTATGTAACTACCTTGTGAGGGCTCCTGTCCAGGGTTACAAGCATTGCCGACCTCTATTCAGTCATTGGTTTGATAAAGGCTACAGAAGAAAATCTCGGTTCTCCAGGTCGTTGGTTGATGAATCTCTGTAGGGCCCCAGTCTAGGGTTACAGAAACTGCTGTCATTGGTTTGATAAAGGCTACAGGAAGAAAATCTCGGTTCTCCAGGTCGTTGGTTGATGAATCTCTGTAGGGCCCTAGTCTAGGGTTACAGAAACTGCTGTCATTGGTTTGATAAAGGCTACAGGAAGAAAATCCCGGTCTCCCAGGTCGGTGGTTAATGAATCCCTGTAGGGCCCTAGTCTAGGGTTACAGAAACTGCTGTCATTGGTTTGACAAAGGCTACAGGAAGAAAATCCCGGTCTCCCAGGTCGGTGGTTAATGAATCCCTGTAGGGCCCTAGTCTAGGGTTACAGAAACTGCTGTCATTGGTTTGACAAAGGCTACAGGAAGAAAATCCCGGTCTTCCAGGTCGGTGGTTGATGAATCCCTGTAGGGCCCCAGTCTAGGGTTACAGAAACTGCTGTCATTGGTTTGACAAAGGCTACAGAAGAAAATCCCGGTCTTCCAGGTCGGTGGTTGATGAATCTCTGTAGGGCCCTAGTCTAGGGTTACAGAAACTGCTGTCATTGGTTTGACAAAGGCTACAGGAAGAAAATCCCGGTCTTCCAGGTAGGTGGTTGATGAATCCCTGTAGGGCCCCAGTCTAGGGTTACAGAAACTGTTGTCATTGGTTTGATAAAGGCTACAGGAAGAAAACCCGGATGTTCTAAGTCGGGGATTGTTGCATCCCTCTTCATCGGAGACGTAAATATTGCTAAAAAGGCAAAAGGATTATTGGAGGACAGAAATTGGGAGTTAGGATTGATACAAAACATGTGCAAGAGAATGCCATAAATAACCGAATTAACAAAAGTGAACCAAAAACAGCATGTTAAATAGTATTTAATTCGGCAGAAATATAACCAAAGAAACTGAATTGGAAGTATACAAATCAATAGTGAGAATTATCGTACATTTGGGGCTGAAGTTTGTAAACTCGATAAAGATTTAACATCAAAATTGTTGTCTATGAAAATCGACTTTTTAAGGTTAGCACGACATTCAAAATTAGAAAATTATTAACAGTGTCATTAAGGAAGACATACCATATTGTCACTTTTTCGCTTTTTCAACCGTCACTTCCCTCGGTTCTCACTGTAACTGCTTTAATCTGGTTAAAGTTTAACTGGAACCTCACTTAGTTCACGCTGTCGCTTCACTAATGTAAATAGTTCAGTTTCCCCGTTACTTCGCTTCTTTTTCGTGACGTAGGCTTTTCTTCCGGACGGTTCATTCGCTGGGGAGTCGAACACAAGACATCTCCAATCTCTCCCGCAGCAACACTCACTGCAGTCACAGCAGTTGTCACAACCTCGCTCGGATAATCGTAGTTGTACTATCTTTCAAGAAAGTAAATGTACACTTTTCGAGGGTCAGTATCATTCAGGCGTTCCGTGAGTACAGGGTATGAAAACTAAATCGACCGTGGTCGTAGATCTATACTGCCGTGGTCGCCATTTTAACCTGTCACTCACTTCGAAGATTTCTAAGGCATATTAACCCAGTATGGCGAAATATGGACTAAATATCACAAAACAAGTTACAATTCTTTCGCTACTGAGCTATTAACTGCATGGCATTGGCAAAAAAACGGAAAACACGTGGAATGATGATTTTAATAGAACCAACATCTATGTTGACTATAATCCATATACTAACTTCTGCTGCAGTAGCTGATTGGTAAAACTCACGCTGTTCCAATGAGACGAGGTTTCACGGTTCAAACCTCAGTGGTCATACTTTGAAGTTGGACTGTTATTTGCTCCCCGTTTTCGGAAACCAATTTGAAGTTGATAGTATCTTTAAATTTATTTGCACCACGTATGGACGTCAATTTGAAGTAGGAGTTGCTGCTACGTGTTGAAAGCCAGTTTGAAGAAGATGGTTTATGTTATTTGCACCACGCTTTGGGAGGAGTTGTATTATATTTCAACTGTTGTGGAACCGAACTTGTAGTAGTTGCAACCGCACGTATGTTAAACAGTTTCCGGTAGCCTTCGCCCCAAATGTACTTTCAGGTGGCCTTTGCCCCAAATTTAAAAAAAATATTAACTTTGTAATTGACTGTATCTTTAGATATTATGTTTGCCTCGGATGCGTCAGTATTATTGTTTGAGACACGTTTCTCTTAGGCAGGGTTGTGATGTGACAAGAATGTAGGCTTACACAGATTTTTAGTTTTAATTCACTCCTTTTTATTAATCCTTGATACAAATTAAATAGCACTTCACTGATATCGAGAGCTGTGAGATTCTTTTTATTAACTAATTGCACTTTTTAACACGTAAATTTATTTTTCGTCTCACACGAATACGTATTAAATCTCTCGAGGACGCACAAGCAACGCACACAGTTATGAGCACTGTCTGCAGGCAACACGTCTGGTTATGAGCACTGTTTGGAGGCAACTGAATTTATTTATACCGTCTAAACTTGTAAATTTCTGTATTTCAAGTCTCTGATTGGCTAATTCTACTCCAATAGAATACCTTCATTTAACTAAAGCTTTTTCTGGTTATTGATTGTCTATTTTTAAACTGTCTCAAAATTTACATTATTGCTGCTCTTATAATGACTAGTAGCATTTAAACTTCCTTACTCATTATTGCCTCAAGGTTACCTCATTGTTAGCAACGTTTAACCTATTATTCTCACAGCTCCTACATTATTAAATTATGTAATACATTCACATAACATTATTACCCATGGATACAATAATATAAACATATACAATGACTGTAATATACACTTTTTAGATATTGTTACATACACATATTGTTTTAAGGCGGGCTGCCTCAAATTTATATTCCAACTTTTTCACCTTGTAAGACGCAGTAATAAACAAATTTACAGTTCTGTTGTTGCTAAGGTATTACTAAATGATAAAATCAAGATTTTATTTTTGTTTTTCATTCTTGTTTCGACTAGTTGCTTGTTCTAAAAGAAATACATTATCTATAAATCTGAAATGTTATGTTTCAGAAATTAATTTATTTCTTCATATATGACGTGGGCTCAGCTATGAAATAGCAGTTGTTTGGTTTGCTTTTTAAGCACCATCATCCTTAGCTATCGACTTCTTTTTGTTATTTATAATAAGTGAAGTAACTATATTGTAACTAGGACTTACACAGAATATACATTTTCAGTGTTATGCATTATACTCCATCGAGTTATATACAATTATATTTGCAGCTGTAAGTTTGCTTTTCTCAAGATGAGGATTTATCAGTTTCTTGTTATTTTATGTATTAGCTTATTGTTGTGATCAGATGCAGCATTTAGAAGTTGGCTCCATTAAAATTATCATTCGAACTCCTCACATTTTCTTCGAATCATGTAGTTAATAGCTCAGCAGCAACAGAATTGCAACTTATTTTGTGATATTTAGTCCATGTTTCGCCATACTGGGTTAATATGGGCGTAGAAATCTTCGAAGTGAGTGATAGGTTAAAATGGCGACCACGACAGTATACATATACAACCAAGGTCGATTTAGTTTTCATACTCCCTACTCGCGGAACACCTGACTGATACTAACCCGTGAAAAGTGTACATTTACTTTCTTGAAAGATAGTACAGCTATTTACGGTGACTTTTGATATCAAACTTTGGCTGCAGTGTAGTATTTGCTTCAGTACTGGTGATGTGTTGGAAAAGATGCGGGCGGGGCACCGCTCGTTTCCACGTCAACAAAGGCACTCAAAGTTGCGCTCGATTTTAATTGCTGCAGCGGTAGCAAAAACCTTGTGAATAAGCTACTTACGATGGAATGGAAAATTGAAGAGCGACGCACGCAGTGATCTGTTTAGCACTTGTGATGAGCAGGAAATAAGCAGCACAGCGGGGGTTAGATGGGGTTTTGATCAACTCTGCGTCCAGCCGACATCTGCAAACAGAGACCAACAATGGAGATGTCAGATTATCTTACTTCATGCTACAGCGGTTGCATGTGTCTTGAGGGCTCATACTTCACATTCATACATGTGAGGGGACACAGGAAGAACAAACATCTGATATGTTAGATTCACATGACTTTCTCTGCACTCTATCTCGTATTGCCGGGTATGCAAATTATTTTTACGAAAGCTTTTTTTTTAAAATTAACTTACTTTTAGTCGCTTTAACTAAAAAATCTATATTCGCGACAATTACATTAATACAGTGGTGGTTGAACATAAATAGGTTTCTAGGAATTCACATAATAATATCATTTGGTAATGAACGGATAATGCTTTTCTTATGTGAACAATACATTAAAGAACAACTACAATTATATTACCATTGTTTTAAATTTCATTATATAGTTGTGTATTTTGAAAGTAATATTTTTATACATTGTTGAATCATTAAGACAGCTAATATTATTTGGGATGTTATATATTTTCCTGTGTGGGTTATAACGTTGACATTCTGCGAGTACATGGGAAACTGTCAATGGAGTTAGCATGTTGAACACTGCGGCTGGTAATCAGACAGGAGTGTGTCAGCTTTGTGTGTCCAATTCTTAAGCGGGTAATGATAGCTTGATGTTTCCTGTTTAAATTTGCAATATACATTTGTTGTTTGAAGTTTCTATTACAGTAAGTAGCTTGTTTCCCTGATTTTGAGACCATATTTTTACTTTCTCTACTACGTTTAGTAAATAGGGGAAGTACTGTATTCCACCCAAAAATTCGATACCGAGATTTCACCGGAAATACATGTTTTGAGACTCCCTGAATCCAAAAAAAGCATTTTTGGAAACATGTCCGTGTGTGTCTGTGAACAGCATAACTCAGAAACGAACAGTCGAATGAGCACCTAACTTGGTATTTAGGTTCAGTATCTTCCAGAGATGCGACACGAAAGTTTTCAAGAAAATTCCTCCACCCCAGACTACGCTTTACAGGGAACATTTTTCGAAAATTTTAATTTTCTCAAAAATGGCTCTAACGATTTTGATTAAAATATCATATGTTTAACATATTTTCATGGCATTTGAAACGTATATCTCGAATTTTCTGGGAATGTCTCCAAATGTATTCTTCGTTGTGAACAACTTTTGCATAATTGCTAAACCATAAGAGATAGACAAAATTGTACTACACAAAAAATGTAGAACGCGTTAAAATACACAATTTATGTCATATACATTTTTTTCTATTGAGTGAACCATTTTCGAGATATTGCTTGTTATTCCCTTAAATTTTCCAATACTTATACTTTTTCTCAAATTCGTTATTCATTTTTTTTGTACTGGTAATGCAAGGAGAATGGAATACTCCACATAGCAACCAGCTCTTAAAATATTTGACTGTCGCTTAAAGCCTACCAATTCCCCTTGCATCTACAAGAAAATTAGCAATAAGATTAACATCTCGATATCTCGATTAACATGAAGCATATAGGGAATAAGCGTTTGTAAAAATAGTTTGTACAAGAGTAGAAAAAGTCATGTGGGTGTAACACATCAGACTTTTTTATGACCTGGACATGCAAAGAGCGCTTAAAAGATTTGACTATCGCTTAAAGCCTAGCAATTCCCCTTCCACCTACAAGAAAATTAGCAATAAGATTAACATCTCGATATCTCGATTAACATGAAGCATATGGAGAATAAGAGTTTGTAAAAATAGTTTGTACAAGAGTAGAGAGAAAGTCATGTGAGTGCAACACATCAGATTTTTTTTCTTGTTTCATTACGTGGTTATATTACATCTGTATTTCTTGTGTTTGTTTTCAGTTGGTATATTTTGAATGGCTAAGATAGTACGCTTTGAATTATAAAAAATTATGTATAGTTGTTTTGGGATTCTGTAATGTATGAAAATGTTTGTTTCAGAGCGTATAACTCACCAGAATAAATTGAGAAGTAATAAGGACAACTTTCTATATGAATTACATTTGGTAGAACCGTTGCACTTCCTACTCCATGTTGAGTTTTTAAACAATCTGTAAATATTTTTTCACAGTCATAGTAGGTTCCAGAAAATTAGTTACAAAAGTTTGTTATCCTATTTTATAATAATAGAGATAAACATTTCCGGAAATAGTTACATTACACATTTCGTTTTAAATACAAGGAGAACAGCGATAGTCAAATGTTTAAGAACTGGACGCTATATGCTGGCCTTAAAATTCCATGCTGTTTCCATGACATCGCGAGAAACAGGAGAAAATCTACAGGTTTTGTCTATCGCTTAACGTATACTAGTTCTACAAAACTAGAAAATTCAAGATATACATTTTATTTGTCCAAGTAAATATAGGTATCTTTAATATATTGTATTGGTGCTGAAGGTACTAAATCTAAATACCAAATTTAGTACTTATAAGACTTATTTTTAAGTTATGCTGTTCACACACACACTATTTATTTCAAGTAACCGTTTTTGTGACATAAGCCAGTTTCTGAAAATGTTTATCTCAATTAACATGAAGTACATGGAGAATAAGCGTTTGTAAAAATAGTTTGTAGAAGAGTAGAGAAAGTCAAGTGAGTGTAACACATCAGATTTTTTGTGTAATACGTTTCCATCTTTCGCTTAATGTTTATGAGTTAAACTTCTACTACATTTCTTCCAAATGAGGAGCACCTTACAGATTATTCTCAGAAAGGTTAAGGTATACAGTTTAGTTGTCATGTAGTATTTTAATAAACATCGTTAGAGCCATTTTTAGAAAGTATAGGATTTGGAAAAACTTTCTATGTAAACAATGGTTTGGGGTGGGGGATTTTCTTGAAAATCTTTGAAAGATACTGCACCGAAATGCCAAGTTTGGTGCTCACCCGACTTTTCGTTTTTGAGTTATACTTTTCACAGACAGAAACACAAGAAAATTTCTGAAAATGCTTTTTTTTTGGATTTAGGGGGGTTTCAAACGATGTATCTTCGGTGAAATTTCGGTATCGATTTTTTTAGGCGGAAAATACCTTCTATACTTACTAGGTACGTGGTAGAGAAAGTAAAAATGCTTTTTTTGTTCAGAGGGCTTCAAAAGATGTATTTCCGGTGAAAATCTCGTATCGAATTTTTGGTTGGAGTGTAATACTTTCTCTACCTACTATACGTAGTAGAGAAAGTAAAAATAGGAAAGCAGGGGTTTCTTTCTCAACTGTTATGCACATAAAGGAGAAAGAAAAAGCGGATGAAAAGTGCCCGATAATTTGTTACTGTGTATTGCAGTGTTATAGTGAGGGTATAGCATACATCTGTTATTCCAGCGAGGGACATTAACAATACAAAGGCGGACTCCCAACTTGCGATATTATAACTACCGGTTGTTTCCCTGGGCACTGCTGAAACTTATCTAGCACGGCTGTTGTGCGGGACCTATAAGCTCTTAGGAGCTACCCCTCCATGAAGTCCAACTTTCTGCCAACTTGGAACAAAGTTAAATGACTTATTTTTTGGTATTCTTCCGCTGATAAATCGCTGCAAGTACAGCATCAGGCACGCTTGTGGTACACAGCAACAGCGGAACGACAAATTACGTTAAGAGGCATCTTTACTGCTTTGTGGACGCGGGCAGAGTTTCAAATGCGTGTTTACTTTCAACAGCAGTACTTTATTCCTTACATTTAAGTTTTATTTTGGATATTTATTGCTTTAAAATATTAAAAATTTGTGTACAAATAGTTTATTTACATATTTAACACCTACTTAACATTTCAGTGTGTATTACTTAAATGTGGGGTGATTCTAACAAGAGCGAATATTTAGGAAATAGTGTCACAAACGTGTTTAAAACACATTGTGTGTTTAAATAAGATCCACAATTTTACTATTGTAAACTCTTATCTAACCAATTAGGATGGCTCAGGTGATGACGCCTGTGGCCGGCATTCGGGAGGTTGTTGTCCTCCGTGGACTAGTACCGTGCTGGCCCCTAGTTCCCAAGGTCGCGGGTTCAAACCCGGGGGAAGGGGTAAAAATCCTTATCATGGCTTCCTTCGGAAGGGCAGTAAAGCCGGTGATCCCGTGTCGTAGATTTACGGCATGTAAAAAACCTCAAGCCTGATAAAGAGGCCTCTGAGCAAAATTACCAGTGTTTCACGCCCAATATAGAATGGCACGCTAAGAACCATAGTAGTTAAAGAGCGTCCATAAATAAAACGCAGTTTCATTTCATTTCCCGCGTTCAAACCCCGGAGCCGACTAATGTGACCGAAGGTTTTTTTCGCGATTTTCCTATCAGCCCGTTCGCCACTACATTTGGTTTCCTTCTTCTCCACTGCCATAACAGACATTGGACTGATCAACCATCCTGGATATGCTATGATTCAAAGTTTTCTTGCACCTAGACAGGCTGCTGACCCAAGGCATTGGCTTGTAAGTCCTCCAAAGAGAAGGGTGATCTGAAGAAGAAGAAGAAACTCTTGTTCATCCCTTACGTTTTCCAAACTATACACAGTTCAATAAGAAAGAATTCCTCATAGGCACTATACAGAAAATTCAAGATGTGCGTATGCCAACATATCAAATAATTGAGTGAAATGTTTGAAACGATAGTGCCCTTGGTCCGCATTCGGGAACTCACTGGTTCAAATCCCGTATACTAGTCAACCTTACGTGACGTTTTACGTGGTTCCCCTCTGTTACCGGAAATATATTGGATGCAATATTCAGTCGATAAGTTCCCCTCAGCCTGTAGAGCAGTTTCCTGCTTTGCGACGGGTCCCAAGTTCAATTCCCGCCGGAGCTCGAGAATATCTCTGTAAACAAGAAGGTTTCTTGGTATACCCAGAGTCTAGTGCGTGATTGTATGTATGTTATAGGTAGTGAGGGACGATAGCACTATTTTTCACCACCGATACTTCATACTCACTTTATAAAAGCTGTAAAGGGAATAACTTGTTCACTGAATTATGTTCTTATTAGTAGTTTTCTGTGTGTAAAAACAATTACCAATTTTCTATTGTGTGCTAATTCCGAAATTGTTCTTGTTTGACATTCTCCAATTGGCATCAATTTTTTAATCTTGCTGTTGCCACAGGTGATGAACCCCTATTGATAGTAAAGGCTAATAATAATGATAGTAATAATAATAAAAGTTTTGCTCCACTTTTTATGTAACTATATTTTGTGCTGAAAACGTTCTTTTAAAGGAACTGCTGTCCATATTATGGAAATTAGTCGTACGGTATATCTGTAAGCTAAGCTCCTGACCAAAGCTTGACTTGAATAAACACAAACTAGCCAATGGGAGGAGAGAACAAACATTTCCACGTCTTAAGTTCTGATGTGTTTCTGGTGGATTCACAGATTTTGGTCACCGGAGTAGGTAAATGTAATTGCTGAGAGTGAGTCATCAAGTCAGACTATTCAGAAAGGTTCATCAGCTAATCAGTTTCATCCACAACTCAGGTAACCCTACAAGTACCTCTACCCCTTCCCCCATTGTTTTGTATGCTTTCATTTAGACACAAGAGACTATGGAATGTTGCATTGATTCAACCACAGAAAACGCAGTCCAGATCTATTAAGAACGACAGTCCAGGAACTCTTAAGCCCACAAGGTAGTCTGAACACATGGAAGTTACACCTTAAGTGTGTTAAACTACCACTGCTCTTAAAGTTCTCAATGGTTTTTCCTGAAAGTTTTACTAATTATTCTATTAATCATGAAAATTGTTTCAAGTGTTTGTTCGCATTGATAGCTCATGTAGTTGAGTCCGTAGAAATTATTTTGTTCAGCAGAAAAATAATAAACTGTACTCTTAAAACAAGTGAATTCATATACCTTTTTCTCTGATACTACTTGCAATACAGAATCACACGTTTGTATGCTTGTTCTTGGTATAATAAGCTATCTTCTGAACCTCAATTATTTAGTTATGTATATCAGTTCACTTGAAACTAAAAAAAAAATTATTTGCAAAGCCCAAATAATCTGGGAACGACAAGGGAACTTTAAAAAAAAAAAAGTAAGAATGTGGAAAATTTGTAATGTTGTTGCTTTCTTAATATCACTAATATACATTACAAACTTATGATTGTGGTTCAGAAAGTTTAACTATGTGTTATATACATGCACTGAAAATTTCGGTTCTCTACCTCTCATACGTTTGAGAAAACTGAATTTAAATTTTGAACCTTTAAATTCTGACACACTTCAGTATATTCCAGGGACATAATCATATGTACCTTCATCTCTGGATTGCTTCAACTTTTCTGATTGTCTTCTCTTGGTCCTGGCCTCTTTTGTTAATTGCTGAACTGCTCGCTGGGCATGATATAGTCGTTCATTGTTGAAAGATACAAAAATGTTCTAAAAAGGGGCGTTGCATGACAGCTTTAAAGGATTGCTTACTAGCATTTAAACGGTATTTAAATGCCTTAAAAACCTCCTAACCCCCAAAAAGTATATATTTTCTGAAACTGGAAATTATAAAGATTTTATTGGTGCCTAAAACAAAAGTATTAGACACACTTCGATACCATCGAGAATCGAGAGCATCGAGGTATCGATGATATCAAGGTCCCATCCCTAGTTATAGGTTACTTAACTAACCAATTCGCCCATTACAAATATTTCAGGATTGCCGCTGGGCATAATCGTGAGAACACATGCCAAGTCATACATCTCTGTAAAAGAACTCTTTGGAATACTTTTAAAAATGAATAGAGGAAGCATGGTGAACTCTTGTAAACGTGTGCATATCAACAGTTAATAAGAGGATGAAACGATACAAAACCTTCCTTACTGTTTGTAAGGGATTTCTGCCGTGCTGCAGTCACTGACGAATATCAAAGGATAAAGGTATCCAGGAGGCGGAAAGTATTCTGTTTCTCTTTCTACAAAAGGAGTGCAACCAAACTATTTTGAAGTGTTTGAACCAAATCAACCCCATGATATCAAGAGCTTATCTTTAATTTACCAACATAAATAGTACAATTAGCATATTTTAGGCTCTAAAACCTTAAAATAGGTCTCAATGGTCAAAATAAAAATTTTATCCATCACAAAACCCATTTCATACATTTTATTTTGCACAAAACATGAAGATATTTATAGTTTTTGTGCATTCGTACACATAAAAAATCTGATGTGTTACATTAACATGACTTTCTCTATCCCCTAGCGCTTATTAAGGAGAATACAAATTATTTATTGTTCTGCCTTCAGTTTAATTGAGATAAACCTTTCCGGAAATACCTGCAGTAAACATTTCGTTATAGATACAAAGGGAATAGCGATAGTGAAATGTTTAAGAACTGGACGCTATATGTGGCCTTAAAATTCCACGCTCTTTCCATGCAATCGCGAGAAACAACTGAATGTTGATAGGACTTTAAAGAATGATCAAGTATTGAACGAACCGAACCATTAATAAGGAATATCTCGGAAATGGCTGATGCCCCCCAAAAAGTTATTTGAAATAAATTATGTTTTAAAGAGATCTACATGCTATGCCGTTTACAGAATCACAAGCAGATAGACAGACAGAGAAATAGGCACACGCACACACATACACATGCAGAAAGTTTTCTAAAAATGCCTTTTTGGATTCAGGGGATTTCGGTGAAATCTCGGTATCAAATTTTTGGGTGGAATGTAATAACCTTATCTACCTACTATGTTACTATGTGGTAGAGACAGTAAAATTAGGTATTTAGCCTAAAATCCGAGGTCCACGTATAACACATTGAGGCTATATCTCTTCTCATTTTCATATTTCACAAAACATGTAGCCTACATTGATGAGTTATAACAAGGATTTGGAAGAGTATAGTAGGCTCAACTATGTCCTTCGAGCGAAGACGTGGGGGGTGGGGGTGGAGGGTGGAATTTGCAAGAGAAAAAACTTTTGAGAAAGTTCCACGTCGTGGTAACATAGGCCTACAGGAAAGGGATATAAATTCAGTAAACTAGATAAAACATCGAAGCCGCGCAAAATTGGTTTACCCGGAGAGGGCAAAAAAAGCGGAAAAGCAAACATGTTCCTTAGGGATTGTATGCAGACTAGAGCAGCTGCCCGCACACAAAGGGTATTGATGTATCTGTTTACTCATATGGAAAATACAGATTCTCCATTTACATTTGCAGCCAGTACATTGGAGGATTGTGAGCCATCAAAGTAACTTAGTTTTAATTAAAATATCTGCCCTCTACAAGCGCTCAAACAATTTGATGCTTCTGTTATCATCCTCTTTCCATAGTAGTCTTCCGAACAATGAAATAACCTGTTTACAAGCAGTGTGTGGGAGGCTAAGAAAGGAATTCCCGAAACACACTCGTATGTGCTCTGCTCGTTATATTTTCACAATAGGCACGAGATTTCATGGAAAATGTATTCTTTCAGATACCGCGCGGTAACGTCTATGGTCCACATTCGGGAGGTCCTGCGTTCAATTCCCACGGCCGACTTTTTACATCCCCCGAATTTCCTGTCCCTCCATTTCACCTCCATTCTCGTTTCGCTTCAGCTTTTACCTGTTTGGCCTCTTTCAGGGCTGCAAGTGTCGGCGGCAGTCTCGGCGTTGCATGTTAGGTGAAAAATATACTCTATGTAACCCTTCGTCACCCGGAATGGGGGCGGTCTCGGAGTCCCGGGTCCCCAGTGGGATGTGCAAGCCTGTAGGGGGAGAGATGCTACCATCCCAGGAGTTTCAATCTGTAAAACGCAGGGACACCGCCCTTTGCCATATCGTGCCTCCTCTCACTTCGCCCCTCCTTCCTGGGGCCGCCCCATTAAAGGTTTAGGCATAAAAGATCTTGTAGATTGTGTTACTAAGTCACCCTTCGCTCCAAGTCCTAGTCCTACTGCTACTCCCATTCTTCCAGATCCATTAATTCATAAGAAGGTAAGGCCATGTGTATGATAGGGTAGTTAAATTATATTCGAACCCACTCGCGGTCTCTGTCTACTGCGTGAGACAGCCAGCAGTCGCCGGGGAAATTACGCCGGCAGAGGCGGACTAACATCCTTTCCTTATAATAGATGCTGGAAATGTTGACCTGCTCTCAAACAGGCAGCATATCTCGTGTAAATATTCTCGCCCACTCTCTGAAGCTCAGCAGCAGGAATTCTTGTGATTTCTTGCACAATGTTTTCTCTAAGTTCCTGTAGTGTGCGAGGATTGGAACGATACGCTTTGTCTTTTAAAGAACCCCATAAATGAAAATCACAACTCGTTAGGTCAGGAGAACGAGGGACCACAAATCAACACTAATTATTCTGTCATCAAACACCTCACTTATTGCATGTAATGATTCGACAGCCGTATGAGCTGTTGCAGAATCTTGCTGGAATCAACCATACGATTTCTCTTCTTCTGTCAAGCGATTGCAAAATGGCCTTAGAACTAACCTCTGATATCGCTCTGCATTTATTGTTTCATCAAAGAATATGGACCATATTATCATTCATCTATTTCTTCATCTGAAGAAACTCCTTGTTGGAAAACATTTCAACGACGTCGACGTTGTGAAACAAGAGGTGCAGGCTTGGCATTCATCACAGGCGGCATCATTCTTTGACGAAGGCATAACAAACTGGTCTCCCATGCCTGAACAAGGGCGATGCCTGTGTGGAGAAGTAGTGTACGTGTAAGGTGATGAATGATAATAAAGTATTTTGAAAATAATGTTCTGTTATTTTTTTTAAAAAATTACACTTCCTACATAAAAGAACAAAATTGAATCCAGCTACTAATATTCATAAATAGCAATTGAAAATATTATTTTTCTTAATGGTAACACTATTTACCATTTCCAAAACCATTCAATTACTGGCCTATGTTGGAGAATCTTCATAACCGCAGTTTCCCCTATACTTCAACAAACATTAATATCAACGGTTTCTATATGATTTGAAAACTATGTGAGAAAAGAGAAGGTATAGAAGTGTCAAATTCCACCTACTGCGAATACCTTGAAATAAAATTACTCATCAATACGAGAGATACTATAAAACAACTCCAGAAGTTTTAAAACTGTCAGGGGAGGGTAAGGAAACCAAAATTACGCCATCCACAGATATTTCATGTCAATTTTTATGAATATCATCCGCAATTAGAGGCGTTTCAGTACTTTAGGAAATTGCAATTTGGATGGGGGTAAATCTGACGATTCACCATAACAGTGTTCTTGATCACTGTATAATCATTGTATAAAAAATTCTGTGTTACACTCACATGACTTTCTCTACTCTTGTACAAACTATTTTTTACAAACTCTTATTCTCCATCTTTTTCATATTAAACGATATAAACATTTGCAGAAACGATCTTTTAACATGCAAAGAGAATTACATTTTACACATAGGGACCAGTTCTAAAAATATTTGACTATCCCTTAAGGCGTACTATGTTCCCCTTGTTTTGTAATTGCAAGGACAATATAGAAATGCAGTAGCCTTTAAGCATATACATATATCTTAATAGCTGTTTACTAGGTGCAGCACCGTTCTCTTTGCCACAGATTAATGCTCTTTGCATATCCAAGACAAAAAAAATGAATAACGAATTCCCATTTGAGAAAATAAGTATTGAAAAATTTAAGGGAATAACAAGCAATATCTCGAAAATGGTTCACTCAACAAAAAAATGTATATGACATAAATTGTGTATTTTAACGCGATCTACATTTTTTGTGTACTAAAATTTTGTCTATCTCTTATGGTTTACCAGTTATGCAAAAGTCGTTCAAAATGAAGAATACTTTTGGAGACATTCCCAGAATATTCGAGATATACATTTCATTTGCCACAGAAATGTTTATCTTAAACTTATGGTATTTTATTCAAAATCGTTAGAGCCGTTTTTTAGAAAATAAAAATTTTCAAAACATTTTCCAACTAAAGGGTAATCTGGGGTGGGGGATTTTCTTGAAAACCTTCGTGTCGCATGTCTGGAAGATACTGAACCTAAATACCAAGTTTGGTGTTTATCCGACTGTTCGTTTCTGAGTTATGCTGTTCACAGACACACAGACACACACACGGACATGTTTCCAAAAATGTATCCAAAGTAGTAGAGAAAGTACAAATTACATTAAAACAAGTGGGAATTCTGTTCTATAAGAATTCTTGAATCTTTCTGTTCCCCAACAAAAACGTATTAAAGCAATGAACACCACTTCCAAGGCAATACACAAACTTCTAGTCTACATTTTACGCTTCATTACACGAACTATAAACCAAAACGTCACAAAAATTACGAGAATTATGTCACACAGCATAGAACGGAATAAGACAAACAATTCACGTGAGGGAGTTCACTTTATAGTTCACGTCGTCCATTACTAAATGTTCGTGCCCAATTACTGATGGTGACTAGAGGTCTCATAGTGGTGCAATCAAACTTTAAAATTGCAAACTATGCATTTTATTGCAGCCCAGAGAAGGGCCATGATTGTGATGAAGGACAGACTCAGAGATTAGCTCTGACCTATCATAGCACTGTATACTAATTAGCCGGTACATTCAATATAATCTTAAGTTACAACCCAGTTCAATAGAATTTAATGTTTTTTGATGTCCGAAGTGAAAATCTGTGAATCTGCCCATAAAGCCGTAAAAACTCCTCCTTTGCCGTGAAGTCGTAAACCGGCCACTCCGTATACTCCACACAAAAATTCGACACCGAGATTTCACTGGAAATATGCTTGAGATCCCTGAACTCAAAAAGAAAACATTTATAGAAAAAAAATCCACGTGTTTAAGTTCAGTACCTTCCAAAGATGCCACACAAAGATTTTCAAGAAAATCTCTCACCCCACTACTGTTTACATGGAACTTTTTACGAAATTAATCTTTTTTATGAAAAATGGCTCAAAAGATATATTAAAGATATTTACATGGCAAATAAAATGTATATCTTGAATTTCCTGGGTATACCTTTTTGAAGTTCTCTTCATTGGGAAGGAACTTGGTGTAATCTTGCATAATTGGCAAATGTTAAGCGATGGACCAAAACACACTACACAAACCATGTAGATCCGTTTAAAACACACAATTTATTTCGAATAATATTTTTGTGGTATCAGCCTTTTCCGAGATATCTGTTATTAGTAGTTTGATTTTTTTTCTCTGTGTTTTATTTTACGTCGCTTTAACTCCTTGGTCATTTCGTGACGGATGTGTTGGTGGATAACTCTTAGAACGATATGTGATGGACAGTTAGCTTTCTAGGTCTCATCCCTGCAACCACCCGCTCCGTCACGAGTCACAGAGACCCTAGCGCATAGCTACTGAATCTTCTGCTTCGTGCCATACAGACGGCATTAGGGTGCCGTCCAGTTCAACCGCTGCCCCCACACAGAAAGGCAGACAGTTAGCTTTCTAGGTCTCATCCCTGTAACCACTTGCTTCATGCCGTGCAGATGGCATTAGGGTGCCGTCCAGTCTAACCGCCGCCCTCACACAGAAAGGTGGACAGTTAGCCTTCTAGGTCTCATCCCTGTAACCACTCGCTCCGTGCCGTGCAGATGGCATTAGGGTGCCGTCCAGTCTAACCGCTGCCCCCACACAGAAAGGCAGACAGTTAGCTTTCTATGTCTCATCCCTGTAACCACTTGCTTCATGCCGTGCAGATGGCATTAGGGTGCCGTCCAGTCTAACCGCCGCCCTCACACAGAAAGGTGGACAGTTAGCCATCTAGGTCTCATCCCTGTAACCACCTGATTCATGCCGTGCAAATGGCAGTCCAACCGCCGCCCCCACACAGAAAGGCGGACAGTTAGCCTTTTAGGTCTCATCCCTGGAAATGCAATCTTGCTTCGTCACGTGCCAATAGAGACCCCCCGCGCATGGCAGACGGATCTTCTACTTTATGCCGTGCAGATGGCGTTAGGGTGCCGTCCAGTCTAACTGCTTGCATTCGCTATTACCACTTGTTTTTTATTTCACTATTGTTTTACAAGTAAGGTGCAACTTTGGGTCGTAGTATTAAATATCCAATCCGGCATTTACCTTGGCGACTGAGGAAAACGACGAAAAACCCTTGGACAGATTGGTCGGCCCACCGGGACCTCGCGAATGCGGGTCAGAGACTTTACCACCTGAGCCATCCCGCTCGGTTAGTTTGAATTGTTTGTTCAATTCTTACTCATTCTTTTAAAGCCCTGTCAACATTCAGTTGTTTCTCGCGATGCCATGGAAACAGTATGGAATTTTAAAGCCAGCATATAGCGTCCAGTTCTTAAACATTTGACTATCGCTGTTCGATTTGTATCTATAACGAAATATGTAATGTAGCTATTTCTAGAAATGTTTATCTCGATGAAAATGCAGTAGATAGGAAAATGAACTTTAGTAAGAGTAATTTGTATATCCACTAATAAGCGATGTAGGGTAGAGAAGGTCATGTGAATGTGACAGATAAGATTTTTTTAAATTGCTCGTTTGTATGCTGTGAACAGTCCTGCAGCGAGTTTAGGAACACCCGTGAATGCTCTAAAATACCTGCACGTTCAGTTGAGAGACAGGACCCCGGGCAAGTTGTACAAAGTGTATCGGCTCCCTTGCTCTGAGAAAACACGCTGCTGCAGCTACTACAATTATATTTACTCGAGGAAGCTTGGCACCTACCAAACTCTGCCTCGCAGTGAAATTGGAAATAGATACCTGCCGCATCGACCAGAGGTAGTAGCCATGCAATTGGCACTTTAATTGTTATATACATCCGTACCTCCATCTTGGGCCATTACTTTCAACCTTCTACAGCAGATGTATCGTGCTTCTCTCGTAAAATAAACGTAAAAACCAAACTGGTTTAACGCCAAAGAACATTTATACACGTCTATACAGCATAACACTTCTGTCATTTTCAGCGATCTACTAAACGTGCTACCAAATTTAACCATAAAAACCTGATGTGTTAAATTTGCACGACTTTCTTTATTCACACTTCACAAGCTATTCTTTGAAAATCTTATTCTTCTATGTACTTCTTGTTAATTCAAGATAAACATTCATTACACATTTCGTTGTTGATATAAGCAGAAGACAGTAACCTAAAGCTATAGTCACCAAGCGGAATGACTCAGGCGGTGGCCCGGGATCGATCCCGGACCACTCTGACCCATAGGTTTTTTCGTGGTTTCCCCGGGTCGCCAGGTCTCATTTCCTGTATCCATCACCTTCCTTGGCATCTGTTTCAAGTTTGTAGGACCAGGCGACGATGTTCGGCGGGGTGCGCGTGGGCGGTGCCTGGCGCCCTGTAAAGATTTCTTCCCTGAGTTGCTGCGGTTCCGCTTAGTTAGGTCTCTCCTCAGCGAGGGGCTCCGCTCCGGGGACCATGGAGGTTGGTGGCTTGTGGGCGGGGAGTGTGCGGAGTCGGATGCGTTCTATCTGGAAACGTTAGGGACCCCGTTCATGTTTGCGCCTGTTATCGCCCTTCGGGTCTCTCCCCCTCATCCTTCCCTCCTAGGGGTTATGTTGGAAGCACAATGGGCCGACTGGCCTGCGTGTGGTGCTCTGCCCTTCCGGACCCTCCCCCCGTGATACATAGCTTTACTTTTAAAGCTATAATAAGATTTTTATTAATAAGCGGATCCCTATGAGATGGCTTTGAAATTCCATGCTTTTTGTGTGGCTACAAGAAAAAAACGTATAGCGAATAACACTTGAAAAAAATCTGTGTCACATTCATATGGCTTTCCCTACCCTCTATCGCTTAGTGGTGTGTATACAAATTATTCTTACGAAAGCTTATTTCCCTATCTACTTCATTTTAATAAAAATAAAACTTCCGGAAATAGCTACATTACATATTTCATTATAAATACAAAGAGAACAGTGATAGTCAAATGTTTAAGAACTGGACGCTATATGCTGGCCTTAAAATTCCATGCGCTTTGCGTGCTGAATATTGAAAGGACTTGAAAAGAAGACAAGAGAATTGAACAATTCAAACCGGCTGGCCCCATAACTCAGTCGGTAGAGCACCTGCCTGCTATGCGAGGGGTCCCGGGTTCGATTCCCGGCTGGGGAGGAATGGGAATTTTAATCTAGCCAAGATTATTCCCTACCCTCCACAGAGTCTGGAAGTGTGAATGTGTGTGATTAACCTCTACCCCAAGTACAAGAAACCCAACGATAATAGAATACGAGTTCCAAAGGCAAGGGCCCCGATATGACCAATGTAGGTAAAGGCCACAAAAGTTACCTATTGAAATAAGCTGGTGTTGTAAGAAGATGTTTATTTTTTTGTGCAGTACGTTTTCGCCTATCGCTTAATGTTTACCAGTTATACAAAACTTCTTTCGAATGAACAGGACTTCACAGGCTATTCCCAGAAAATTCAAGATATACATTTTTCATTTGTCATATAAATATGCTTAACATATGGTATTTTAATCAAAATCGTTAGAGCAATTTTCTAGAAAATAAAAAATGTCGAAAAAGTTCTTTGTATAGGATAGTTTAGGGTGGGGGATTCTCTTGAAAATTTTCGTGTCGCATCTATGGAAGATACTGAACGCAAATACCAAAGTATTTTTCCGACTTTTCGTTTTTGATTTATATTGTTCACAGACACACACACACAGAGGACCTTTTTCTAAAAATGCTTCTCCTGGATTCAGGGGCCTGAAAACATTTATTTCAACACGCTAATATTATTTAAATACTAATACATAAAATTGGCATACATAAACTGTTTTATTCTTCTGGATGTTTCAGAAAAAGATTTTATACTCTTCAAATATACTTTTTTAAAAATGTTATCCCCAGTGGTTGAACTAATTATGTCATATATCCAGCAATTTAAAAGTGTAGTAGGAACCATATGTCAGTTTTTATTTTCTCCACCACATACATAGCGGTAGGGAAGGTATGGTATTCCACCCAAAAATTCGATAGCGAGCTTTCACCGGAAATGTATGTTTTGAGGCCCTCTGCATACAAATAAAGCATTTTAGGTCAATGGTGCGTGTTTGTCTGTCTGTGAACAGCATATCTCAAAAATGAGAAGTTGGATAAATACTAAACTTGGTATTTAGATTCAGCACCTTTGAAAGATGCGACACGAAGATTATCAAGAATATCCCCCATCCCAAACTATCCTTTACATGGAACATTTTTCGAAATTTTTATTTTCTAAAAAATCCTTTAATCATTTTTATAAAAATACGATATATTAAATATATTTACACGACAAATAAAATGTATATCTTTGATTTTCTGGAAATAGCCTGTGACGTGCCCTTCATTCGAAGTAACTTGTATAATCTTGTATAACATTAAGCGATAGACGAAAACTCACTACACAGAAAATTTATGTTCATTTAAAACACACGGTTTATTTCCAATAACTTTTTGTGTGGCATAAGCCATTTCCGAGATATCCGTCATTAATTTTTCGAACTGTTTAATACTTTGTCATTTCTTTAAAGTCCTGTCGTCATTCAGTTGTTTCTCGGGACTGCATGGAAAGAGTATATAAAGCGAGAGTATAGCGTCGAGTTCTGAAACATTTGGCTGTTGCTATTCCCTTTGCAGGCTATTTCTGCAACGGTTTATTTCTATTAAAATGAAGTAGACAGAAAAAGATAAGCTTTTATACCCATTAATAAATGATATAGAGTACAGATACTCATGTGTATGTAACAAATCAAATTTTTTAAGGTTAATTCTCTCCGAGTTTATTCTGAAAATTTGAACAAGATTGGTTACAAACTAGGTACATCGCATGCAACATTTTTAATGCGCAAAAGTGTAAAAAAACAAAGCCGAATGAAAGCTTTTGGAATTAAATACAGGCCACTAGAACGTGTGCTCATGCGCATTTAAATGGCCACGTGTTGAAGTTTTAAAGCGCTGTGAGAACAAAAACCATAGCATGTAATTGAAGCTAAAGATTCAAAGTATTTTACAGACATAACTAATTTTTAAACATTTTGACGAAATTTCTGTTATGGGTACCCATGCCAGAACCAACAGCATGAATGGAAATGAGCGGCAGGACATTTCGTGGTAGTAAATAATCCCCCCAAGATGATCAGGATGGCCGGATCAACGGGAATCGAACCTAGGACCTCCAGAATGTTGTGAACTATATGCTATTGTGGAATTCTCTGAAGCAACGTAACGCCTTATCTAAGTGAGGCTTGCAAAGTGTTGACCCCAGTGCTCCCTAGAAGCACATCTCTAGATGGACATCCGGGGGACATAACCTTGCTCATTAATCTAGAGATAATGGAGGATTTATATAGGATCTGGTGGCCCTCCTCGCCTATTTGTCAGTCGGGGAGTAAATCCTTCTTCGATCGACCAGTCAGTCATTTGCCCGTCATTCCATTAGTGCTAGGGGAAGAAAACCCATTTCTCTTGACTGGCCTTTAGGGCAAATACAGCTCTTCTGTTTTCGAGGGGCGGAGAAGAAAAAACGGCGATTTCTTTGTGTACTTTATAACTCGAGTAGCAGGGGAAACACAAATCGAGGTAGGTTCGAAGAGACTTGTTAGACACAACGAGTCGCATTTATTTGTTTCTCTTGCTTAACACAACACATGTAACAAATAACACAACGCATTCACAACAGTTTCTCTGCTCAGTCTTACACAAATCATATTGTAGCGGACCAGGTTGCACATATTTCGTATACCAGGAAGTGTGAAGTTCAGGTTAGCAGAATTCGTCCACGCTGCCTACGCCGAGTCAGCGCTTATGTATGTATTTATACTACAGGGCTTTGACTCGGTCGGGAGTTGCTGTGGAAGTTGCTATCAGGAAGTTGCTACGCGAGAGTTGCTACGAGAAAGTAATCAGAGATCAGTTATCACATTCGCCAACAGTTAACCAGGTAAGCATGCGACTCATCTAAGTTCTCTTGACTTGTCGGGGCTTCACCCCTAACTTCTATTGACTTGTCGGGGCTTCACTCCGATCTAATTGTTCGCACATTTAAAGCAACAATATAATTTATTGGGACAATGCATCCCCTGTGCTTTATTTAAATACCCCTATCCTAGAACGCTACCCTGGCCTGCCTTACTTCTTTGACGTTCCTAGGCGTTCTGAGCTGTGTAATAGCTTGGATTTTGTCTTTATCAGGTTCTATGCCTGCTGCCGATACTTCGTATCCTAGGAGTTTTATTTTGTCCATACCGAAAAAACATTTTTGGGGTTTTAGCTTAAACGTATGTTGTTCTAATTTCTTAAATACTGCTTCCAGGTTTGCCAATAAGTCCTGAAATGTATTTGCGAACACTATTATATCGTCTAGATATATGAGTGCTTTTTCGTATCGCAGGTCGCCTAACAGTGTATTTCCGATCTCTGTGAATGCTCTAGGGGCATTCGAGAGCCCGAAGCTCAAGGTCTGGAATTCGTACTCTCCGTCCGACGTACAAAAGGCCGAATATTTCTTACTTTCTTGAGCTAGCGGTACTTGGAAGTATGCACTTAGCAGGTCAAGCGTACAGTAAAATTTTGAACCTCCTAAATAGCTAAGTAGGTCGTCAATCAGTGGTAAGGGATAGGCGGATGCAGCTGTTTGTGCATTGAGTTTTCTGTAATCTACACAAAACCGATATTCTCCTGATTTCTTTTTGACCAAAATTACTGGTGAGCACCAGCTACTCTGCGAGTCTTTTATTATCCCAGCCTCTTTCATTTCTTCCACTTGTTGGTTTATTATTTCCCGCTGTTTATGGGACACCCTGTATGGCTTCTGTCTAATTGGTGTCGTGTTTGTCAACTCTATTTTGAACTCCGCAATGTCTGTTGTCCCTAACTCTTGTAGGCTAGTGGCGAAGGTATGTCTGTACCTGTCGAGTAAATTTCGTAGCTGTTCGTGTTGTCCTGGTTCTAGTCGTGAATTAATATTAAATTTGGCGTCTTTGATGTCTATTTGTTTTGTTGTCTCACGTGTGAAAGTGTCTGCCTGGACTAATGCAACTTCGTGTACGAGTGCTAGTGTTGTCCCTTTAAATATTCTCTGAGGGGCGGCGGTATTATTGTGGACTTGTATCTTTTGATTTTGATTATTATTGCACAGGCCCGGTATAATGTTAACGTGTTTTTTCTGCATAGTGTTAATGCATGGTTCCAGCAATAATGTGTTTGTAGGGAGTGAGGGTATTCTGACGTCTATCTGTGTGGTTGCAAATGGAAGGATTTCTACGTCATGCTGACATGTTGCTTTCATTTTTGTCTCTTCAGCATCTGCTTCAAGTGTAATTTGCATGAGAGGACATTCTTGCTTTCGCTGGCAGCTTACCGTGACCTCCTTCGAATTTTGCAGTGTTAGTGTAATTGTGTTGTTCCCTAGATCTATAACGGCTTGGTGTTTCTGAAGGAAGTCCATGCCCAGCAATAAACTATGCGGGAAGTGTTTTACTACTATAAGTTGTTCTTTGAATTCCACATCACCCATTTGGAAGTTAGTGTTAGTTTGGTATTGTGCAGCAAGTAAATTGTTATTTGCAGTTCGCAAAATCATATTTAGAGGTGCTGGTTGCTTGCTTGTACCTACCAGGTCGTCATTGATTATGCTTACTGAGCTGCCCGTGTCTATGAGAATGTCTATCCTTGTCCCTGCTAATGTTCCTATAGTTTTTAATGTGCTCCCAGGGTTGATGTTTTCTGTTATGCTTGCTACCGCGGCCCTTATGGGGGGTGATTGGCTCGAGGCTGCGCGTGAAAATTTGCATTCCTCCTTCGTGTCTGGCAATTAGCGATTACGTGGCCTACCCGTTTACAGTAGGCGCACACAGGCCTCGCGGACACCGTTCTTCTTTGACTATATGTGGTCCTATAGCCGCTGGGGGCCTGTCCGTAATTCCTAACGGATTGATGCTGAGGATTGTAATTCTGGGGTGGAGGGCGGGGGTTCATTGTCAGGTTTTGCACCTGTTTTGCTAACTCACCCACCATCTTTGACATATCTGATACCTGCTTCTGGAGGGTATCGTCTGGCATACTAGGGGGAATTCCCTGTGCATCGATTAGGTCTACCCTTTTTCCTGCTAGGTAGCGGGCTGATTCTACCCTGCGGACGAACTGTATGAGAGCGTCCACTGTTTGTGGGTTGTAGGGCAGTACCTGTTCTATTAGTGATGGTTTAAGGCCCCTGATGATGTGTTTTACCCGTTCCTTCTCTGTCATTTCGGGGTTGACTAGATCACACAGAGCTATAATGTCATAAGCGTACTGCTCTGTGGGCTCACTAAGGTCCTGCACCCTCTGCCTTAGTCTGACCTCCATCATTTCCTCCTCTGCCGCGTGAATGAAGGCTTTTAATAACCCCTGCTTCAATGTTTCCCATTGGGCGTCCCTATTTCTATGGGCAAAGGTTTTGTACCAGTTTAGTGCGGTACCATTAAGGTAGCATGGTAAATACTGCGCCTTATGCTGGTCGTCCCAATTATTGGCACGCGCTATCAACTCAAACTTATGGAGATAGTCCCTTACACTTTCCCCTGGTTTCCCCGCGAAGCTACCCGGATCCAATGGTGGACGACTAATGTGCATGGGTTGAGGTGCTTCAGTTACCCTTCTACTTAAAACAGGTGAGTCCATTTTACTCATTGTATTTGTGTGTTCGTCTCCCTTATTCATGGCTAACTGTTTTTCTACCCTACTTGTGCTTGGGCTAGAAGTGTTGACGATCTTGCCGGAGCGGAGACGTATTTGATTTGCCGTCTCAGCGTGTGCGGCGATCTCGTTTGAAATTCCTTTCAAATCTGTGACTAGAAATTCTTGGAATTTAAATTGTTCCCCCTGTATAGCTGCTAATTCTGCGCACAGATTTCTAATCTCTTTAGTAGTAGGACTAGTAGAGCTTTGAGCAGGTTCAGCCATGCATAATAACTTAAATGTACTACACTAAAACAATATACATAACTTGAGAAAAGTTAAAAAAATAAGCTATATTCTGTGTAGGTAACTCATGATGCAAAGGGTGGGAGGGTGGGTCTTCACCAGATAACCTCAGGTAAAAGGTTATCCCAAAATGAGGCGTGTTTTACACCTTGCAAAAAGAAAAGAGAGAAGAGAGAAAAAAAATTTGATTACATCCCCTGGCTGGAAGAGGTAAGGATGTTTTCCCCAATTATAACCGGAGACTCCGTCACATTGTAGTCGGTGCCTCCTACATGTGCCCGGCGCTCCACCAAGTTGTAACACCCCACGGGGGTAACCACCCCCGTGGGGTGTTACAATATTCTTCCAAAAGCTTATTCTTCTATCTACTTTTTGATAGTCGAGATAAACTTGTAGATAAAAAAGATTATACATTAGCCTAAGTGATAGTCATATTTTTCAAAAGCAGGTCGCTATGTGACGACTGTAGCGGGAACAATGGCACATCAGTGTAAATACTCATATTAATGTAAAAAATCTGATGTGTTACACTCACATGACTTTCTCTACTCTTGAACAAACTATTTTTACAAACCCTTATTCTCCATATGCTTCATGTTAATGGAGATATCGAGATGTTAATCTTATTGCTAATTTTCTTGTAGATGCAAGGGGAATTGGTAGGCTTTGAGCGATAGTCAAATACTTTAAGAGCTGGTTGCTATGTGGAGTATTCCATTCTCTTTGCACTACCAGGACAAAAAAATTGAATAACGAATTCCCATTTGAGAAAAGTATAAGTATTGTAAAATTATAGGGAATAACAAGTAATATCTCGAAAATGGTTCACTCAACAAAAACAAATGTATATGACATAAGTTGCGTATTTTAACGCGATCTACAGTTTTTGTGTAGTAAAATCTTGTCTATCTCTTATGGTTTACCAGTTATGCAAAAGTCGTTCACAATGAAGAATACTTTTGGAGACATTCCCAGAAAATTCAAGATATACATTTCATTTGTCATAAAAATGTCTTACATTTATGGTATTTTATTCAAAATCGTTAGAGGAATTTTTGAGAAAATTAAAATTTTCGAATAATGTTCCATGTAAAGGGTAATCTGGGGTGGGGGATTTTCTTGAAAACCTTCGTGTCGCATTTCTGGAAGATACTGAACCTATATACCAAGTTTGGTGTTTATCCGACTGTTCACAGTTATGCTGTTCACAGACAGACACACTTACTATACGTAGTAGAGAAAGTAAAAATGTATATTGTATCTGTTACGTTTGGCACCCCGTTTTTATATTCGCATATGTTCAAACTTAGCACGCCGACCATTTAGTCACCAACTGATGTACAGATTATAATATTAATTTTATTAAATATTAGGTTAGGTTATTATTAATTAATAGGTCTTATCTTTGCAGTTAACTGTAAGTTTGAATTGTGTTTGTAACTTTTGTGCATGCGTTGTCTGTGTGTGTGTGGGGGGGGGGTTTATTTTTAAAGGAAGAAGATCTGCGTAGAAGAAAACCAACAAGGTAATTGTTTAGTTTAGGTAGCTACGCCGAAACCATATTTAAACGTAGCCATAGGCTGTTTTTCAATCTATTACAGTACAGTAATTTGCAGCGTTTAATAACATCCATAGCACGGTTCAGTACGTAATTTAACACTTAAGGTGCACCTGGTTATAGCTAATCTGTGTTTATGACGGAGAAGGAGGGTGATGACCAGACCTTTGCACCGAAGAGAAGAACATTACAGAGCTCAATCAGTTCTCTAAAATATTTCTGCCAGTCATTTGGTGTGATATCATTTTTTGCCTCCTCCTCCTTGTTTAACCTTTTTAGTACTTCCCATAATTTTTTACTGTCTTTTCCTTCTAGAGTTTCTTTTATCTTTTTTCCTTGTATTTTCCTGCCATTCTTTCTCTTCGTCTCTATTAGACATTTATATCTCCCATTTCCTAGCCATATATGACAATGACTCACAATACTAGCAGAAGATCGAAATAGTGCGTGTTTTGTAAATATGTTGTCTGGTGATTCCTCTGGCTATATACACTACGTGATCAAAGGTATCCGGACACCTGGCTGAAAATTCCGTACAAGTTCGTGGCGCCCTGTTGGAAGTCAATATGGTGTTGGCCCACCCTTAGCCTTGATGACAGCGTTCACTCTCGCAGGTCTACTTTCAATCAGGTGCTGGAAGGTTTCTTGGGGAATGGCAGCCCATTCTTCACCGAGTGCGGAACTGAGGAGAGGTATCGATGTAGGTCGGTGAGGCCTGGCACGAAGTCGGCGTTCCAAAACATCCCAAAGGTGTTCTATAGGATTCAAGTCAGGACTTTGTGTAGGCCAGTCCATTACAGGGATGTTATTGTCGTGTAACCACTCCGCCACAGTCCGTGCAGTATAAACAGGTGCTCGATCGTCTTGAAAGATGCAATCGCCATCCCCGAATTGCTCTTCAACAGTGGGAAGCAAGAAGGTGCTTAAAATATCAATGTAGGTCTGCGCTGTGATCGTGCCACGCAAAACAACAAGGGGTGCAAGCCCCCTCCAGGAAAAGCACGACCACAGCATAACACCACCACCTCCGAATTTCACTGTTGGCACTACACACGCTGGCAGATGACGTTCACCGGGCATTCGCCATACCCAAACCCTGCCATCGGATCGCCACATTGTGTACCGTGATTCGTCACTCCACACGTTTTGCCACTGACGCTCCTTACACCAAGCGAGGCGTCGATTGGCATTTTCCTGCGTGATGTGTGGCTTATGAGCAGCCGCTCGACCATGGAATCCAAGGTTTCTCACCTCACGTCTAACTGCCATAGTACTTGGAGTGGATCTTGATGCAGTTTGGAATTCCTGTGTGATGGTCTGGATAGATGTCTGCTTATTACTCTTTACGACCCTCTTCAAATGTCGGCGGTCTCTGTCAGTCAACAGACGAGGTCGGCCTGTACGCTTTTGTACTGCACATGTCCCTTCACGTTTCCACTTCACTATCACATCAGAAACAGTGAACCTAGGGATGTTTAGGAAATCTCGCGTACAGACTTCTGACAAGTGACCCCAATCACCTGACCACGTTCGAAGTCTGGAGTTCCATGGAGCATCCCATTCTGCTGTTTCACGATGTCTAATGAATACTAAGGTCGCGGATAATTAGTACCAGGCAGTAGGTGGCAGCACAATGCACATAAGATGTAAAACGTATGTTTGTGGGGGTGTGCGGATACTTTTGATCACATAGTGTAATCTAGTGACTCAAGTTAGAATGTTGACCGCCCTGTCATTTTTCTATCTACTACATTTTATTCTAAATAAATCTTTACAGAAATAGCTACATTACACATTTCGTTATAGATACACAGAACAGCGATAGTCAAATGTTTAACAGCTGGACGCTATATGCTGGCCTTAAAATTCCATACTGTTTCCATGACATCGCGAGAAACAACTGAATGTTAAAAGATGTTCAACAGAATTACCAAGAAACGAACAATTCGAACCTTTAATAACGATATCCGAAACACGGCTTATACCACAAAAAACGTATTTAAAATAAATTATGTGCTTTAAACAGATCTACATATTTGTGCAGTGTGTTTTCGTTTGCAGCTCAACATTTACCAGATATACAAGATTCTATAAAATGTCTTCCAAATGAAGCGGACTTCAAAGGCTACTTCCAGAGAATTCAAGATATAGTCTTATTTGTCATGTAAATATGGTTCAACCGAGAGGGATGGCTCAGGCGGTAAAGTCCGTGGCCCGCATTCGGGAGGTCCCGGGTTCAAATCCCGTGGGCTGACCAATTTGTCTAAGGTTTTTTTTCGTGGTTTTCCTCAGTCGCCAAGGTGAATACCGGATTGGATATTTAATACCACGACCCAAAGTTCCATCTTAAGTCTAAAACAACAGTAAACTGAAAAATAAGTGGTAATAGCGAATGCTATGCCATCTATCTACAGACAATGTAAGCAGTTAGACTGGACGGCACCCTAACGCCATCTGCACGGCATGAAGTGTGTGGTTACAGGGATGAGACCTAAAAGGCTAATTGTCCGCCTTTCTGTGTGAGGGCGGAGGTTAGACTGGGCTGCACCCTTATGCCATCTGCACGGCATGAAGCAGAAGATCCGGCTGCCATGCGCTGGGGGTCTCTGTGGGCACGTGACGAAGCAAGATGGTATTTCCAGGGATGAGATCTAGAAGGCTAGCCGCCTTTCTGTGTGAGGGCGGCGGTTAGACTGGACGGTACCCTAATGCCATCTGCACGGCATGAAGCAGGTGGTTACAGGGATGAGCCCTAGAAGGCTAACTGTCCGCCTTTATATGGGTGCGGCGGTTGGAATGGACGGCACCCTAATGCCGTCTGCACGGCACGGGGCAGGGGATTCTGTGTGACACGTGATGGAACGGGTGGTTACAGGGATGACTGTCCATCACATATCGTTCTAAGGGTTATCCACCAACAGATCCGTTGCGATATGACCAGGGAGTTAAAGCGACGCAAAATAAAATAGAATAAAAAATATCGTCCATATATGGTGTTTTTATAAAAATTGTTACAGCCATTTATTAGAAAATAAAAAATTACGAAAAATGTTCCATGTAAAGGGTAGTTTGGGGTGGGAAGGTTTTGTTGAAAATGTTCGTGTCGAGTCTTTGGAAGATATTGAACCTAAATACCAACTTTGGTATTTACCTGACTATTCTTTTTTGAGTTATCGTGTTCACAGACACATATACGGACGTGTTTCCAAAATGCTTTACTTGGATTCATTTGTTGGAATGCAATACTTCCCTATTTACTATACATAGTAGGGGAAGAAGGAGGTAACAGAAAAGGGTTTGAAGAAGGGGTTAGAAGACTGTTGAATCTCCCTCCTGCGAGTCATAAAATTTGTAGTGTAACCTAACTATAAGAATAATTTGTAGAATAGTTATGCCGAACTGAAGAAAAGAAAAGCTGGTGTGACTGATCACACAAACTGCCTTCTATAAGACTCGCAGCAGCCAGACACCTCCTTGAATATGAAAAAAGCCAGCCGACTGAATCCAGCAGTATATTAAAAAGGCAGGCAATATTCTGGGAGGCCTGGTCACCCTCCTCCCAAACAAACAATCGAAGACAGTGTTTACGCCAGCGGGAAACCGTAACGCCGGCAGAGAAGCGAAGAGAGAATTTGCCCTCGAGATATTGATCAAGACAAGAGAGCTACTTACAGTGGTCATATCTCCACAGTTTAGTGTCACGAGAAGCTAACTTCTCAGAAACACTAATTTATACAGTGGAATGTTTCTCTGCCGTGCTCCTTGACTTTCTGTATACCCTTCATGGCTTCCTTACAGAAATAACACGCTGAAATGGATGTCCAGTACAAGAGGGTTACACGAGAGTGATGTAACTAGTTAAATATTCAAATCGCGGGTCGCTATATACTAGCTACCACATTTTACTCTTTGCTTATCATGAAAACACTTTTGATGTGATACATTCACACGACTTTCTCTACCCTCTATCGTTTCTTAGTGTGTATACAAACTATTCTAAAAAGCTTATTTTTCTATCTACTTCATTTTAATCGAAATAAACCTTTACAGAAATAGCTACATTACACACTTAGTTATAGATACAAAGGGAAAAGCGATAGTCAAATGTTTAAGAACTGGACACTATATACTGGCCTTAAAATTCCTTACTCGCAATCGCGAGAAACAACTGAATGTTGACAGGACTTAAAAGAATGACCAAGTAAAGAACAATTCGAACCATTAATACCGGCTATCTCAGAAACGGCCTATGCCACCAAAAGATTATTTGAAATAAATTGTGTTTTAAAGAGATCTACATTTTTGTGTAGTACGTTTTCGTCTATCGCTTAAAGTTTACTAGTTATACAAGACTATACAAAATTCCTTTCCGAATGAAGAGGGTTTCATAGGATATTCCCAGAAATTTAAGATGTATATATTATTTTTCATACAAACATCTTTAATAAATGATAGTTTAATGAAAATCTTAGAGCCATTTTTTAGAAAATAAAAGAATTCGAATAATGTTTCATGTAAAGGGTAATAATGTTGCAGGGGTTTTCTTGAAAATTTTCGTGTCGCATGTTTGGAAGATACTGAACTTAAATGGCAAGGTTGGTATTTGTTCGACTTTTCGTTTTTGAGTTATGTGGAATGCAATACATTCTCTACCTATAGGTGCATAGTAAAATAATTAGAAAAAGTTCCGCGTGCCTATGTGCGTGTCTATGAACAGCATAACTCAAAAAGAAAGTGTTAAACAAATACAACTCTTAGTGTTTAGATTCAGCATCGTTCCCCATCACAAACTACCCTTTATATGGAACATTCCTCATTGGTTTTTTTCTAAACAAAGATACCATATATTTACGACATTCGTCTGATAGAAGTATGTATTTAATTGTTTTGCGAACGTCTGTGAAGTTCTCTCCATTCTGAATGAATTTGTATAACTGGTAAAAGATTAAGATATAAACGAAAACTTAAAAACACAAAAGGTATTAATCTCGCTAAAATACACAATATAGGCATAATTATTATATACACGGACCTTTTCCTAAGAATACTTTTTTGTGCTCAGGGGCATCAAAACATATAATTCCAGTGAAATTTCGACATGGGATGTTTGGATGGAATACAACACTTTCCCTAGTTACTATGATTAGTTGAGAAAGTAAATAATTGTGACTTAGCCCTTCAAAAACATGAAGCACTGCAAAATTCAAAGCACGAGCAACAATATCTCGGAAACGGTTAATGCCACGAAAATTTGACCTATATTGTGTATTTTATATTTATATTTGCACATATAATAATAGATAATTCCAAAAGAAATGCGCGAAAAATAAAGTAACAGTTATGGAATAACTTAATTTATTCGCTCTCTGGAAGCAGCACTTTATTAACCGTGGCGGCTCATTTTAAAAAGGAAATTGTGCACTGCTGCGCGAATTGCATTCTTCTCAAAATCGCTACATTCTTGCATCGCGTATTTCATACTATTTTTCACTTTCTCTACTACGTATAGTAAACAGGGGAAGTATTGCATTCCGCCCAAAAATTCGATACCGAGATTTCACAGGAAATACATGTTTTGAGGTGCACTGAATGCATATAAAGCATTTTTGTAAACATGTCCGTGTGTGTGTCTGTGTGTGTGTGCGTCTGTGAACAGCATAACTCAGAAACGAACAGTCGGATAAACACCAAACTTGGTATTTAGGTTCAGTATCTTCCAGAGATGCGACACGAAGGTTTTCAAGAAAATCCCCCCACCCCAGACTACCCTTTACATGGAAAATGTTTGGAAAATTTTAATTTTCTCAAAAATGGCTCTAACGATTTTGAATAAAATACTATAAGTTTAAGATAAACATTTCTATGGCAAATGAATTGTATATCTCGAATATTCTGGGAATGTCTCCAAAAGTATCTTCATTGTGAACGACTTTTGCATAACTGGTAAACCATAAGAGATAGACAAAATTTTACTACACAAAAAATGTAGATCGCGTTAAAATACACAATTTATGTCATATACATTTTATTGCTTGTTATTCCCTTAAATTTTTCAATACTTATTTTCTCAAATGGGAATTCCTTATTCATTTTTTTTTGTCTTGGATATGCAAAGAGTATTAATTTGTGGCAAAGAGAACGGTGCTGCACCTAGTAAGCAGCTATTAAGAGATATGTATATGCTTAAAGGATACTGTATTTCTATATTGCCCTTGCAATTACAAAACAAGGGGAGCATAGTACACCTTAAGCGATAGTCAAATATTTTTAGAACAGGTCGCTATGTGTAAAATGTAATTCTCTTTGCATGTCAAAAGATCGTTTCTGCAAATCTTTATATCGTTTAATATGAAAAAGATGGAGAATAAGAGTTTGTAAAAATAGTTTGTACAAGAGCAGAGAAAGTCATGTGAGTGTAACACGTCATAATTTTTTGTCCTAGACATCCAAAGAGAATGGAATACTCCACATAGCAACCAGCTCTTAAAACATTTGACTATCGCTTAAATACTACCAATTCCCCATGCATCTACAAGAAAATTAGCAATAAGATTGACATCTCGATATCTCGATTAACATGAAGCATATGGAGAATAAGCGTTTGTAAAATAGTTTGCACAAGAGTAGAGAAAGTCATGTGAGTGTAACACATCAGATTTTTCTTCACAAGCACTGTTTATACTTGTACTCGAAACACCGGTGAACTCAGAAGTTAATTTCAGAATTTCTTTCGCGGAAAGTGCTGGATATTTCTCACATAACTTATAATAAAGATTCAACACCATTGTTTTTTCAGCTGCGCCTACCCGGATGTCAGGTGACTCATATGAACTGCATGATGGGACTTGTAGCTCAGTTTTACGGTATAAACCAGCGTTAAATTAAACCTTAGGTATTTGTATAGAATATTACACTATTTAAGGATAAATTCATTCTAAAATTCAGATTGTTAGCATGGGACTACTTTCCTGAGCGCATTGCTACCGTGCTGTACCACGGTACACTGACCATGTGGGTTTATTTTGCCGCGGATCAACCTAAGAGTGAATACAGTACAGAACCCCTTTGTCTGTGTTTTCCATTGATTCATATTTGTGGATGTTGTTTCCAGGAGAGATTGCAAGAGGATGTCCAGTATAGGAATGTTGCCAGAGGGTTTGTTTCTTGGAAACACAAAAGAGACGAAGGGTTGTAATGGGATAGGACGAGCTACTTAGAGATTCCCTCTGAGTTTGCAATTAACTGTATGCAGGAGCACATGGCTTCTTGCTCTCGTGGTTTATTCACTCACTATACTCGCACACATCTTTTTTTGGTTAAACCGGCTCGTTTTTAATAAGAGACAGCATTAATAATTCATGAACACAGCGGCGGTGTGCTGGATATACAAGCAGAAAACATTACATTACCTTATGATGACACACAACAGCTCATATAACTTTTTATCTTTTCTCACTCTTAAATAGACAAGCTTTCCATTCCTCGAAAATAAATACATTTGTCACTCTATTCTTTGTTTTAAAATGGAAACGAGAAGTAAATATTGGTAATTAATTGTTCTACACAAGCCTCGTGAAGGATAAAGTTGTAAATGTAGAAACAGACTGAAAAATTCAATGTCATATCCGGCATTTGAACTGAGGCAGTATTTTTATACCTTAAATGATATCAGTCTAATTATATAATTATAAAATTTAATAACAGCCCGCCTTAAAAGAAATATGCGTATGTTATAATATATAAAATGTATATTACAGTCATTTTATTATCTTTATTTTATTACGTATATGTATAAAATGCTCTGTGAATGTATTACGTAGTTTAACAATGTAGGAGCTGTGAGAATAGAAGCAAGCTGCCTTACGTAGCAAACAGAATTACAAAGTGAAAGCCGAAAGTTGCTAACAATGAGGTAACCTTGAGACAACAATAAATTAGAAAGTTAAAAAAGGCTACTAATAGTTCTTGTAACAATACTAATTTAATATTTAAAACAGTTTATAAATAGTCACGTGGATGTGGAAAGAAAAGCCAAGGTAAAAATAAAGTATTCTATTGGAGTAGGCTTAGCCAATCAGAAACTAAAAATAGAGAAATGTACAAATACAAACGGTCGATGCTAGTAGATATCGTACCCAGGCAGTTCGGTTTGATACGGGTTCAGTGATTGTATGTGAGACATGATAATTCATTGCGGTGAGGATAATATATCAATGTTTACCTGTTAAAAGTGTAATTAACAATAATCTCAGATCTCTATGGTAGGATACATCAGTGAAGTGTTATTTAACCGTGTGAAGGATTAATAAAAAAGTGAAATACAATTATAATTTGTGTAAACTTTATTCTTCAGCCGTACCAGCCCTAGTTAGAGATACTTGCTCTACAAAATACTACTGACGCAGCTGAGGCATAAACAATAAATAAATAAACATTAAAGTATTTATTACACACAAAATAAACACACCACACTGCCGCAAAAAGTTGGTTTTTAAATGTAGGGCGAAGGCCACCGGAAAGTTTGTACCGTACGTGGGGCCACACATCAGCTCTAAGATTAGTTCCCAAGCGTGAGGCGAACACTCCTAGAAACATAACTCCCGCAAATTGGCATCCATCCCTGCGTGGTTCAAATCTCCTTCAAGTTAGGCTCATTAACGTGGGGGCTACAACTCCCGTAGAACCAAGGATCTTCAGTCCGATTCTACCTTTCCAACCTCACCCTACACACGGCTTGTGTGGAAGAACAATTTATTACCATTGAATTACCTAATAGTTGGTTAAACTGTGAAACCCGGGACTTAAGGTACTTGCAACATTGTAAGTCGCCATTTGGGTTATGTCATCTCAAAACATCTCCTTGTGGTTTAACGGGAAGGAATTGAATGTCATGCCATGGTAGCTCAGTTGTGAAGATGATTTTGTAGTGCAAATAAAATATTATTTATTAGACGATGATGCAGATATTTTTAAATGAAATGAGAGTAAGGGATGTGTTTAATAAATTACTAAGCCATACTAGAATTGCAAATCCGGGATGTACAATGATTCACACATTTATCATTATTATGAACACATCGTGTACTAATTATCAATTAACATTGTTAGAAAACACCATATGTAAAATACTATTTTCTAGAAGTACTTATATATTGTGAAAAATCAATTATAATTTATTAAAGGAGAAAGAAAAAGAAAAATGAATAACGTAAAAAAGGAAATATGTTATAAAGAAATGACGAAAAGCATTGCATTCGTAATATTTTAAACAATATATGACATACAAAGGGCAACAAAAGAAAAAATCATAATTGAAATACATTAAAATGAATTTGAATTGTTAACATGTTATTTATATTCATATGTGCTTTATTTAACTTCTAGAATTTCTAGATAAATTGTAATTTATTTCGTTATGCTTAGTAACAAGCTAGGGTAAGTAAACAACATTCAACTTTTTTTGTTACTTAAAGAAAATTTTTCACAAAGAAGAAGACGCCTTGAGCAACGCTCAATTTAAATATTTACTTGCAAGGCAAATTATGTTACACTGTATGCAAGAGATGATCAATAATTAATTGTTGAATAAGATAAGGAATCAAAAAAGAGAATTATAAAATTGTAAGCAAGTAAAACTGAATTAAAAAGTAACTGTTGTTCTACGTTTTATCATTCTCATTTCCCGTGAGAAAACAGATCACTTGCAGTGAAAGCTATTATTGCTATTCTAATTTAAATATCTTACCTTAAAAACACATAAAGAAATCCTGGATAAGCGTAGATTGCTATTAACTGAGCTCATATTTTAAATCACTTAAAATACATCCGACAAAACAAATAAATTAAAATGAAGTTTTAAGAAGATTCTAAAGTGCAACACACGCTGTATGTTTTTATTCTATGTTATGACCTGCAGGACCATCCATGAAAGCTGACAAGATTTTCCTGAGCTTTTGGAACATTCTGTAGAAATATTTTCGTTCTTGAAGTAATTTCTGTAGCGAAAAAATAATTTACCGCATGGAAACTGACAGAAATGCAAGGAATTCCAACAGTAAGTAAGTGGAGTAAGTTTTCCGCCGAGAATTACTTCTGCGAAACTAGGCAGACACGATACTACCAACTGATTTTATCAGCGCGGGCAACTGCAAGTTACAGTATCCGGGAATACCAGATCATCAGAGAACTACAAGATAAACCCACTTACGAAGCGGTAATCCCGTTTCAATGCCTTTCAATTGTAAACGATTTTTACAAATGGTATTTATTTAATTAATTCGTCGGCTAGCTGTTTAGAATAGGAGACTCGTAGCTCCAAATTGGGTATCAGGGATGTTTGGGTTTTGAATTACGAATAAGAACTCAAATAATGTAATATTTATATTATCGTTTATTTAAAACGATTATTGAAAACTGTCAAATAAGTTCTTACGTATTTCTTGATCTTTTAAAACATAAGTTTTGACAACCATAAAGTAATCTTTTCCTTTAATTCACCAAAATTAGTATCGCAATATAATTACAATTCTTAACTTTTCACAATAATTGGTTAATTAGTTTTACTTTCTCTACTACGTATAGTCAGTAGGGGAAGTATTGTATTCCACCCAAAAATTCGATACCGAGATTTCACCGGAAATATATGTTTTGAGACCCTCTGAATCCAAAAAAAGCATTTTTGTAAACATGTTCGTGTGTGTGTTGGTATTTAAGTTCAGTATCTTCCAGAGATTCGACACGAAGGTTTTCAAGAGAATACCCCATCCCAGATTACCCTTTACATGGAACATTTTTCGAAAATTTTAATTTTCTCAAAAATTGCTCTAACGATGTTGATTAAAATATCAAATGTTAAGACATTTTTATGACAAATGAAATCTATATCTCGAATTTTCTGGGAATGTCTCCAAAAGTATTCTTCATTGTGAACCACTTTTGCATAACTGGCAAACCATAAGAGATAGACAAAATTTTACGACACAAAAAATGTAGATCGCGTTAAAATACACAATTTATGTCATATACATTTTTTTGTTGAGTGAACCATTTTCGAGATATTGGTTGTCATTCCCTTAAATTTTTCAATACTTATACTTTTTCTCAAATGGGAATTCGTTATTAATTTTTTTATGTCCTGGACATGCAAAGAGAGTGGAATGCGCCACATAGCAACCAGTTCTTAAAACATTTGACTGTCGCTTAAAGCCTACCATATTCCCCTTGCATCTACAAGAAAATTTGCAATAAGATTAACATCTCGATTAACATGAAGCATATGGAGAATAAGCGGTTGTAAAAATAGTTAGTACAAGAGTAGAGAAGGTCATGTGAGTGTAACACATCAGATGTTTTACTTATTTCTTCCTAGGAATAAAATCTCAAGAAACATCAAAATTCTATACTGGCGTTCCTTGTTTGTAATAGTATGTGGTGCTACATTTTGGATACAACAAACTTACTTAATCATTTTATACTATTATTATTATTATTACCACATTTATCTTTCAAGGCTTGTTTCCAATAATGCATGGGAGTAATTTTTTATATACTTTGTGATTAGATAAACCCAGATACTTCTCAACGTAATTCTTACACTTTGCGCGACTTATTTTGGCGGAGGATATATTATTTACTTACGGACCTTTTACCGCATAAGTTTAAATCTCACTGAGGGTAGTTCTTCGTCTCTCCATCCACTCGCAAAATTAAATAATTAAACACTACACCTCCCATATGTCTTGAGATTATTCTACGTCTTGCATCTTCTGCGTTGATCTAACACATCTGCTGCGTGTAAGTTCACTTTCGCGCCTCCTAAAACTTGTTGCTTTTCCCCCACGTTCTACAATGCGAACACATTGTTGGTTTCCCTCCGTTTCTCTACACTTTCAGCTGTTTATGATTTTTACACATTAGTATCATGTTTATTTACATTACGCGTTGTTTGTTAATACTTTCTTCTTTAAAACCGTTTTTTTCCTTGAGATTTTATTTCCTAACGTTACTTTGGCAAATATTTCTTTCTTTAACGAATAGATTACATTTATTACGTAACTTTCACGTTACTTCTTCTTCTTCTTCCCTGTTTGTCTTTCATATCTGTACAGTTTTAAACAATTATTCTGGCAATTAATTAATGACAAGTTAAACACAATTTCAGTTGGTTAGAGCAACCGGACGGAAACCGGAAGATTAATGGTTCAAATCCCGACTATGGCATTGAATTTTTCAGTCTTATTCTAGCTTTACGATAAATAAATATTGTAACTAATTGCCGCAACTTTCAAAGTATTTCCTTTCACTTAAATCTATCAAAGGATCTATTTACGAAGATAATCCCGTACAAAAAATACGGTGTCATGCAAACTTCTGAAATGCTTTACAGGTGTTTTTAAATACAAAGATTAGGTTTCGCTTTCTTTTATTTTAAATTGTTTCCCAACCTCCAGCAGTTTCTTGCACAACGTTTTAATGAGTGTCACATTGAGATTATCCACTAGTTGGATACGTTTTGTGCAGCATTTTATATTGTACGAAATAAATCATGAAATAATTTGGCAACCATACTTGACATGAAGGGGGGTGTCTACATATATTATGAAATGTTAGCTGCCCTCTCTCCATGTGTTGAACCCATAAGAAGGCATTTGCATGCATTTTCTTCCTAGGAGAGAAATGAGAAGGTGTTACGGACTGTGAAGTAGCCTATTGTCAGCACAGCGTAGTTATCAGATAAATTTATTTTATATTTAATAATGTACAGAGGTTTTTGCATCTTTGTTGTTCAGAGAAATCAGTATCACAGAATGGTTTCAAAATCTCTCTATAAGCCACGACAACTTGGAATATTGATATTATGTCGTTGCTAGAGCTAGGTGCAATAGACGCTAAAAGCTTAAAATAGGCAGGCAAATGAACACTATAAACAGTGAATTAGGTGCAATCATTTATTTATTTACCACTTCAAAACAGTTTTGAAACTCCCAGGCTGATTTCTAATCATGATGAATCTGCTATATATTAACGTTAACAGGTTACTGATGCGTTTACGTTGAAATAGGTCTGGTGTTTTTAGGTGAGCAGGTACTGTGTAGAATGTAGGATGTGTTTATCGGAGGGGGAATCTCGCGCACTGTACCGCTCGGTTAGTTGCTGTTTTTACGGTGTTTTCGCCCGCGTGGGAAATAGAAAACAATGAAACCATCATATTAATGAACAAAGCGATGAGGTAATACTAAATTGATCGATTTCCCAGCCGTAAACCTATAGTTTTTAGTAGTTGATCATTTACCGTCCGCTTTATTGTACTAAGTAGCCAGTATTTTTACTTTCTCTACTACGTATAGTAAGTAGGGGAAGTATTGTATTCCACCCAAAATTTCGATACCGAGATTTCACCGGAAATACATGTTTTGAGACTCACTGAATCCAAAAAAAGCATTTTTGGAAACATGTCCGTGTGTGTGTCTGTCTGTGTGTCTGTCTGTGTGTCTGTGTGTCTGTGAACAGCATAACTCAAAAACGAAGAGTCGGATAAACACCAAACCTGGTATTTAGGTTCAGTATCTTTCAGAGATGCGACACGAAGGTTTTCAAGAAAATCCTCCCACCCCAGACTACCCTTTACATGGAACATTTTTCGAAAATTTTAATTTTCTCAAAAATGGCTCTAACGATTTTGATGAAAATATCATATGTTTAAGATAATGTCATGAGAAATGAAATGTATACCTCGAAATTTCTGGGAATGTCTCCAAAAGTATTCTTCATTGTGAACGACTTTTGCATAACTGGTAAACCATAAGAGATAGACAAAATTTTACTACACAAAAAATGTAGATCGCGTTAAAATACACAACTTATATCATATACATTTCTTTTGTTGAGTGAACCATTTTCGAGATATTGCTTGTTATTTCCTTAAATTTTCCAATACTTATACTTTTTCTCAAATTCGTTATTCATTTGTTTATGTCCTGGACATGCAAAGAGAATGGAATGCGCCACATAGCAACCAGCGATAAAATATTTGACTATAGCTTAAAAGCTACCATATTCCCCTTGCATCTACAAGAAAATTACCAATAAGATTGACATCTCGATATCTCGATTAACATGAAGCATATGGAGAATAAGCGTTTATAAAAATAGATTTACAAGAGTAGAGAAAGTCATGTGAGTGTAACACATCAGATTTTTTTTTTATGTCCTGGACATGCAAAGAAAATGGAATGCGCCACATAGCAACCAGCGTTAAAATATTTGACTATCGCTTAAAAGCTACCATATTCCCCTTGCATCTACAAGAAAATTATCAATAAGATTGACATCTCGATATCTCGATTAACATGAAGCATATGGAGAATAAGCGTTTGTAAAAATAGTTTGTACAAGAGTAGAGAAAGTCATGTGAGTGTAACACATCAGATTTGTTTTATTATTATACGAAACAGTGCAACTGCTGAAATTCTGGTATCACAAACTTTCTCTGGGATGCTGTCAACAATGATTCTTTGGCTCACAGCGCGATATATTAATTGAAATACTAAGGTTATACACCATATGAATAAATAATTAATAAATATATTACAAAAAAGCCATGATAGGTGCTTCAGCTATAAAAAAGCCACATATGAAAATAGACAATTATAGATACTGTAAAAACTAGTATATTGTACTCAGTAAGCATGAAACATTATATATGTATATATACAGGATGGATGGAAAATTATTACATTCCTTCTAATATGTTTTTATTTCATAGAGGTAACACAAAAAAGTATAATAGCATTTTGTTCTGTGATCAGCCGTTTTCGAAATAAAACAGTCTTTTTCCAAATTAGATGGTCCATTCCGCGAGAGTGATGAAAATAGTTGTTTGTTACTTGTAAGATGGGTAGAGAAACCTATTCCTGACCTAGCTGCGGTAGCAAATGTGTGACATCATCGATGGTTTTGAAATAATTAATCATTTTCCGAACATTGTTTTTCAGACGTAATGTGGTCGGAGACATAGGCAATGTTGCTAGGTCAAGGTTAGTCAGTGTGAGAACCGGCTCCCGGACGTAACCAAAACAGCATACCTGAACTGGGAGGTGGGGGCACTAGTGATTTTGTTTTCCACACGACACTGAATCCAAAAAAATACGACGAAAGGGTGGTGTAATGTTTTGGCGAAATAAGCGTTTTGCGGTCGCTTATTGAAAAGCACACCATGTTTATTGCAGCTCCACTAGAAGTTGAGTAATTATTAGAGTAACATCATACTACGCATTGAAACTCAGATGTTTAGTGATAAAAGAACCTGAGGTGTGTTTAGTGGGTAATCATACGTAAACCTCAAGGACCGTGCAGCGAGCACGCGAAAGAGGGCGAGCATGAAATTCGGTCGCCGCAGGGGAAGCAATTTTAAATCTTGTAGATGAACAACCCAGCAGCAGTAGTTGGGGAATAGCTCGCATAGTTGGCATGTCCCATTGGTTTGTTCTCAGGACGCTGAAAGAACAGTTATTGCGACCCTATCATTCCAAGGGGTCTAAAGCAGCGGATTACTCTCCTAGGCCTTTTCGTTAATTGGTCTCTAGAACAAGGTGCAGATTTGCCGCAATTAAGTAACAGAACTAACGAAAATATTTTTTATAAAAAATAGCATTTTCAATTTTCATAACACCATACATAGGCGAAAGAAAACCCTCACAGCACCAGGGAGCATCATTTTCAGTAGCGATTTGCTGTGAACTATGGGCAGGAATACACGAAACGTTTAGCTACACTCATGAACAGTGAAGCCCAACCTGTTCTCTTAAGAGCTAAGGTACAAGGTCCATATTTCACCCTACCTACTATATTTGAAGAGACTGAGAAGCTTAACCAATAAAGTTTCAGTCCTTGGCAGCAGGAGTGGAAATGAGTGGGAGGGGAAACACTTCATCCCCTCTCTCTGTAAGGTTGAGCATCCCTGCTCATGGACCACACAAGAGCGAAAGTGAAACTTGTTTACGCGCTGACCTACTTCTGGTTCTGAAAGGGAGACTGCCACCGCCGCTCGCTCCTAGCTATTGTTTGGCTACCGCACTCTGTAGTGACTTACCTTCCACCCGGTAGGTATATATATATATATATATATGTATCTTACGATTCTAAACAGAGGAACAACATAGGCCAATGCTGAGCTCTAGCTATTTCTATTATTGGCACGCGTGAGTCAATTGAATGCAGTAAGAACCTGTTCATAATGCAAGATTGGATAATTAATAAAACGCCCGTCATTTTCGAATGACTCATATACGACGCTTTGATGCGCGTATAATATATATTTATAGGTTGCATTGCACAACTATAAACATTTTTATAACTACCCTGGCGTGTTGGAGTGCTCATCCCTTTGCAGGGGAGCGGCTGTTATAGCTGCACCACGATCCCTGTACAACCCCTCAAGAAATAGGGGTAACTATAAATTGAATTACAGGCTCTAATACACACTGCGGATGGACATGAAAGGCAATCTAATTCCAAGTTTGGTTAATTTTCACGGCATCATCATCATCACCACTTGTGCAAAATAAAGTTGAATAGAGAGAGTGCCTCGCCCTTAAACCAATTAGTCAATTTACATTTAAAATACGAAGGGTGAGAGAAGGGTTTTCCGCAAAAACACGCAACATGCATTTTTGAAGCGTTCGGAACTGCGAAAAGCTTTCTGTTAGCATGCAGGGCTTAAATAACAATTTGTCGACCATTAAAACCTGCTGAGTAAAGTTAATAACGGAGCAAGGTGTGCAAAATTTCAACCACAAAACAGTAAAGCTTATTTCAAATAAGAACGTACCAGCAAAAATCTGATGTAAACTCCCATACGACTTGCTTCAGTAATGAAAAATCCATATAGGTACAGCCACTTTGTTACACTATTCATATAAAATGTGATTCTTCTATTTACGATATTTTACTTTCTCTCACACGTACAGAAGGTAGACAGGGTATTGGATTCTATCCAAAAAATCTGATGTGTTACACTCACATAACTTTCTCTACTCTTGTACAAACTATTTTTACAAACACTTATTCTCCATATGCTTCATGTTAATCGAGATATCGAAATGTTAAATCTTATTGCTAATTTTCTTGTATGTGCAAGGGGAATATGGTAGGCTTTAAGCGATAGTCAAATATTTTAAGAGCTGGTTGGTATGTGGCGCATTCCATTCTCTTTGTATGTCCAGGACATAAAAAATGAATAACGAATTCCCATTTAAGATAAAGTATTGGAAAATTTAAGGGAATAACAAGCAATATCTCGAAAATGGTTCACTCAAAAAAAATGTATATGACATAAATTGTGTATTTTAACACGATCTACTTTTTTTGTGTAGTAAAATTTTGTCTATCTCTTATGGTTTACCAGTTATGCAAAAGTCGTTCACAATGAAGAATAATTTTGGAGACATTCCCAGAAATTTCGAGATATACATTTCATTTGTCATGAAAATATCGTAAACATATGATATTTTATCAAAATCGTTAGAACCATCTGGGGTGGGGGAATTTTCTTGAAAACCTTCGTGTCGCATCTCTGGAAGTTACTGAACCTAAATACCAAGTTTGGTGTTTATCCGACTGTTCGTTTCTGAGTAATGCTGTTCACAGACACACACACGGACAAGTTTCCAAAAATGCTTTTTTTTTATTCAGGGGGTATCAAAACATGTATTTCCGATGAAATCTCGATATAGAATTTTTGGGTGTAATATAATACTTCCCCTACTTACTATACGTAGTAGAGAAAGTAAAAAGAACATTTTTAGAAGAAGGTCCGTGTGTGTGTGTCTCTGAATAGCATAACTCAAAAAGTTGGATAAATACAACTTGGTATTTGTGTTTAGTATATTCCAAAGATGCGAGATGAAGATTTTCAAGAAAATCGCCCCACCCTCAACTATCCTTTACATGAAACATTTGTTCTAATTTTTTATTTTCTAAAAAAATGGATCTAAGGATTTAGATTAAAGTACCACATACAAAAGATATTAAATGATAATTAAGGTGCATATCTTGAATTTTCTGGGAATAACCTGTAAAGACCTTTTCTTTCGGAAGGAGTTTTGTACAATCCTGTATAACTGGTAAGCGTTAAACAACAGACAAAAACGTACCATACAATAAATTTAGATCTCTTTAAAACACACAATTTATTTAGAATAATTTTTTTGTGGCTTAAGCCATTTACTAGATATCCGTTTTTATTTTTTTTCTAAAAATGCTTTCTTTCGATTCAGGGGTCCTCAAAGCATGTATTTACGGGAAATCTTGAATTTTTGGGTGGAATGCAATGCTTTTCTGCGTACTATGTACGTAGTAGAGAAAGTAAAAACTCGATCTGAATGAAGAGAACTTGATAAGCTAGTCGAAGAAAATTCAAGATATTCACTTTATCATTCATACAAATATCCTAAATATATCGCAATTTCATCAAAACCGTCACTAGTCATTTTTGAGAAAATAATAAATGATTTTTATGTAGTTGGTAGTATTTCCTTTAAAATCTTTATGTCACATATTTGGAAGATGCTGTGAATTTAAATACCAACTTTGGCTTTTACTCAACCGAATTTTCCTCTCTGAGTTATAGTATTTACACCCACCCACACACACACACACACACACACACACACACACACACATACACGCACACACTGTGCACCATTTTTGTTTGTTTGTTTGTTTGTTTGTTTCTTTTTGTGTTTAGGAGACCTCAAAACCTGCATTTGAGGCGAAATCTTAATTTTTCTTGGTTATAATGCTTACTCCTGCTAAAGGTGACTAGTAGAGAAAGTAAAAATAAGAATAAAGAGACGTTTTTCGAGTAAAGGGGAGCTCTCTTAAAAGGTGTCCGATTGTGTATGCAGTTGATACCCGACTATTTGTTTTTGAGCTATGCTGTTCACAGACAGACTGCGTGGAAGTTTTGTTTTAATAAAAATGTTTTTTTTTGGGTTCATTAACAACAATAATAGCAGTAATAATAAAGCGGACGACGTCCACAAATGTTGATTAGTTTATCCATAATTTTGAACAACAGTTATTGTTTGGAGTTCATATTAAATGTACGTAGCACTAAAATAATTAGAGAACGGTTAAATGAAAGTGTAATAACTGCATGTGCAAGAGTGTATGACTGATTTATTCAAAATCTGATTTAGTATACTGAACATCATACCGGGTAAGTGCTTAACAATGTTACCTATAAATAATTACGTTTGTAATAACATTAATGCAACAGCATAAAAATTGTAATTTATACTAACATCATAAGGAGAAAAAAGTTGTTTATGGGAGGATGGGACGATGAGTAATGTGGATATCACTTAATCGAAATTTATAATTATTTCACCGTTGAAAAGGCAGGCCTGTTCTTCGCGACGGGCTATTAAGACCATCTAAATTTTTTTTGCCTAAATGCTAAAATACAAAAAAAAAGGGATTTATAAGGCATACATAAATATGGAATCATCATAAAAGGTACTTGATAGAGTGGCTTTGACTTTTTCCATCTGTTACTCGTGTAAAAACAAAAGTTAATTATACTTTATTCCAAGCAATATTTTGAGTGTCCGAATTGGTGCGGCTAGCGAGCAGCCCCTCGGAACAGTAGCCGCGCAACAAACCCATTATGTGCCACTTCCCCGCAGTTTGGGCAACTACTGCTTTTGGCAGTTTTGAGTAGTTTCCCCTTCTAGAACGTTATGTTCTCTATGCGGGACCTGTAAAGCATGGTTCAGTTACTCAAGAAGTTACGAAGTTAAAAAGTGTCTAGCACCGAGTGCGGTTCAGTTGTGAGTTGTGATTCGACGGATCGGTTGTGTTGTGTTCTGTTCTGAGGATGTGTCTACAGTGTCTCAAGTGTAACGTTTGTGCTACGTTGAGCGCCTAAGTGATAAATAAAGTGTGTTTAGCATCTGGTGTTCTCATTTATTAAAATATATAGGTACATAGATGACCATGATGTAGCGACTAAGTCCTGAGGAATGCTAAATAAACAGAAGACAGAGCGAAACCAACGACAATCGATCCTGTTATAGTGGTACAACATGTGTGTGATACTTGTTTATTTATCTGACATTTTATGAAATATTGTACATGCGTGTAACGAATCAGTCTTACTTACCTGTAAGTAACCTGTAAGTGTCATAAACTTTTAATAACCTTTATAAGCAAGTTTTGCTGTATTTCAGTGAATTTTGTGGACAAAATAATTATCATCAGTGTATGCTGAATATATAAAGAGAGAAGATTGAGCAGTGATACATCAACAGATACTCAACCGATATTCTATATTAATTAATAACTGAAAGGTTTATAATTCAGGATTACGGACTACAGAGCGTTCGCTACATTGCGGGGCCGTGGATCGCGAGTATGCGTGCTCCGCGCACTATTATACTGGGAGTAGGATTCCGTTCTAAATCTCCCGCTTTACTTACTCGCTAGTGATAGTAACATGCACCATAACGAGTACTAATGTTGTTATAAGTGGTGTTGAAAATGCTGTCCATATGCAATGAGGCATTCTTCGCATATTCGGATAAATTTCCATTCACACGCATAAATTCTTCTCGTGTAATTCTCATAATTTCTCTTCTTATATTATGTTTAAGTTCGTCTATGCCACGGGGATTGTTTCTATAAGTTTCATTTTTTTTGGTTCGAATGATGTATCAATTTCGTCAATGTTTTCCTCCGTTAGAACATCTCGTTTTCGCTTCTTAGGTTTAGGTTTGGTGACCCCGCTTATTAACCAGATGTCTAACAGTTTCTCTTGCTGGAACTGGAATACCATGAAATTTCTCCTGAAATTGTCTACACAGCTGTCTACATGATTCGGCTTTTGCATATGTATCGTACATAACAATTCATTGCGCAAGCGTGAATTTGTCGGTAGGTTTTCAGTTGACTACTAACAAGACAAGAACAGCAACAATAACAGGAACACTCTTTAGCAAATTACACACAACACGGATGTTTTGTATAAACGTTCATGTTTGTGATGCACAATGCAAAAACTCTAATTCTTACACGAACAGAAGGTAGGACCTGGCGCAGTACGAGTATAATATCGCTGATAAACGTAGCCTTGAGCAAGTGATTCACTACTAGTGCGCGGCGGAAGAATACCTGGGTCACTACATTGAAGGCGGAGCATGCATACACGCTACCTGTGGCCCCACCATACAGCGACCGCTCTGTATATGACAATCCCAACATTTTTAAATTGTTGGTGGCAGATCCTTCGTAGGCACCAGCGTTACCGTGTCTCATGGAATATTCATATCTGGGGCTATTGTATCCCTGGATGTGAAAATTATGTAGTATAAGAGTGTTGTTACCCCACTGTTGGAGAGTCAAACTTGAAGTTGTTTAGACCACGCACGCACGTTACAAACTTTCCGGTGGCCTTCGCCCCACGTTCACGTTTCCGGTGACCTTCGCCCCCACGTTTAAAAATCAACTTTGAATTATAATGTTTATTTAAATATTATATATGTATATTTGCCTCGGCTGCATCAGTAGTAATTTGCAGAAACACGTATCTCTTAGCAGAGCTGGTGCGCCTAAAGAATGAGGCTTACACAAACTATAATTGTATTGTGCTTTATTTATTAATTCTTCACAGATTAAATAATACTTCAGTGATGTATCCTACTGTAAAGCAGTGAGATTATTGTTATTTGCACCTTTAACAGCTAAAGTTTATATTATTCTCACCGCAATGAATTTTTATGTCTAACATTGAACACGTATCGTACCGAACTGCTCAGGAACGCTTCCTTGTAGCGTCTAGCGTCTACCGCCTAAATTCGTACATTTACTCTATTTCAAGTCTCTGATTGGCTAATTCTACTCCAATATAATTCTTTTATTTAACTTAAAGCGTTTCTAGTTGTTGATTGGCTATTTATAAACTGTTTTAAACATTACATTATTGTTCCAAGAATTATTAGTAGAATTATTAAATTTTCTAATTTATTGTTGTCTCAAGGTTACCTCATTGTTAGCAACTTTCGGCTTCTATTATCATAGCTCCTAAATTGTTAAATTACGTAATACATGCACATAACATTATTATACATGTACATAATAATATAAACATAATACAATGACTGTTACATACATGTTATATATTATTACATACACATATTGCTTTAAGGCGGGCTGTTATTATATTTTATATTATATAATTAGACTGATATCATTTAAGTGATAAAAATACTGCCTCAAGTATTTATATTATTAAAACATTACGGGACCAAAGAGAAGGAAGTTCAATACTGTATGTGGATAATTTATACAATACTTTCGCGGCTAAAATAATTATAGGCTATACATTTCCAGAATTTGAAACAAGATTGCCGGGCAGTTTAACGAGGTGGAATCAATAGCATCCACCAGGATTTTACTTCCATTTTCATGAATATTAGCGCAATTTTTTGCTCTTTATTAGGAATATCATGGGAACTGTACAGTTCTACGAGATAAAGGTCCAAGTAGAACTTAGAAATTGTTTGCTAAAATGTTGGCAAAAGGTTTTCTAAACACATGTGAATGTACATACCTCATGTTTAACTGATGTGTTAGGTAAATGTATAATGGGTAGTTTTTTTGTTTAAGTATCTCTTAACTTCTGGGGTTCCTTATAAAGAAGAATATACTTAAGGAGTTTTGTCACGAAGGATGTATCGTGACAAAGAATTGAACTGGTTCACCTTGTGAAGTGAATTTCCAGAAAAGGTGAACTACATACAAACGAAACAGTGACATTGAGAACTGAAAAAGTGGCAGATGAAAAGCTGGACAAAGTCACACTGTGAAAAGAAACATAAGAATATATATACTGCCGTTTGTGAAAATTGCAACACCCCGAAAGAATTTCCCGAATAACTCCAAGCTTGGTGGAAGTGTAGAAGAGTGTGCAAGCAATAAGTGATTAGGTTTGTAGAGAGATAGGGTACACTTAGGCCGAGCAGAGCCCTCTCGTGTCAGTCCGACAAAGTCAGTGTTGCGCCTAGTGTAGTCAGTGCAGGGCTGTCAAACAAGGTGGAAACAATAAAATAAGTGACAGCATGCCTCGTCGACGTCAAAGGGAGCCATATCGACATGTGAGTTCGAACGGGGCAGAATGAGCGGTCTCCGGTAAGTGGGTTTGTCATACCGTGACATTTCGGCTCGTACAGGGCATGCTGCTACGACAGTGATGCGTGTGTGGAAGCAGTGGATAGAGAAGGTTATACGTAGCGAAGAGCGCGTACTGGACCACGGAACATGACCACAACACGGGATGACCATCATCTTGTCCGCATGGCCATAACGGACAGTACAGCTTCATCCACAATATTGGCTCGACGCTGGAGCACTACAACAGGTGTGAACTTGTCTGCATCAACGGTTCGTCGCCGTCTGCTGCAGGTTGGACTGGTTGCATGCATGCCATTACGTCGGCTTCCATTGTCCAAAAACCACAAGCTCCTCCGACTGCAATGGGCACGTGAACACCGTCACTAGGGTGCTGAGTGGCAAAATGTAGTCTTTTCGGACGAGTCCCGCTTCAACGTGTCCTACAGTGATGGCCGCATACGTGTCCGGCGGTACCGTGGTGAGCGCAACTTGGAGGGCTGCATTGTTGAGCGGCATAGCGGACAAACACCAGGAGTGATGGTTTGGGGCGCCATTGGTTACAACAACGATCTCGCCTCCTGCAAATTGAGGGCACTTTGAACAGCAACCGGTACTTAACGGTGGTTGTAGAGCCTGAGGTACTCCCCCTGCTGCAGGCATCTCCACAGGCCACATTTCTGAAGGACAATGCCCGGCCACATATTGCGAGGAATGTACAAGCCTTCTTCGAAGAGCGACGGGTAGCACTGCTTCCCTGGCGTGCACGATCGCCTGACATGTCGCCAATCGAACATGTCTGCGATATGGTTGGTCGGCAGCTGGTGCGTCACGGTCCTCCAGTAACCAGTGTCACGGATTTCTGGGCTCGAATACAAACTGTGTGGAGGGAAATCCCTCAGGAACTTATTCAGAACCTTTTTGATTCAATGCCACGGCGTATAGCAGCTCTAATTGCAACGCATGGAGGCCACACCAAATACTGAATATTAGGGCTCAAAGGTCATGTATAGATTTGAAACGTTTATCATTTGTTACTTGTCAGGTACCTAACCTGTACTATTAAATTCATTGAATTCATGCGTTTCCTTCTTGGTGCTGCAATTTTCACAAACGGCATTGTATGTTACATTCACATGACTTTCTCTACCCACTGCTCTGCAAACTGTTCTTTCTAAAGCTTATTCTGCTTCACACCAATCCACATAAACATTTTTCGGAAATGGTTTTATTACATATGTGGTTATAGATACAAGGGGAATACAGCAGTTTCAAGTCAAGTCAAATCTTTTAAAATCTAGTCGTTATGTGACGGGTTTCAAATCCCGTTTTCTTTGCATGACCACGTGAGAAAAACACACTGCGACTTACCACATGAAAAACAAGCACTTAGCAGTTCATAATAGTAATAGAGCATATCTCTTAAATGGTCAATGCCACAAAAAACTGTTTACTTGACATGAATTTTGCGCTTTAACGAAATCTACATTTTTGTGTATACTTTGTTCAGAGGTTTTTGAGACATGGAAGGGGGATAAGAACGTCGCGAGGCCTTTGCGGCACTATCACAAAGAGCCGCCACATATAGCTGACCTGGACACGAGCAACCGGTTTTATACCTTCCCCTATCCACTGTCTCAAAAGACTTGAACAGAGTATAGCAAGGTTGGAAAGGTAGAATCAGATGACTGAAAAATTCAATGCCATAGCCGGGATTTGAACCACGGATCTCCCGGTCTCCGGCCGGTTGCTCTAACCACTGAGCTACCATGGCAACATGCCGAATCTGATTCTACCTTTCCAACCTTGTCCAACACACGCCTTGTGTGAAAGAACAATTAATTCCATTAATTGACCTAATAGTGGTTGCAACTATAAAGCCCGGGACTTAAGTACTTACAATGTTTGTAAGTCGCCATTGGGGTATGACATCTCAATACAATTTGAGATCTCCTTGCGGTTTACCGGGAAAATCACGAATCAGCTGGGGAATTTAATGTCGTGTCGGCATGTTGCCATGGTAGCTCAGTGGTTAGAGCAACCGGACGGAGACCGGGAGATCCGTGGTTCAAATCCCGGCTATGGCATTGAATTTTTCAGTCATGTGATTCTACCTTTCCAACCTTGTCCAACACACGGCTTGTGTGAAAGAACAATTAATTCCAAAGTATAGCAAGATTTTGCTTATTTCGCATGATTTACATTAAAAATAATTCCTTCAGAATGAAGAGGACTTCACAGGCTTTTCACAGAAAATTTAAGATATGCAGGTTGTTTGTCATACAAATATTTTAAATGTTTAGTATTTTAATTGAAATAATTAGTCATTTTTGAGAAAATAAAAACTAAATACAATTTTTTCATGTAAAGGGTAGTTTGATATAGGTTTTTCTTGCTGTTTTATACACAGATAAAAATACATGCGCGCGAATGCACATATTTTCCTACTTACTGTCAAAAGAAGTATCGCAAACTTGTGATTTCTATAAAATTCCTCATTTTGTAGTGACCAAAGTACACCTACCCTAGGAATAAGTTCAAAATTCCAGCTAACATCTCCTTAGCTCTGACAGATATCAGGGTATAAATCATATGTTACTTTAATTAAAAGAAATTTCCATGTATGAACTGACAACATGTAGGTTTCAATAGAGTTAACTAAAATTGTTGCCAGACAATTTGTACTGCAAGTTTTCAATGAACAGGTATTTAATTTTCAGGCGCTCAATGTATTTTTAATGTAGTTCTTTAATATTATTTCTGTGTATTTTAATTGTTATGTGATAATAATGAATAACTAAATTTTCAGATATAATGTACGTGGATATTATTTTTCCATATGTTTAAGGTATCGGTAACGTACCTCTTTATTTCACAGATTATTACCTTAAGTAACACGGTAGCATTTAATGAGGTCGTGGTAATGCCTCGAAGTTCTACGTCCTAAAACAACTTGTGAATAAGTTTTAAAAAATATATTGGCCCTTAACTCAAGGTTAAAGCATTTGTATTTCAAGACCCACACCCAACCAGGTATTTAACTTGTCTGGGATAAACACAAGTTTGAGGAAACCCAGACACTACTTCATATATTTTAACAGGATGAACTGATCAAATGTGGACGGGAATGGATGTTTAATTGAATAGGATGTTTGTGAGGACCATTGTCAAGAACATCAAGCAGCGGATTGGATTGTTTGGAAAAGACAGCTGTCACAGAGGTAAGTCATGCGACGAAGAATATCACTGATGGCGCCCAGCCCCAGATCTTCCTGGAACTGAGCTACACGAAGGCCACAAAGGGCATAGGTGATCATTCTTGCTGCTCGTTGGATGTTTAAAATATGTGATTTGGCAGCAAATTCCCCCAGTTTCACACGCACATATCAGCACTGATTGAATAGTACATGACGTGGGCTTTGACGACAACAAAGTGAATGAGATGTTTCAAGGTGAGTTTATTGTCTACATGGATATCCAAATTTTGACAACAGAGGCATAAGTGGCATCAGAACATGCTCTGATAGGTGGAAGTACTCGCCACTTGCAGGAAACAGCATACTCTTTTTGTAGTGTTAATGTTGATATGCCACTTGTAAACGAAGTTTCAAACTGGAATTGTTAGAAAATCAGTTATATGTAAGCATTAAAGTGCCGGTCCGTGGACAGAGCCTTGAGGAACGCCTATTTTGACGAGAGTGCAAGGGGAAATACCTATTCCAGAGAAACCAGAAAGAGAATGCATATAAGTAGTAACACAGTGGATAAGCGAATTAGGAAAATGAAACTGGATGAGTTTGAAGAGTAGGCTATCTTGGCAGGCTTCCATAACTTGTAAAATACGGACTCAGTGTATTCTTTCCATTAAAATGATGCTGTTATATTTTCGACAACTCGCTGTGGCCGTAACTGTAGAACGTATCAAACGGAATTCAAAATAATGATGAAGAATAAGGAGATTATGGAGGTCTATGTGTATCCAAAGGCGGTGAAGCAATACATACTTACGATATATATATATATATATATATATATATATATATATATATATACGACAGGATATAAAACATATGTTATAGCTCAGTGCTAGACAGATGTGTGCCAAGTGATTATATTTTATTTATGATCCTATGTCCAAAAACGTTTTGTTTTCGCACTAGAGCTTAGAAAATGGGAAGATGGATGACTGTAGGTAAACCAGTCGTATACTCGCAACGTGATGCACATGTGGGAATGTACAATGGCAACGTTGCACACAAATACAGAGTTCACTGATATATTTTAAACTACCGGGAAACCCAAAGAAAACAAAAGAGGTTCGGCAGCTCTATCAACAACGTTACCCCAACAAGCATCACCCAGCCCACACCATGTTTCCAAGAGGCGTTTAAGTGAAAAAGACAGCTTATGTCCTAACAAACATTCCTGTGGGCATCCGTGGACACGCAGTATACCAGAGTTTTAACTCTTTCTAAGAGTTCGACTTCACATAACCAGGTAATGTACAAAGTGTTTCGAAGTTGGCGCAGTCATTTTGAGTACCCTAGCATGGAAAAAAAGCGTTTCTCGTCATGGATTTATTGACAAAATATGATCACATGGTACCATATACCTGCCACCGAGTCTTGTAACATGTATCGGCATGCACATGCGCACTACAAGCAATTCGTTTTACCCGGGCTTTCCATTAAGCTATACATCCACACACACACACACACACACACACACACACACACACATGTTGGTCACATTATCCTTCCCCCAAAAATTGTTACACCAGCAGGTTGGCTATCGAGTTACTGTGTTTACGTTTCTCTTACCCTGAAGAAGGTCTTATAGCTCGATATATAACGTTTATGATGTGTCTGCATTTTTATTATGTCGGCTATTTGTAGTGATCGTTCTGGATCTGAATTTGTTGTTTTTATGAGTATAAAAACAATGTAAATACAACTACTGGCTAAATGGACATCCTCTTTTCCATTGATTATACTTATCTGGGACTGCAAACCTACTTTGTAATTTTCGTTGTTCCTTATACAGTTTTGATGAGAGCTTTAAGTGATTGCTGTTAGAAACACAAGGATGGAAGGTATAAACTAAAGCAGGAGTTTGCATTAGCCTGTCCACTGTAGTAAAATGGCCAGGACGGGATGCTGGTGCTAGCACACATTTTCCCACATGCTGGTGCCCGGCTAACACAGCACTTCTCTGTTTAGAGAGAACATACCTCCAAAAACGAGGTTAGCGGCGCTCCTGTCGGCCAACTTAGCCATAGCATCCATTATGCTCGGCGCTCTGCAGCACTCACTTAATACATTGAGATAGCCCCTATCCGTATTACGTACTAGTTACTGCACCAACCCCTCGAACCGGGAGTTAAAACTAAGGTGAACACTTTGAGATAACACATTCACATGACTTTATCTAGTTACTATCATTTATTACATCCAAAGTATTTTTACAGAACTGCATTACTTTATTCTGTAGCGAGATTTTATCGCCTCCTGAATACAAAAATCCTTATTAAAATATCAAACTTCTCATTTAGGACTATGAGCGGAGGGGAATTTAGCACCTCGAACTAAAGGACCCTTTGCACCGAGAGCACCCGGAAGGGAGGGATGAGCTGAGGAAGGACAGAGGGCGATCGGACCAGGAGGCACGACAGGACAGAGGGCGATCGGACCAGGAGGCACGACAGGACAGAGGCTTTTACAGATTAAAACTCCCCGGATGGCAACTGGTGCAACCGACTACCCTCCCCATGCATGCTGGCACATCCCACTAGGGGTTCCGGGACTCGGAGACCACCCACATTTCGGAGATGAATTGTTACATAGAGCATCCCTTTCCCCTTCCATTCAACGCCGAGACTTCCGTGGACACTTTTAACCCTGAAACGGTCTAAACAGACGAAAGGTGAAGTGAAATGAGAATGGAGGTGAAATAGAGGGACAGGAAATTCGGGGGATGTAATGAACCTTCCCAGTATTTGCCTAGCGGCCCGGGGAAACCCCGAAGAAACAAATGAGTAGGAAAGGTCGACCACTGGAATCGAATCAATGACCTCCCGAATGCGGGCCACAGATGTTACCGCCTGAGCCATCCCGCTCTCTAACTTCGTATTTAAGTTCAGCGTCCTCCAAGGATGACAAGCACCTGTTACATGGAAACATTTTCGTCATTTTTGATTTTCCCAAACATGGCCATAGCGATTTTGATTAAAATACCATATATATATACATACATAGGATCTTTCAACAAGAGTGTCCTATCTTTGAACTTAAATAAAACACGTTCTATAAATGATAGAGGTTTATTCCTTTTTTGTTCTGGAACATAATTAATGTCATTACGTGTGGAAGAGAACATCAGTTAAGTGACCGCCGCGACTTCGTTGGGTTGCGCGTATACGGTTGACCCAATTTTCAATGACAGAAGAACGTAAATTAGGTCCGACTTCGCGAATAACACGCGTGATGTTATTCATAAGATCATTTGCTGTTTCTGACTTGTTAACACAGACTCTAGATTTAACATAACCCCACAAGAAGTAAACCAACGACGTTAAATCACATGACCTCGGGGGCCAGTTAACGTCACCACCACAGGAAATGATGAAACCTCTGTACTTCTCCTTCAAAAGATCGATTGTATCGAGAGCAGTATGACATGTGGCACCATATTGCTGGAACCAGATGTTTCTGAGATCCATACTATCCAATTGAGGCCAAAAATAGTGCCTTATAAGTGCCAGGTATCTTTCTCCATTCACAGTTAGAGCTTCTCCATCTTCATCTTGGAAAAAATATGGACCAATGATTCCACCATACCAAAATCCACACCACACAGTAACCTTTTGGGGATGAAGTGGTCGTTCTTGAATCTGCATTGCATTGTGATTGCTCCAATAGCGACAATTATGTTTGTTAACAGAACCATCCATCCAAAAGTTGGTTTCGTCGCTGAAGATGATTTTTCGACAAAAATCCCGGTCAGTTTCCAATTGCTCCATAGCCCAGTCAGCGAATACACGGCGCAACCTATGGTCGTTGGGCTTTTTCTTGAGTTAACATCATTTTGTAAGCGTGAAACTTCAAGTCCAGATGCAGAATTCGCCAAGTTGTGGTAGGCGAAAGCACCAATTCTTGCGCTCGACGAGCAATTGATTTGTTCCCGTTCTCACGTACACTCTCACGAACGGCGTCTATGTTTTCGTTGGAGCGCTTACGTCGATTACGTACAGGCGTTCTTTGATCGTTGACAAAACCACTTCTTTCAAATTTATCGATCAAACGCCGAATCGTTCTCTCGCAGGGAAGATTATGCACACCGTAAACTTCACGCAATACACGGAAGGTTTGGCGAACAGATGATCCATTTTGATAATACATTTTCACAATTTCTACGGTTGCTGAATGCTGTAACGTTCAATGGCTATTTGTCAGCAACAACTGTAACCACATGAAAAAGCTGACCGCTGTAACTCAATAACAGCGGCAGCTATCACATGCTAAAAATAGGACAGTCTTGTTGAAATTCCGTATATAATTGATACACCGTAACAGATAGAAAAAGTCGTACAATACAAAAAATGTAGATCTCGTTATAGTTTGCAATTGATAACGTATTGCACCACGATAAGGCGCCAATTTTGGATGCCGTACTACGTTATCTGAATTCTTAAAGCCGCGCAATGCTTCTGATGTCCCTATCTGGTACCTCGTTCTGTTGTTTCTTGTGCCAGCTGCTTCAGTGGTAGAGCTGTGAGCACTTTCTCAGGATATGCATGAGTGTAATGTGAAAGGATAACACCGTTGAAACTGACTGACAAGTTTAGTGTGATCTAATACTTGAGCTATTGAAGTGATGCCCCGTTTGACGACAAAGAGTGAAACGATTATGAATCGTAGCACTCAACACTATAACTGATTTTTTTAGCACTTTTGTTTGATAGATTAGACATTTGAAAACATGTTCCTAGGGTATTTTGTTGGTTTTACACCTCTAAATGCATTTAAACGTTTAAAAGCCTTAGCCGTGCAACTGTGCCACGCCCCTTTTACAAACAGGCACCGGTTTTATGTTTGTTAATTTGAGTTTATTTTGTGATTTATTTCAGTAAAACTGCAAACAATGCTAGTATGACGACGAATGGCCGGAGTCAGCTATTGATGATGTCTGCAATATCTGCTGTTGATTCTACTTCCGGCCGCTCCAGTGGTTGGCTATGAGATGTTTCTCTCAGGGTATACGTGGGTGGGTGTGAAAGGGTAACACCTGTTTAAATTCAGTGAGAAATTTATGTGATCTAATGCTTGAGCTATTGAAGCGAGTTTTCGACCGTTTGCAGATAAAGAATGAAACTGACTATGAATCATAGCACTCGAAACTCAACACTCAAGTGAATTATTATACTTGCTAACCTATTAGTATGAACTACAGGGTTTTAAATACGTTTCCATAATAAAATAAAACTGGAAGTGTAACCTGCCATGAGTCACTTAAATGCTTACCGGCAAAACCCCTTTGTCTACCGCTAAGTAACTGATCACCCTTAGGCGTTACGAACTGTCGATTACCATAAAAGACTGTAAGGCTCTAAAGTTGTACACGAAAGAGAAGAAAAACACTAATGTTAGTACGCTCTATTATTAACTTAGGCCTATGTGCGCATTGACACATCTCTTATATCTTAATGTCTTGAATTCTAGCTAACTCAACCTTGAGCTAATAGGTTTCTTGTTGACTTACACTATGTGATCAAAAGTATCCGGACACCCCCACAAACATACGATTTTCATCTTAGGTGCATTGTGCTGCCACCTACCTGGTACTCATTATTCGCGACCTCAGTAGTCATTAGACATCGTGAAACAGCTGAATGGGACGCTCCGTGGAACTCACGGACTTCGAACGTGGTCAGGTGATTGGGTGTCACTTGTGTCAGAAGTCTGTACGCGAGCTTTCCACACTCCTAAATATCCCTAGGTCCACTGTTTCTGATGTGATAGTGAAGTGGAAACATGAAGGGACATATACAGCACAAAAGCGTACAGGCCGACCTCGTCTGTTGACAGAGACCGCCGACATTTGAAGAGGGTGGTAAAGAGTAATAGGCAGACATCTATCCGCCATCACACAGGAATTCCAAACTGCATCAGGATCCACTCCAAGTACTATGACAGTTAGGCGTGAGGTGATAAAACCTTGGATTCCATGGTCGAGCGGCTACTCATAAGCCACACATCACGCAGGAAAATGCCAAACACGCCTCGCTTGGTGTAAGGAGCGTCAACATTACACGATTGAACAGTGGCAAAACGTGTGGAATGACGAATCACGGTACACAATGTGGCGATCCGATGGCAGGGTGTGGATATGGCGAATGCCCGGTGAACGTTATCTGCCAGCGTGTGTAGTGCCAAGAGTGAAATTCGGAGGTGGTGGTGTTATGGTGTGGTCGTGTTTTTCCTGGAGGGGGCTTGCACCCCTTGTTATTTTGCGTGGCACGATCACAGCGCAGACCAACATAGATATTTTAAGCACCTTCTTGCTTCCCACTGTTGAAGAGCAATTCGGGAATGGCGTTTGCATCTTTCAATACGATCGAGCACCTGTTCATACCGCACGGCTGTTGCGGAGTGGTTACACAACAATAACATCCTTGTAATGGACTGGCCTGCACAGAGTCTTGACTTGAATCCTATAGAACGCCTTTGGGATGTTTTGGAACGCTACTTCGGCCTCACCGATCAACATCGATACCTCTCCTCAGTTCCGCACTCCGTGAAGAATGGGCTGCCATTCCGCAAGAAACCTTCCAGCACCTGATTGAAACTATGCTTGCGAGAGTGAATGCTGTCATCAATGCTAAGGGTGGCCCAACACCATATTGACTTCCACCATTACCGATGGAGGACGCCGCCAATCCGTACGTCATTTTCAGCCAGGTGTCCGGATACTTTCGATCACGTAGTGTAAGTTCGCCGGAACACTTGATTAGCTTAGCTGCTCTACACTTTAACTACTTTTCGTCAACCGGTAATCTGCCTGGTACTGACTTTCTTATTCACTTATAAACCTTTTCTTCTTCCATTATGCATTGATTCAATATATGAAAATTATTTATTCCAATTATTTTTCTATTTCCCTATCGTGTTTGTATAAAATTACTGATCATACGAGTTAACAATTCCGATATCAAATGGTTTATGACAAGTAACCCTAATATGCAATGTTATTTAAAATGTGTATATTAATGTGTTTCGAAAATTTACAAAACAGCCTCACACTGGTGCATCTGTCTACCCCGTCATCAACCAGGCATGCCATGCCACCATTATTTAACCTAGGCCCACTTTGAAAACAAAGTTAATCTGCTGCACCGTCTTCTAGAGAATGACATTTTCCCACAAGTAGTGTATCTTTTCTCTGAGACTACCTAACTCAGAGTAATCAAACTAGGTAGCACCCTCTAAAAGTGTACAATAAACATTTCTGTTCTGCAGATTTTTTAAAATAATAGTGCTTATGATTATGCATCCAAATGAATTTAAGGGATTTTTAAGGCTAAACTTAAACTCATTTATTTAAAAAAACCAGCAGCGTAATCAAACTGTTTCTGCATACAGTTTATTATCATTGGATAAGGCTTCTGGGCACAAAGGTGTATTAAAATTGTTTGGTTGAATACTTAGAAAAATGTACCATAAAAATTTTGGTTTTTAAATGTTGTTCGTTAATGATGATCTAAATCTGCCAGAAAAATGTTTCAAACTTTCAGCATTGGTGAACAAATGTATTCCAAATGCTGATGCCAAGGTTCATTATATTATCTAAAAAGTTTGGAAGTTAAAGGTAATTTTGTGTAACAATACATTTTCACCTGCATAACCGCTTTAAGATGGGCCCCTTTAAGCATGGCTCTTTTTGGAAGACACAGAAAACTAAAAAGAGACTTTGAAAGTCTCACCTTTGATAGGAACCTATGGTTAACTCGTAGTTATTTACTGAATATTCGTAAATATACAGGATGTAAAGGCTCTCAAAGCACGCAATTTTACCCAAAACAAACATTTTCACTGGAAGGTTTTGTACTCTAATGTCCGTATCTAACCTAGGTTCTTTGGTCGTGGTTTCACACGAGGGGTGGGGGAAGGTGAAGGAACAAAAGATGGGGAGGAGGGAACAAAAAGAGCACGAAATTCCGCACGCCCAACTTGGCACAGGCTTCGTGGTCGAGGGTATTTTTTATCTGGGATATTTTTCTCGACGTATAGCATGAAAACCACGCTGTGATTATCAGAACTTGCAATATTAATAACGGTACGAGAAATACGAGTAGAAGCACAAAGAACAAAAGAGAGGCTTGGCCTGGAAGTACTGTCGCATCTCGCTCCACCATTTTCCGATATTTCAGGAGACCGTTAAGTACTCATCTCCGTTCACATTGGAGACGTAAAATCACGGCAGGTAACTTCATATAGATTCGCTTTCGAATGGGGATAAACTGATAAGAGCAGACACAGGACCAACCGAGGATCGGTGACGAGTTTAAGACGAGTTCAGGTCAAAGTTCTGGTTCCACCAACCTGACTACTGGAGTTTCTTGTAGTTTTCCTAGCCGTACAGTAGAGTCCTAGATTTATACCACGTGTGTTTTTGAAGTATCGGCAATTTTTAAAAAAATAATGGAACATTATTTTCCAAATATTTTATTATCATTCATTACCTTACACTTTAATTATACCCCACCTAGTCACCACCGTCATTCACTCACTTGCCGTAACGAGAAACCAGTTTCTTCGTCAAAGAATGATGCCGCCGGTGATGAAAGCCAAGTCTGCACTTCTTGTTTCACAACATCATCGTCGTTGAAGTGTTTTCCGTCAAGGAATTTCTTCAGTTGAGGAATCAGATGAAAATCGTTTGGTGCCAAATCCGAGAGATTTGTAGAGAAGATGGTCGAATTGTTCCCAACAAATGATGTGATCTGATCTTGAGTTTTATTTGGCTGTGTGTGGCCGGGTATTGTCACTAATTTATTGTTTCCCCATAAACCTCACGCAATTGACGATGAATGTTTGCTGATGTCTCGCATTCAAATAACAAATCACAGATCTGACTTCACAGGGGTCGTTCGATTGTTTACGTTCTAACAGCAGGAAAAGACAAAGTGACGATCGCTCACAGCTGCGTCTGGCTTCTGAATGAATGGCAGAAGTGAGCGACGGGCTTCCAGTCGCGTCTTTCAAGAGAAACTCGGTATAAATGCGTGGAAAGTACTCAGCATATATCATTGAACAAGGTAACTGTCTCTGGTTGCGTCAAGTAAGTACCTAAGAGCGAATATGTTAATTATGATAAAAGATATTCATTACTATTTTTGGTGTGTATATCTTTTATTGTTCTACACGTTAACAGTCAGGGTCGAGGGTGCCCTGTCGCTCGAAATTTCTTCTTTCCTGCTGTTCAGCAAAGAGAATACTGTAGTGTATGTGTGTGTATTGTCGCGTCGGACACATTATTGCTATGTATAATATTGTTGAGCTAATTGTTGTGTTTGTGTGTTAATTATTGTCTGGCGCGGCAATACCATTTCCTAGTTTGAAGTAGGATTATCTTTGGAGTTGTATTGTAGTTCGACTGTTGGGGAGCCAAACCTGATGAAGTAACTCTCCCACGTATGGTACAAAGTTTCCGGTGGCCTTCGCCCCAATTTTCACTTTCCGGTGGTCTTCGCCCCAAGTTTACTTTCCGGCGGCCTTCGCCTCAACGTTTAGGAATCAACTTTGTATTTTGATGTTTCTTTAAATATTATATATATATATATATTTATGTTTCCCTCGGCGTCGTCAGTATTAATTTGTAGAAACATGTATCCCTTATCAGGGAGTGATGCGGCTAAAGAATGTAGGTTTACACAAATTATAATTTTTGCTTCACTCCGTTTATTAATCCTTCACACGATTAAATAACACTGCACTTATATAGACAGCTGTGAGATTATTTATTAATTGCACTTTTAAACACGTAAACTTTATAATATTCTCGCCGTAATGAATTTTCGTCTCAAACTAGATACGTGCCGAGTGAATGAACTGCTCAGGTACACTGTCGTCTATTGACTGCCGTTTACCGCTTAAATTTGTAATTTTTTTTATTTCAAGTGTCTGGCTAATCCTACTCCAATAGAATACTTTTATTTAACTTAAGTTTTTTCTTGTTGTTGATTGGCTATTTATAAAGTGTTTTAAATATTACATTATTATTGCTCGAAGAATTACTAGTAGCATTATTAAACTTTATAATTCATTATTACCTCATTGTTGCCTCATTGTTAGCAATTTTAGGCTTCTATTCTCACGGCTTCAACATTATTAAATTACATAATACATTCACATAACATTATTAAACATGTACATAATAATATAAACATAATACAATGACTGTTACAAACACTTTATATATTATATTATACACATATTAGGAATCAGTATATTTATATATAGGTATAAACGTCACACAGTGAGATGCAGAACCCAAATTGTGTACTTGTTTTTGGAATATTTTTCGAATATTTTGATTTTCTAAAACGACTAACGATTTTGATTAAAATAGCATCTATTAAAGATATTTACATGAAAAATAAAATGTGTGTCTTGAATTTTCTGAGAATATAAGTGGTCCTCTTTAATTGGAAGAAATTTTGTATAATCTTATATAACTGGTAAACGTCAAGTGATAGACGAAAACGTACTCCACAGAAATTGTAGATCTCTTTAAAATATACAGTTTATGCCAAATAATGTTTTTGTGGCATAAGCCATTTCTGAAATATCTGTTATTATTAGTTCGAATTGTTCATTACTTGGTCATTCTATTAAGTGTTGCAACATTCAGTTGTTTCTTGCGATTGTATGGAAGCAGTATGGGATTTTAAGGCCAACATGTAGCGTCCAGTTCTTAAACATTTGACTATCGCTGTTTTCTTTAGTATATCTATGAAGGATTACTTGGATTAAAATGTAGTAGATAGAAAAATAAGATTTAGTAAGAATAGTTTGTATACCCACTAATAAACTATAGAGGTTAGTGGAAGTCATGTGAATGTATCACATACGATTGTTTAATCTTATTGAAATTATTCACTTTCGGCCCCTATCAATTACAATTCTATATACGCCCCTGTTGACAGTAGTACACCTTTCGCTTACATTAGCTCCGAGGACAGTGAGTGTTTCCAGATTTATGTTTTCTATTGTGAATGCTACTCTCTTAGGCCAAAGCAATGAATTAAGGTCGGTATACATTGATTGTTTATCATGACTGCGTCAATACAGCGAGTCGAGGCACTTGGAAACGCTTCTGGAGATGAACCATCGTCAGTGAGGACTATCTATAAATTATTTGGGGTATGCAGTCAGAGAGCGGACATAAATCAGCCTGGAGTTGAACCTGTCACACAGATGTGTGATAAAAAACGTGACGTTGTGTTTGATAATCGAGTCATCTGCACGGAGATTCAAGCGGCGTTGGTCACAAATGTGTTCTCTGATATGTAATACGACTTTCTCTGTTGCATGGCGATTCCACAAAAACACATTTTATTTCACACTTTGCTGACGATATTGATACTGGAGGGAAGACAGTTGCAACAAATGGGACCACAAAGTGCCTAGAGAACTTGTAATATTTTGCTCCTATGAACAAATATGCCCGTGGGTTTCTCAGTTAAAATATATTTCCTTCAGGCATGTTTTAAAACATTTATACATGTATTTTCATAGCAAGTCCAGATTTTATGGTACGTGACTGTTTCAATATTACTGTTCTCTAGTTAAATAGAAGAGTTCTAGTTATCATTTTCTCTACTACGTAACCAGTGGGTAGAGAAGGTGTTGCATTGCATCCAAAAATTTGATATTTAACTGGATATACAAGGTGGAACATTTAAGTCGAGACCGTACAATATCTCCAAAACGTTGTAGAAAGAAATGTCTTCAATAAAACTCACTTTATTTATGGAGAAAAATAAATGCCATAGTCGTGAAGGAGGACGTTGTGATAATTTTAGTGTCAATTTAATTTTTTAAAATGGAAACCTACTTTTTTAAGTTGTTTTATCACTCTTCATAAAAACTAAACAACATTTGTATAAAGCACTTTGCAATTGTTCTTACTCCAACGTAAATAACAACGAAAATTCTGAATTGCTGTGTATGAAGAGCGCAATGAATGTTTGGACCAACCATGGAGGTCATTGAGGGTCAAGTTACGTTTCGTAATTATCAAAAAACATTTTTTATTTTGTTTCCTTATTCCTCATTAGAAAATAAGCAGCTTTTTATAAACCATTTTCTAATGAGAAAATAACATACATATGTAGGCTCCCATTTAAAACAATTAAATTGATCCTAAAATGAGCATCATATTGTCCTCCAAACAAAACACGACTAATAGAATTTACTTTCCCCATAATATCAAGCAACTTTTATCAAAGACATTTCTTTCTACAACGCTTAATTTTGGAGATATTGTACAGTGTCAACTTATATGGTCCACCCTATACATATTTTAAGCCCCGATGAATAGAAAAAAAACATTTTTACCTTACCACGTAACTAATGGGTAGAGAATGTATTGCATTCCATGCAAAATTTGATATCAGGATTTCACTGGATATACATGTTTTGAAGCTCCTTGAAAAAAAGACATTTTTACTTTCTTTATCACGTACCCAGTGCTTGAGGAGCCTCACTGCTGGGTCATGTTTTCCCGGTCCCATTAAAGGGACATCTCCGAGCGACCCTATCGTGGTCGGGTGGTCAAGCCTGGAACTGCTAGGGAACTCCGCGCGTCTCTGTGAGTAGCGCCGGCTCGCTCTGTAACCCATACGTCTCCTGCGGTTTCGTCACCTCATCCGTTCCTCCTGTGGGTGTATGCAAAAAGATCCATAAGGAGTCGAGGTGCTAGATAACCCCGCTGTTAACCCGTCCTGTCCTATCATATCCTAATACGAAGTAGAGATTTCCAAGACTTTAAGAAGCTTTACTTTACTTCGGAAAGCTGAAAGGAAGAACGAATAATATCAGATAGCTTCCAGAAAAGCAGAAAATCTTGTGAGTCGGATAGCAATCCCGTTTCTGTGAAATAATAGAATAAAAGTAATTAATTATCCAGCCCTTACGTACCCTGGCGGATCAATTCTGTACCACAGAGCTCTCTCCTGAAATGTTAAAACACGCACGCAGTTCGGAAGGGCTCCACTCTGCCAAATGGAGCGGAGAAGAAGAAATAAAATCTCTTTCTTTTCGCTGGTAATGGGGTTGTTTCTTCGTACCGCGCAATAACACGCGAGGAGATGTGGGGAGTGGTAACGCAAGTATTACTGTTTTATAAGGGGAAACGAAATCCGGGCGTGACTTTAAACAACTGCGCATCTAGGTGTTCACGTGACAATAAATGGAGTGGGACAGGACGTTTCATTACCGAGAAAAGTCTTAACTAGCTACTTGCTAACTTCCCTTAAACTGACATATTTTTACAGCTTCCTTGCAGTATAACTTATAAAAATAAAACCTCGAGATGAATTTATCTCAGAAAATAAAAACATTTTTATGTAACACTCCTGACTTTTTGTAGTTATAGCAAATTCTCATGTATTTCTTATATATATATATATATATATATACCGGGTGAAGCATTTAAAACAGGCCTTCTGAATAACACAGCAATTGTAGTGATAGATGAAAATACTTCAGACAAAAGTTGTTTGGGATAAGGGGAGTATTTATTGTGGAAAGATAGTTTTTTGATTAGTGCAGGTGTAAGGGAGTTACAGATACCAACTTCCAGCCATTCTGCACGGATAATTACAGCGAATCTTATCGGTACATTTGAAGATCTTTGGATAGGTTGGTGTGGACACACAAAATGGCCTGCACGTTTACAGACTTAACACCAAATTACTTTTATCTGTGGGCTAAATTAAAACAAAAGTGTACCGAAAAATACTGAAGACACGAAAGACCGTATAACAAGAGCATGCTCTGATGAACTTCAGCTTGGACTGTTTTCCATTCAGAATCGCTTTACATCTTGCATCAATGCTCAAGGTCAGCACTGTGAGCGCATGAGGTAATTGTGAACATTTGATGTGACAGAAATAATTGCGGTTGTCTTTAAAACAAATTGTTCCTAATTAACTTCAACTATCTTCAATGTTGCAGGTCTTCAAACGCACTATTAAATGGCAAGTAATAAATCATATAATTTCATTTAAAATTATGAAGTTGGTATGTGTATCTCTAATACACCTGCACTCATCACAAAACTATCTATAGAACAATATGTCCCCCTTCAATTCAAACAACTTTTGTCTGAAATATTTTCTTCTATCACTATAAATGGCCGTGCTATTCAGGTTGCCAGTCTTAAATACCTCATCCGGTAAATGCTTTTTATTCATACTATGGCCAGCGCGCGACTACTCACGCGCCGGCCGCCGCAGCTCGGACTCCCGCCAAAACATTTATGATCTCCCGTAACCGCCTTGCATTCTGATATTTACAGTTATAATTATAATGACTATTTCACTCCTGCCTCAAATGGGAGATAATGACCAATAAGGAATGCTGCTTTCGAACAATCACGGCCATAGTTCTACTCAGTGTTTATCCAAATATCTTTATTACCTCCTACTTAGGGCTCCTCCTTTTTTTAACACTATGAAGAGATTGGAGTTTCATTTCGTAAGATTCAGATGCCGCTACGTATAAACATAAAATGCCAGAAACGATATTTGGTATCTCTCGCTTCAAATGAAGATATAGTGGAGATTATTAATTAGGCATGCCGATTCTAGCGAAGCGATAAGGAAGAAATTCATTTGTAATCCTTCAGGGGTATTCTCATCACATAAATTGATCGTTGTTTCATATTCTTCGGACCTTAAAACCCTGCGCTAACGATTCTTTCTTCGGCTAAGTTTTGGAGCAGTTATCTTTTCGCGTTCCTTGCATCTGTCGCCTCTTGAAACTTCTGGTCTTCAAATGGATTCAACTTTATATGATATTTCTTAAAATATATTTCTTGTATCATTTTAGCTGTGACATTCTGCATTGTTTTATAGCATCAATATGAGGAAATAAAACAGAGAAGAGTACAAGAAATACAGTAATTGTGTGTTTTAAATAATGTTCATAATAAACAAATGAATTGAAGCAAGTTAACATTTATTAGCCTTTTTCTGTAGAGAAAGCCATTACCTATAATGTTGATAATATAGATTTTATTTGTTTCATATTTGCCCTACTATGGGCAATTATACAATCGTAGATAAAAGAATAACGAATTCCTACTGCCCGCACGCCAGATGGCAGAAAATAACACCTATATTATGTTCAAGTTTGCACTGCAAACAAAACGTGACTATACGATTCTAACCTGTTTTCGAAAGCAGCGCCACTTATATTGAAAAAAATCTGATGTGCTACACTCACATGACTTTCTCTACTCTTGTACAAACTATTTTTACAAACGCTTATTCTCCATATGCTTCATGTTAATCGAGATGTCAATCTTATTGCTAATTTTCTTGTAGGTGCAAGGGGAATTGGTAGGCTTTAAGCGAAAGTAAAATATTTTAAGAGCTGGTTGCTATGTGGAGTATTACATTCTATTTGCATTACCAGGACAAAAAATGAATAACGAATTTGAGAAAAAGTAAAGTATTGGAAAATTTAAGGGAATAACAAGCAATATCTCGAAAATGGTTCACTCAACAAAAAACTGTATATGACATAAATTGTGTATTTTAACGCGATCTACATTTTTTGTGTCGTAAAATTTTGTCTATCTCTTAGGTTTACCAGTTATGCAAAAGTCGTTCACAATGAAGAATACTTTTGGAGACATTCCCAGAAAATTCGAGATATACATTTCATTTGTGATGAAAATATCTTAAACATATGATATTTTAATCAAAATCGTTAGAGCCATTTTTGAGAAAATTAAATTTTCGAAAAATGTTGCATGGAAAGGGTAATCTGGGGTGTGGGGGATTTTCTTGAAAACTTTCGTTTCGCATCTCTGGAAGATACTGAACCTAAATACCAAGTTTGGTGTTTATCCGACTGTTCGTTTCTGAGTTATGCTGTTCACAGACACACACACGGACATGTTTCCAAAAATCCTTTTTTTGGATTCAGGGGGCCTCGAAACATATATTTCCGGTGAAATCTCGGTATGAAATTTTTGGGTGGAATACAATACTTCCCCTACTTAGTATACGTAGTAGAGAAGGTAATAAGTGGGAATATTTATGATTTTATTGTAATAATCATAATTTTTGGGTAAATCACTTCATTTCATTCGTAAAATAGTCTTAGCAAATTCTACTCGTGATTTCCAAATCCTCTAGATAAATTCCCTCGTTACTTCGTGACTCCAGAATTTGTCGATAATTTGGAAACCACACGTGGCATTACTGCGGACAATAAGTATATACCTTATCATGGAAATGCCTTTCTCTGGCAAGCGTATTTCTGGCATCTTCTTAGGAAATTTTCGTTCACACTCGACGGTTCAATATCCGAAATTGAGTGAATGTTCGTCTGATATTTGTTTTTAGTTCTTCCAATGTTTGGGGGTTTGTTGCATACACTTTATATTTCACTTGATCATCAGAGTCGTGTAAATTTCTGTAATTGGATTTTACGAAACGTCAATGATAAGAGTAATTGACCCACATTCCTCTATGACGAAGCAGGTTCCATTTACATGGTTATGTTCCGTCGTAAAATAACAGCTACTGAACCACAGAAAAACCCGTTTTGCGCACGATATTCCCTTGCATGGCGCAAAAATTGGTGTGTAGTTTGCAGTAAATGCATACAGCATAATAGGACTATATTTCTGAACAAATAATAAATGCAGTCTCGGTAGCTCCAACAATATCCCCTGAACTAGCTCTATGCGCTTTTTATCTATTGGTAAGTTTAAAAATAAACTTGCATATTTTTACGAAATCCTTGAAACTACTACTGGAGCATTTATTGTAGTTGGATAGGCTGCATGTTGATAATGATATAGATCAGCATCGAAATCTAACTTTAAGCTATTTTTAAATTTGGAAAAAAATGTTTTAAATTATTTCATTAGGTAATTTTGTAAAATTTGGTTGAATGTAGGTAATTTAAACTTGAAGCGGAGTATTAACCTTATTATTAATTATTTTAGAACGAAATTTCCAATCTACAAGAAAATTAAAATATTAAATGTGCGGAACAGCACCTGTTCCAGATAAAAAATCTGATGTGTTACACTCACATGACTTTCTCTACTCTTGTACAATCTATTTTTACAAACGCCTATTCTCCATATGCTTTATGTTAATCGAGATATCAGATGTCAATCTTATTGCTAATTTTCTTGTAGATGCAAGGGGAATATGGTAGCTTTTAAGCGATGGTCAAATATTTTAACGCTGGTTGCTATGCGGCGCATTCCATTCTCTTTGCAAGTCCAGGACATAAAAAAATGAATAACGAATTTGAGAAAAAGTATAAGTATTGGAAAATTTAAGGGAATAACAAGCAATATCTCGAAAACGGTTCACTCAACAAAAGAAATGTATATGACATAAGTTGTGTATTTTAACGAGATCTACATTTTTTGTGTAGTAAAATTTTGTCTATCTCTTATGGTTTACCAGTTATGCAAAAGTCGTTCACAATGAAGAATACTTTTGGAGACATTCCCAGAAAATTCGAGATATACATTTTATTTTTCATGACATTATCTTAAACATATGATATTTTAATCAAAATCGTTAGAGCCATTTTTGAGAAGATTAAAATTTTCGAAAAATGTTCCATGTAAAGGGTAGTCTGGGGTGGGGGGATTTTCTTGAAAACCTTCGTGTCGCATCTCTGGAAGATACTGAACCTAAATACCAAGATTGGTGTTTATCCGACTGTTCGTTTTTGAGTTATGCTGTTCACAGACACACACACACACACAGACACACACAGACACACACACACAGACACACACACGGACATGTTTCCAAAAATGCTTTTTTTGGATTCAGGAGGTCTCAAAACATGTATTTCCGGTGAAATCTCGGTATCGAATTTTTGGGTGGAATGCAATACTGCCCCTACTTACTATACGTAGTAGAGAAAGTAAAAAAAGAAGGAATGAAAATAAAAAGAATAGGATAGAAAAGCACGTTTGGGTTGTGTACAGTATGCTAATTCCGTCGCAATTTCTGACAGCGCCTGCAGTGAATACAGATAGGCAACTTCTCCTACAAATGTGCTGAGCGGGAATGCGGGCGGGTGGCTTTACAGGCGTTGTACCGAAAGCGAACTGCGGCAACCTGCAGTCAGTTTTGTAAATAGGTTTCCTAGTTCGCTATATACCGGGATGTAATTTTCGCTGAATAAGGTTAAATTGCATTATGTGTTCCTTTCTCTACTGTTTGCCTATAATAAGTAGACTATGTGTTGCATTCCATCCAAAAGTATGATATCAGGATTTCACCGCAAATACACACTTTGAAAATCCTTGAACCCAAGAAAAGCATTTTTAGAAAAAAATGTCGGTGTCTGTACGCACACGAATCAGTCTGTGAACAGCATAACTCAAAATGAAGAATAGGTGAAAAATCAAATTTGGTACTCAAGTTCAGCATCTTACAAAGATGAGACACGAAGATTTGCAACAAAGTCTTCCCACCCCAAACTACTCTTTACATGAAAAATTTTCGAAATTTTGACTTTCTGAAAAAATTAACTCCCATATTATTTAATGTATATCGCAAATAAAGTGTATATCTTGAACTTTCTGGAGTGCCTATGAAGTCATCCTCATTCTAAAGAAATTTTGTATAATTAGTACACGTTAAGAAACAGAAAAAACGCAGTATACAAAAATGTAGATCTCTCTAAACCACAAAATTTACTAAACACATGCTCGTGACATCAGACGTTTCGGAAATATCCGGTATAGCTTTGAATTTCTGAATAATTATTCACTTTTACGTTCTCTGGTACCTATACGCTACCTATACAGTAGGTAGAGAAGGTATTGCGCTCCTCCAAATAATTCGTTTTCGATATTTTACCGGAAATGCACGTTTTGAAGCCGCCTGAAATAATAAACGCATTTTAAGACAGTGTGTCGTCGATCTGTGTGTCTGTGTGTGTTTATGAACAGTATAAACCCAAAACTTAGTATTTCAGTAACTTCCAAAAATGCAACAGGACGGTTCTCATGAAAATTCTCACCTCAAACTACCCTTTACATAAAGATTTTTCGAAATTGTTGATTTTCTGAAAAATAGCTCTATCGATTTTGATTAAAATACCATATACTAAAAATACTTACACAACAAATAAAAATATATTTTTTATTTTCTGGGAATAGTCTGCGAAATCCACTTCATTCGCAAGGAGTTTTATATAGTCATTTACAGCTATAAAACGTTAAGCAATAGACGAAAACCTGCTAAAAAAGACAAAAACAAATGTAGAGCCTTTAAAACTCACAGTTTATTTCAAATAACCTTTTTGTGACATAAGCCGTTTCCGAGATATTGGATGTTAATGGTTCATGTTGTTCATTACTTTTCATTCTTTTAAAGTCTTGTCTACATTGAGCTGTTTCTCGCGATCGTATGGAGAGGGTATAAAACTTTAAAGCCAGCGTATAGTGTCCAGTTCTTAAACAGCTGACTATCCCTGTTCCCTTTGTATTTATAACGAAATGTGTAATGTAAATAAGGGATAGAGAAAGTCATGTAAATGTAACAGATCAGATTTTTGTGTGGTGTCGCTGTTCGTTTTTTAATTAATCTGTAAACACCCGTGCTCACATCGAATTTTTATGTTGTAGAGTATACTTCCTCTACCTTGCATAGGTAGTTGGCAGAGAAAGTAAACATGACCTTGTCTTTCATACATTTATGAATATAAATTTGATATAAACATGCTGGAATCAATGGCACTGTATAGGACGGTATTATTTCGACCAGCAACGCTTTAACCGCCACAGCCTTGTATACAATATGATAGACATGAATGTCAGTTGGAATAACATGGGCAGCAGATTCTCCCGTTTCCTGGGGAACGTTTCTGTGACAGATGACATGACGGAATGGTAATGAGGACAACTGTGTGGGAGATGCTAACGAGACAAGGAAAAATTGTATAGCCTCACTTACAACAAGAAACACGAGCATAAAGAACACCGCTGTAGTCGATAACAAAACATATCTGATACATTACAGCGATACAACTTGGTCCTTTCCAATACCATTACACAGCGGTTAATTCTGATAGTCACATGCATAGTTTCAGTAAACAACTGGTCTGTACAGGAGGCTGAGACAACACTCTAAGTTTTACGAAATAGGTAATCATAGACCATTCTCCTGAAAAAGAGAGTTTCATTTGAGATATGTTTAGCTCTTCAACTGCAATTTTATTATTGTTCTATTTATAAGGGTGGCACCGTGGTCAACTGGTCAGACTATTCGCTTCTCCCCAGGGCGACCCGGGTTCAATCCCAGGAAACCGCATGCAGGTTTCGTGGTGGAAAATGGCGTATGGGCGGGTTTTCCCCACCATTCATTCCACCAATTGCTCCATCATACCTTTCCTTTCATTCATCTCACTGCCATTTCATATCACCACCTTCATCGCCCTCATATCAGGCTTCGGGCTGATCAACCACCTGGTTGTCAGGCCTAGCAACAGGGAAGGTAAACAGAGAAAGAAGAAGAAGTTCTCTTTATACCTTGTCTTTAACTGATGGTCATATCGGCGTCGTTTTACTATCTGGAACATATTGTCTATCATTAATGATGTTAAGTCGTGTATCCTTGTTATTAGATTTCTGGTTTTTCTGCTTTTTATTTCGATTTTATACATTAGATCTACACACACATTCACACTCTCATTCATACCTCCAGTGTCTGGGGAGGATAAGAAATAATCTTGGCTAAAGAGAAACTCCAACCCCAGCCGGTAATTGAATCTGGGCTGCCTCGCTCTAGGTGCTCTAGCGACTGAGCTACAAATTTAAATTCTATTACATACCGGGTATATCTTAAATGTGGCGACTGACAGCCCGCAGCTGCCACGTCACTGCTATATGAATCTGTTCGCACACTAGAGGTGGACCGGGCCGCCGTTTGTCCCCAGTTAATGCTAACGCAAACCAATATGAATATGTTACCCTCCATTATAAAAGGTGTTCGAAATTATGATACCCTGCGTCTATGCAAGCCTGGCATATGTTGAACACATTAATGAACACTCGACGAATTTCTGCAGCCGAAATATTGGAAAAGTAGATGGATCGGTTTTCTAATTCGCCGAGTGTATGGGGATATCTTACACGAATTTAGATCTATAAAGCGAGCAGGTAAATCAATAATGATTTTCATAAAAAACACGCTGCTCATCTCTGTGGTCTTAGAGTAGAGTGTTTGCCTTACGTTCAAGAGGTCCCGAGTTCAAATCTCGGTAATTTCAGTTACAGGAATAAGGTAATTTTTTCTGGGGTTTTAGTTTAACCTGAAAAGATGAATGTCGAGTAATTCTAAGCTCTAGGCACCCCGGTTTGTGCTTAAATTGATCGCCCGATATGAACTACAAGCTTCAAGAGACAGAAACAAAGAAAAGAAAAAAGAAGCTTTAATGGACAGGCAATCTTTTTTATTTTCTCTATTACGTATAGTAAGTAGGGGAAGTATTGCATTCCACTAAAAAATTTTAAACCGAGATTTTAACGGAAATACATGTTTTGAGGTCCCCTGAATCCAAATAAAGCACTTTTTGTGTCCGTGTATGTGTCTGTCTCAGACTTTCAACAATAGATATAACTAAAAAGCGAAAAGACGGATAAATACCAAACTTGGTATTTGAGTTTACTATCTTCCAAGGATGCAACGCGAAGATTTTCAAGAAAATCCCCCACCCCATCTACCCCTTACATAGAAAAATTTTCGAAAATTTTGATTATCTCACAAATGGCTTTAATGATTTTTATTAAAATATCATATGTTTAAGATATATTAATGGCAAATGAAATGTATAACTTTAATTTTCTGGGGAAATGTCCCCAAAAGTCTTCTTTATTCTGAATGACTTTCGCAAAACTGGTAAACCGTAAGAGATAGACAAAATTTTACTAAACAAAAGGTGTAGATCTCGTTAAAACACACAATTTATGCATTATACATTTTCTTTGTCCAGTGAACCATTTCCAAAATATTCCTCGTTATTTGTTTGAATTCTCCAATACTTACACTTTTTCTAAAATGGAAATTCGTTATTCGTTCTTTTTATGTCCGGGGCATACAAACACAATGAAATGCTCCACATAGGAACCAGCTCTTAAAAGATTTGACTATCGCTTAAAACCTACCATATTCCCGTTGCATCTACAAGAAAATTAGCAATAAGATTAACATCTCGATATCTCCATTAACATGAAGTATATTAGCTCTGAAGTTGGCTTTGTTTAAATGGATCTAACAATCTCTGAATTGTGGATTTCTTAGTAACGATAATATCAGTAAAATGTTTTGTGTAAATTCAAGCTGACAGTCCACATTTAACCCCATTCGAGTAAAACTTAACACAATAAACACGCAATGTTCTCTACGTAGTATACACCATGATAACTACACAAGTCTTCACATAACGTTATTCCACTATGTCAAACATTAGACTACAAATATCAATATCCTCCAGGCGCGTTGATTACAAGACCGAAGAATCTACGTTAAAATAATAATAGCACAAAGGTTTAATTATTGCATATATTTCTTTCCAGTAATAGAAGCGTGCCTGCAACTGAAATGTGATAAAAAAAGTCAGTTTTTCATGATTTTTACTAGTAAATGCACCTAAATCTACGAGGAATTTAATGATACAAAGAAAATTTGGGCATTCCAAATAGAAACAACTATTTTGCTATTTACTGAAATCTTGCACTGTACAAGTTAGTGATTATATAGGTTTGAAACTCAAATATCATCTAAATCTATTTTTAAACTTTAAGGCATGCCAAATGATTTCTCTCCTAACTCATTTGTGAACATTCTTGATATTTTCTACAATCATTGAGAATGTGTGGAAATATGAATACCTATTAATTTTTCCCTACTTAAGAAAATAAAATAAAACATTTTCTCTACCACGTACACAGTAAACACAGAAGGTATTGCATTCCACCTAACAATTCTATATTGAAATTTCACCGGAAATGTATATTTTGAGGTTCCCTGAATATAAAATAGCATTTTTAGAAAAAGGTCCATGTGCGTGTCTGTGAACAGCATAACTCAAAAAGTAAGTCGCATAAATACCAAACTTGGTATTTAAGTTCAGTACCTTCCAAGAATATCACACACAGATTTTCAGTAAAATTCACCACCCCAACTACTCTTTATATGGAACATTTTTCGAAATTTCGGATGTTATCCTAAATGGCTCTAACGATTTTGATAAAACACTATATATTAAACAAATTTACGTGACAAATAAGATATATATCTTGAATTCTCTGAAACATACCTTCAAGGCTTCTTCATCCAGAAGAAATGTTGTGTAATCTTGTATAACGGGTAAACGTTAAGCAATAGACGCAAATGTACTATACAAGACATGTAGATCTCTTTAAAACACATACTTTATTTCAAATAGCCTTTTTGTGGCATCAGACACTTCCGAGATATGCGTTTCTAATGGTTGTAATTGCTCAATACTTAGTCATTCGTTTAAAGTCCTGTCGATTTTCAGTTGTTTCTCATATGTCATGGAAACAGTATGGAATTTTAAGGCCAGCATATAGCGTCCAGTTGTTAAACATTTGACTATCGCTGTTCTCTTTGTATCTATAACGAAATGTGCAATGTAGCTATTTCTGCAAATATTTATTTGGATTAAAATGATGTAGATAAGAAAATAAAATGTAGATTGTATATAATAATTTGTAAGCTTGCTAATAAGCGTTAGAGGTTGGAGAAAATTGTGTGAATGTAAAACACCAGATTTTTATTTGTTCTGTATTTTGAAGTCCTCAAAATATTTCTAGTGTAAGGCAGACGTAAGTGGCAGAGAGATAGAGAGAGATAGTGTGTGTAAAAGCAAGAATGCTATATTTGGTTTCGGCTATTTATCCAAAATCGAAAATTATCGGTTTACAATTTATTAATGTATGGATGATTTTGTATTCGTATGCAAGCTTGATTTTGGACTAAGCTGGACGCGAATTTATCGCTCGTTGTATTAGTTATGATAATGTGCATGGATTTAGACGACAACTGGTGTATTTTTTCTCTGCACTGTGCGGACTTGGTAAGCCTGCACTACCAGAACGTTCCTTCCCCCGATGAACAACCGCAATGTAATCCATAATGTGCAGTAGCTGGCAAAAGTCATGTGGACCGGAAAATTCGTTGCCAGGAATCTGCAGAAAGTGCTCTAGCGTTTAATTCGAGTTAGCCATGCATGCCACATCTCCTACTTGGTACGAACGGACGATTTCTAGGTACACCAATGTTTGAAAACCCCACAAAATTTAACACTGAACCCGAATCAAAGAGCAGAGAGCACTTAAACAGGTCGACTGTGGACTCCTTGCTTGCAAGTGATGAATAAAATGAAATCGCGTGTTAGCGGTTATCACACTAGACATGGGCGTTCCGTGGCTGCAGTACTTAAACTGAAGGGTTCACAGAAATAAAGTATACCCATATTTCCATGCCATACGATTGTGTCGAAAAAAATCTGATGTGTTACACTCACATGACTTTCTCTACTCTTGTACAAACTATTATTACAAACGCATATTCTCCGTATGCTTCATGTTAATCAAGATATCCAGATGTTAATCTTATTGCTAATTTTCTTGTAGATGCAAGGGGAATTGATAGGCTATAAGCTATAGTCAAATATTTTAAGAGCTGGTTGCTATGTGTACTATTCCATTCTCTTTCATTACCAGGACAAAAAAGTGAATAACGAATTTGAGAAAAAGTATAAGTATTGAAAAATTTAAGGGAATAACAAGCAATATCTCGAAAATGGTTCACTCGATAAAAAAAGTATGTGACATAAATTGTGTGTTTTAACGGGATCTAGATTTTTGTGCAGTTAAATTTTGTCTACCTCTTACGGTTTATCAGTTATGCAAAAGTCATTCAGAATGGAGGACTTTTGGGGATATTCCCGGAAAATTCAACATATACATTTCGTTTGTCACAAACATATCTTAAACGTACATATTTTTATCAAAATCGTTAGTGCCATTTGTTTTTTATAAAATCAAGCTTTCGAAAAATGTTCCATGTGAAAGGTAGTTTGGGGTGGGGGAGTTTCCTGAAAATCTTCATGTATCTTCGTATCTTCTTGGAAGATACTAAAGTCAAATACCAAGTTTGGTATTTATTCAACTTTTCGTTTTCGAGTTATGCTGTTCACAGATATACAGACACACACATGGACATGTTTCCAAAAATGCTTTATTTAGATTCAGGGCACCTAAAACATGTATTTCCGGTGAAATCTTGGTAACGAATTTTTGGGTGGAAACCAATACTTCTACTTACTCTGCATAGTAGAGAAAGCGAAGGTCCTTTTTAGTTTTGGATTCAGGAAGTCTCAAAACATGTATTTCCGATGAAATCTTTGTATCAAATTTTTGGATGGAATGCAATACTTTCTCTACTTATTATGTACGTGGTAGAGAAGGTAAAACAACATTTTTTTAGAAAGTTCCGTGTGTGAACAGCATAACTGAAAAACGAAACGTCGGAGGAATACCAAACTTGGTAGTTAAATTCAGTAACTTTTGAAGGTGCAATATGAAGCTTTTTAAGAAAATCCCTCTACCCGAAACTACTTTTTACATAGAACTTTTTAGAAATTTTATATTTTCTCAAACATCACTAACGAGTTTGATTAAAATATCCCGCATTTAAGATATTTACATAACAAACAAAATGTACATCTTGAATTATCTAGAAATAGTCTGTAAACTTTCGGTTAGAAGGAATTTTATATAAGTGGTAAATGTTAAGAGATGGACACAAAAAACTGCACAAAAACTGTGAAACTCTTTAAAAGACACGATTTAATTCAAATTTTTTTTTTCAATTTTTTGTATTTTATTATAAGTTCTGTCGGTATTCAGTTGTTTCTCGCGATGTCATGGAAAGAGTAAGGAATTTCAAGTCCAGAATACAGCGAACCACTTTTAAATATTTGACTATCCAATGGATTTCTATCCGCATTTTACCTACACGAAATGTGTAATGAAGCTATTTCTGCAATGGTTTATCTCGAAATGGATAGAGAAAAAAAGCTTTCCCAAGAAGATTTTATATAAGTTATATTAAAAAAATCTGATTTGTTACACTCACATGACTTTCTCTACTCTTGTACAAACTATTTTTACAAACTCTTATTCTCCATCTATTTTATGTTAATCGAGAAAAACATTTGCAGAAACGATCTTTTGACATGCAAAGAGAATTACATTTTACACATAACGACCAGTTCTAAAAATATTTGACTATCGCTTAAGACCTACTATGTTCCCCTTGTTTTGTATTTGTAGCCTTTAAGCATAGACATATCCCTTAATAGCTGGTTGCTAGGTGCAGCACCATTCTCTTTGCCACAGATTAATACCCTTTGCATATCCAAGACAAAAATATGAGTAACGAATTCCCATTTGGGAAAATAAGTATTGAAAAATTTAAGGGAATAACAAGCAATATCTCGAAAATGGTTCACTCAACAAAAAATGTATATGGCATAAATTGTGTATTTTAACGCGATGTACATGTTTTGTGTAGTAAAATTTTGTCTATCTCTTATGGTTTACCAGTTATGCAAAAGTCGTTCACAATGAAGAATACTTTTGGAGATATTCCCAGAAAATTCAAGATATACATTTTGTTTGTCATAAAAATATCTTAAACATATGATGTTTTAATCAAAATCGTTAGAGTCATTTTTGGAAAAATTAAAATTTTCGAAAAATGTACCATGTAAAGGGTAATCTGGGGTGGGGGATTTTCTTAAAAACCTTCGTGTCGCATCTCTGGAAGATACTGAACCTAAATACCAAGTTTGGTGTTTATCCGACTGTTCGTTTCTGATTTATGCTGTTCACAGACACACAGACACACACACGCACATACACACACGGATATGTTTCCAAAAATGCCTTTTTGGATTCAGGGGGTCTCAAAACATATGTTTTTAGTGAAATCTCGGTATCACATTATTGGGTGGGATACAATACTTCCCCTACTTACTATACGTAATAGAGAAAGTAATAAATTGGATGAAGAGCCATGTGAATGTAACACATCAGATTATTAAAGTGCTGTCATATTCAACTGTTTCTTGGTATGTAACACAAAGAGCATGTAATTTAAAATCCAGCGTATAGCGACCCCCTTTAACGTTTGTCTGCAACTTCGTTTTCTTGTGTCTAAAACGACATCTGTAAAGGTTTACCTAAATTGACATGAAGCAGATGCAGAAATAAGCTTTTTTGCTTTATCTACTAAGTATAGTACGTAGGGGAACTATTGCATTCCACCTAAAGATATGATACCGGGATTTCACAGGAAATACATGTTTTGAGGTGCCCTGAATCTAAATAAAGCATTTTTGGGAACATGTCCGTGTGTGTGCGTCTGTGAACAGCATACATCAAAAACGATAATTCGGAAAAATACCTAACTTTGTATGTGAGCTTAGTATTGAAAGGATACGACACAATTGGCCTTTATATGGAGCATTTTTTCAAAAATTTTGGTTTTCTAAAAAAGGTTTGATTAAAATAGCGTATATGAAAGATTTTTACATGACAAATAAAATATATATCTTGAGTTTCGAGTATTTAACTCTCGAGTGTGAAAGAAAATTTCTTGAGAAGTTACCAGAAATATGTGGACAGAGGACAATATTCCTTATGATAAACTATATGCTTGTTATCGTTGTAATTGTAACTATGAGAACGTGAGACGTTTGCGGGGATATAATTATTTGGGCGGTAGACGGAGTCGAGGCGGCCGGCGTGCGAAATTAACAAATGATAAAAAGATAAAGAAATAATTAAAAAAATAATTTCTGTACATGAAATCAATATATAATGTAATAAGACTGAGTTGAAAGGTGTGTATGGTAAGAAAACGTAATTAGCAAGTCATGCAAGAAAGTCACTAGTATAAAGATTATAGAACACACCAGTTTAGATTCTCGGAATGCAGTTAGGGTTTAGTTCAGTACATTTACAAAGTCACATAGGCAGCGATTCTGTAAATTAGAAAAGTGAAAGGTACGGCTTAGCAACAAGATAGGATGCGCATACGTAGAGCTTTAAAATTGGATCGCATAAGTAGGAACGCTGGTAGGTGGAGCTTAAGTTCGTGCATTCTAATTAGGGACACATTCGTGCATACATTCAAGACATATTCGTGACTCTTCTGAAATTCTTGACTCTCGTGTGACTTACTCGTGTGTAATTTTTACTTTCTCTACTACGTATAGCAAGTAGGGGAAGTATTGTATTCCACCCAAAAATTCGATACCGAGATTTCACAGGAAATACATGTTTTGAGGTGCACTGAATGCATATAAATCATTTTTCGAAACATGTCCGCGTGTGTGTCTGTCTGTGAACAGCAGGTTCAGTATCTTCCAGAGATGCGACACGAAGGTTTTCAAGAAAATCCCTCCACCCCAGATTGCCCTTTACATGGAACATTTTTCGAAAATTTTAATTTTCTCAAAAATGGCTCTAACGATTTTGATTAAAATATCCTATGTTTAAGATATTTTCATGACAAATGAAATGTATATCTAGAATTTTCTAGGAATGTCTCCAAAAGTGTTCTTGATTGTGAACGACTTTTGCATAACTGGTAAACCATAAGAGATAGACAAAAGTTTACTACACAATTTATGTCATATACCATTTTAGAGATATTGCTTGTTATTCCCTTAAATTTTCCAATACTTATACTTTTTCTCAAATTGAAATTCATTATTAATTTTTGGTCCTGGTAATGACAAGAGAATGGAATACTCCACATAGAAACCAGCTCTTAAAATATTTGACTATCTCTTAAAGCCTACCAATTCCCCTTGCACCTACAAGAAAATTAGCAATAAGATTAACATCTCGATTAACATGAAGCATATGGAGAATGAGCGTTTGTAAAAATAGTTTGTACAAGAATAGAGAAAGTCATGTGAGTGTAACACATCAGATTTTTAAGTTGTGAACGAACCAGCGTTAGAAAGATTTAGCGGCTTTTGAGATGGATCTTTCGGAGTATAATTTCTGGAACTGCCGCAATTGACACTTAGCTTAATTATTATAATAGAAATAATTTAATTCGTAAATTCAACAGTTGGCGACTCGTCTCAAACTGAGTGTTCTAAGTCAACATTAAAATTTCTCAGCTAACTAAACTGGCGATATCATTTCACAATACACTCACGCATACCCCGAGACAAAGAACTCATAGCTATACCACTGCAGCAGCTGGCGCACGAGACAACGCATAACGAGCTACGAGATGAAACATTAACTGTTAGCTGCTCTGTTGTTGCAGCTAACATTAAACGTTATCTAAATGATGCAACTTCAGAAAGCAGCATCAACATTTGAAGCAAAGCGCTTCAAGTGTGAGGGAAAAGTACTGTAGAATGAGGAAAGGAAAGGAATGTCGGACTCGAGCTGAACGTCAGACAGGGACACGGAATGTTGGATGAACACATATTACATGAATAAATAACTAAGCGTCCTCAAGTAATGTTCCATGGTTACAACATTATTACCCTAGAGAAAGCGCATTACAACTTTTGGCATGAATTCAACGCTCTCGTTACTACAAGTCGATATCGTATCTGGGACGACGCTTTCTTGGAAAAGCATCCTCGCAGTGCGCGGGATCGATCCTTGACCCGGACTGAATTATTAATGTTCCTCAGACACAACAAGTAGCCAGGCCGGCTCTCCGGCGGATTACATACAACTGCACTAACCTGTTGTTATACACGTCACAACGAACCTTGCACTTTCAATTTTAATGTCTCATTTTGTCTGAAACAGTCGAGTATACAAGCTTTATTTTAAAACTTACTTGATATGAGATTCAGTATCGTCAAAAAGAATGACTAAATACCTCAAGAATGGTTTTATACTATCCATTGTACCCGGCACTCCAGGGGTGAATTCTAAAATTTCAAATAATGTCTTTCATTTTCATTAAAAGGGAAATTGACCTGCTTATTTGTCCATTGTGTGGAGGCAGAGACATTATGTATTAGAATGTGAGGAAATCAAAACATGGAGGGATCAATTATTGCCAATGAAATTGTTCCAGTTACTAAGTGAGATAACAACTTGTTTATACATGAAATGTAATAGTTGAAGTTGAAATTCATTCCTTCCTCAATTTTATTAACATCTTACGTGTACATATATAGGGAGGACCATTTAAATTGAGACTGTACAGTATCTCCAAAACTAAGCGTTGTAGAAAGAAATATCCTATATAAAAATTGCTTGAGGGGCACTATTTATATTTTGATCCTTGGCAACCCTGAATGTTGTAGGTGCTATCTGACGTTTCCAATGGATAGTTTGTCATTTTTGACCATAATCTACTTCAAACATTTTGCAAATAGAGCGTCATTTGTTGTTTACACTAACTTGAAAATTGTGTGTCAACAAAAACATGGAATTAGCTCGTGAAGATGCTCGTGCAATGATTTATTACGAATTTAGACGTGGATTATCAGGACAGGAGTGCATCGATCAACTAACTTCTACATTTGGCGACAAGCTCCATCCTCTGCCACTGTGAAACGCTGGTATAACGAATTTAATCGTGCCCGCCGTTCTCTCAATGATGAAGTTCGTGAAGGTCGTCCAAAATCAGTTGTGCCAGAAAACACTGATGCTGTGCAAAAACTAATAATGAAGGATCGCCATGCGACATATTGTGAGATTGAGGCAACCCTAGGCATTAGTTCCACCAGCATACATAAAATATTGCATGATTATTTAGCCGTGAAAAAGGTTTGCTCTCGTTGGATTCCACAATTTGATGCAATCTCAAAAAGATGCTCGTGTCGATTGGTGTACAAAAATGCTCAAGAAATACAATGGGGCGCCTCAAAAGACGTATATAAGATTGTAACAGGTGACGAATCATGGATCTATGCGTATGAGCCGGAACGTAAACAACAGTCGACTGTATGGGTGTTTCAAGATGAAGCAAATCCAACAGAAGTTGTTCGCACTCGAAGTACTTCGAAGCAAATGATCGGCTGCTGTTTCAGCAAAATTAGCCATATGGCAACAGTGCCTTTGGAGCAACGTAAAACTGTCAATGTCGAATGGTACACAACCATTTGTTTGCCGAAAGTCTTCGGTGAAGTAAGGAAAACCAACAAGAACCGTTCTTCCCCAAGACAACGCGAGCGCGCACACATTTCGTCTAACAACAGAGTATTTGAAGGCTCAAAAATCGAATTGATGGGTCATCCGCACTTACAGTCCTGATTTGTCACACAATGCCTTCTTTTTGTTCCTGAATATCAAGAATAAATTGCTTGGACAACGATTTTCGTTGGAAGAAGAAGCCGTTGATGCCTTCAAAAACCATGTTTTGGAGGTGTCTCAAGAAGACTGGAATAAATGCTTTGACAAATGGTTCAAACGGATGCAAAAGTGTATTGATCATAAAGGAGAATATTTTGTAAAACAATAAAGCAGTTTTGAATAAGAAATTACTTTGTTTTAATTATTAGGCTCAAAATATAAATAGTGCCCCTCGTAAATGTCATTAGTCGTCTTTTATTTTGAAGGCATAGCAATCGTCATTTTCGGTTGAATTTAATATTTTAAATGGGAACAAATCTTTTTTATATTGTTTTCTCACCCCTCATAAAAAACTAAAAAACCTTTGTATAAAGACACTTTGCAGTTGTTCTTACACCAACGTAAATAACAACGAAAATTCTGAATGGCTGTGTACGAGGAGCGCAATGAATGGTTAGACAATCCATGGATGGTCATTTGAGGGTCAAGTTACGTTTTGTAATTGGAAACCAACATTTTTACTTTCTCTACTACGTATAGTAAGTAGCGGAAGTATTGTATTCCACCCAAAAATTCGATACCGAGATTTCACCGTAAATATATGTTTTGAGGCCCTCTAAATCCAAAAAAAGCATTTTTGGAAACATGTTCCTGTGTGTGTCTGTGTATGTGTGTGTGTGTGTGTGTGTGTGTGTGTCTGTCTGACTGTGAACAGCATAACTCAGAAACAAACAGTCGGATAAACACCAAACTTGGTGTTTACGTTCAGTATCTTCCAGAGATGCGACACGAAGGTTTTCAAGAAAATCCCCCCACCCCAGACTACCCTTTACATGAAACATTTTTCGAAAATTTTAATTTTCTCAAAAATGGCTTTAAGGATTTTGATTAAAACATCATATATTTAAGATACTTTCATGACAAATAAAATGTATATCTTGAATTTTCTGGGAATGTCTCCAAAAGTATTCTTCATTGTGAACGACTTTTCCATAACTGGTAAAGCATAAGAGATGGACAAAATTTTACTACACAAAAAATGTAGATCGCTTTAAAATAAACAATTTATGTCATATACATTTTTTTGTTGAGTGAACCATTTTCGAGATATTGCGTGTTATTCCCTTAAATTTTCCAATACTTATACTTTATCTCAAATGGGAATTCGTTATCCGTTTTTTACTTTCTCTACTACGTATAGTAAGTAGGGGAAGTATTGCATTCCACCCAAAAATTCGATACCGAGATTTCACCGGAAATACATGTTTTGAGACCTCCTGAATCCAAAAAAAGCATTTTTGGAAACATGTCCGTCTGTGTGTCTGTGTGTGTGTGTGTGTCTGTGTGTCTGTGTGTGTGTGTGTGTCTGTGAACAGCATAACTCAAAAACTAACAGTCGGATAAACACCAAACTTGGTATTTACGTTCAGTATCTTCCAGAGATGCGACACGAAGATTGTCAAGAAAATCCCCCCACTCCAGACTACCCTTTACATGGAAGATTTTGAGAAAATTAAAATTTTCTCAAAAATGGCTCTAACGATTTTGATTAAAATATCATATGTTTAAGATATTTTTATGACAAATAAAATGTATATCTTGGATTTCCTGGGAATGTCTCCAAAAGTATTCTTTATTGTGAACGACTTTTGCATAACTGGTAAACCATAAGAGATAGACAAAATTTTACTACACAAAAAATGTACATCGCGTTAAAATACACAATTTATGTCATCTACATTTTTTTAGTTGAGTGAAACCATTTTCGAGATATTGCTTGTTATTTCCTTAAATTTTCCAATACTTATACTTTTTCTTAAATTCGTTATTCAATTTTTATGTCCTGGATATGCAAACAGAATAGAATGCGCCACATAGCAACCAGCGCTTAAAAGATTTGACTATCGCTTATAACCTACCATGTTCCCCTTGCATCTACAAGAAAATTAGCAATAAGATTGACATCTCGATTAACATGAAGCATATGGAGAATAAACGTTTGTAAAAATAGTTTGTACAAGAGTAGAGAAAGTCATGTGAGTGTAACACATCAGATTTTTTGTCCTGATAATGTAAAGAGAATGGAATGCTCCACATAGCAACCAGCTCTTCTAATATTTGACTATCGCTTAAAGCCTACCAATTCCCCTTGCACCTACAAGAAAATTAGGAATAAGATTAACATCTCGATATCTCGATTAAGATGAAGTAGATGGAGAATAAGCGTTTGTAAAAATAGTTTGTACAAGAGTAGAGAAAGTCGTCAGATTTTTTTATTTTATTTCATTATTCATCACAAAACAAACAGCTTTTTATAAACCATTTTCTAATGGGAAAACAAGCTAAAAAATGTAGTTTCCCGTATTAATCAATTAAATTGACCCTAAAATGACCATTATAATGTCCTCCAAACAAAAGACGACTAATGACATTTACCTTCTCCCATAATATCAAACAACTTTAATGAAAGGAATTTCTTTCTACAACGCTTAGGTTTGGAGATATTGTATAGTCTTAACTTAAATGGTCCTCCCTGTGTACCTGATATTTCGTTATAAAGTAAAACTGATTGAAAAGAGGCACAAACATGGAAACAAACCGTCTGCGAATTATTCGCAAAAGAAACCGTTTTGCAAGGAATAAAACATAGTCTAGATAAAATTTGTATTTCATATATCCGATGATATTTGCATTATAATACCTATTCTTCTGAAATTCTGATCAAATTCATAAAACGGTATCACAAAAGCTTGCACTGCTGTTGATGAAACAGCAGGAAAATTATTTTTTTCTCAAAATCCTGATATAATTTAAAATGTTTCGAAGTTATCAGTAGTAACAAGACGACTGTGTTTTATTTTGTTGAAAATTTAATTATCACGCAACACAAGGGAAGTTTTCGAACAAGATGACACCTGAGTGACATTTATTAAGCCTATTTCCTGAATGAAATGTTTAAAAACTAATATTAATAAAATTAAAATAACACAATAACACAAATATTTTATGTAATATTATTTGATTTAATTTATTTCACACCATGTCATACTGTAGCACGTGTTTTTTTTCTTTCTATTTATTTTACGTCGGTTTAACTATGTGTTCATATCGTGACGGATCTGTGTGTGCCGGACAGTTCACTTTCTAGGTCACATCCCTGTACTACCATCTTGCTTCTTCACGTGTCCACAGAGACCTTTGTGTTAGGCATCTGTACCTCTTCTCCCTGTGACGGGAAGATAGCAGCTTCGATACATAGACCTTAGTGCTAAGTAATTTCTGCTCTTACACGTGGCGGACAGATAGCATTAGGGTGCCTTCCAGTCTACTGCTTTCATTATCTTAAATAGATAAGAGTATTCGCTATTACCATATTTTCATTTTTATTATTGTTTTAGACTTAAGGTGAACTTTGGGTCGTGGTGTCAGATATCCAATCTGGCATTTACCTCGGCGTCTACGGGAAATCTCGGAAAAAACAAAATTAAAAATCCCAGTCAGATTAGCATGTGGGTGCCAGGACATACAGGTATACCAGGCAATGAGAAAGCAGATGCAGCAGCCAAGATTGGCAGCGAAATCCTATTTTTGGGTCCGGAGCCTGTACTGGGGGTGTCCTACAGACCAGTCAAACAGGCTATTAAGTGCTGGGCTCAAGCAGAACACAAGAAATACTGGAACTCCATTGAGGGTTGCAGACATTCCAAGTTGTTTATTACAGACCTGGATAACAACAGGACAAAGTACCTGCGCGGTCTTAGTAGAAGAAGGCTTACATGGGCAACAGGATTCATTACAGGACACTGTCCCCTAAAGTTTAATCTATACAGAATGGGATTTTTAACAACCCTATCTGTAGTAGATGCTTAGAAGGAGATGAGACGGTTACTCATGTGCTATGTGATTGCCCTGCTCTTGCTAATCAAAGAGCAAGTATTTTTGGCAATCACTTTCCAAAGATAGATGAACTATCGAAAGCCTCAGTTAGCAGTTTGGTTAAGTTCATAACGAGCAACAGACTACTTAACTGATGAAAGGGGCGATGCGCAATGGATCTTTTAGGTCGCAGTGCTTGGGTATAAAACCCACCCCGTTTTCAAACCACAAACTACAAACCACATATTAGTACGGTCTTCGATGTTCTTAAAGAACAAAATCTGTGCGCTATAAATTTTGCATGTAGAATTAAATTCTAGTACAAGTGACTTGGTTTGATGCGTTCATTCTTCATCTATCCATTGGAATTATTTACGCTTATAATATTTTAAGGTGATTCGGTAAGGAAATTCCAAATTTATACAAATTTCAATACATATGGTTAACATTTTATCACAGATTTTTCAATATAATTACATAATAAAATCATGGCCTAATTTTACAAGGCAACAAGAATAATTTTCCAAAATTGAAAACCCTATTAATGAAAAATGCCACATGGATGAAAATGTAAAATTTTAAACCTTTTAAATTGTGTATATTATAGCTCAAAATAGTTCACTACAATTAAATATTACTTTCTTTGTAAAATTAAAACGCTTTTGTAAATATCTAAATATGTATATAAACTTTTTAATTTTGGAAAAGTCAATAATTCATTTCACTAATTAAAACTACAAATCCAAGATTACGTCGATATAAAAATGGGCATCTTTTAAATATCTTCATCCACCTCATCCACCTGAAAATCTAAAACAAAGTGAAAGAAATTGCATCTCGAAGAACATTTTAAAATGCCAAACATGTAAGAAGTCTAAGATTAGGAGAAAATAATGAGCTATTTGCACACATCTTCGCATGTTTGTGAATGTCGTGTTTGGACATTGAAGTAGAGCTTCTAAATGTGGCCCCACGCTGGGCGCTATTTGAAGTAGAAAATAGTGTAAGAAGATAGTGAAATGTTTATTATATGGATTTAAATCAGATAAGTAGTAGTTTTTCATGGTAACTAATTAATATGCATGAGGGCCGTGATAAATGTATTATATCTTGAAGTAAAGTCGTTTTAAACCGAATACAATTAATTTATTATTGTGATATGGCAATGCATAACAGAGATTCACAAAGCAACTAATAACAATAATACACTTTTAGAAATATTTACGAAAAATGATAGAACAGCATAACTATTCATAATCAAACTCAACACATATCCGTGAAATGCATTACAGTCACATGTTACCTTAACATTGATCCTGTTAACAGCATAAAAAGGTGTAGGTTATACAACGAAGGGGAACGCCTCACGCACTGCAACCCACATAGATCTATTGTGGCTACCACCTCCTAGGAGGAAGGGATGAAGTTAAGGTACCACAGCAGGCTACATGCCGCAGCCAGACAGGCAGCAGAGACACGCGTAAGTCCCTAACAGTTCCAGACTAGAAGCCTCACCCAGAGGGGCCTAGAGAGGGCGATGAAGAACCATTGTTCAAACAGTCCCACAGGGTGTACCTTTTCCTTTCAAGCATCGCGTCATCTGTCTGGCAACGCCATATGCCACGAAACCTAAAAATACACCATCTGTCTCGATTGTTACAACGTTTAATAACCATAAACGTAAAACTGTAATTGAATCGTGCTTCTATATTTTTTGAGGATTTTTTCTATGTACATTTAAAAAGGGATTTTGTACGTAATGTTGCCGAAAATCCAATATCGAGTATTGTTAATACATTTAATATGGTTATGGTTTATGATCACTCCTTTCTGTGATACAAGAGGAGTTTCGAAAAGTGTCACGTATTGTAATTTAAAATTAGTTTTGAACATCTCCCTATGGCACTACCACTCGTGTTTTTGGAGCAGATCCTCTAGACTGTTACACCCTATGTGACAGACTTTGAACTCTGGCATCTCAGGGTACTAAAGACTCGGCGCGGGTTGTTATCCCAGAGGCAACAAATGCCGAGGTAGCAGCAAAGGAAGTTTTAACTCCAAAGCAAATATTTTGGAAAGGCACGTCGCTTGTGTCCGTGTTACACTCAAGAGTCGGGTTCAGTCCCTTGGGAGGGTAGTTTGCTGTAGAAAGGTACATCACTGACGGCTCGATACATTCCTATCACACCTTCATGTTGCAAACACGCGCTGAATCTCTAGTAAGTTCTCTCACCCTGCACACTTAGGTACGTTTCTACCCGATCTACTAGGTGTAGGAGTATTAACCCATCTTATAAGCCGGGTAGAAACATATAAGTTAACCGTTTCCAGTTCAGTGCTGCCGTATGACATCATTATGTATGTATATTTGTTGTTGAAAGTTGGATAAACAATGTTGACATGCAAGGGTTGACTTACAATAATTCTCTGCTTTGTGGTGTATACTTCTTTATATTTGATATTAACATAGAGTAAAATAAAAAAATGGAATTCTCTTGTTTTTATTAAGGTAAATTCAAAACATATCTGTATTACAATGCTAACAACACTCACATACGTAAATCACCATTTATTTTACGTGGGTCCAACCACAGACTTTGTAACACCACAGCAAGGATTCGAAATCTTAGCTAGAGATCTCCATTGTTGAGCTACAAATTTAAGATTAAACTAAGCAAATTACTTTCACTAATATCACGAGTACAGATAGTTTTACGGTAATTTAACTGAGGTTAACGAAGGTCGAGAAATAATTATTTAAAGACAATAAGAGTGAGTTCGAAACCTCAATTAAAATACTCAAACAAAGTTATAAACAACGGGGGAATTCGGTAAGATAATTACAATGCGAGATGGCTCAGTGGTAACGCTTTCGGGTGATCCTGGGTTCGATGTTTATTGAATTTTTTACTTGTTTTAGTCCATACTACCACCTCTCAAAATATGGAATCCTTTTTTTTAAAACCTGGTTATATATATATATATATATATATATATATATATATATATATATATATACACACATATATGTGTGTGCGTATAAAATGGAATAGTAGCCATAACTTTTAAATGGATCAATATAGTTAAATGGTGACTGTTTTGATTCTCATGTGAGGTAGTGGCGTTCCAGAAAGCGTAAGGGGTAGCGCCCCAGTGTGCCTCAAGTGGGATGAAGGGGCGAAGTTTAGAATTTTAAATGGAACCTTTCTTTTCTAAAATGAAAACTTGAGAATTTATAGGCTACTGAAATTTTATTTAACTTACTTAATCACATTTTTCTCTAAGCTTGTATTTGCGGATATATATCGTAATATTGCTTATAACTTTTATAATTTTAGTTTTGTTGAAAAATGTTAAAATATTAAAGTTATCGAGGATGTATTTCTTGATATGATGCACATAATTCGGCAAACTTATTTCTTCACATGTACAGGATATGACAAAAAGATTTTTTAAATGGCAGTGCATATTTATTATTACATTTTTTAATTCTAAATAGAATTCTGCGTATGAATATCAATTTTTATTTTCATAAAGTGAATCAATGATCCTTGTTTTGCTTTATTTAATAATTTTACTCATTTGATTGTTTTATTAATGCTTCTGTTAGGCAGCCGCCGAAATTTAGAAATTACTTGTTTGTTGGTATCCTTAGTTTCACAACAAATGTTCAAAGTGAGCACCATTCACTGCCAAACATTGGTCCAGTCTGTCACGGAAATTGTCTAATGACATTATCGCAGTATTTGGACTAATTAGAGGCATCTCATCTCTGATTCTAGTTTTAGATCTAATAATTTATTGCGGTAGGTACAGTTTGGATTTCAAGTAAGTCCACAAATAAAAATTGATGGATTGAGACCTGAAGATTAGGTGGCCACTCAATAAGTCCTCTTCTCCCAATCCCTCTGCTAGGAAACGCTGTATTCAGGAAGTCTTCCAAAATGTGCTGGGACACCATCTTGTTCATACTTTTACCCCGTAAGGGGAGGGGTTCCGACCCCTTCGGCTGCCGTGGTGCGGGCGCTGCAAACCCTGAACTCTCGTGGTACTTCTGACGTCACTAGAAGTACGCCGAACCGAACATTCGAGCCCCTCCCGAAAGGGAGTTGTTCGGATTGGGTTGGACTCGGCGGGACAGTGGTTCCCGATACCCATGGGAGATTGGGTACGCTTGGCTGGTTTATCCGCCCAGGCGGGGTTGTGAGACGCCTCGAAGTTCTCCGGCACCAGTCATGAGAGATAGCTGGTAGACGGTTGCTAGAAACTGTCGGCCCCACCGAGGTTGTTCGGTAGTCTCCCCCAGTAGGGTTCGCCTTATTTTGGCCTGACGCGCGTAAGTGGCGTATCCACTTCCGTCCCTGTTTGGAAGGGTGGGCAGGATGAGTCCTAGCCTAAACTCGACCAGGCAGGGGGGCGGGTTTTAAAATAGGTATCGCCCCTAATGGAATGGGCCCACGACCAATCCTGGGTCACGCGAGGGTGCGGTCTCTGCGTAGGCGGACCCGGTCCCGTGTGTATAGAAGTGTTCATACTATATTTCTTCAATAAGCACGTTGTTCTCGCCTGGAAAATAATCTTGGCAAGCTACAATGCAGCTGTTTTGCAACAGATGGAGATACATATCGGAATTTAGGTTTCCTTATATAAGAATGGTTCAATTATGCTATTAACAACCGAACCTGCCGATACATTAACTTTTTGTGGATGTTGAGTGTACTGTTGGACCATTCAATCTGGGTTTTCCGCAAACCAATAACGCCAATAATGGCGGTTTGCTGTGCCTTTAAGAACAGAAAGGGGCTTCGTCTGAAGATATGATGTATCTTACAAATTCAAAATTTTGGTTTTGCAGCTCCATTGCAGTTTCACAAAATACACTTCTTCGATCGAAATCGTCTTTACTTAACTCCTGCAATAGTATGTTATATGGATATTTCATTAAATTACAAACAAGCTTGACTTACATTGTAATACCTTACCAGTAGCTTTGTGGATGTGTGTGGATCTTCTTGGACCGATATAATAAATTAAGAGAATTTTCTTCACTTGTAGAAGTTTTTGGTCTTCCGGGTTTAGCCTTATTCTTTACATTCCCGTGTCGTTGTAATTCTTTACACTTTTTGACACCGTGGACAGAGTTACGTTTTGGTTTGGATTCAAGTCATTAAATAAATAGCACACCTCTTTATGAGTCCTCTTCCTATCGCCATAACCAACCATAATTAGTACTGCAGCGAGGTTCGAACAGAGTATCAAGAATTCCACTAGTATTGCCAAAATGTTGAAAAGCGGGAGACACGTCTTTGTACGACACGAACTGCTCTGTCAGCAATCGAAAGCATGTTTAATGACCGCGAATCAGATCACCCGGGGGACTTCACTTTCACTTTCTCCGGAGTCAACAGCGAAGCTCTGAGCCACAAGGGGTGCTTCACACCCCCAACATAATTAAGTTAATTGTTTGTAAGTGTATAGATCCAGTCTCAGCTACGTACAGGTAAGATGCTCTAAGGTTACGTTTTCCCTCGCACTGGCCGTCAGGCTATCCGACACTCTAGTTTTCCCCTAACTGCAACCATGTACATTAATCAAATACAACGCTTAGTTTTTTATACGCCACCCTGGGTCTTTATTTGACACTTTGTCCCTTAACGCAACCGCCTACGTCCTACCTCCACCCCCGGGGTACCGATCCGCCCTTCCCATCTGAGGCTACAGCTCTCCTGTGTACGCCACCCCTTGGAGTGGGGTGCTACAAAATGGTGGAGGCGCCGGGTACGGATCCCGTACCTTTTGCAATACTACAGTATTCTTTCCTTTTCAGTGAGATTCGCAATGGTATGTAAAATAACAATGAAGAGTGATTTGATGGAAAATAAATGAACCTATTGTTGTCTACTTGCTGGGCCATTTTGATTCTAAAATAATTACAAGCCTAGAGCATAAATGCGTTTAAGTATGTTAAATAAAATTTCAGTACCATATAAATTGTCAAGATTTCATTTTAGAAAAACATTTTTAAACAAAAGTTTTTTAACTTATTAAGGATTATCAGAATAGCTCAAGTTTATACTATGGTTCCATTTTAGCGCCCCAGTGTGACCTCACTTGGCTCTCACTGGTGCGCTACTCCTTATGTTGTCTGGAGGGCCCCTACCTCCCATGAGAATAAAAAATGTCAAAACTTAACTTTATTGATCCATTTAAAGTTATGGTCAATATTTCATACTTTTTGTTCACCCTGTATATACAATAACAAAAACGTTCCAGTAAAACAATTTTTAATAAATTCTGATGTTTTACTTTCATGCATGTGTTTTCTAAAAACTTATTTTCTACCTACTTCATGTTAATTGAGATAAACGTTTGCAGCAACAATTTCATTACACATGAGGTTGCAGGCACAAGAGGATACAGAAAACTGAAGTGATAGTAAAATTTCTAAAAAAATGAGTTTTCATATACCGGGCTTAAAATTCCATTCTTTACATGGCTACAAGAATAAAAGCGAATAGCAACTTAACACTTGAAAAAATGTATATTTAATTTAAAATTCAAACAAGTAACAAAGAGTATTTTGGAAATGGTTTGTGCCACAAAACATATATTAGACATAAATTGTGTGCTTTAACAAGATTCACATTTCTCACGGTTTACCAATCATATAAAATTCTTTCCGAATGAAGGAGACTAATACAAATTTCGGTATTATTTCGACGTATCTAAAACTGCTTAATTTCCTAACCTCAGGTGACCTCAAAACGTACAATATCGATGAAGTGGAATTTTTTGGCAGAATACATTTCCTCTACGTATTACACGTAAAGCTTAGAGAAAGGAAAACTTAATGGATGAGAGAGAACATTACAATTGCGTACGTTGTCGAGTGGTCACACGGAGATCTCAGGTTCGATTCACAGCTGGGGTTTGGAATTTTTCTTTAATTAGGATTATTCCCTCCCCTACAAAGAGTCTGGAAGTGCGGATGTCAGAGTTAAAGACGACGAAAACCTACAGTAACCTAAGCTAAAATTTCAAAAAGTAAAAAAAAAAAACAAAAAAAATCAAATGTTTCAGTGAGAGCCCCCGATATGACCACAGTAGTTAAAGGGATCTAAAGAAATGAACATTACGTAAACGCAGTTTTAAGGAGAAACCCTCCCAATTCTAAGGATAAGTGTAGGATTTCGTTTTTCTTTCAATGTAACTGTCTAGCAGAAAGGTGGCCCACTCTCCTAGATCGCCATAGTGTTTTACCCTCCGTAAGATAACCTTAAGGTAACCAACTTTGGACTCCACCCAGCCATATCAGTTCTCTATGTGACTAGCCTGAATAACAATTCAGGTACTTACAAACTAGCCTGTGAATGATAATAATCTATTTGGAATGAAGGGGTGGTTGGGATACCGCCTCTATGAAAGAGTTTCGCTGCTGTTGACATAAGCAAAGGATAAACCAATTACAAATAGTTCTACCTGCTAGAGGAAGGGGTGAAAAATTATTTGCATGCGTGGTTAAACTGAACAACAGCTACATTTACATATATGAGGGCTTTCATCAGCGACATGGAGACGAAGGTTAAGTTGTCGTACTAAACGGCAATAATAAAGCGGTAGTGAAGCATGAAAATATAAGCTTTAGGTTGTAATGTTACCCTTCGGCAGTTACTTTTGGGGGAGGTAAAGTACCCTGCCAATCCAGTGGCTAGAATTATGCTCGAAAAACAGAGGTGGTCATGCTGGTAGAGGTGGTGCTATGCGTTGTCAATACCAACATAAACAACTCCGTTCCATTATGGACCACATTTTATGCACGCCAGTATACACACACCTCTCTCTGTGCACGTTCTTTCAAAGTACGCAAACGTAAGAACAAACATGCTATCGCCGAGCGTCTTGATGATTCATGATATTGTGGTGAATATTTGATGAAGGAAGAAACCCTATGATTCATAAACTAACATAGTGATGGGTGATTTTCGATGATTTAACGAAGAATTTTAGTGCGTCATAGACTTTCTAATGAGGGTATGATGTCTATGTGCGTTTCTAATGCGGCCCATGACGAGATACAACTTCTTACTCCAATCAAAGCGACAGATTAAGACGTGTTATTCTTCTTTACAAGCGCTTGCATTAGGTACAAGAAAATCAAATGTCTTACCACGTTTCACATTGGAGGTGGGCAGCATTTAAGGATACAAGGTGAAAATTGTTGGAGAATGAGCTTTCATTACAAAAATATATCCCTTATTTACTTTCTCTACTACGTATAGTATGTAGGGGAAGTATTGTATTTCACCCAAAAATTCGATACCGAGATTTCACCGGAAATACATGTTTTGAGACCCCCTGAATGCAAAAAAAGCATTTTGGAAACATGTTCGTGTGTGTCTCTGACAGTATAATTCATAGACGAAGGGTCGGATAAACACCAAACTTGGTATTTAGGTTCCGTATCTTCCAGAGATGCGACACGAAGGTTTCCAAGAAAATCCCCCCACCCAGATTACCCTTTACATGGAACATTTTTCGAAAATTTTAATTTTCTCAAAAATGGCTCTAACGATTTTGATGAAAATATCATATGTTTAAGATATTGTCATGAGAAATGAAATGTATATCTCGAATTTTCCGGGAATGTCTCCAAAAGTATTCTTCATTGTGAACGACTTTAGCATAACTGGTAAACCATAAGAGATAGACAAAATTTTACTACACAAAAATGTATGTGCATTAAAATACACGATTTATGTCATATACATATTTTTTTGTTGGGTGAACCATTTTCGAGATATTGCTTGTTATTCCCTTATATTTTCCAATACTTATACTTTTTCTCAAATGCGTTATTCATTTTTTTTATCCTGGTAATGCAACGAGAATGGAATACTCCACATAGCAACCAGCTCTTAAAATACTTGATTATCGCTTAAAGCCTAGCAATTCCCCTTGCATTTACAAGAAAATTAGCAATAAGATTAACATCTCGATATCTCGATTAACATGAAGCATATGGAGAATAAGCGTTTGTAAAAATAGTTTGTACAAGAGTAGAGAAAGTCATGTGAGTGTAACACATCAGATTTTTTTATGTGTTATTGTGTGTTATGTTTCATTTTCTTAAATATTTTTAACAATTTTCAATAAAATACCTGGCACGTTCTTATAGTTACAGTGATAATAAGGACATATCGTATCATAAGAGATGTTGAAAAAGTTTTCGTTCTTTATCCGCATATTTCTGGTATTTGTTCAGAAAATTTCCATTCACACTCGAGAGTTCAATATCCGAAATTGAAGGAATTTCTCGCTGATGATTTCTTTTAGTTCTTAGTTTTTAATTATGATCCCTCAAACACCCCTCTTTAATTATGGCCAGGGTTCTTATCGGTCCGCTTGACACCTCTTATTACCCATAATCTATTAGGGCCATTTTCATATTGAAACCTCAATCTTCATAATTTATACCAGCAGGTCCAACGTAGATTGTGATAAGGATTCTTACCCTGTCCTGTGCTGGTACTCATTTTGAACACAGAGTTTTCACAATTAAAAAAGAAGAAAGACAAATTTCCAACAGACAAATACAAAATTTAAATCAACTTCATGATTTGAATAAGAGGTAGCTTATCTTTTCATATTCATAAGGTCAAACAATCATTAGTAAGCATTGTACATGGGCTCATAACCTGTTATTTCAATAAGAGATTGAATAAAACCAGAAGAGAGATCAAGATGGAGTTTCATCTTTACCTTAGGGAGAAAAAATGAGACCATTGGAAAGGTAAAATCAGACGACTGAAAAATTCAGTGCCATCGCCGGATTTTAACTACGCATCTCCCGGTTTCCGTCCGGTTGCTCTAACCACTGAGCCACACGGCAACATATCGTGACATTCAATTCCCCAAGTGATTTCCCGGTAAACCATAAGGAGATCTCAAATTGTATTGAGATGACATACACCAATGGCGACTTACATTCTTTGTAAGTATTTTAAGTCCCGGGTTCCATATGTCATACCGGCATGTTGCCATGGTAGATCAGTGGTTAGGGTAACCAGACGGAAATCGGGAGATCCGTGGTTCAAATCCCAGCGATAGCATTGAATTTTTCAGTCGTCTGATTCTACATTTCCAACCTTGTTCAATATACGGCTTATGTGGAAGAACAATTAATTCCATTGTTCTTCTTAACTGCAGGTTGCTAAGAACAAAAAAACAAAGAAAACAGTGACATAAAACAGAATATATAGGGAAAGTTGTGTACACATAGTTTATAAATAATATCACTCGTATTTCAACACTGCGGAGGGACTTAAAATCGCCATGCATAAGTAACACGTTTTTTATAAATTTATACGACACTTTCATGTCTAGAATGCCTATCATGAATTTTTCATTTTGCGGCTACGAATCATTAAACTTAACTAATCGGAGAGAAAATAAGCTGAAATAGTTCTTAACCAAACCACAAAGAAAACTGAACCACCAAGAAGCATATAGCCCTTTCTGAAGGAACAGTAAACCAGTTACTTTGCAAAGATGATGGTAAATAAAGACCGTGTCGCTGAAAACAGCGTTACAAAGCTTGTGTAAATAATAAAACAGTACACTGAAAGGAAGATGACTTTAAATAAAGTACTCGTCCTTTGTTTTCCTGACAATTTCACAGAAATCTTAACAGCTGAGCTGATTATTCGAGCGTTTTAAACAAAGAGAAACTCTTCCGAAGTAACTCATGAATAATGTAGCAAGTGTGTCCGAAACAGTTTTATACGCTTCTGGGAATAATGAATTTGGCCAGCTTTCTCTGACACCTCCCTGTAGCAGGTAGAGGAAATATTATTGTATTCTTCGTAAAAAATTGATATCAAGTTTTCATCGCAATGACAAGTTTCGGGCTCATTGACACCAAAAGTGCACTTTTATAAGAAGGGCTCTCTCTGAAGACATAATTTAAAAAATGTGATGTGTTACATTCACATGACTTTCACTACCCTCTATCGCTTATTAGTGGGTATACAGATTATTCTTACGAAATATTATTTTCTTATCTACTTCGTTTTAATCGAGATAAACCTTTGCAGAAATACTACATAACACATTTGTTATAGATACAAAAATAACAGCGATAGTCAAATGTTTAAGAACTGGATGCTATATGCTGGCCTTAAAATTCCAAACTGTTTCCATGACATCGCGAAAAACAGCTGAATGCTGAAAGAACTTGAACGGAATGACAAAGAAATGAATAATTCGAACCATTAATAACGGATATCTCGGAAATGGTTGATGCCACAAGAAAAGTTATTTTAAATAAATGGTGGGTTTTAAAGAGCTCTACATTTTTTGTGTAGTACGTTTTCGTCTATCGCTTAGCGTTTACCAGCCATACAAGATTATACAAAACTGCTTCCGAAACAGGAGAGCTTCACAGGCTATTTACAGAAAATTCAACATATACATTTTATTTGTAATGCAAATATCTTTAATATATGGTATTTTAATCGAAATCGATAGAGCCATTTTTAGAAAATCAATACTTTATAAAAATATTCAGTGTAAACGGTATTTTGGGGTGGAGGGTTTTCTTTGAAAATCTTCGTATCGCATCTCTGGTAGGTACTGAACCTAAATACCAAGATTGGTATTTATCCGATTTTTCGTTTACGAGTTATGGTGTTCAAGACATACAGACTCACATACGGTCCTTGTTCTTAAAATGTGTTTTTGGATTCAGGGGCTCCCAAAACATGTATTGCCGGTGAAATCTCGATATCAAATTTTTGGGTGGAATGCAGTACCTTCTCTACCTACTATGCACATGGCAGAGAAAGTAAAAATGGGTGTGTTACAATCACACGACTTTCACTACCCATTCTTCAACAATATTTATCGAGATATATATTTACAGAATGGTTTTATTATATATTGTCTTGTAGATGAAAGGGAATTAGGGGAACACGACAGACTTAACCGATGGTGAAATATTTTAAGAGCGAGTCGGTATGTGATGGCTTTGAAATTCCGTTCTCTTTGCATGACCATGAAAGCGGGGAGAAGGCTTTTCCGCTTGAGAAAGTACAAGTATTTGAAATTTAAAATAAATAACAAAAAATGGATAACGCCACAACAAATTTATTTGGCATAAATTGTATGCTTTAACGAGATCTACATTTTTGTGCAGTAAATTTTTGTCAACGTTTTACGATGTACCAATTATACAAAAGACATTCAGATTGAAGAGTACTTCACAGGCATGGAAACAGTATGGAATTTTAAGGTCAGCATATAGCGCCCAGCTCTTAAATATTTGACTATCGCTGTCCCCTTTCTATTTATAACGAAATGTGTAATGTAGCTATTTCTGCAAAGGTTTATCTCGATTATGGAAACATATACTTTCGTAAGAATAATTTCTATATTCACTAATAAACGATAGAGGGTAGAGAAAGTCATGTGAATGTAACACAGCAGAAATTTACTTTTATAATCATTGGAGATGAAATACAATCACCATGTAATTGTGTGCAGTAGCCGTAATGTATTGTTTTATACGTCGTGGTCATACATGTCTTCGTAGTGTAATGGTGAAGATAGGCGCCTATAGGCTGGTTCACAACAACCGAGAGCGAGACCGACAAAGTTGAAACACATGTATTCTAATGGAAACGTTCACAGTTGACGGGAAGCTTTCTTTGGCTCCGGAAAGGGGAAAGAAGACTCCGGCAAGCTTTAACATTCGTTCTCGTTCCCGGGCACGGCATATTAGATGCACGTGTGAATATTAGACTGTTCACTGTAGAGCCGGCCATGGCATGAAACAGCCGCCAGTGCTCTCTGTAGTCGCAAGCTGGAAACAAGAAACTGGACGAAATTAGCTGGGAATGAATTGGCTTGTAAATTGGAACAGCTCTTGAAAACAACACTTATAGCATATGATAAGCACCTAGAGAGAGCACTTATTAACAAACTTAGCTTATCCCAATTGGAGGCTGCCATAAACAAAGCATAGTAAACCGGAGATTTCCCTTATGTAAACGAAATCTATATTTGAGATTAAACAGTTTACATAAACTTCAACCCTCAGCAAAATTAAGGCGGAAGGGCTACTTCTAGGTCAACGCGAGTGGATCAACACAACCAAAGGCACTACATGCAGGAGATTTGTTCCACGTGTTATACAAAGAATTAAACAAAACATCCCAATCAACCCAGTATTAACAGCAATTGTTAGCGGACATGGGAAAAGCAAGGCATAACTGTATAAGATACGAATAACAGATGACCCCACATGGTCGTGTCTACTAGAACAACAGACGGTACAAACGCCAAAATTGAAAGGAAACACATGACCTGAAACACGACATAGAACTCCAGAAAATCAAATGGCGTGACAGAGGAGCTTCTAACAAATAAATACCTAAGACTTTTTAATACATCTGTCAAAAAATAGACTTTGATGTCCCAAAGTGAACTCCCAATGTAAACATATAAATAGACGCAAAATTGCACTGTTAACCTTAAGTGATGTAATGTAAAAAATAGTATATTTTTCGAGTGGAGGAGAAAATTACTTAATCACTAACCCCAGCCCCAATGGCAGTCGGGACTGAGAGTGTGGGGCTCACCAATAGTCGGCATTCCCACTAAAAACTCCTCTACCGGATGGAAAAAGGAAGAAGGAAAAGTAGAATTAAACGTGGCTTTGTGCGGTCCCGCATAGCACCCGCGTTAGTATGTGAAGGCTGTTGGCTGCCGCCCTATGGGTAAATGTGGCCATGAAACCTGACTGCAACACTAGTGGGAATGGCAAGGGTTAGGAGGAGAATGGGAGTTAGGAATGAGCATAGTACTGGTGATGCTGCTGCTGTTGCTGGTTGAACTCCTTACACTGCTGCAAGAAGTTCGCGGCTCTCTTCGGGTTCGTCTTCAGCCTGGGACCAAGAGATGAGACCCGGATGGCTTCGGTGATGGCTGTGAGTCTGGATGAAGTGCTGTTGAACTGCCCAGCCAGGAAAACCTGTTGAGCAGCTGATGTGGTTTGAAGATCCCTGATGAGCTCCTCCAGGGCTGTCAGCTTTGTCGTCATGTTCAGGAACTCCGCGTGAAGATCCTGAACGGCGTCACGTAGGCCCTGGACTTCCTCGACGATCGGCGTTAGTGATGGTGCTGGTGTCGTCGCTGGTGATGCTGCTGGTGTCGGTGGCTGTGGAGCTGTCACTGGCAGCGGCATCGGCGATGCCTTCCTGCGGGGATGCAGGGGGCAGAGCGTCTGGCTGGTGAAGTGCGTTGACCCTCCACAGGTTGCACAGTAGCGGCGGCGGCGAAGGTCGTGCTGCTTACACGATGCTGTTGTGCTGGCGGAACCACAGTAGTGGCACCTAGGTTGAGCTGAGCAGGTCGTCTCCTCGTGCCCGTAGGCACAGCAGCACCTGCAGGGGACCTGGCGTTCTACTCGGCTAACCGCGATGCGTAAGCACCGTCCTAACAAGGGCAGGCCCGCCCTCAAGGGTCCCTGAGCTCCGAAGATTTGAGTGGCCTTCAACTGCTGGTGAGCTGACTGGCAGGTCCCTCGGGACTCCTCGAATAACAGCGCTGTACCTCCCAAGAAGTGCAGGCTGGATCTGCGCAGGCTGGTTGCTTCCCAGAATTGGCGGCGTGGGTGTAGTATTACGTTGCGTAATGAGATTACTCAATAAATAAAAACGTGCTTTCTAACCTCAGAAGCAGAGGTTTGAGCATTGATTCTTCTAGTGAGAGGGTCATTTGAGGTTTGTTTATAAGCAACTCAGAACTGGCTATGGACTCAAAAACAATAACAAAAGCTACAAAGAAGAGCAAAAAGCGGTAGAAATCAACAATGAACAACAAACAACTTTAATGTACGCCATTAAATAAAGGAATGAAAGCTTGGTACGACTAGAGCAATCGGAAAAGTAATGGATCCACATTTAGATAATGTTTACTCTGTCGAATGTTTACGTTGCCTAATCCGCACTATGTTGTCTGAATTGGAAACAGGTAAAAAATATCATTGGCCAGTTAAAAATAAATGAAATCCCAATGCGCAAAATTGACTTTCCACTTTGTGATCGATGTGATCTGCGATAAGCATTTGCGTTTTCGTTTCCATTTTAGTTATAGCTTTCTCATTTATCTGCTGTTTTGTCGACAACCATAAGTATTACATTTTATTTTATATTTATTGCGATGGATTGAGAATGCCCTGAACACGATCTTAGATATTAATGCAATGCTACCTTCAAAAGTAAACAAAACGTTTGGGAATTTCTTATATTTACAAAACATCCTATCACACGTCCCTACTGCCAGCCAAGCTAGCCCACTATGACTATTTATGGTTTGTTTGGATATTTATCAAGCTTGTCGGAATTATTCCCACGGATTATCTAGTAGCTATTAACGTATCAAGTACTAAAACAAGGGTTTAACGGAGTAATTAAGTTTCCGCCAGAGGCATAAGCCGAGTTCGTTAAAGCTTTTGCGTACGGGAAATTTAATTTCAAATCGTCCGAAATACATGGAAAATTGGCCTTGCATGTTTTAAACAGATCAAAACATTTTGTATTTGTAGACCGGTTCGATGCAATGCTTTATGCAAACTCTTAAAATTCAGAACATCATACTTTTGCAATTAAAATTGTACAAATTTATCGTATCTTCCTAAAATTCCCAACTTCAAGCTGTTATATCTCTGAAACATTTAAAGCCAATTATTTAAATAGACCTTCATTTTGAATCCCTAAACTTTGGTTTTATACTGATAATAAACATGTTCTTTTTATTTTTATTTTCGTGAATAAATTTAGAGTTTTTCACGTGTAGGTGGTTTCAGATTAAGAAACATAATTGTATGTATTATATATAGCAAGATTCCGTAATTCAAACATATATTTTACTGTAATGGTTGCTGATAAGGTTTCATTTAAAATAATTGAACAAATAAATTACTTTACGCGCTCATGGTCGCTCTCGCATGTTTGTTTTGAACTGAGGGTCAAGCAAGCTGCTGTGCCTAAGGTTAAACAATGAGAACGCGTACTAAGCAGTATTATGCATACTACAGTGCTATCTTAGGACATACCTTAACTTGATAAAAGCTTCTTTAGATTTTAATTTTTTTATCTTGATGGACTCACAAGAACGTATCACTAAACAAAATATAATTAATAATCACCTGCGCTTAACTTACAACACTTCTATTAACGGTGCTAGCGCACGGAAAGACTGAAGCAAAGGAAATAAAGGCGAAGTGCTAGTTTGTATTGTGCCAGGTTGCTGAATCACGTGCCATTCTTGCATCAAATGTGTTGTCCTGCTGCAGAGCGCTTGGTGATCATCGTGCAACATCCACGTAAATGTTGCGTTTATTCGCTTTTTGTGTTATAACTAGGAATACCCTAACATAACCACTTAGTCAACCTTGCCGGCTACTCTTAATGGCACTATAGTTTATACTCAAACTAATATTTTAGTTTTATAAAAATCCGGAGACGTTTAATATAAGTTAAAATTCTATAAATATTTTTGTGAATATTATAAAAATAATTAGTATATTCTGTAATAAAATGCGGATTTTTATCTACAAAAAGAGATTTGGTACAGTATTCTGAAATAAAGGGTTTTAGAGCTATGCGCAGTTTAAGTACGACAAAATGAACTAATACGATACATTTATCGTTCAATAACGCGACAACCGTTGGGTTTTAGAAGCTAATATTTGATAAATATGTATTCCTTAGCACCGCTTACTAACAGGATAACAATGTAAACAAAAAATGCGAGGTTTTTTTTTTGGCCGTTCGATTACGTGCGGATTGTCGTGTACGTGGTGTAAAAAATACTTCTTAGTAAAAACTCACTTAAATTATATGAGTAATTTAAAGTTGTATGTTAGATATTCTAATTTATATTTTAGAATACCTATAAATTAAACAAATATCTATTAGTTTATGGCTAGAGTGTGTTGATTATTTCTGTTACTCAATGTTGTATAGTAACAAGTTAAAAACAAAAGATAACAAAAGGTAAGTAAAAGAGCTACAATTCAAACAGTGATTTTTATTTTCTCTGGCACCTACTTACAATAGAGAGATAAAGTATGCATTTCACTCAAAAATTTGATAAAATATGTGATCGGAAATACATATTTTGAGATCCCCCACATCCAATAAAACTGTATTTATAAAAATGTGTGTGTGAACACCATAATTAAAAACGAAGAGTAGAATAAATACCAAACTTCCAAGGTAACACAGGATTATCATGAAAATCTTCCAGTCCAAACTACCCTTTACATAGAAAATATTTCGTTATTTTGGATTTTCTCAAAAATTTTCTCTCGACTAACATGAAGTAGACATAAATAAATACGATCTTGGAAGAATAATTTGCAGAAGTTATATAAAAGAATCAGATGTTATATTCACATGAATTTCTCCACACTCTATCGTTTATTTTAAAAAGATATAAACATTTGCAGAAATAGCTACATACACACTTCGTTATAGATACGAAGGGAACAGCGACAGTCAAATGTTTAAGAACTGGACCCTATATGCTGGCCTTGAAATTCCATACTGTTTCCATGACAACGCGAGAAAGAACTGAATGTTGACAGGAATTTAAAATAATGGCTAAGCAGTGAAGCATTGGAACCATTAATAACGAATATCTCGGAAATGGCTGATGGCACGAAAAGTTATTTGAAATAAATTGTGTGTTTCAAAGATATCTACTTTTTATGTAGTACATTTTCATCTATTGCTTAAAGCTTGCTAGTTATACATGATTATAAACTTTTCTTCTCAATGAAGAGGACTTCACAATCCATTTCCAGTAAATTACAGACATAAATTTTATTTTCTGCGTATATAATATTTCATATTCGTATTTTAATCAAAACAGTTAGAGCTATTTTTTCTAAAATCAAAAAATTTGAAATATCCTCCATATAAGGGATAGTTTGCGGTGAGGATTTTCTTAACAATCTTTTTTTCGCAACTTTAGAAGATACTGAGATACATTTCGTTTTTAGTTATGCTGTTCACACACGCATACAAACATTGTTTCTAATTGTTTTATTCAGGGGGATCAAAACATGTATTTATGGTAAAATCTCGATATCAAATTTTTGGATGAAATTTAATACCGCCTGTACCTACCAGGTACGTGGTAGAGAAAGTAATGAACCATAATGGGTAGAGAAGGCCATGTGAATGGAAGAAATCAGACTTTTAGAAAAACATCAAAGTGTGAAAACTATATCTCCTAAACAAAAAATCGGATAAATATCAAACTTGGTATTTAAGCTCAGCAGCTTTCAAAGATGCAGCACAAAGATTTTCAAGAAAATTCCCCCATCTCAAACTACTCTTTACTATGATCATCTCAAAAACGGCTTTCGATTAACATGAAGTACTATTAAAGAAATAGGTTCTTGGAGGTATAGTTAGTAAAAGTTGTATAAAAATAAACGATAAGGCTAGGAAAACTCATGTGAATGTAACACATCAGGTTTTTCGGCTAGTTAACAGTCCGATATCCTAAAACATAACGTATAATGTTTGAGTTGTGAGTAAAGGAAACAGCATCATACAAGATATATGGTCTATCAGACTTCGAAGCGATGACCCCGAAAGTGGAGGTAATGAAATAATAAAGAAATCCCTTTGGAGTGTAGAGTCCATTAGCAGAGTTGCTAGAAGAGCATTAGCGGTCATCTGTATGCTGTTTTAACTCGAGGGGATTACCAACAAGCAAGTAAACAATGTTATGGTATGTTTGTACACGACACGCCACAACTTTAATGTCATACAGGAGTCGCTCTAAACTCCCGTCTGGGCAGCAGCCGTCAATTACACTTCTTTGTCTTCTGTGTGTTGCATTCGCATCACTTTCTCTACTCACTCCTCTGCGAGGTAACGTGTACTACAGGATTCGATCCCCTGCTACCACCTACTCTGACCCAGGGCTTTTTCATGGTTTCCCCTGGTCGGCAGCCGAATGCTGGGATGGCTCATACTCTACCACGACTTTCCTGCACTCATATATGTTATAGGTTGTTTTACGGAGGTGGACATCTCGGCACCGCAACACAGTGATCTACTGTGCCTACCACTCCCTAGGAGGAAGTTACAGAACCACACAGGAAGCTGTGGCCAAACATTTCCAAGCTCGCAGACTCGTGTGTCACCTCCGGAGACGCCGAGAGAGGGCATGAGCAGCCCACCAGCTCTCTGCTTTCCTCGGGGAGTATTCCTTCCAGTAAGCATGCATCCACGCCATCTATCCGGCACCGCCATACTCTACGAAACCTAGAAGCACACCTGAAAGACGAGAAAAATTGAACGGGAAGTGATGGAAAGAAAATCGTTTAGAGAAGAAACCACCACCACGGGAAAACCCCGAAAAACCCTTAGGTCAGAGTGCGCGAGTACCGGAGATCGAACCCGGGACGTCCCGAAGGCGCGGCCACATACGCTGCCCCTGACCATCCCTCTCTGTCCTGTACACATCATCTTCCTTGTCATCTGTTACAGGGATGCAGGACCAGGCGACGGTGTTCGGCGGGTTGCGGCTGGGCGGTGGCTGGTCGCTCTTATAGGTTTCTTCCCTGGCGTTGTTGCGGAAATGGTTAGAACCCGCCTCCATGTGCTCTCGGACGGGCGCCCCCGTGGGTTAACGTTAGGGGATCCGACTGTCGTTATCCGGATCTGATCGCCCTTCGAGTCTCTCCCTTCCTCCCAGAGGATGGGGTAGAAGCAGAAATGTATTTCCGGTGAAATCTCGGTATCGAATTTTTGCCTGGAATGCAATACCTTCTCTACCTAAGGTACATGGTAGACAAAGTAAAAAGGCATTTTTAGAGGAACGTTCACGTGCGTTTGTATCTGTGAACAGAATAACTCAAACACAGGATCTTGGATAGTACCAAATTTGGTATTTAAGTTCAGTACTTCCAAACACACGAACATCTTCAAGAAAATCCTACACTCCAAACTACCCTTTACATGGAATATTTTCGAAATTTTTTATTTTCTAGAACATGTCTCTAACAATTTTGAATAAAATAGCCTATATTAAAGATGTTTACATGACTAATAAAATGTATATTTTGCGGTATACCTCCTGCTGTGAGCATAACTCGCAGTAGGTCCGCATGTCCTATATATTAATATATGAATTAATATATTAACTATGGTGATTATCTTGGTGTTTAGGTTGTTACTATTAAATTGTTAATGCTGTTTTTATACTTCTTGCCACGGCTGCTGTTGTTTGGGTTCTTGGTAGAGCATGTGTAACTTATCAGGGTCTGGTACGGGAAGGAAAGTACGTAGTAACAACACTAACACAGGATTAAATCAGTAGAAGAACACAAACCTTCAATGACACACGCCGTTTCTGATTTAGTAACAAGCTACAAAGTTACTTTAGTTAGGTGGAGCTGTATAACGGTCGCTTAGCAATCAAGTATTATTTAATAAGTGCTCGATTAATAATGGAACTATGTATCATAGTGCCTAAATCATACTTTATTCCCTTCTAATAACTTGCACTGTCCAATTGATATAATTTTAACGTTCCTACTACATTATGCTAGGTAATTAGTAACTCCTGCTTCGGAGAGCTTACACTTATGTTCTTCACATCGCCGCACTTTATACACAACTGTCTTTGGCTTGGGAACGTTATAACTGACTTCCCTAAACTTAAAAATTTAAACATATTCTTCTTAAAATCCCATTGACTGCGTTCGTTCAGCTTGGAACATTCTAGAAAACTTACCAGGCTATTATTGGTTGTTTCCAAAAATATGACCTCTCTTCAAAAAAATCTTATGTGTTAAACTCACATGACTTTCTCTACTATTAAATAAACTATTTTTACAAACGCTTATTCTCCATATGCTTCGCGTTAATCGAGATATCGAGATGTTAATCTTATTGCTAATTTTCTTGTAGATACAAGGGGAATTGGTAGGCTTTAAGCGATAGTGAAATCTTTTAAGAAGTGGTTGCTATGTGGAGTATTCCATTCTCTTTGCATTACCACTACAAAAAAATGAATAACGAATTTGAGAAAAATTATAAGTATTGGAAGGTTTAAAGGAATAATAAGCAATATCTCAAAAATGGTTCACCCCCCCCCCAAAAAAAATGTATATGACATAAATTGTGTATTTTAACGCGATCTACATTTTTTTTGTGTAGTAAAACTTTGTCTATCTCTTATGGTTTACCAGTTATGCAAAGGATGTTCACAATGAAGAATACTCTTGGAGACATTCCCAGAAAATTCGGGATATACATTTCATTTGTCATGAAACTATCTTAAACATATGATATTTTAATCAAAATTGTTAGAGCCATTTTTGAGAAAATTAAAATTTTCGAAAAATGTTTGATGTAAAGGCTAATCTGGGGTGGGGGGTTTTTCTTGAAAACATTCGTGTCACATTTCTGGAAGATACTGAACCTAAATACCAAGTTTCGGGTTTATCCGACTGTTCGTTTCTGAGTTATGCTGTTCTCTCTCTCTCTCTCTCTCTCTCTCTCTCTCTCTCTCACACACACACACACACACACACACGGACATGTTTCCAAAAATTCTTTTTTTTGGTTTCAGGGGGTCTCAAAACATGTATTTCCGGTGAAATCTCGGTATCGAATTTTTGGGTGGAATACAATACTTCCCCTACTTACTATACGTGGTAGAGAAAGTAATATACGTTGTGCTAGCTTGTCGCATTTTGTCTTACACAATGACTCAAGGTAACCTGCCCCTACAAGTCTGGACCCTAATTCTAACAAAACATGTTTGCTGCTTTTAACAAGTGTCCCACAGCTCCAGCTAAACTCCTACACATACATAAAACTTATACTTTAACATCTATTTATATAACACGTATTTTTCTTATTAAATTATTTTACATTATAATTTGCATTATTATATACGTGGTATATATGACCCTAGTTACTGTCTCAATCTTGAATTTTCTGGTTATAGCCTGTGAAGTCCTCTTCATTTGGAAGGAATTTTGTATAATCTTGTATAACTGGTAAACGTTAAACATATCGCTGTTCCCTTTGTACCCTAACGAAATGTTTAATATAGTTATTTCTGCAAAGGTTTATGTCGATTAAAATGAAATAGATAGAAAAATACATTTTCGTAAGAATAATTAGTACAGCAACTAATAAACGATAGAGGGCAGAAAAAGCCACGTGAATGTAACACATCAGATTTTTAAAGGACGTGACGGCAATGTGATGGCTTTGAAAATCCATATTCTTTGCGTGGCCACAAGAAAAATTCGAATAGCGACTTACTACTTGACAAAAGTATAAGCGTTTGAAAATGTAAAGCAAGTACACAGAATATTTCGGAAATGGTTTACGCCACAACAATTTATTTGGCATAAATTGTGTGCTTTAACGGTATCTACGTTTTTTGTATAGTAAAAATTTGTCTATCTCTTAGGGTTTACCAATAAGTATCCAAAGGTCACTCAGTGAGAAAACAACGTCACAGTGTATTCCCGGAAACTTCGGAATATACATTTTATTTCTCATGTAAATCATTTTAATAACTAAAAACCTTTTGAACCATTTTTGAGAAAATTAAAGAATAGTTTGGGAGAGAGGAGGGATTTGGCTGAAAATTTCTGTCTATTCTTGGAAGATGCTGAACTTTAAGTGTTGTATTTAACCAGCTTTTGTTTTTGAATTATGCTGTGACAAGCGCGTGCGCACACAAACACATAAATGGATGTTTTTATAAAAATGATTTTTCGTTTATTTATCCAGTGACCTCAAAACGTGTATTTCAAATGAAATCTATATATCAAAGTTTTAGGTAGGATACAGTACTTTCCCTTTAAGTTGTAAAAAAAGTAAAAAATATGTGATGTGTTACATTCACATGATTTTCTGTATCAAATATCGTTTACTGTGTTGCTCTTCTACAAATTACTCTTACGAAAATGTATTACTTTCTCTGCCACTTACGTGTAATAGGTAGAGGAAGCACTGGATTTCACCGAAACATTTCCATATCGAGATTTCGGTGCAAATATATTGTTTTTGAAGACCACTAAAAACCAAAAATAAAACTAAATAAGAGTATAGTGTAATGTAGCCGGGATAGAATAATAACTTTTTATTGAATAATACAATAATTAATGAATATATGTGAACTTTGTTATTGATAGAGAAAGTCACGTGAATGTATCACATCAGATTTTTGCATCTTGGGATTTATTTGTAGCAGGTCTAGAGAGAAGTGAAAAGGGCGGGTGTATGTGGAAACATTACATTTTAAAGACAGTTTAAAAATATAAAGTTATAAATAATATTTCAACTTTTTGCTCGCCCTGTGTATCTGCGAGCAACATCAGCAAATGAAATATCAGCATAGCACGATTAGTTATAATTAATTATACAGAGAGATGATGTGGCTTTGATACAAATCCCATGAGCGGTATATTGATTATTTATAACAACATGAAACACAAGCGATGAGGAAAGTAGTTCCATAATTCTCTGAATATTTCATATTATCAATTTCGTGTGTATGTTTGCATCAGGAGATTAATACAAAATATTGTGACTTGGTCCGCTCTCTCTGAAGTCACTATTTCGTTTTATCTACAGGCGCGCAACTACCTTCAGGTCACTCTCTATGATATCGAACTCAGGGCTATCCTTATCTCCTCGCGTACACAATTGCTACTTGCCCGCACGCTGCAATAACTCCCTGAGGAACAGCACTAAATGAATTGCGGAGCTAGCGGTCAGTTTATGTTTTTTCCAATAGTTTCACAAGCGGCCCAAAAGAAGGGGAATGCGTGTGTCGAAAGGAGTTGTGGACAGTTCTATAGAGCGGTCATTTTAGGGCCCGAACCGGATCACGTGTATGTCTACTACACTGGGGGGGTTTTCCATTCTAAAACCCCCGCGTTACATACTCATGAGTAGGCTTCGGACATGACTTTAGGTTAAGTTAACTTCTATTATACTGCTACTTTGTTTACAAGGGAGCGGAGAGTAGAGAGGCAGTAGTCTCGTGCGCTATTGAGTTTTTGTTGTGTACGCTATAGGTATAGGTGGGCACAGAAGTAAATATATAATTCTCTAGTAAACTTAAGCTTTTATTACATAGTATAAATAAGATGAACAAAATAATATATCTGAACTGTGGCAGATGAAATAGTCAGTTTCATGTGAGATTCACGTGCCTGGACAACTATTACAAAGGATTATAATATATTTTCTGAATGTATCAAAAGCAACACCTCTTCTCAAACTCAAAAATGTTTATATCTTGAAAATCTGCGTTCCACATCACATGATGTTACTAGTGTAAAACGAAAAAGATGAATGTCACACACCTCTGGGAAACGTATGCAATTTCAGTATTTAGAATAATGTACATAATTGCATATACTGGGTTTTTATCTAAAACTATCTTCAGTTTCTGCTGTGCTATTTCAGCAGCAGAACATTTTTCTACTTCTGTAAAGTGTTGTGTCAAATTATCGACTAGTTTCAAGAACTCTGGTATTGCCATCTATGACAAAGACAAATGAAAGTAAAGTGCACTCACAAGGAAATTTCATAGCTGTACATTTCTCCAGGAGCGTTTTAAAAGCAGAATTTTGCAGCTTACTAAATGGGATATTTCTGCTTGCTATCACGTCAGACGAATCCCTGTAAGCTTTGGGTTGGCTACAGAGTTAATGGTTTCTGATGTGGATAATATATCCTCACCACTTCATTTCTAGGAAGCAACGTGATATTTTGTGAGTGTTTTTAGATCTACAGTGTCCTGCAATAAAATCCCTTCTCTCTCCTTTGATTTAAATCTGGTATACTTTACAAAATATATGTATTTTGCCCTCTTACATCAAGATACTCAAGTCCATATTCATTTACAAGTAAGACACTCTTCTTACTGGTTGTTTTTGGCATGTTTTGTCAGCTATCAACGACAGGACTTCAGAACAGACTGTATATATACTGATCGCTGGCTTAGAGTGAATCACTGGCAGTGCTTGGGGAGTGGGAGGTCTCAGTGAAACCCTGTGGGTACGTAACCGTTTTCCATTCAAAGTGCAACGAAACAGCAACCGTGTCCGAAGCCTACTCATGAGTAATAGTCAAATATACTTCAATGAATACTAACCTTGTTAAAGTGGTGATGAAAGTGGTGTCCATCAGACATCTCTGGTATTCCTCATCGTCACGAGGTTGTAATTCATGAACAATAGCCACTCTGTAAGGGTTTCAATTTTCACATTTTAGCAGGTTTCCTGTACAACACGTCTTAGAGTCTCCTTCGGAGAGCGTTCGAATGATGCACCAATTTCGTAAATGTTTTCCTCCGTTAGAATATTACCTTTTTGTTTCCTAGGTTTAACGTTTAGGGATCTGTTGTCCTAAACCTATTGACCAGACGTCTAACAGTTTCTCTACGATACCAGCAAATTTCTCCTGAAATTGCTACACACCTGTCTACATCATTCGGTTTTTACGTATGTATCGTACATAAAAGTTCATTATTAAAGCGTGGATTTGTTGGTCAGAATTTCAGTGGATTAGCAAAATAATGACAGCAACAATAGCAAGAAAATTCTTAAATAAATCACATATAACAGAGATGTCTAATACACTTTCAGCTTTGAGATGCACAAACTCTAGTGCTTGTAGCACAAACATAAGGTAGCAACTAACATCAGTCGCGGTCTGGCCCTTGGCCGGTGCACATCGCGAGTTGGAGAGCGCTTGGTTGTTGCCGCGCCTCTTGTTTTCGTGTTGGTGGTGTATTGAGTGTCAGCAGTGAAATGGAGCAACAGAAGGCAGTACGTAAAAATACTATAAAAGTTGCGTTTAATAAGAGTATGCAACGGCCCACGGCTTTTGAAATTCACGAATGGATGCACCACACTTTAGAACTCACTCCAGCGCAGGTACATACAATTCAGTTGGTGGGAAGAGAAAACGCTGTTTATATCAAGTTTCAACAGTGCAGTGTTTATGAAGAAGTACTACGTAAATACGAGGGAGCATTCCAATTTGCTTTAATGTCCGGTGAAGTGACGGATGGGCAACTTACGGCGGCAGATAAAGAATATACTTTGGTTCGCGTCTACAATGTGCCACCTGAAATCAGTAACGACAGGGTAGTTTACGAGCTTCAGCATTACGGCAAGACACTGCACATCACTACTGACGGTTGGTCTGGCCGTTATAGATTTGCAGTTTCCACTGGTATACGTTTAGTGCATATTCAACTTACTAAACCGATACCTTCCACGTTAAAGATTGCCGGGTTTGAGGCCTACATTACCTACAGTGGACAAGAACAGGTTTGTTTCATTTGCAAGGATAACACACATCTGAAAGCAAATTGTCCTCAACGCTGGTTACGGGCATCTGTTCCTCCTCAATCCCGGCTACGGCATCAGCTGATGAGTGAGTTGTTTAAACCAATCTCCGAGAACGACGTTGTTTCACCTGATGCGGTGCCTCCAGCGGACGTGGCAATGGTTGCTGCAGTTCCTTCGGCGGTTACGGCTGCCGCAGTGCCCATCTCAGCGACTTCAGTGACTCCTACTAATGACCAGAGGGCTGCACCTTCCATCACATCTGACAATGCTGTTACGGACTCTTTGCAACGCAGTCATTCGGAAGGCGAACCTGATTCTAAGAAGCTGAAAGGTGAGGCAGTAGCCTCTCAAGCACCGAGAGTTGCGACTGTAAACCGGCAAGTGCTACCTGAGAAAGCGACGCAGTCACGGGATCCACGGCTTCGCAAAACAGAACCTCCACCTCAGGATGGTGATACGATACCTCAACCCTGGTCAGCGGACGTGGATCGCGCCTTACCGTTGGTGGCAAACGATTTGGATACTTCCGAGTTGCCTGGCCTGCCTGCCATGACTCCGGATGGTGATTATGAGAAAGCTGATACACTGAAAGACAAATCTTCGCAGAAACACAGAGTGCATCCGTATGTCTTACCTGCATTGCCGCGTGACAAACCAGGCGAGAAAGGTGGCGGATCAGTTTAAATCTCCCGTTCTTGGTGTCCAGTCCCCTAGTAGTGCTGTATTTCCTTCTCTGTGCTGTTCCTTCTGGAGACCCTTTCATTCGTGGTTTTTCATATATGACACTTCTTCACGTCTTTGTTTCTATAAACGTTAATGGTCTTCGTAACCCGGTAAATCAGCATATACTTGCTGCATTTCTACACTTATATGATGTGGATGTTGGATTTTTACAGGAAGTCAATGTGCCCAATCTTGATTTTCTGTGTCATTATGAGAACATCGTCAATCTTGGACCGGACGGTCGAGGAACGGCGCTGCTTTACCGCAAAGGAATGCGTCTCACCAATGTCGACTTACATCCCTCTGGACGCCTCATCTCCGCCCTGTACACTGACATAGTCTTGATCAATTTGTATGCACCTTCTGGCTCTCAACGTCGGTCTGAACGGGAACTATTCTTCAAAACCGCTCTTCTCAATGCCCTTTCTAAGGGTTCAACATATCTCATTGGTGGTGATTTTAACTGTACTGTTGCTGCCAAAGATCAGCGTGGGTTGCCCAACCTTAGTCCTATGCTCAAGCAAATCGTGACGCATTTTGACCTTGTGGATGCCTGGGAGTCCAAATATGGTTCTCGTGTGGACTTCACCTTTGTCCGTGGATTGTCGGCTTCTAGAATTGACAGATTTTATTTCTCTCGCACCTTGGTTCTTACGGTCCATGATCTTCGAGTGCATCCCCTTGCGTTCAGTGATCACCATGCAGTCGTCTGTCGGATTACGCAGATTGCACCTGTTCCCACGCCTGGGAGAGGTTACTGGAGGATTCCTGTATCCATTTTCGCGGAGGAAGATTGCCATCGAGACTTCCGCTTACTGTGGGGAAAGTTGCGTCCCTCGTTCCTCAATTCCCGCAACAAACTTTCCTGGTGGCTTTATAAGGCTAAACCAGCAATTATTTCCCTTTTTAAACGGGCAGTTCTCCAACGAGCCAGGGAACAGCGAGAGCTGCTGGATTTCTATTATGCTGCATTACAGGATCTCGCTGAACTGCAAAGAGCCGGTCGTGATGTGTCCCAAAGTCTGCATGCTATTAAGGAACAAATTTCGTTAAAGCAATTGGAAATGCTCCGCCTTCGAGACGTCTCCCATCGTCGACATATGGCTGCAGAAGAAACCTTCTCCCTTTTTCATCTTGCCGGAGAGCGCCAGCAGGGCAGGCAGCGTTTTATACCTGAACTTTGTCACGATGGGCGTATAATTTCTGGATCCTGTGCTATCATCCGCTGCTTTCATGACTATTTCAGTGCTATGTTTTCCAAAGTTTCCGATACTGGTGCCGCCTCGTTCCCGCTGCATTGTCATCTGCCTTCGCAGACCGGCTCCTCTCTTTTGCAACCTATTACCTCTGCAGAACTAGCGGCTGGGTTGCAGAGTGTGAAGCAGAATACTGCTCCTGGTCAGGATGGTATTCCGTATGCCTTCTATTCCACGTTTTGGGACGTCATTGCTACCGAACTCACAGCAGTTTTTGCAGAAATTCAGCGCTCCTCTAAGGTTACCGAGAAGTTTGTTGAAGGTGTAATACTACTGCTTCCGAAGCATCGATGTGCGAGAACCGTTACAGAGTTTAGACCGATTACCTTGCTCAATTGCGACTACAAGTTACTGGCGAAGGTGCTTTCTTCAAGGCTGAATCTGGTTTATGGAGCAATTCTCTGCAACGTCCAGACTGTGGTTCCGAGTGGCAGGAACATCATCCAAAATATTGGCTTATTGAGGGTTGTGATTTGTCATGTTGAAACCGAGAAGCTTCCAGTGGCATTGGTTAATCTTGACTTTGAGAAGGCCTTTGATAACGTTAGTCATTCTTACCTATGGTCGCTTATGCGGCACTTGGGGATCCCAGGGCGGTTCCTTTCATTATTACAAAACCTTTATGCTGCTGCGACATCCAGGATACTCTGCAACGGATACCTTTCTCCGATTCTCCGCATAGAGCGGTCAGTCAGACAGGGTTGCCCACTGTCTATGGGTTTATTTGCGTTGAGACTCGATCCCCTTTTGAGACAACTACAGTCATCCCTCGGCAGCATAGAACTACACGGTCAGCGATTCCGACTTACCGCCTATGCGGATGATGTGACTGTCTTCCTGGCAAACAACGCGGACATGGTCACCTTACATCGGTGCCTACGCGACTATTGTTCCGTTTCTGGTGCCCAACTAAATTTTACCAAGTCGGAGGTGTTACAGTTTGGTCATTGGCCAGAACCCCTGAACCTTCATGGTATGCGGACAGTAAGCCGCACGAAGATCTTGGGCGTTGTGTTTACGCAGTGTTTTCGCGAGACTGTGGCAGTTAATTGGGCTGACAAGCTGACGAAGTTACGGGTGCTCTTAGTAGAGCAGCGGACTCGGTCACTAAACCTTTTCCAACGAGTGTGGTATGTGCATACTTACGCCCTCAGTAGGATTTGGTACATTGCTCAAGTGTTGCCTATTACCAAGCAATTTTCTCAGCGGATCGAATGCCTGATTGGTTATTTTCTCTGGTTCGGAGCTGCTTATCGGGTTTCCAGGGAACAACTACGTCTACCAGTTAATAAAGGTGGTTGTGGGTTGCTCGCAGTGGATGTGAAATGTCTGGTACTGCTTGGGAAAACTATACTGCGTGTTCTGGACGGTGAGGGCCTTCCGCTACAGCGATCGCTTTGGGCAGCTCAACTTCGTCTTCCAGATAGGCGGCTACCCGAATTTCGGCGGTGGTGGAAGACATTTGCGGACCTACCCACCATTACTACGCAGAGGTTGGCCTTTACTCGGTCAGCCTTCTTTTACAAACATCTGATGTCTACCACCAGTGTTCTACCGCGGGTACAACAAAACTATTCGCTTAGACGATGGAGTACAATTTGGGAAAAATTTCAGATTCCGAAGATCCCCACTGACTGGAAAGCTGCGGTTTACTCGGCTGTCAATGAGGTTGTTCCGACAGCTGACAAATTGTGGCGGCATGGCAGAGCAACATCAAATCTCTGCCTCAGGTGTTCTGCGGTGGAGACATTGAGTCACAAGTTGGTGGATTGTGCCGTCGTTCGCCCAATATGGGACTGGATATATGGTCGCATAGGAGTGATTTGTAGTGGCGTGCTGATGTTTCCACGGGAGGTCTATCTGACTCTCGAATTCAAACACGGTGACCAGAAACTGACAGATGCCCTTACTTGGCTCATCTTTGCCACCTACTTTTGGGTACTAAAAGTTGGGGACGCAGTGAATCTGCAGGCCTTCCAGAGATTTATCCGGAAGGAACGCTGGGAGTTGGACAAAAGGACCACTTTGGCCTTGGGTCTCCCGCATTTGAGGAAGCTCTAAGTGTCCACTGCAGGAGATAGAATAGGGATACGAAGAAGAAGAAACAAAAGTGATCTACCCTTCTTGCGTAGTAGTTTCCATATTCTCCTAAAAACCTATCCCAAAATAAAGTAAATAAATAAAGAATAAAAAAAAAAAAAAAAAAAAAAAAACATAGCTGATAAACGAGCCTTGAACGTGTCATTCACCACTAGTGTACAGCAGAAAAATACCGAGGTCACTGCAGTGCAGGCGGAGTATACATACACGCAATCTATGGCCCCAACATACAGCGACCGCTCTGTACAACTACGGGTCGCAGGAGGGAAGAAACGATTATACCGAATGTTTAGACATTATGCAATGGAGACTTGTTTGAATTTTGAAGCGGACCTCAGCATTGTACAATAAATAGTTTTAGAAAGTTTAAGTGAATAAATGTAGAAGAAATGTAAATAATTTAAAATCATATAAAAGACACTTGTAATCAACAACCAAAATTGATAAATTGTGTAAACGTTTGATTAGAAAAGGCTAAACATTATCTAAATAATAGGCTTTGTAGGTAAATTTTGAAATTTACTTTTCCCATAAAAGGTATTATTATTGTACTCCAATCATCAGAAGAACCGAAATGGAGGTAAACATTTGCGAATGTGTGAAATAGCGGTTTCTTCACTCCACAAACACTGAATCCCCACTGGAGCTCAAAGAACACTGCTCGTTAATCGCCGTGATTTGCAACTGGCTAGGGGCAGGGAGCGGAAGGTCTCGTCTAGACCATCAAGCGACAGCGCTGCTTCGGTACGCAACCGCTCTACATGATCCAAGGCGCATGTAGATGATCACGTCCAGTTGCTATAACCTAATGAATGATCCATTTCGGCAAACCTTTTCCCACGATACTTCTTTACACTTGTATGTAACCTGCTTTACCTGTTTCTTACATTCTCTATACATTTTTAAATCTTCTTCACTATTGCCATTTAACCACTGATATTGCAGTCTCTGTTTTCCTTAATAATTTCCAATGCTTCTATAGTTATCCACTCTGTCCTTCTCACATTTGTTTCCTCCCTTCCCAGAGCTTCCTCAGCTACTCCACTAACACATTCTTTTAAAAAAATCATACAGGTCTTCTGCATTCCAATCCTCTTCTACTATTTTTAACCTATCATTCAACCTTTTCTGATATAGGTATCGTACACTGTCCACCTGTAATAGTCGTCCTCCGTGGTGTAGTGGTTACCATGCTAGTCTCTAGTTCCCGAGGCCGTGGGTCCAAACCCGGAAGAGGACGATGTATTTTTTTCGGGCGTTAAAATCCTTAACATGGCTTCCTTCGGAAGGGAAGTAAAGCCGGTTGTAGTAGAATTACGGCACGTAAAAGAATCTCAAGCCAGATAAAGAGCAAAATTACCGCTCTTTCACGCCCAATATAGAATGGGACGCTAAGAAACATAGTGGTTAAAGAGCGTCCATAAATAAAACTCAATTTTTTCCTGTAATAAATGCACCATATATCTTGCATCATTTATATTAGTTGTTTCTTTAGTCTTCCAAATTTTATTCTTTTTTGATTTAGCTTTCCTTTGGAAGGCAATTTTAGCTACAACAATATACTGGTGCGATCCACATTCTAACTTCCTCCGCAGTCTAATATCTTGTATTTTGGTCAAGCGTTATTGTCTTACTATTAAATTGTCTATAATAGATCTGGAAGGGTTTATTCAAGTGTATTTGTGAACGTCTTTATGTTTTAACTTTGTATTCATGATGACACATTCCTGCTCTCTACACAATTCAATTAATCTCCTACCATTGCCATTTTCTATATCTTCTCCCCAAATTCCAATAATGTCATCATTAACTCTCTTACCGGAGCGTCTATTAAAGTCTCCCCCTAGCAAAAGCCCTTGTCCAACCGGACATCCATGAATTACTACTCTCAGATCTTCATAAATGTCTCTTTTTCCAACTGGAGCATGATTATTAGGAGCATACACAATTATTACTTACACAATGGATTCATATCTACTATTATCCTATCACTTATTTCTTTCCAATCAATTATTTCAGATTTCCATTTCCTCTTCACTAAAACAGCCACCCCGGGTTTGGCTCTCTCTGATTGTAGTACTCCACTCAGAGGTGGACATAATTCCCAACCATTCTTATCCTTTCCACTTCCTTTTTGTCCCATTTAAAACTCTATATCCATTTCTAAAGATCCTATCTCTTTCTCTATTAGCTTTCCACTCATCCCTGGAACATTCCAAGTTCCATATGTCAGAGTCCATTTACGTAGTCATAATTTGATGCCTATTAATCCGCCCAATCATATTCTTATTCTAAGGAAATGTAGCAAGCTTTGTTTTACAGAAGTGGGCTGCTAACCCACGGTCAAACCCCCCAAACCTGGAGGACCAGACCGTTGTCTCATCTGCCGGTTTTCGGGGTTCCTGTTTGATCTTCACGGCTACCGTAGTGGTCCCGGGACACACGTAGTCCCCACCGTACTTCGCCCAAACAGGCATTCCCTTACTTCCCGTGGGCCCAGAGGTCGGATTTTGAGAGGCACTAACAAATCCACTCTTTCAAAATAAGAATGTCATTTGGATTCCACAGATATTCGGTTGAAGTTGTGTGCTTCTTGGAAATTCAAACGATTTTGGGTCCAGGAAATAATTAGAGCCGTTGTGTGCGTTTGGCGTTTAGGTTGGTGTAATAGGTGAAACCGGCAAACCAGAGAGAGTGAAAGGCTAACGCTTAGGTGAGTGACTCCACACGAAGAGCACAAATATTATACACCGGGGTGAGGCCAAAAGGTTTTGCAGCTAAAATATTAATTTAGTTACCCCGGTATAAACATCGGGAGACGTAAACAAGAGATACCAGGAACTTGCTGCAAAAAGCTAAAGCAGGCGTGGGATATTTATGATATAATACATATAAATTCACATTTAGCTCTGGTTTATTATAAAGTTGCCTTGGTGCAGCTACATAATTTCCAACAGGTTAGAGACAAACATTGGAGGGGATGCACCACACTTACACGGTCACACGCATTCCTACACACAGCCACACACTCTGAAGATATCCACTAGACTGACGCTACTCACTGACCCACGCTACCAGACAAAAAGGTTCGTCCCTCAACTTACCTTCACCCCCTCTGACTAGGAGATAGAGGGAAATGCCGCCCCGGACAAGAATTCAACTCACAAACGAAATAATTTGTTCAAGAATGTCATTCTACACAGCAATAATGTGTCCGACGCGACAGTGCACACATACGCTACAATATTTGGTTGAAGTTGTGTGCTTCTTGGGAATTCAAACGATTTTGGGTCTAGGGAATAATTAGAATCGTTTCGAGCGTTTGGCGTTTAGATTGGTACTGAAAGAATAGGTGAAACCGGCGCATCAGAGAGAGTGAAAGGCTAACGCTTGGGTGAGTAACTCCATACGAAGAGCACAAAACATTATGAAACTTTTCCCGAATTTTTAAAAGACTTTTAGGAGGCGTACCTTTAAACTAAGCACTGATAAGGTTTTTAAAAATAACAGAACATTATTTTCCAAATACTTTATTATTATTCATTACCCTGCATCTTACACTACTTCTCCACACAGTCACCGCCATTATTCAGGCACTTGTAACGGGAAACCAGTTTTTGTATGCCTTCGTTCAAAGAATGATGCCACCTGTGATGAAAGCCAAGCCTGCACTTCTTGTTTCACAATATCATCGTCGTTGAAGTGTTTTCCAAAAGGAATTTCTTCAGATGAAGAAACAGATGGAAATCGCTTGGTGCCAAATCCGGACTGCAGGGAGGGTGGTCGAATTGTTCCCAACCAAATGATGCGATCAGGCCTTGAGTTTGTTTTGCTGTGTGTGGCCGGGCATTGTCACTCATTATTGTTTCCCCATAAACCTCACACAATTGGCGATAAATGTTTGCTGACGTAACATTTTTTGTATTAAAAAAACGAATAACTGATCTGACTTCACAGTCGGAGTGTCGTTCGATTGCTCTGAACATTTCTAAACGCTCTAAAAACAGGAAAACACAAAGTGACGATCGCTCACAGCTGCGCCTGGCTTCCTAATGAATGGAGGAAGTAATCACTCATGCTCAAAACCGCGACTGCAGCGACACTTACTTTAAAAATCACCTTCTTTAGAGACAATCTTTGCAAAACGTTGGGCTATTTATTTTCTCTACTATTTATCTACTAGTAGTGAGAGGAAGCACTGGACCCAATAATTCTATATCTACATTTAATCGAAAATACACTTTTTGATATAAAATAAACCACAAAATGGCATTTCTTAGAAAAATGTCCGTGTAAGCGTACGTATTTGCGTGAGAGAGAAGAGATACAGAAGAGAGAGAGAGAGAGCAACATATATCTAAAAGAAAAAATGGAATTATAACTTTTAAATTTAAGTTAGGCTTTTTAAGTATTCTAGACGAAAATTTTCAAGAAAATGTCCCCAACTCATACTTCCCTTTGCATGGGGAATAATTGATTATTTCGATATTTTAAACTTTTTTAAAATGGCTCTGTTTAAGATATTTTAATGACTAATAAAATGTACAATTTGAACTTTTTGGAATAGACTGCGAAGTACTCTTCATTCTGAATGAATTTTCTATAACTGGTATTCGGAAGTGAGAGATAATAACGACATATTTTATGGTTTACAACTGAGAAGATTATTTTTCTCGAGATTTATAGCTTACGTACCAAGTTGAAAATGTTTCCGTTGCTGGCTTGGGACGTTATCCGCCTGTTTCTCTCCCACTTCGTTGAAAATTGATATCAGGGGATTTTGTTTCGCTAAAGTAAAAATTGTGTAGGTTTTACGAAATTAAATAAATACGAGACCAAAGAAAAATCTAAAAATGATTCAACCAAGACTTAGTTCTTAGTCATTGACAGTCAGTGTCATCAAATACGTAAAGTGCAACTTCTGGACTAGGATGTTCTTCGCGGATCAGGCTTCAAGTTTATGTATTTTTAATCCCTTACCGTGGCATCCTGACACGGAAGGGATTTTTAATTAATAATGTAAAACTTCTTTCAACGCCGAAAGATGCTTCTTAGGCTTGCATTTGGAGGTCTCTTGTTCGATTCCCGTTGGACTGAAGTCCTGATCTCGGGTTTTTGCTTGGTTTTCCCAGGCCGGTATGCTCATGCTGGGATGAATTCTACCACGAATTTTGCTCTCTCTCATTTAATTTTCTTTAATGTTTCAAGGTAGCAGGGTTAGGTGCAATGGGCGGTGATATGTGGCGTATGCGGTAGAGAGAACTGTTTTCTTCTCTAGCACGGAAGCTTCTACTCAAATCTGCCAGACGACTAGGGGGACATTTTTTTAAGGGGAGGCTCCACACCCGCCGCCCGTTAGTATCTAACATGCAACTGGGGGTGCTTTGTTAGTAGTGACGTGCGAGTGCGTGTAGGAAGAAGTGTGTTAGATGATCGGGTTCCGCAGAAGCACCCCGGTTAGTAACGTTAAGCTACTGATGCGAGCATGCAGAACAGGCAAGCGTGTCAGGTGGGGTTTACTGGCGCAAGCCATGGTGAGCCCTGGCTGGCGCTCGGTGGTTAGTACGGGTTAGGTTAGGGTGGTAATGCTAGGGATGCGTTAACGAGCTTCGGCTTAAAAACTAAATGGGATGGCGCGAGTGTTAGCATCATGCAGGTGATCGAAGTGAGAGGTGTGGCGGGATTTTACCTTGGGTTGCTGTGATACTACTGCGGTGTTGCTGTCGTGGGGTGACTTATAGGTGGTTCTTTTGTGGACTGGCACAGTGGCAGGGGCAGGCTGTTGTTTTGAAGTTCCTGTTCGGTATGGTTTCCAGTAACAGCAATAGTGTGAGAGAATGTGACGCAGTTATGGCGGTACAAGACGGTTTAGATGTACGAGGATCTCAACAGCGGGACATCGAAGGGAATTCCGAGGATGCTCTTTCTGGAAACGCAGGGACCCCGCTGAGCTGTGCCTGCCGCTCTTCGTACTCTTTCGCCTTATCCCTTTCTCTCGGAGGTTTATATGGGCAATAGGCCTAGCTCTACCCGCAATGTTGAAATTCTCCGCTTCTAACGCTATCCTATCCCATCTGGCCGCGGATATTTCACTCGCATTGTGTGAATATCACAGTTATTTGATTTATTATTAGTATTATGAAATTACAGTTCTAACAAATAAAGATAATAAAAAGTCTTCTAAACTATTGCAAAATAATTACATAGAGTAACTGGGAGGGAATGAAATGGATTAAATCCACATTCGAGATTTAAAGGATTACCCATGAAGCGCCGTTAAAGCCTGCTAATGTACACCTGTTATATATGCATGTGTGGGCGCGCGCATAACTTTAATGTCTAGTCCAAAGTTGGATACATAATCAGCATTTCTTGTGACTTTGACAATTTCCGAGATATTCTTTGTTATTCGTTTGAATTTTCAAATATTTATACTTTTCTCAAGTGATAAATCAAATCTTTTTTCTGGTGGTCACACAAAGCCATGGAATTTAAACCATCGCATAGCGTCACGCGTTCTAAAAATCTTGATTGTATCATATTATCCAGCGGGTACAGTACCTCTCAGCAGCAGATTACGCACCTAGGCTTGCTTTCGTCATTTGGTTCCTAGAACAAGGTGCCATAATTAATTATGGCAACAGACGAATCTACCTTTACAAAAAATGACATTTTCTATTTTTATAACGCTCATACATGGGCGGAAGAAAACATTCACAGTGCCAGAGAGCATCATTTTCAACAGTGATTTGTTGTGAAGGTATAGGCAGGAATACTTGGGATTGCCTCATAGGCCCTTCCGTTCTCCCCGATCGGTTGAACGGAGTTAATTATCTGACGTTTCTGCAAGAGACGCTTCCAAGCCTATTGAAAAATGCCTCTTTAGAAACCAGGAGAAACATGTGGTTCTTGCATGATGGTGCTCCACCACACATTACTTGGAGTGTTAGTGACCATCTGAATCCTAGCTTTCCGAAAAGGTGAATTGGAGGTTAAGGGCCCATCAAATGGCCTGCTAGATCGCCAGAGCTGAATCCTCTGAACATTCTATTCTGGAGGGATACGAAAAGCAAAGTCTAAAAACATGTGTCTACGAATCTTTGAGACAACGTATTCATCTACCTGCCGAGGAAATACGCAACAATGAAAGTTTGCCTGAGTAGGAATAGTATGTAATTAGTTCCGAAGGTGTGAAGCTTGTAGGTGTGCAAATGGTGGGCATTTGAACAATATCTGTGAATCGTATAAATCAATTGGTTTATTGTTCTTTTGCTGTCAATGTTAAAAGTACCATTTAATAGACTTTGTAAGAACTTATGCTTTTTTGTTTACATATCAGAAAGACGGTTTAGTTCATTCACTTAGTAGTATTAATTGCAAAGTATATTTAAGTTTAATGCCGAAGAAGCTGATTATCCGTAGATTCTAGTTTAAGTTACAAAATGTGTCGCTGGAAGATGCAGATGCAATTATTAAAAGGTTACAGACGCGAAACGTTTATCTACACTTGTAAACCATGCGCCATACGGCGAAAGTGAAACCTGTTTGCGCGCTGACCTACTTCTGGTTTTGAAAGGGAGAGTGCAACCTCGCTCGCAGCTACCGGATGGCTGCCGCTGCAACGTTGCCAGCATGCCATTTTATGTGTTCCAAAAACCTAAAATAGCCCCAAGAGCTTACTCTATTTGAATTGAAAATATTTTAATTAATACCACGAGTGGTAACACTTTTTTCGGTAATCTAATTGAGGTTAACGACTGCTTGTCATGATAATTACTTCTGTACCTAAGGTAAAGACATAATCATCTAATGACAACAAACATTACTTTGAAAGTTCAATTAAATTACTTAAAAAAACTGATGTGTTACACTCACATGACTTTCTCTACTCTTGTACAAACTATTTTTACAATCGCTTATTCTCCATATCCTTCATGTTAATCGAGATATCGAGATGTTAATCTTATTGCTAATTTTCTTGTAGATGCAAGGGGAATTGGTAGGCTTTAAGCGATAGTCAAATCTTTAAGAGCTGGTTGCTATGTGGCGCATTCCATTCTCTTCGCATTACGAGGACCAAAAACAAATGAATAACGAATTTCCATTTGAGAAATAGTATAAGTATTGAAAAACTTAAGGGAATAACAAGCAATATCTCGAAAATGGTTCACTCAACAACAAAAAATGTATATGACATAAATTATGTATTTTAACGCGATCTACATTCTTTGTGCAGTAAAATTTTGTGTATCTCTTATGGTTTACCAGTTATGCAAAAGTCGTTCACAATGAAGAATACTTTTGGAGACATTCTCAGAAGATTCGAGATATGCATTTCATTTGTCATAAAAATATCTTAAACGTATGATATTTGAATCAAAATCGTCAGAGCCATTTTTGAGAAAATTAAAATTATCGAAGGATGTTCCATGTAAAGGGTAATCTGGGGTGAGGGGATTTTCTTGAAAACCTTTGTGTCGCATCTCTGGAAGATACTGAACCTAAATGCCAAGTTTTGTTTATCCGACTGTTCGTTTCTGAGTTATGCTGTTCACAGACACACATACACAGACACACACACACGGACATGTTTCCAAAAATGCTTTTTTTGGATTCAGGGGTCTCAAAACATGTATTTCCGGTGAAATCTCGGTATCGAATTTTTGGGTGGAATACAATACTTCCCCTACTTACTATACGTAGTAGAGAAAGTAAAAAAAGTAGGAGAAATACATCGGTTGTTAGTTTTGAGCACGGTGGTTTAAAACCGTCGATTAAATTTTATTATGATTGCTGAATAAGGCATCGTACTTTCGCTGAGAGGCGCTCGCATTTAATTATCTTCATTAAAACAGTTGGTTGGTTCACTAGACAGGCGATGAAAGCATATCCGGAGACATGTGCCGTTTTGGTTCGCGTTAGGGCAAGACTAGGGCCATTATGGGCTTCAATCAAGTCCCTGCCTACCTCCCCTATGTAACATATTGTGAGATGAACCGCTCTTGGTCCAAACGGGGGGATATATTACTGAGTTCTTTCTTTTCGCTCGTCCTTTGTTCCAGCATATCTGGTCCGATGCCATGGAGATGCAATGCGCCGGCACGCTATCATTGATCATAACATTTTGACAAATTCTGGGAGCGCAACGTTCCTTTTTATCGCATTAGATAACTCAAACAAACGGCCATTCAAATTAAAACTGCAGCCTCTATTTCCTTTTTCTAATTATATCCCTCGCACATTCCTTTACTCCCTCTAACGTGAATGTGATGTTATTAAAGTTATGTTACATCTTTCCAGTTTGTGAGGGGAAGAAAGTAGATACGATAATACAATCCAGGCATACAAAAAGTAGCAAACCTCAAGAAGATAGAAAGGATAAAGAAATAGAAAAATAATTTTTCACAGCGTCGCACTACAGACAAGTAAATTAGAAGGAGGAATTTGAATGTTTTAATGGAAGAATGGAACACAAATACGCTAAGATTAGAAGGCGTGTTACAAAAACCCAGTACCTTTGCTGCAGGGTCGTACTACCGATTTTGTCATGAATGGTGCGACCGGCTCCACCGAGTCTGACTCGTAGTAGTATCAAGTTGAACGAATTCGCTCTGTGGTAGCCTAGCGCACCAGCTACGGAGGTTAACGGTGTTGTGTAAGGACAGTCACATGTGGACTGCCAGCTTAAATTTCTGCAGAAATTCCCTGGTGTCGCCGTACCTAACAAATCAACAATTAAGTGGTTGCTAGAAATATTTGAACAGACCGGGTCTGTGTTAGATTAGTTTGTGAATGAAGGTCTAGCCTCCTCTCCTTGGGTGTTTCCACTAGCCCAATACCTGGCTTCCTATAAAGGTCCAACCGCTTTCGAAGCGATGGCAATGGATACATCCCAGTTAGAGAATGGATAAAGCACTTTAAAACAGTCTATGAAGGAGGGGAGTTTAGGATGCAATTAAATACTTTGACCGCTGAAGGCCTGACTGGGGCTCCAATTGTGCAAAAGCTTGACTATGAAATTAGCACAGCGGAGGTTGTTCATGGAATAAAATGCTTAAAAAACGGGAAGGCAGCTGGTATAGAGGGCTTGTCAGCTGAGTTTTTCAAGAGTTCCCTAGAAGTTAATAAAATGACAGATTTTTTTATAGAAAAAGCTTCCATAAAATATTTGAAGGCGGAAAATATCCGGAAGCATGGAAAACCACCATTATCCAACCTCTTTACAAGGGAAAAGGGAGCTACAGCATCCCAGGAAATTACAGGGGTATATTGTTGCTCTCTATATTTGGAAAAATTTACAGTAGAATTTTATATGAAAGAATTAAGTGTTGGGCTAAGACACACCATAGGATTTCTAAATTTCAGGCAGGATTTAGGGAAGGTTTTTCGACTATTGACAATGTCTTTGTTCTGAAAACAATTATTGATGACAATTTGAGAAATAAAGGTGGTAAGGAATGTACTGTATTTGTAGATTTTAAAATGACATTTGATATTGTGGAACGCAGTGCTCTCTGGGAGAAATTAAGACGAAAAGGAATTTCGGGGAAAATGATTAGAGCACTCAGGGCAATGTATAAAGAAGTTAAGTTTGTTATCAAGACCGACCAGCACAATGCATTTACATGTGTCAGTCCGGGAGGGAAAGCTACTGATGAACATCGGTAGGGTCGATAGCGGTCTAGCAAACCCTCTCCCAGCTCTGCAGGTTGGTACGTGAGGGCATCTCACAACCCATCTGGGCATCACCGCCCAAACATACCCAATCTCCTATGGGTTTCGGGAAAAAACTGCCCCGTCGAGACCAACCCAATGCGAACAGCTCCCCTTCGGGAGGGGCTGAGATGTTCGGCCTGATGTACCTCTGTTAAAGTCAGAAGTATCATGAGGCTAGGGGTACGCTTGCAGCTGAAGGGGTCGGAATCCCTCGCCTAGGTGTCCGTGTTAGACAAAAAGGAACATAGGGAGTCAAGAGTTCTACATGAGATAAAATAGGGGCTGTTGTGGGAAGAAGTCCAAGAAAATCGCCGCATCGCATTACAACGTGTTTTTGATAATAGAATAAGTGGTTTGCTCTCCAGATCTAATCCCATGTAATTATTATCTGTGGGGGAATACTCAAAAATAAACTTTATGTAAGAAATCCCTATACGCTCGACGAATTATAATATACCATTCAGCGTATGTTTTCCAGTGTTTCGGCAGCACTAGTGTACAATATTGTGTTCAACAGGTACCAGGCTTGTATAGGCGCAGATAGGCATAATTTATTTTGTAATAGGTAAGGGTATCATATATTCTTTCACATATAAGGAAAACAGCAGGCCGGTCCCCGCCACTGGATTCCTATAGGAGTGCCGTGGGAGCTGCGGACTGCCACTGCAGATTATTCATGATATGGACATTTACACCCCTGGACTAGCTGATTGCACGTGATATTACAATACCTACCAGCGCTTGTGAGGTAAACAAGTTTATTGCGACTGGCCCATAGCTCAGTAAGTAGAATATTTGCCTGCTATGCAGGTGTGCCGGGTTCGATTCCCGGCTGGAGAGTGGGAATTTTTCTTTAGCCAAGATTATTTCCTGTCCTCCTCAGAGTCTGAAAGTATGTTTGAGAGTGTGAATGCGTGTATTATAATGTATAAACCCCCCCCCAAAATCAGGAATTCAATGCCAACAGTATACGGGTTAACACCATTGCCGTAAGTCATGTGTTCCAAAGGTAAAGGATCGCCGATATGACCATTGCAGTTTAAAGAGGTTGTATAAATGAAACAATCAAAATGAGTTCACTGCATGATTATCATGTAATATAAAGGTTCAGTTGTAGTTTAATTGTCAACTATTTGCTGCGGTAAACGGCTTTAATACTGCAATTATATAATTTTAGATTATAACACATTTATCAATACCGTTCTGTTTAATTAAATTCAATTTTGTATTTAACAATTTCTGTTGATTTTATCCCGTGCTTACCTATGATAGGTAGAGTGAATATTGTTCACCAAAATGTAAATATCGAGATTTCAACGAAATTAATGGTTATGAGGTCCTGAAATTAATAACAATCTGATGTGTTGCATTCACATGACTTTCGCTACTCTTGTACAAGCTATTTTTACAAACGCTTATTCTCCATATGCTTCATGTTAATCGAGATGTTAATCTTATCGCTAATTTTCTTGTAGATGCAAGGGGAATATGGTAGGCTTTAAGCGATAGTCAAATGTTTTAAGAGCTGGTTGCTATGTGGCGCATTCCATTCTCTTTGTATGTCCAGGACATAAAAAGCGAATGAGGAATTCCCATTTGAGAAAAAGTATAAGTATTGGAAAATTCAAAAACAAAAAATAACAATGAATATTTCCAAAATGGTTCAGCCTACAAAAACAATGTATATTACATAAATTGTATGTTTTAACGAACTCTACCTTCTTTGTGCAGAAAAAATTTGTCTATATCGTACGGTTTACCAGTTATTCAAAGGCCATTCAGAAAGAAGAGGACTTTTTGGAACATTTCCAGAAACTTCAAGATATACATTTTATTTGTCATGAAAAATATCTTAAATATATGATACTTTAATCAAAATCATTAGAGCCATTTTTAAGAAAATCAAAATTTCCTAAAAATATTCCATGTAAAGGGTAGTCTGGAGCATTTTCTTCAAAATATTCGTGTCGCATCTTTGAAAGATACTGAACCTAAATACCAAGTTTGGAATTTATCCACTTTTTGTTTTTGAGTTATGTTGTTCACAGACACACATACAGGTAGACACATACAAGGAGGTTTTTCTAAAAGTGCTTTTTTTGGATTCAGGGGCCTCAAAACATGTATTTCAGGTGAAACCTCGGTATTTAATTTTTGGGTGGAATGCAATTTTCTCCTACTCACTATACGCAGTAGAAAAAGTAAAAAACTCCATGTGTGTATAGCTTTGGTTCCAAAAAGACCCAACATTTACTTTCTCTATCACTTACGTATTTCACTGCATTTCACTCAAAACTGGGATATCGATATTTCACCGGAAAAACTAGTTTTGACGTCAATCGAGTAAAAGAAATGTTACCGAAGAGTGTGGGTGTGAACAACATAAGTCAAAATTAAAAATCGAATGAGTACCACACTTGGTACTTAAGCTTAGCATCTTCCAAGGATGTGACACGAAGCTGTTTTATAAAATCCCCTCACCCAAATCACAATTTGTATGGAGAGTCTTTCATCGTTTTTATTTTCTCTTAAAAAATCAAAAAGTTTCTAACAGGTTTGACATATTTGACATTAGAAATAAAATCGATATCTTGAATTTTCTGTGAAAAGGCTATGAAGTCCTCTTTATTTTGAGTACAATTAATTATTATAAGAAACCATAAAAGTTGGCCAAAATAGTACTGGAGCAAGAAAAATGTAGAGCATAGTCTATAGTCAATAATGTTTTCACAGCGCTAGTCGTTTTCAAAATATGCCATGTTACAAGTTTAAACTTCTTCCAAACGTTATCTAATGGACATGCTCGAAAGTTTGCGATTTACTTTTATCACGAGAACTCGTTATCTCAAATAAACATTTGAATGCTATTTACACATGTTGAAACCTTCTTGTTTAAATTGAAATAATTCCTAGATAAAAATATATGGTAAGTATGTAACGTGGAGAGAATAGAACAGTCAGTTTTGTACGAGCAGAATAATACAAAACGAAGATTTGTGGATTTGTCATTGGTACAAAACTCTGCGAATACATCACGCAGATCATTTTTACTTTCTCCACCACGTCCATAGTAGGTAGCGAAGGCATGTATTCCACCCAAAAAATCCATAGCGAGACTTCACCGAATACATGTTTTCAGGCCCCGTGAATCCAAATCTGTGTGTGTATATCTGCGTGTCTGTGGACTGCATAACTCAATAACGAAAAGCTGCATAAATACAAAATTTGGTATTTAAGTTCAGTAACTTCCAAAGATGCGACACGAAGATTTTCAATGAAATCCCCCAGTCTCAAACTACTCTTTATATGAAAATGTTTTTGGACGTTTTCAATTTTCTTAGAAATTCTTAACGATTTTGATTAAAGTACTATGTTTTAGATATAAATTAAATGACAAATAACATGTATATCTTGAGCTTTGTGAAAATAGCCTGTGAAGTCCTCTTCATTCGGAAGAAATTTTGCATAATGTTGTATAAGTGATAGACGTTAAGCGGTAGATGTAAACATACTAAAAAAGAACACACAATTTATTGCAAGTAACCTTTTTGTAGCATCAGACATTTCTAAGATATCTGTTCGAACTGTCATTCTTTTAAAGTCCTGTCGATATTCGGTTGTTTCTCGCGATTGCGTAGAACGTATATCGAATTTTAAGGCAGCGTATAGCGTCCAGTTCTTAAACATTTGAATATCGTTATTCCCTGTGTATCTATAACGAAATGTGTAATGTAGCTATTTCTGCAAATGTTTATTTGGATTAAAGTGTAGTAGATAGAAAAATAAACTTTCATAAGAATAATTTGTATACCCGCTAATAAACGACGAGGTTAGAGAAATTCTTGTGAATGCGAAACATTACATTTGTATATTTTCTTTCCATCGAACAGTTTGTTACAAAGAATAAACACTTGAATGCTGTTTCCACATGCTATAAGCAAGCATTTATAGCTTAATTTGAAACAATTCCTGGGAAAAAAATAGGTATCGTAAGTAACGTAGCAAGGACAGAAGGATCAGTTTTCACATCAATAGTGTAATACATAGCAGATATGTGTGAATTTGTCATTGGTGGAGAAAGTCACGTGAATGTGTCACATCCGATTTTTATTCTCTTATATACAATTACGACGTTTCTTAAGAAGAAAGAGACAGGATTTTTATCGCAGTGGGGAGCGTGTATCCAGCTTTACGACTGTATTCGCTGAAGCACGCAGTCTCCGCAAGGATTAATCACGTCCTGAAGGATATATGAGGATAGGCGGCGACCAGCGATATGAAAAAGATTCGCTGTTAAGACCAGTTATCGCATGACGTGTGCAATATCAATACGGAAAAGTTATTGTACTTGCAAATTCGAACATTGGGTTTGGGCCGGAATAATTTACGATATCATATCTCCCCCAGTGTCACAGATGTGGCGACCGCCATTTTAACAACTGACCACCGAATGGCGCTGTCAGAATGAGGCGCCTGGAGAATACACGGTTCAGCGCTACACAGACCCAAGTCCTCCGGCTCTCCGGGAGATAAACTTGAGGCCATATCCCACAAAAACCAATATGTCCAGGGGGAGCTTTTGATAATAACATTAATGCAAACTTTTTCAACCAGAGGTGACGACAGATTCTTCTCCATATTTACAAGTATTTCCTTATTTAGTACGTATATTACTTAATATTTACTGTTTTCAGAATCATGATTGCCATTATTAGACATTTTCTAATTTATTATTTCAGAGATAAAATGTATAATACTTCGTTTTAATACTCTTAGAAAACTTAATTATAACTATTATTCTTAAAGAAAGCGATACGGATTAGGAGTGCGAAACGGAGGGGCTTTGAACCGATCCATAAATCCAAATATTGTAGCGACGCCCCACGAGGGGTGAAGCAGGGCGATGGTGGTCAATGTTTGAAGCCGTACCCTTTACTTCAATATCTACTATTAATTCTGCTGCCGGCTGCTACAGTGGTTGTCTATGAGATCTTCCTCTCAGGTATGCGTGTGCGTATTTTGAAAGGATGACACTAGTTTAAGTTGACTTAGAAATTTAGTGTGATCTGATACTTGAGCTATTGTAGCGAGTTTCCGACCGTGTAAAGATAAAGAACGAACATTATTATTAATCGTAGCACTCGAAACTATGACAACAGTTGAGGCAGTATTTTTAACACTTAAATGATTTCAGTCAAATTATATAATATAAAAATTCAATGACAGCCTGCCTTAAAGCAATATGTGTATGTAACAATATATAAAAAGTGTATATTACAGTCATTTTATATGTTTATATTATTGTATAGATTGGTAATAATGTTATGTGAATGTATTACGTAATTTAATAATGTAGGAGCTGTGAGAATAATAGGTTAAAGGTTGCTAGCAATGAGGTAACAATGAGGTAGCCTTGAGGCAATAATGAATTTGAAAGTTTAGTAATACTACTAGTCATTCTTGAAGCAACAATAATGTAATTTTTGTGACAGTTTATAAAATAGCCAATCAAAAAACCAGAAAAAGCTTTAGTTGAATGAAGGTATTCTATTGGACTAGGATTAGCCAGTCAGAAACTGAATTACAGAAATTTACAAATTTAGGCGGTAGAAATCAATTCAGTTGCTTGTAGACAGCGCTCATAACTGGACGCGAGATGCGTCCTCGAGAAGTATAATACGTATTCAGCGTGAGATGAAAATAGTTTACGTGTTAATAAGTACAATTAATTAATTAAAAAAGTCTCACAGCTCTCTATATCAGTGAAGTGTTATTTAAATCGTGTCAATCATTAATAAAAGGAGTGAAGTAAAATTATAATCTGTGTAAGCCTACATTCTTCAGTCGCACCACAACCCTGCCAAGATATCCATGTCTCTAATAATAATACTGACGCAGCCGAGGCAAACATAAATATATAATATTTAAAGAAACAGTCAAATTACAAAGTTAATATTTTTAAACACTTTTTTGGGGCAATGGCCACCGGAAAGTACATTTGGGGCGAAGGCTACCGGAAAGCAGGTACTATACGCGCGGTTGCAACGAACTTCAAGTTCGGCTCCCAACAGTTGAAATATAATACAACTGCTTCAGCACTATCTACTTCAGTATCTGACACCGTTACTATGGGGTTACAGAATTTCAGTCCCTTTCTGTTTTACAGAATTTCTGTATCCTCAGCTATTACATAGTAATGGCTTTGCTCGCTAATTACCTTTATCTCTGTACAAATCTTTTCAACTCAAACTTATTACACTCTAAATTGATTTAATATATGGAAATTGTTTACTTTAATTACTTCTCTATCTTAGTATTGTTTCTTTATTTAATTGTTTATATTTTCCAGGCAATAATTATGCTACCTGCCCCCGGGGAGGGAAGGATGAGGTGAAGGGAGACACTGGGCGGCCGGAACCAGGAGTGACAGCACAGCAATGACGGGTCCCTACAGTTTCCAGATATATACGCCCCAGCTGTCGGACAGGCAGACCGGGACCCCGCCTCATATAGCGTCCAACGCTCTCCCGGGGGTGGTCCTTATACCTTGGCAACTAGCCGAAGGCCGAGGGACTGAGAAAGTTCAGAGAGAGCATCCTTTTCCCCTGCAGAAATTTCATCACCGATACTTCCATCCCTGAGAGAGACCAAGCGGGGTGAAGGATGAATTAAATATCTAATAGAACGAAATGGAGGGACAGGAAATTCCGGGGGTGAAAGAAACCATCCAGCATTCGCGTGACGACCCGGGTAAACCCCCAAAAATTCCATGGGTCGGAGTGGACGGGGATCATCCCGGGAGTTCCAGGCGTTACCGCCTGAGCCATCCCGCTCGGTAAAGAAAGCGATGCTTTAAAATGAAATCTGATGTGTTAGATTCACAAGACTTTCTCTAGCCATTCTTAAAAAAACTATGTATTATTACATAACCTTATTCTTCTATCTAGTTCCTGTTAATCGATATAAGCATTTGTAGACATGGTTTTATTGCATATTTCCTTGCAGTGGCGTAGCCAAGTAAGCATTAAGGGGGGGTTATGTATAGGGATCCACATTTTAAACAATTTGTATGAATTCAAATGTTAAATATGAATTAATCCCGAGTTGAAGTATTTAAATAAGTCAATTTTGTATTCACAGATTAAGATGCAGCAATTGGAATTAAAATTAGAATAGGAAGTTTTGCGTATTCTGATCGTCAAATGTGTTGTTACATGAGAATTAATGACCATGTGACGTGTTTTATATTACCGCTGCAGGTCATTTTATTTCACTACAAAATAGGGCTTCTGTTTATAATCTAAACTGGGATATGTTGCACTAATTTGGAAACCACTCAAATTTAGGACCGGAAGGAAAACATGGCCCCTATATGTTAACATGGTTGCACCAGCGCCATCTAAAGTACAGTTTCTGTAGCTGTCAGTTTTGGCAATACTGTCTAAGATATGCGGCTTAATGTAGCGCTACCAGTTGTGCGATTAGGAAGTATCCTGTTCCACTAACCTAGCAAGATTCTTTTATTTTAACGAACTCTTTTTCTATTCATTTCTACATTTCTTTTAGCAGGGGGAGTCCACCTTACAAAACACCTCCCTAGGGACCTCTGTTTCCTTGTACATACAAGGTACTTAATGCGGTAGGCTTTAAGCGATAGCCAAATTTTTTAAGAGCTAATCGCTATATGATGGCTTTGGAATTCTGTTCTGTTTGCACGGTCAAGAGAGAGAGAGCACCAACAATGACTTCCCATTTGAGAAAAGTATAAGTATTTTAAAATGGAAACCAACAAGAAAGAATATCTGCGAAATGGTTAGGGAAAAAACATTCTGATGTGTTACACTCACATGACTTTCTCTACTCTTGTACAAACTATTTTTACAAACACTAATTCTCCATCTACTTCATGTTAATCGAGATAAACATTTGCAGACTCTATCTTATTGCTAATTTTCTTGTAGATGTAAGGGGAATATATATTTACAAGGGCAATATAGAAATACAGTAGCCTTCAAGCATATACATATCTCTTAATAGCTGGTTGCTAGGTGCAGCACCATTCTCTTTGCCACAGATTAATGCTCTTTGATATCCAAGACAAAAAAATGAATAAGGAGTTCCCATTTGAGAAAATAAGTACTGAAAAATTTAAGGGAATAACAAGTAATATCTCGAAAATGGTTCACTCAACAAAAAAATGTATATGACATAAATTATGTATTTTAACGCGATCTACATTTTTTGTGTAGTAAAAGTTTGTCTATCTCTTATGGTTTACCAGTTATGCAAAAGTCGTTCATAATGAAGAATACTTTTGCAGATATTCCCAGAAAATTCAAGATATACATTTCATTTGTCATGAACATATCTTAAACATATGATAATTTAATCAAAATGGTTAGAGCCATTTTTGAGAAAATTAAAATTTTCCATGTAAAGGGTAATCTGGGGTGGGGGGATTTTCTTGAAAACCTTCGTGTCGCATCTCTGGAAGATACTGAACCTAAATACCAAGTTTGGTGTTTATCCGACTGTTTGTTTCTGAGTTATGCTGTTCACAGACAGACACACAGACACACACAGACACACACACACACACACACGGACATGTTTCCAAAAATGCTGTTTTGAATTCAAGGGGTCTCAAAGCATATATGTCTGGTGAAATCTCGGTATCGAATTTTTGGGTGGAATACAATACTTCCCCTACTTACTACACGTAGTAGAGAAAGTAAAAACGAGATGTTAAATATTTTGATTTGATTTTATTCGCTAGCAGTCACTTTCAGTGAAATTGTTTTCAACGTGTTTTGCCTTACATCAGGCAATGAAGCGAATAAATTCTGTATCATGTTGCTTTCTGGATTTTTTAGGTAAGCACTTCTAGTGTTATTCTTTCTGCTGCTTCTGTAATTTCAGCTGGCTCTTCTATTTCAGTTTCTTCTGAATTTATAATTTCCGCCATTTGATATTTATGTAGGATATATACTGGATAAATGAATAACGTTTTAGATTAAAGAAAGCAGAAAGCTGTCAATATAACGTAGAGGTTACCTCTACAACGAATTGCAATAAATTGTAGTATGACCATTTATATTATGCGAGCGCCATGAGATATTAATAATGTAAAAAGACACAATGAAAAGTAAAACTTAATCAAACCAAGTTGAGTTATTAAAGATGTGCAAATACAAAGGGTAAATTCCATGTGATTGCACTTGAAACCAAAGTCGGTCACAATGAAGATTGTCGCACTGGTGCGATAATCCAAAGGTTTTAGCTCGTGTACACTGTGTTAGAAGTTCCACTTTTAGGCCATGCTGTCTAAAAAAGAATTTCTGCATAGTATTATCTCTATTAACATGGAATAGATACAAAAATAACCTTTCATAAGAATAGTAGGTAGAAGTTATACACATATAAACAATAGTGAGCAGACAGAGCCATGTGAATGTAAGACAATTTTTACTCGGATTTTTTTAATCTCAGGTCGTTTTGTTTTGTATTTATGCTAATACAAATGGAATTTGCAGTGATTTTTGTGTATATAACTTGGAAGGACATTATTATAATAAATTTGATGGATTTGGAACATGCTGAATGCTGATAATAATCCCGGAGACTTTATTTCCAGTACAATAGCTGCTCTGACCCAGCTGAGTCAGTGGAGAAAAGAAAAATCTCTTAGTTTGTAATGCAGCAATCGAAATCAGGGCCTTAGAAAGCAGAGGAATATCTACAAACGAGATGATAAAAGAACCTACACTGACAATCCGATTTCGGGTTTCCCGTGCAGCATCATGAGGCATGTCCCGAGGGAAGAGAAATTTCCCTTTTGTTTCCTGTTCCTGCGCGCGCTCCAACTACAGAAGTGCTGGCTTCAAGCTCCTCTTAGGAGAGCTAAATCAGGGAACATTTTCACTTCCTGCTGCCTTTATTCCTAGGATAATGCGACAACCCGAAAATCGTCACGTATCTTCCCCGTCTGCTTAACGCAAGGAAATTACAGTTTACTCACATTACATCACACCCTAACAACTACCTGGACCAAGACAAACATTTTTACTTTCTCTCCCACATACCTACTAGTTAAGAAGGTATTTTATGCCACCCAAAATTTGATACCAGGATTTCAACGGAATTAAATGTTTTGAGGCCCCTGAATAAAACATTCTGATATGATACATTCACATTACTTTCTCTACCCTCTATCGTTTATTAGTGGGTATGCAAACTATTATTACTAAACCTTTTCAGAAATAGATAAATTACACATTTCGTTATAGATACATAGAGAACAGCGATAGTCAAATGTTTAAGAACTGGACGCTATATGCTGGCCTTAAAATTCCATACTGTTTCCGTGACATCGCGAGAAACAACTGAATGTTGAAAGGATTTTAAAGAATGGCCAAGAAATGAACAATTCGAACCATTAATAACGGATATCTCAGAAATGGCTTATGCCACATAAAACTTGTTTGAAATGAATTGTGTATTTTAAAGAGATCTACATTTTTTCTGTAGTACGCTTTTGCCTATCGCTTAACCTTTACCAGTTATACAGGATTATTCAACATTCCTTCCGAATGAAGAGGACTTCAAATCTTGAAATGCTTCTGAAAATCTTAGGTATCGCATCTTAGGAAGGTACTGAACCTAATACCAAGTTTGATTTTATCTGACTTTTTGTTTTTAAGTTATGTTGTTCACAGACACACACACGGATCTTTTTCTAAAAGTGCTTTTTTACTTTCACTACTACGTATAGTAAGTAGGGGAAGTATTGTATTCCACCCAAAAATTCGATACCGAGATTTCACCGGAAATACATGTTTTGAGACTGCCTGAATCCAAAAAAAGCTTTTTTGAAAACATGTCCGTGTGTGTGTCTGTGTGTGTGTGTGTGTGTGTGTGTCTGTGTGTGTGTGTGTCTGTGTGTCTGCGTGTCTGTGAACAGCATAACTCAGAAACGAACAGTTGGATAAACACCAAACTTGGTATTTAGGTTCAGTATCTTTCAGAGATGCGACACGAAGGTTTTCAAGAAAATCCCCCCACCCCAAACTACCCTTTACATGGAACATTTTTCGAAAATTTTAATTTTCTCAAAAATAGCTCTAACGATTTTGATTAAAATATCATATGTTTAAGATATGTTTACGACAAATGAAATGTATATCTCGAATTTTCTGGGAATGTCTCCAAAAGTATTCTTCATTGTGAACGACTTTTGCATAACTGGTAAACCATAAGAGATAGACAAAATTTTACTACACAAAAATGTAGATCGTGTTAAAATACACAATTTATGTCATATACATTTTTTTAGTTGAGTGAGCTATTTTCGAGATATTGCTTGTTATTCCCTTAAATTTTCCAATACTTATACTTTTCCTCAAATTCGTTATTCATTTTTTTATGTCCTGGATATTCAAATAGAATGGAATGCTCCACATAGCAACCAGCGCTTAAAGGATTTGACTGTCGCTTAAAAGCTACCATGTTCCCGTTGCATCTACAATAAAATTAGCAATAAGATTGACATATCGATATCTCGATTAACATGAATGCATATGGAGAATAATCGTTTGTAAAAATAGTTTGTACAAGAGTAGAGAAAGTCATGTGAGTGTAACACATCAGATTTTTTTTATTCACTAGGCCTTAAAGCATATATTTTTAGCGAAATCTCGGTGTAGAATTTTTGGGTGGAATGCAATACCTTATCTACCCACTATGTACGTTGTAGAGAGAGAGAGAGAGAGCCTTAATAGGTCCTTAAGCTACGAAAAGGCAAATATGAAAATAGTCAATTATAGGCACTATAAAATGAGTATATTTTACTCCAGTAGGGATGAAACATATTTATATATACAGAGTCTACGAGTCTAAACAAAGGAACAAATTAAGCAAATAGGCAAATACTAAGATCTAATTATGACATAGGATCTTTTTCTTGAAATTTTGTTTTGATTCAGGGGCCCTCAAACCTCTACTTTCGGTGAAATCTCGGTATCGAACTTTTGGATGAAATGCAATATTTCCTATACTTACTATAGATAAGGATAGGGATAGTAAAAGTTGGTCCATACAGGAACAGGGCGATTCAACTTGGCCCTTCCCAATCGTCAACATTCTATCTCCCCTCTTGATTGACGATTTGCTTACGTCGCCCCAAAAGCTGGGCGGAGGGTATCACTGACAATGAGTTGTCTATATTATTTATGACAGTTGAGTAGTGCTAGTAATAATAATAATAATAATAATAATAATAACAATAATAACCATGATAACATTAATAGGGTTGCAATAGCTGTCCATTTGTTTAATGACCCACGTTTCGAATGGCTAATTTTGGGGGTTCTTCTTGTTATACAAACAATATGGTTATACTGTTCATATGAATTAAGGGTTTTGTAATAGGAAAGTAAGAAAGTAACTTTTTTCCTTGAAAAGGCAGATTTGTGAGTAAGATGATTTTAAATGTTTCTTACCACACGTTAAAGAAAACCCCGCCTCGATAGAATCAGACGCAGAAAGGTTACTGTGTTGCTCCTGTGAGGGAAATTTACGACTGTCCGCTCCCCCGGTGCCGTATTCTGCATGCTAAGCAGAAGACGTCAGTTTATAGGGTTGTTTTATTGATGCTTCTTTCATTAGAGATCTTGTATATGTGTGTGTGGTCAAGTGTATTGACTCTACATTTAGGCATCTTCACAGAGCAAATATTGCAGTACTCCTATAAAGAAAAATAGACCTAGGTGGCGTCGCGGTAATGTCTGCGATTCACGTTCAGTAGGTCTCAGGTTCTATCCCCCGTGGCCCATGTTTTCTTTGTGTGATTTCCCAGAGTCGCAGACGAATGCTGGAGCTATTCGTCTCCTACCACGACTCTCCTGCCCCTCATCATCTTCCTTGTCATCTGTTTCCGGGCTGTAGGACCAGGCAACGGTGTTCGGCGGGTTGCGGCTGGACGGAGGCTGTGCGGTCTGTGGAAGTTTCATCCTGAGGTCGTCCAGGGATTGCTAGATTGCAACTCGCCTCTGGATGCTTTCGGGCGGGAGGTCTTTCCCAAAAGTGTGAGCTCGAGCGGCGTTGGAAGTGTTCACTCTGGAAACATTAGAGAGCCCATCTGTGCTTACACTCGTCGTCATACGGATCTGGTTGCTCTTCGGGTGTCTCCCCTCATCCCCCCCTTCCTCCCGAGGGGTCACGGTAGAAGCACGAGAGTCCAGATAGCTGCTCCGGTGCTGTGTCCCGGTTTTTGGGGGCCCCCTCCGTTCGTCCGTACCTTTACCTTCTATAAAGATAACTAATTCATGGCGGGTACTTGGAGATGTTCATCTCTGGAGGTGTTGCAACGACCTCGACGTGTTTACACGCCAGTCAGTCAGTGCTATGGGGAGCTGGCAGGGAGGGCAAACCAGGAACTCTTGAATAGGAGCTACGCGGTCAATTTCCTCTGACTCAGTTTTTTTCCAGGTTTTTCTCAATTCTCCTAACTTGCAAATGTTGAGAAGATAAGCTAAACTTAGGCCTGAAACGTTTCCATCCCAAATTCCTTTCCCAGTTAGCATTTCATTTCTTGTATAATCAGTGCAACTGCGTGTGGTGCCGTAGAGCGTTAAACGATATTAAAAGATCTGAGGTGTGAGGTTCACATGACTTTCTCCAGCCACCATTATTTCGATCAGCATGAATTAGATAGAAAAATAAGAATAGTCTACAGTGGGTAGAGAAAGTCATATGATTGAAACACTTGTTTTATTAATTGAACAGAATTTTTACGCTATATAGATCGCATGAAAAATGTAGTAAACAATGAGATGCTACAGGCTGAACTGAGCTACTTAATGAATATTACAGAATATGAATATCACTGTTATAATGTCTGTTGTTGGGGAGATACAGCTTGAATAACTGGACATGTTGAAAAGCCAATATCAGAAAAGTTTGTGGAAAATGTTTACTTTCTCCAGCACGTATTTATAGTAGGTAGAGGAAGTATTATATTCTATAAAAACATTAGATATAAAGATTTCACCTGAAATGCATGTTTTGAGTTACGTGTGTGTCCATAGCATAACTCAAAGACAAAAAGTTGAGTAAACATCAAACTTGGTATTTAAGTTCAGCATTTGTCAAACTATCTTCAACGATTTTGATTAAAATACCACGAGTTTAAGATGGTTAATCAAGTGTATATCTTGAATTTTCTATGAATAGTCTGTGGGGTCCACTTCATTATGAATGAATTTTGTCAAGTTTTGTGTAAATGGTAAACCATAAGATACGATGGATCTCTCGGCTGCTCGTCGTTTTCCTTGCTGGTGTGGGTGTTGATGTGCTGTAAGAAATTATCCCTACAACACTTCCGTGTTGGCCTAGGTTCTTAACTTTTATATAAGGGCGTGGTAACTGGGATGGACTTTATTGTTGGGCGCCGTATTGGGACGGCTTCTTTGGGTGTTGTCTTCGTTGGGCGCCTTAGTGGGATGGACTTCATTGTGTGTTTTCCTTTTATGTACGGTATCGGTGTTTTTGTAGGGGGAAAAGGAAAGGTATCGGTCAGATGTCGGAAGAGCATGGATACAAGTAGATTCTCTTAATCTCGGGTCGTGTTAACCGATGATATTTATATGGTTTTATTACGTTTTATTCTGACCTCCTTAAAACCATTCCCATAACCGATCCGTTCACACAAATATGTTTAATGTCCGACCACACAAATATATCGAACTATGCCATCGCCAAATCAAACTATAACCACATGATATCCTGTGGTGTTTCACACGTCTGCTCACATCGAATTCCAGAGTACAAGTGTCTGCATTTATCCTTCGGTTCGCATTCCTGAAAGTTTCTTAACCCTAACTCTGCCTGGCATGTTTCCCCCAATTCACACATGTGTCGTTACAATGGGCATGTTCAGCCCGCATTCCAATCCCCTAACGGTACGTTCATTTCCCGTCGTATACCTACTCTGTACAGTCTTATAAAGACATGTTATACGTTTCCACACTTTTCTAGGTGGTTCACAAATAGACTATGTATAATCGATATTATGGCTTCAACGTATCGTTTCATAACGGGACACAAGTAAAACGTTTAGGTTCACTTTAACTGTAGTTTATTTATACTTGATCGCAGCTAGCCGCGACTTCTATCCCACAATTTTATTACTGGACTACGGGCCCCTACCTATATATATATCCTAAGTTGCTTCTAACCGTTTCTTTACATGCTCCGCCATCAAAATGGCGTGAAGTTCACCCCCTGGCAATATTGTAAAAAGCCGTGAAAAACTCGAGGCTCTGTCTTATTTATGCACCCTGTAAGTGACGCTAAATTTGCCTTACTATTTTAAAGCGCTAAGGTGATTGGCTGACTTACTCTAAAGTAACATGTTCCCGCTACCAAAAGATAGGCAGAAGTTTAATGCACAACAAATACAGATTCTCTTTACAACACAAAATTTATTTCAAATAACTTTTAATTGTGACATCAGTCATTGCCAAGTTGGGTTGCCCGAAAAAACCATTGCCTTATTGCGGGTTTTACCTACAAAAAATTAATATCGTTTATTAAATGATCCAAGAACACTTGCACTGATTTACATCGCCACGAGCCAAGTGAGTTGAACACACGAGAGATGCACGAGTTTAGTTCTGAATGTCCACTACTCTATAATGTGAACCAAATGAACTGGACGCGTGGACACACGCCTTCCGGTTTAGGACTTTCCTTTTTATTTCTAACACATTATTGGTCTCATAATTTCGCACAGTATTGTGGGTTATTTACATGTATGTCCTATTAGAGCGTAGAGCTCTGATTCCCGGACACATAATGCGCCTGGCTTCGATCCCCCTCATGGGGGTGTGTATTTTAAGTCGCGGATATAGGACTGGAGCCCACTCAGGATCGTGAGGAAAGTGAGGAGCTGCGATAGGCAGCAATCCCGGCCACGGAGGACAACATTCTGATTGGGGGATGCGTGATGCTGACCATATCACCTCCCCACTTATGCCGTGCGTACGAGCTGGCAGGTCAAGGCTCTTAATGGCTGTAGCGTCACGAGATTATTATTTATATTTACATATATGCTTCCCTAAATTATTTTGTGCTCCTAACTATTCGTTGCAAATCTACCTACAATAACTGCAGGCTATTCTTAGAAAGTCTAAGTGCTTCGACTGGAACTTACGTACTCGGTTTAGTTACGCAGAACATTCCAGAACATTAACTTACACAGAACCCTTACAGTGAACTACGTTTACACCTGATTCATTTCTGAGCCACTAATTACTTCCCGTCTATCAGAACATTAATCTTTCCCACTTCTAATGCTTACACGAAATATTACAAGTTTTAAATAAGAAAAATAAAATGCCGGGTCCATTATAGAATGCACTAAAAGTAAGGCATTCCTTCAGAGGAATAATTATTTAGTACTACAACTTAAAGGAATCAAAGGATTTAAAAAAAGCTTTAAACAAGAACAAGAACCTGTACAGCCCCAAAGGTAGTGAATATATTAACTCAGAACTATATTACAATTAAAGCACGTTACATTTAACTCTGTCCTTCTCACACATATGTGGCATTACGAAACAAACTTTAACACGCCAAATATGTAATGTAAACTCGCTCTGTGCTGTATAAGAATTTTGAAATTTACTTACGCCCGAAGATACATGTTATAACAAATTTAGAATAGGCCAAAAAGTGTGGAGACGGCCGCTCCCAGACACGAAGCTCACTTCAAGTCCTTCTTTGATGTTAGTTGAGAACGAAGTGTTACACTGTCCTTTTTCCTATTCAGGCGTCGCTCGGGTTACGCACTGGGCAGATCCGGTGACGACTTAGAACCAACATTAGCGCCACCTGTACTGGCGGAGAGGGGCAACCTGGCGAGCGCTGCAGAACTTTGTGCAGCCGGCTCCTAGTGTAAGGCAGGCTGTCGGCATAAGAAGCTGGGGCCAGCATTGTATCTTATGACTACGGATACAAGAAAATCTGCGGCAATCTCTGCGAAATAGTCCCTCGAAGAACGAAAGATCCAGAATCGGCTCAACATTAAATATTTCTTTTCCTGTTATTACTATTATTACACTGCGTTGCTATTTCTTATTAATCACTTACATAATATTTATTTATTGCTAAACATTGGTTATTACGGGAATCTACCTATACTGTCAAATTGTTTGTATTTTAGTCATTATTCAGTTGTTTCTCGCAATGTCATGGAAAGAGTAAGCATATAGCGACCACTTGTTTAAAGATTTGACTATCGCGTTAGCCTCCTGTATCCCTATTGTACAGACAAGGGAAATGTGTAATGAAACTATTTCTATGAACGCTTATCTGTAATAGTTGTTTTAGAGGAGAAAAAACCATATGAAAGTAACCGCTTATTTTAAGCTTAAGTATTTTCCTTTACGGATTTTCATTTCATGTAAATAAGACACTTTAAGAGTATTTACTTAAGACTGAGTAGCCGCGGGCGTAAGCGATGACATTTACTTATCGTAAACAGTTCGGCATATTAACGTGGCAGACGATTTTGCAGAATATTGTGACGTAGTTGCGTGCCGAGCTATCAATTGGCTGACGCCGCCTGGTAAGAGATAAGTAGATGCGGTAGCGCTCTTGCCAGTGTAAACACCGGAAACGGTATCGATAGATAACCAGAATTTTCTGGAAGTTGTCCTTCTCTCCGCTTCTAGAACATTCTACACTGTTCTGTGGAAATTTCCACAGGGTGTATAACCAGCGGGCTCGTCAGTTAAGTAGTTAGCGAGTAAGTTGGTAAGTGGGTTTCTGCTGTGAGATCAAGTGGGGTAATACAAGCGAGCTTGTGACAACATACAGTGAGGGCTGCTACTGCGGGAGATTAGAGACATATTTTGTTCGATTCACCAGCCAGTGAAGTGGACCGAAGAAGAGGCTGCTTGCGCGTATTTCACTACGCGGCTACGTCATGAAGACAAGTGAAATGACGTAAAACTGAAGTAGTTCACATTAGTGAAGTGGCAGTGTGAACTAAGTGAAGTCGCAGAGGAAGTTGAACTAATTAAGAACAGTGAAGTGACACGCTCCAAACGTTCTCCGGGTACCCAAAAGGTACAGGATCATGGGAATAAAACCTGACCGCTTGCACGGGATCTTCCGTTTGGGTAACACAACATGTCATAGCCGGCCGTGCCAGCACTCTGTCTTCGCTTCTTAAATTTGCATTCTTGTAAACCTGTACATAAAACATAACAAAACTAACTCTTAGCTAATAGCAAATGTATGTGCAGAAGTCTCTGAAACCCCAGCGTGTGCTAACTTCGATAGTTATTTTCATGGGAACTTCCAAGATTTTCGTCAGTTTCGTCTACAGCTTCTTCTGTTAACACTGTGTGTCTTCGCATGTGCTGCTTATTTTGTACTCAAGCAGTAGTCTTACATTTATTCACAAGATCATGAATTGAAGTTCTGGAAGGAGGCAATTGTGTAAAAAACCTCGGGATGAATTCTTCACGAACACGAGTCGATTAGTACTTAAAATAACATTTACGTACAAACATACGTTGTTTTAAAGTTAACTGCCTTTCCATCCTCGCAAATGTAAGTGGACTACTGATGCTAATGACTATGTGCTAACTGAAGGACAGAAAGCTTGTCGTGAGTACGGGGTTTGGGGAGCGACGATTTCGCTTCACTGAATGAACGGTACTGAATACGCACTTGCAGTTGCTTGTGGCTGTAAGAGGTTAGGTTTGATTACGCCTGGAAGCTTGTTGTAGACTTCATATTTGGCTGTGCATGTACTTTTGTTGTTCCAGAATCCATTGCATAATATTTCAGTTTAAAATAGTGACGCCTCACTTCACTTTAGAACTGTGTAGTTTTATGATGGGAACACTGTTAGTTCTTCGACTGGAACTAACCTACAAGCAGCAATGTTGTTAACCAGATTGCATTGATACAAAATGTAATAAAGCCCCAATTTCACTTTGTTGCCCATTGTGTATTTTATCAATACGGCTCCCTTTTATGCGTGCTCTCTATTTAATTGCTTTCGAGCAGCCTTGCTACAAAGTGAGAATGTTGCATGCGTTTTAGATGAAAGTTAACCATTCACATAACTTCTCTTTGAGAAATACAAGCAACAAGTTGCATTGCAGTAGTTTTGAACACAACATTTATGATAAATTACTATGAAAGCACTGTCTTCTACATAGTTCATAACCAAAACAGATTAAAAACTCCTACTGTTTCTTTGTCCGTGAACAACCGCCTTCCGCTGCATTAAAGGTAAAGATTCTGACGAATGGAGGCCTCCCCTAAACCGGGTCAGAGCACCGCACGCAGGCCAGCCGGCCCCTTGTGCTTCCCTGGGAGGGAGGGTTGGGAAGAGAGACCACAAGGGCGGCCAGATGGCCACGAGGGAAAGCATGGACGAGGTTCCTAATGTTTCCAGATTGAATGCACCCAACGCGCTCGAGTTCAACCATAAGCCCCGAGCCTCCAGGGCTACCCGAAGGAGCGTCTGCCTGAAAGCACCCGGAGGCGGGTCCTAACCGAGCTGTCCCTGGAACGGCGTCACGAAGAAAGCTCCACATAGTCACCGCCCAGCCGCAAGCCGCCGAACACCGTCGCCAGGTCCTACATCCCTCAAAAAGATAACAAAGAAGATGATGGGTAAGCAGAGGGTGGTCAGGAGAGTCGTGGTAGAAGCTGAAGCACCCCAGAATTCGCCTACCCACCCGGGAAAACCACGAAAACCCAAGTGTCAGAGTGGACGGTCACCGGAGATTGAACCCGGGACCTCCCGAATGCGAGTTGCACACGTTACCGCGGCGCTACCTCCATCGGATTTCCCTATATTGCTCGCTTAGATATTTCTCTCAAAAAAGCAAAAACTCAATCCATATAAGAACAGCTCTTAGAAATCTCACATATGCCATTTCTAAAGCAGCAATCAAACAAAAATTCACCACCGAGGGGGATGGCTCAGGCGGTATGTGGCCCGAATTCGGGAGGTCTCGGGGTCACACTGTGGGCCAACCAATCTGACTGTGGTTTATCGTGGTTTCCCTCATCTGCCAAGGCATATTTTAATACCACGACTTAAAGTTCCACCTTAAGTCTAAAACAACAGTAAAAACGAAACATTGATGGTAATAGCGAATGCTCTGCCATCTATTCACAAACAATGAAAGCAGGTAGACGGCACTATAATGACATCTGCCAGGCACGCGTAGAAGCAGAGATAAGGTTGCTAAACACTAAAGTCTATGTGGACACGTGTCGAAACTGTCATCTGTCCATCACAGAAATAGAGGTACAGTTGCTATGCACATGCCTCTGTGGACACATTACGAAGTAAGATGGTACGGTACAGGGATGAGGCCTAGAAGGCTAACTGTCTGCCACAAACCCAGCCACGAAGTATCTTCTAACAGATGCGTCGCGATATGACCACGTAGTTAAAGCGACGTTAAATAGAGAGGAAAACACTGATGTATTACATTCACATAACCCTCTCTACCCTCTATTGCTTATTAATGGGCACACAAATTATTCTTACGAAAGTTATTTTCCTATCTACTTCATATTAATCGAGATAAACGTTTCCGGAAATAGCTGCATTACACATTTCGTTACATATACAAAGAAAATAGCGATAGTCAAATGTTTAACAACTGACCGCAATAATCTGGCCTTAAAATTCCATACTGTTTCCATGACAACGCGAGAAACAACTGAAAATCGACAGTAGTTGAAAAGAGTGACCAAGTATTGAATAATTCGAAGTATTAATAACGGGTATCTCGTCAATGGTTGATGCTACAAAAAAGTTATTTGAAATAAATTACTTGGTTTAAAGAGATATACATTTTTTGTGTAGTACGTTTTTATCTATCACTTAACATTTACCAGTTATGCGAGATTATGTAAATTTACTTTCGAATGAAGAAGACTTCACAAGCTATTCCCAGAAAATTTAAGATATGCATTTTGTTTGTCATGTAAACATCATAAAAGTATGGTATTTTAATCAAAATACTTCAAACAATTTTTCAGAAAATAAAAAAATTGTAAAACAATCCATATATAAGGTAGTTTGGGGTGGAGGATTTTCTTAAAAATCTTCGTGTCGTATTTTTAGAAGATACTGAACTTAAATACAAAGTTTGGTTTTTATCGGAACTTTCTTTTTTGTGTTATGCTTTTCATATGTCGTCAAATGATCAATGGTATGCGAGAATGGAAATGACATCATAAATCTATGCGCGTTGCCATGTCTTCTACGGTTATAAGTGTTCGCAGACCACACGTCCATTAAGTGCCATTTATGAATTGCAAACATCTTTTAAGTATTCCGTCTTCGTGAGCGAGCGCTTATAACTTCCAGGCTTCAGTTCACGCTCAAGGTTTGACTGTGAATACGGCTCGTAATGAGTGACTCGTTTGATTTAATTTGGGGCAACTTCGCCCCAAACAAGTCAAGTGTAGAGTAGCAGCGGTCGAAGGAGGGCTGTGTAGAGTGGTAGGCTTTGTTAGGGCTTTAATGGAGATTTGTGGTTGTGTAGTGGCCAGAGTTTCTCCTGTCTTCCCTCAGTTAAGTTAAGTTTGGTGTGTATGTAATGTTTCGTGCTATTCAGCAGTCCAAGTAGAAGATATTTTATAGGTTATCTCTGAATTTGAAAAATGCCTGAATGGTGAAGATATGCCATAAATATATACGTGAGGATCTATATTTCCAAAATACGTAAAAAGGGAGAAAAGATTAATGTAAAAACTACAGAGGTATTACAATAAATAGCACATTAAGTAGACTATATGGTAAAATAATTATTTTCTTGAGCTACAATACAAAGATTTGGAAACACAAGAACAGTCAGATTTTAGAGCAGGCAGATCAACTATTGATCATATATTTTGTATACAACAGATAACACAGAAGGAAACAGAACATACCCTTCCATTTGGTGTTCATTGATGTAGAAAAGGCCTATGATAACGCGCCATTATCACAATTATAGTTAGTTTTAAAAGTGAGGAAATTAGACCTATTTTGCTGAGATACATTTAAATTTTATACAAAAATGCATGTATAAAAGTAAAACTGGGAAAATATTTACAAAGCAAATTTCATGTTAATAAGGAATTATGACAGGGATGCTGTGTATATCCTACATTAATAAAATTTACACAGAAAAAGCTATAGAATGTTGGAAAAAATGTAAAAATATGGGAATTCCAATAGATGATGACTCAACAATAGACTCCCTGAAATTTGTGAATGATCAGTTGATTCTGGTCCAAAAATATGAAGACGTAGAATATCTTATAAGGTAATTGATTCAAGAATACAACAAATGGGGCCTGAAAGTAAATATAGATAAATAAAATATATGGCCATTGGAGATGTTCATAAGATTTGGTACTGGAAGACAAAATGGAGATAATTAAACACACAGGGAAACAATAAAAGGAAAAGAAACTCAAGAAAGTATGCTATATCAACTTTGAATGGTATATTATGGGATAAACAGGAATCAAAAGAAACTAAAACTACAATTTTTAAAACAATAGTTAGACGTATTGTAACCTAAGGCTCCGACGTGTGGATTCTCAACTATCAGTTGAAAAGAAAATCATTGATAACAGAAATAGAATATTGGAAGGGATCTGCTGGGATGTCTAAAAGATAAAAAATTAGAAATGAGATTACAAAAGAAAATGTGAATGTTCAAAATTCAATTTTAGATTTCATTCAACAGAAACAATTAGAATGATATGGAGATGCTAAGGGAATGGAAGATGAAAGATAACTCAAAAGAATAATGGTGTAGACGCCACCAGGAACGAGCAGAAAAGGAAGACATAGCACGTGGATTGAAGGAATTAAAGGGGCAATGATGGATTGGGAAACTGAGGCAGATTTATGGTCCAACAGGCAAGAATGAAGAAAAGTAATAAGAAGAGGTTAAAAGCTGTGGTCTTGGGTGCCGGAAAACTGTTTTACATTGTAAAACCGGAAATATATAGTATTATTGATGGGGATTTGGCCGGTCAACATAATGTGAAGGTCTTTGCTTCGAATCAATGCCAGTTTGGTGACATACACCTGCCATCAAAGCAACATTCTCTATTTTACTGAACATTTGCATGAAAATGAACTCTTCATGATGAAAGCAAACCCATACACTTTCTTTACTACTTCTGTAGTAAGTATTGCACTCCAAACAAAACTTCAATTTAGAGGTTTCACAGGAAATACATGTTTTGAGACCTCTGAATGAAAAAAAGTTTAAAACTGTGCGCTTGTCTGTTGACAACAAATTAAAAAGAGAAACGCCGTATAAACACCAAACGTGTTTAAATTTAGCACCTTGCACAGATACAACAAAATTATTTTCAAGAAAATCCCCGTAAAACAACTACCATTTGCGTGAAGAAGATTAGATGTTTTTTACTTTCTCAAAAATGGCTCTAACGGATTGATTAAAATATTTCAAATATATGCCTGACTAATAAAATGTATATTTTCAATTTTTTTTAGAAATAGTGTGTTAATTCCTCTTCTTTCTGAATGAATTTTGTATAATTTTGTATATCTGGTACTTCATAAGAGGGAGATAAAACCTTAACACACAAAAAAGTGTAGATGTCATAAAATGCTTGTGTCTAACAGTTTTTGCAGCATTAACCATGGCCAAGATATTCCCTACTACTAATTTGAATTTTCCAATACTTGACATTTTGGAGTACACTTCACTGTTCATATGTTTCTCGTGATGCCATGTAAATTTCACAGCCAACAGATAGCCATCCAGTTTTTACCTTCTCTACCACGTATATAGTAAGTAGAGAAGGTATTGCATTCCACCAAAAAATTCAATACCGAGGTTTTACCGGAAATACATGGTTTGAAAACCCATGAGTACAAAAAAACAGCATTTTTAGAAAAAGGTCCGTGTGTGTTTCTAAACAGCTTAATTTAAAAACGAAAAGCAGATAATACCAAATTTGGTATTTAAAGATGCGACACGAAGGTTTTCACAAAAATTTCCCCACCCCAAACTACCCTTTACCCACATTTCTGAATAGCAGCGCTTATCCAAGACCAATGGGAGTTTTCAAAGTTGGGCGACCTGAAGTTTACATGGGCACTGCCTGTGACAAATTGCTGTCCTACTCGTAAAGTGTTGCGGCAATTAAGCAAATTACGTAAATAAGAACACGTATAATGCTGGAGCTATAAATAGAAGCTCTCTGCTAAAACGTCTTAAAACACTTTAAAGGGATTCCAGTTGTGAAACCTGGAAATGTTGGTTGGTTAAACTTACGGATTTTAAACGTTGCACTTTTTGGAGGCTTGTAAAAGTACTTCCTTCTGAGGTAAGAGCTAATAAATAACTCCATACACTGAGCAAAATTATGGGACTTTCTAAACCTAAAAACTGTCTGCTTCTCCTTAATACCATCTAGTGGGCATTGTGCTAATCACTGTGGTTCTAGCGACAGACAGCAGTTTCTGCTGGCTGATTGCAAATATCTGCAGGTGCTTATATGCAACAATTGTTTGTTTGATGAACCCAAGGTTTTCACATTTTATTGCTATCTCTGCCGCTTACCTGTGTAAAGGTATTTTACTACACTCAGAAATTCCATAACGAGATTTCACTGGAAGTTGTGGACCAATGCATCCAAAAATACAGTATTAGTTTCTCTACTACTACCTATAGGATGTACAGATAGCTTTTTCCCTACGTTTATTTATCTTCTTTTATTCCTATAATCTCTGCTTCGATTTGACTAGTAATCTAGCAAGTCTATTTTCATGCATTTTGAAGTTCACTATTGGCGGTTGTTAAAAAGTGTAAAAATAGCGGTATTTATTGATCTGCAAATTCAAAAATGATTCCACTTAGGGAGGAGTTCCGATCCCTTCAGCTGCCGTGTTGCGAGTTGTTCGGATTGGGTTGACCTCGGTGGGACATGATTCTCGACACCTATGGATGATAGTAGGCCTGGACGAAGACCGGGCGGGGTTGTAAAACGCCTAAATGTACTCAGGCAGCAATCTGGAGAATTGGTAAACGGTGTGCTAGACACTGTCGTCCAGAGCGAGGTTTTCGGTAGTCTTACCTTTGGGTTGACGCGCGTAAGTGGCGTATTATCCACTTTTGTCCCTATGAAAGCAGGGGCGCAGCTTATGAAATAGGCAGTGTCCTAATGGAAACATCCGCGCAGTTTAATGCTTCCCTGGGGTTAGGGCGTAGCTGCATTACCGGCTCTTATTCGTTGCAGTTAGTTTACCAGTTATACTAAAAATACAACAAATGGCATCGTTCCTGTAATGTGGCGGTTATAGTTTTATTTTACAAGAATGTGATAAATCTAATTGTATAAAATTCGAAATATTCAGGACAAAATTTGTTTAAGTAAGTCCATGAAATTGGCTTTAGAATTCTTGCGAGTCATTTCTCAGACTCATATGTAATCATGGATTTGGTGGTGTGAGTTTTAGGGAAATGATCACCTCATGTTCGACACGTGGGTAGATTATGCAAATCATACTGACACCCACTTGTGTCAGTGCTGCCTAGAGCACTAGTCAGCACATCCTTCGGGTATTTAAATTTAGAGCTTTTTGACGGCTGGGGCCCTGTTTATCACTTGCTCTGTGATGGCCAGCTCTTTAAATTTATTTGGTGCTAGCTTACAACTTTGACATAGGCCCTAGGCACGTCGAAGATGGAACGCTGGACTTCTTCCGTCTACCAAGTAAACTCATACGCTGCCTAAGTTAAAGTCTCTTTTGGCATCAGAATTACACGTCTAATTGTGTCAACACTTTAACCACCCTTCTCTCGATGATATCTCAGAACTATGTCCCCGTCCTTGTCCCATCTGGCATAGGCGCCGGTTGAAGCAAACCGACCTTCTATTACAGCATTGCTATTATCTTACAGAATTTCTCTCTTGCTTGCAATTTTTCCTCCGTAATTTAATTGAGTTTATAAACTCATGCTTGTCATTAGATAATAATTTTTCGAGCTTTGGTCTCGAAATAATTATCATGACACCAAGCATTGTTAACCTCAAATAAATCATCGAAAATTATCCGCACTCCAAACATTACTGAAGAAAGTCTTCCTCTAGCATACATAAACGGTGTGATTAAAATATGATTCCATTTACGAACTTTCATTTTTTAGATTCTAGAAACGATTTATCGGGTTCTATTCTCTATAAACACGTGTTTTCGATAAAATCTCGAATTTTTGGGTGGGTAAAATAGTTCCTCTATGTACTGTGACCACGCGCGCGAAGTTACTTCCGAGACGCCGGTGAGCACATCCTGTCCGACCGTGGAGTGTACAACAATAGCTCGTGCAGACCAAAGGCCCATTATGTGCCGCTTCCTCGCTCCAGAGGATTCCTTTTGACAGTTCTAGAAGCTTCTCCTGCTGGAATATTTCGCTTTGTATGCGAAACTTGCCCCTCAGTTTATTTAGTTAAGAAGTTACGAAGTTAAGTACAGTAAAGAGGTCGAAGAGTTTGGATAGTTAAAGGTAAACTGCAGTTCAGTTGAGAGTTGTGACTCAGCAATTGAGTTGTGAGTTGTGACTGTGCAGTTTAGTTGTGAGTTATGGCTCAGCAGTTCAGTTTTTAGTTGTGACTCAGCAGCTCAGTTGTGAGTTATGACTCTGCAGTTCAGTTGTGAGTTGTGGCTCTGCAGTTCAGTTATGAGCTGTGACTGCAGTCAGTTGTGAGTTGTGACACTGTAGTTCAGTTGAGAGCTGTGACTGCAGTTCAGTTGAGAGTAGTGATCTGCAGTCAGTTGTGAATTGTGACTCTGCAGTTCAGTTGCGAGTTGTGACTCTGCATTTCAGTTATGAGTTGTGACTCTGCGGTTCAGTTGTGAACTGTGACTCAGCAGTTCAGTGGAGAACTGTGACTGTGCAATTCAGTTGAGAGCTGTGACTCTGCAGTTCAGTTGAGAGTTGTGACTCTGCATTTCAGTTATGAGTTGTGACTCTGCGGTTCAGTTGTGAGTTGTGACTCTGCAGTGCAGTTGTGAGTTGTGACTCTGCAGTTCAGTTGAGAGCGCAACTCTGCAGTTCAGTTCAGAGTAGTGATTTTGCAGTTCAGTTGAGAGTAGTGACTCTGCAGTTCAGTTGAGAGTTGTGACTCAGCAATTGAGTTCTGAGTTGTGACTCAGCATTTGAGTTGTAAGATGTAACTCCGCAGTTCAATTACGAGTTGAGACTCAGCATTTGAGTTGTGAGTTGTGATTCTGCAGTTTAGTTGTTAGTTGTGACTCAACATTTAATTTGTGATTAGACTCAACGGTTCAATTGTATTCTGTTCAAAAGTACCTCAAGTGTAACGTTTGTGATACGTTGAGCACTATAAGCTTGATTGTTGTATTTAACCCTTACGTAACGTAGTAAAAGAGTGGAAGGGTTATTAAAAAGAAATTATAGAATCAACGTAATGTTAATGTGCTGGGCCCATTTTACAAGCAACTCAAAACATGAAGTGACCCAGAGGTTACGATTATTTAAATAGTATGATCAAGTAGGAAAGGAATTTAAATTGGAGTGTTTCAAAACTAAACTGAATGCACCTTTTTTCTTACACCACAGTATAATATTATATTCGTTACGAAACCCAATCATTTAACAACTTCCCACATTATAAACTAGCTCAGATACATTAACAGTTTCACCCTCAAGCTTTTAGTTTCTCTTGAATATTGCTTTACGATGTGAATTTTTACAATCATATTTTAGAATAAGTTATTGCCACTCTCGTCCAAGAAACTAAATTAACTCGTCTCACGTCCTGAAATTTAAATTTCGCACATTACTTACAGAAAGGAATTTTATATAGAATTTACACAAAGGTAAAAAATAGCACGTACCTGATACGGCTTCCCTAGACCAGGTGTTGATGCCGACGAGCTCAGAGTAGTTCTTCCTTCAGCTCGTCTTCTTGATGTCCAGGGTCGCTCCAGCCTTCCCCCACGTGGCCCTGACGTCAGGAACTCCAGACAGCGCCACACCAATGTCTTTTACGCTGCCATCTGTTGACTATATCTCTGCGGTGATCCAACCGATAATGCAGTAAGCTGAAACATGCTGATAGTATTTCCTTTTAGGCAACCGCAAGGAAACATCAGGTATAATGGTTGCTTCACTGCATGAATCATGATTAACTGACAGGCCGTAATTCTTTCTTTAAGAGGGGCTTGGCTCAGCACCTAAGTGACAAATAGAGTGTGTTTAGCAACAACTGGTGTTTTCATTTGTTACTGTACTGTAGGTAGTTGATAGAGAAAATAATAAATGTCTGTATGAATTTATAGAATAGCTCTGAAAATGACTGAAGGGTAGAGAAAGTCATGTGATTGGTTGATACTGATATCCCCAAGTTAGAGAGATAACTTCATGCATATATTATACGTGACGTTTGTGTTATCTTGTGTATGAATGCAATGTCGAACTGTTATTGCCCTGAGCACATTATATCCACCGCACTTCATTGCCTCTAGCGTTGCAGCTTTCTATTGATTATCGCTTTTGTTGTGTTCGTGTGTATTATTTTTGTAATTTATTAGCAGTGTTAACCTGCTTCTCGTATTTATGCTGCTGTTTTGTAGTTAATTATTTCGACAAACGCATGCTGAGTCAACTGATTATGTTTTGTACGCAGCTTTCCCCTCTTTCTCTTCAATATTTTGTTGTTAACGACCCCTCTCGTTTATGTGACCTCTGATAAACGGGGTCTACCATAAGATAAACTTGTTACCACAAGGGGAAAATTAATTCATGAGAGAGGCTCGATCATGGTTATACAGGGTGTTCAAAACAGATTTCTTACGCGACACAAGGATACGTCGATGCGACTGGCAGCCGCCGGGTTTGGCATCGGGTTGAGTGGTAGCCTAGCTCTCACGCCTATGGAGGGTAACGACGATATATGCGGTTCAGTCTAATAAATTAAGAATAATTTGTAGAAAAATAGTTACAGAAAGAAATGTAAACTTATAACCTCCGAGTTTTTACTCTCTACTCTTTAAATCATTTCTAAAGTTTTATATCATATGTTTCAAAATACAGAAAAAGAAGAATTAGTAATAAAATAAACTGCTATTATTATTTTTAATTTTTCTAATAATTCCAATTGTTTCTTATTCACTTATTTACTTTCTAGTAGAAAACAAAATGATTTTAAGAACATGCCTCCTGGCAAATAACAAAAGCATGTTTGTAACTTAACACTTGTTGAAGTGAAGCTTTCTCTGTAATGTAAAATGTAAAAGGATTATATCTGAGAAGAAAAACCTTAAAACACCTGCCGGGGAGATCAGATAGAAGAACCACAATGGGTGATCAGCCCTAAGCTGGTGTGAGAGCGAGGAAGGAGAAGATATGAAATGACAGTGAAATGCATTAAAGGAAAGTTAATGATAGAACAGATGAATGGTGGGACAAACTGGAGAATCCGGAGAAAACCCGCTCAGACGCCGCTTCCAACGCAAAATCCACTACCGGTTCCTTGGGAACCATTATGGGAGGCGAGCGGTCTAACTACTAGGCCACGGTACTACCCTTAGTTTTTAATACCTATATCAATCAATATTTTAGAGACAAAAAATTTCTGACGTGTTACATTCACATGACTTTCGCCACACCTCTTCTATAAACTTCACTTAGAAAAAGCTATTCTTCTATATACTTCGTTTTAATCGACATAAATGTCCCAGAAATCCTTTCAATACAAATTTCGTTGTGGGTAGGTTGAGCTGATGGGCCATTAGAAAGCGAGTACCTCTTTGCACCACGAGAAAAAAGAACCAATTGCGATTTGCCAGTTGAAAAAAGTTTATTTAAAAATTCAAACCAATAACGGAGTATATTTCGGGAATGGTAAATGCTAGGAAAATGTTATTTAACATAAATAAAATTGTGAATTTTAACGAGACCTACATTTTATGTCTAGTAAGTTTTTTTCTAACTCTTTCTATTAACAAGTTACACAAAATAAATTCAGAATATTCCCAGAAAATACAAGATATATATTTTATATGCCTTAAAACTAACTTAAACATTGGTATTTTAATAAAAATGGTCAATAGCTATTTTCTGGGAAATTTTTGTGTTCGTATTCTTAAAAGAATCTGAATTTAAATATGTAGTTTGATGTTTATCTGACTTTTTATATTTACTTTCTCTACTACGTACAGTAAGTAGGGTGAGTATTGCATTCCACCCAAACATTCGATACCGAGATCACATGATTTGAGAACCCCGGAATGATAAAAAAGCACTTTTACAAAAAGGTCAGCGCGTGTGTTAGTGTCTTTGCGAACAGCATAACTCAAAAATCTGATGTGTTACACTCACATGACTTTCTCTACTCTTGTACAATCTAATTTTACAAACGCCTATTCTCCATATGCTTCATATTAATCGAGATATCGAGATGTCAATCTTATTTGTAATTTTCTTGTCGATGCAAGGGGAATATGGTAGCTTTTAAGCGATAGTCAAATATTTTATCGCTGGTTGCTATGTGGCGCATTCCATTCTCTTTGCATGTCCAGGACATAAAAAAATGAATAACGAATTTGAGAAAAAGTATTGGAAAATTTAAGGAAATAACAAGCAATATCTCGAAAACGGTTCACTCAACAAAAAAATGTATATGATATAAGTTGTGTATTTTATCGCGATCTACATTTTTGTGTAGTAAAATTTTGTCTATCTCTTATGGTTTACCAGTTATGCAAAAGTCGTTCATAATGAAGAATACTTTTGGAGACATTCCCAGAAATTTCGAGATATACATTTCATTTCTCATGACATTATCTTAAACATATGATATTTTCCTCAAAATCGTTAGAGCCATTTTTGAAAAAATTAAAATTTTCGAAAAATGTTCCATGTAAAGGGTAGTCTGGGGTGGGGGGATTTTCTTGAAAATCTTCGTGTCGCATCTCTGGAAGATACTGAACGTAAATACCAAGTTTGGTGTTTATCCGACTGTTAGTTTTTGAGTTATGTTGTTCACAGACACACACAGACACACACACACACAGACACACACACACGGACATGTTTCCAAAAATGGTTTTTTTGGATTCAGGAGGTCTCAAAACATGTATTTCCGGTGAAATCTCGGTATCGAATTTTTGGGTGGAATGCAATACTTCCCCTACTTACTATACGTAGTAGAGAAAGTAAAAACGAAAGTCGGATAAACACCAAACTTGATATTTGAGTTTAGTATCTTCTAAGGATGCGACACGAAGATTTTCAAGAAAATCCCCCACCCCAGACTACTCTTTACATGGAAAGCTTTTTGAACATATTGATTTTCTCAAAAATGCCTCTAACGATCTTGATCAAAATATCATATGTTTAACATATTTTCATGACAATGTACATCTTAAATTTTCTAGGAATGTCCACACAATTTGTCATATGCATTTTTTTGTCGAGTGAACCATTTCCGAGATATTCATTGTTATTTGTTTGAATTTTCCAATACTTACTTTTTTTCACAAACGGGAATTTGTCATTCGTTTTTTTTTATGTTCTGGACATACAAAGAGAATGGAATGCTCCACATAGCAACAAGCTCTTAAAATATTTGACTATCGCTTAAAGCCTACCATATCCCCTTGCATCTACAAGAAAATTAGCAATAAGATTAACATCTCGATTAACATGAAGTATATGGAGAATAAGCGTTTGTAAAAGTAGTTTGTACAAGAGTAGAGAAAGTCATGTAAGTGCAACACATCATATTTTTATGTTATGATATCGCACCCCCACACATACACGGACCTTTTACTATAGGTAAATAGAGATAGTAAAAATGTGAGATAGGCTATTATAGTGATTTGGGAGTATACTTACCCCAATCCTTAAGGGCTTCCTTATATGTGCATGAGCTTTGTAAGGAGCCTTAGACCTCAACTCTCACGTGCCCTTTAAGAAAGACAAATAGCCTAAGAATTACAATTCGCTTTACATAACATGGAAATAGGTTCGAAGTCCTCTGCGGGTCGTTTCCCCTTTCTAACGTTATGAAAAATTTATCTCCCGAATATGAAATTTTCGGTCACCCATTCAGATATCGACCACATTAAGCTATTTAAGGTTGTGAATGACGGGATATAAGGAGCCCTTTCCCTCAGGTAATTCAGTTTTTATTTGTACCTGACGACCTGGAACAAGACAGTAAAAGCACGCACACCGCTACGTTGTTGTTATTTCAAGTAAATTCTCGTTCCCCTCTCGCGGAATATTTCAGGTAGTTTTACACTCGGATGGTTTCTTCCCGCCTTTCGCCTTCTTCCAAGTTATATGTCGTCGTAAAATCAAAGCTACGAGGGCGGATCGGAAAATAACGGCCCTGGCGTCGCACTGCCTCTACATTTTTACGGCGAAGGGCTTACGGAAGGCCTCGTAGAGGGTAGAGGGGGCGGAAGAAACTAGCTTCAAGCCAAGTGCTCGACTTGGCAAGTCTTCCCTTGTCTATGCTACCAAAACTGAAGCACTAAAGGAAAACAGGCCCATGGTGCCACGTGCCGTCTTTTGGCAGGTTAGATTGTGGGATCCACCACAGTTAAATGTTTCTGAAACCTTCAACACATATCTTATCTGCATTACTGGGAATGATGGTAATGATTTGTGTTTAAGGGCGTACATTAGCGCCCTTGTAAAACAGATCATGGCAAAGATAAAGATCAGTACGAAATATCATGGCAAATGTCAGCAATAAATATGAATATTAAAATCTTAGCAAAAGCCAGAAATGAAGATCAATATAAAAATCATAGCACAAGTCAGAAATAAACATGAATATATAAAACTAAACCGAGAAGTATGAAACACCTGATATCAACATGACTAAATCCGCATTTGGAAATTTACCTTTGACACAAAATTAAAAATCTTATCATCCGCTAGGACGTCTGCAAGACTGGCTGGCAGTTGCAGAGTGCCCCGAAGATGTGCTAGAATAATACACTCTAGCAACACATGACACGGACCGACATACCGTCACTACAAAGTGAGCAAATATGAGCAGGGTCACCCTTAAAAAGATAACCGTGTAAAACTGTAGTGGCCAATATGCAACCGAGCCAAAATCACTTCCTCAGGACGAGATACTGAGAGAAAGTTACCCAGCTTATCGGAAGTGCTTCACTAGTCTAAGCTTATTTCCGCGGAGAGCTAACCACTCCTCGCACCAGCACTGACAACACCGCTCTCCGCACAACAAGCCTAAAGTCCTTCCGACTTTACCCGAGATGTTGTAACACTGGGTTCTGTGGTTGCCGCCTTGGCTGCAAAATCCGCAAGTTCATTCCCCGGTAAGCTAACATGACCGAGTATCCAAGCACACTCCGCATTAACGCCAGAAACGTATATAACATGTAGGACACCCTGGGTTTGCTGAACAATGTGGTGGTAGTTGTACAGCTCACGAAGGCTTTAAAGTGCACTAAGGGAATGACTCAAAATGAGACAGTTTCGCAATTTTCGACGACGCACATACAAAATGGCTAGGTATATGGCAAACAGCTCTGCACTATATATGGATCTGCTACCATGAAAACTGAATGTATGGGGTTCGGTTGCATTAACATATGCACATCCAACACCGTTGGTGTACTTAGACCCATCGGTGTAGAACAAAATTCGTTCACTGTAACCGGCCAGGAATAAAAAAAGCAGGTGGGAATACTAAACGCAGGCATCGTAGACTTCCGGTATATTGTCTCCCAAGATCTACATGAGCTGTCGCACGTAACCAAGGGGGAACACCCTCTCTCCCTTAGTAAACATGCTAGGAATTTCAATGTCGTGCTTTCTAAGAAGCTCCTGGAAACTAACACCTGCAGGCCTTGGATTAATGGAGCTATTCCTAAACGCTCATTCAGCGCTGTGTGAAGAAATCAGCGACCGTTGGATGTTGTGGCATAGATTTAAGCGAACAGCCATAATTTTCTAAGAGAACTCACGACAAAATCGCAGCGGAGGGCCCCATTTGGCATAAATACTCATAACCGGGCTAGTGGGAAAAGCACAAATAGCCACCCAAATGCGCCAATTATGGACTGCGTCTAATCACCTCAGCACAGGATGGCCATGCTGAGGAATAAACGATACATATATAGTTTACTGTTGATCGGATCAGCGCACGATACATTAGCAGCAAAACTGTCCGATCTGTTTTCCAAGATTTGCCACTTAATACCCGCAAGATATCCAGAGAACGGTCACATCGCGCTTTCAACTGTGCTATGTGCGATGACCAGTAAAGTTTCCTATCAATGGTCAACCCCAAGAATCTCGTCGAATCTGCGAATAATAGTAATCTGGACCAAATCGGAGCGAAGATGATAATCGTCTCCTATGGCGCCAGAAGTTCACGCATATTGGCTTTTCAGTTGAGAAACGAGAGCCGTTTTTAGAACTCCATTCTTGAAAATTATCTAAACATTGCTACATACGGCGTTCCAAAAACGATCTACGCTGAGAAGACAATAGGCGGCAAAGTAATCCACAAATAAGAATGACTATACCCTGGAGAAGCAAATTTGAGATAGAATTAATTCCTATAGCAAATAGTGCAATGCTTAGTACAGATCCCTGAGGTACTCTGTTCTCCTGAACAAAAAGGTTCGAAAACATCGAACCGACACTAACTCGGAAAACCCGGTCCTTCATAATCTCCTGAACAAACAGTGGTAAGCGACCACGTATGTTGCAGATGTATAGGAACCTAGTATCCCTGCTAGCCATCCCTGCTCACAACCCTTCTCAGGGTCAAACAATAAAAAACGGTTTGACAATTCTGAATGAATCCGTTCATGATCTGTGTCGATAATGACACAAGATGATCCATTGTTGAACGGCGTCTTCGAAAACCACACTGGGTGTTGTCAGAAGGTTGTGAGTTACCAACCACCATACCAACCGTCCATTGATCATGCGTTCCATCACCTTGCAAACGCACCTAGTGAGGAAAATAGGACGGTAGCTGACGGAAGATGACGGTCCTTTCCAGCTTTCAAAATGAGTATGACAGTGGCCTCCCGCCACTTTTCTGTAAAAGTGGCGTCAACCCAAACACGATTATAGGCCTCGAGTAGGAAAGTCTTACTTTCAAGGAAGAGCTGTTGCAGCATTTGTACGTGGATACGATCTGGTCCTGGTGCTGATAGTCGTGAAGATGAAAGAGCGTGCTCTAACTTCGCCATGGCGAAAAGGCGACTTCCTGAACGAAACCGAAAAGCTGAGATTCTACCTGAGTCTTAATAGGAAGAAACTCGGACGAAGAGTTATCTGAGCTAGACACTTGAGCGAAAGCACGACCAAATGTGTTGTCCACGTCAATTGTATCAACAACAGCTCCTGCAACTGTTTTAGGACCGGAGTTTGGCATGTGGGTCGATTTTCCCGCCACACGTCTTAACTTATCTCAAACGACAAGGTGTATCTTGATTAAATGAAGCTGTAATGCTCCATGATGTCGTTTTGCTATCCTTTATAACATGTCGAGACTTGGATACATTTTTCTGTATTTGATTAGATTATCCAGTGTAGGGCGACGCTGGAAAACCCTATGAGCACGCCTGCGAGCACGAATGTGATTTGGGCATTCTTCCGTCCACCACGGGACTGGAAATCGACGGGAGTTGGCAGTCGACCGAGAAATAATGTGTTCAGCAGCAGAAAGAAACTGCCTCCGTGAGATGTTCGATTAAAATATGAACAGTCGTACTCATTATAATTAAACACAGCCAACTGGGAGTAAATGTTCCAGTTGGCATGATCTAAGTGCCATCCAGGTAATCGTATGGAGCACACTAATAAGACGTGGAAAGTGGTCACTAGAGTCTAAATCGATGACTTTCCATTGTAAGGAAACTGCTAAATGTAGTGAACAAAGTGCTATATCGATGTGTGAAAAAGTATTGTAGGTGTCTAAAAGAAATGCAGGATCTCCGGTATTCAGAAGAGCTAAGCTATAAATGTCTAAGAAATCGGCGATTAATTTGGCTCTTGCACAAGCCCGAGGTGAACCTCAAAGGGTGTAACGTCTCCCACCAACAGTAAAGGTATTGGTAACTGGGAAATCAGATCTTCTAAATCAGTAAGCGAAAGGTCCTCACATGGAGGCAGTTTAATCCTTACAGTGACTAACTGGATTTCAGAATGTATGGATACAGATTCCAGGAATATATCATCTCTGATGATCATAGTACCCCCGTATGCAGGAATACCCTCTTCAGGTGTAATATCACATCGTGCTAGGCTATAGCGTCTAATTTGAAAGCTGTCTGGCGAACGGGGTTCAATCCCTTGCAAACATACGGCCAAAAGTTCATACTTGAGTAAACATTCAACCTCTGGTCGATGCCTAATTCCATGTATGTTCCATTGCAGGACAGCCATAGTAATTATTATGGAATGGGTTCTCAATTGTAAAAGCATACTACGTTGAGGACAGTTGTGGTCGAAACGATTTACCTTTTTACTTTGTTTTCCCTATAACACCATTAATGGAGGAGATATTCTCTTTCTTTTTCACTGTCATTCTCGTAGTGTGTGCAGAATCCTCCTGCTCCATCTCCTCTACGGGCGAGAAGCCTTTTCCAATAGAAAATTTCTGAACCGATTGGAATGGAGATCAGTGAAGATGTGGATTGCCGATCTGAGTCCTTCCCAGAAGATTCCTTAGAAGAGGATCTCCGAGGAGATGTTCGTGGACTTTCCTTTCCCTTGGATGTTCCGGGTACAGACGTTTCGTTTTCTTTCAGGAAGTCAGTTTTGTTATAGCTGGTCTTCTTTATTTGTGGTGCATTATAAGTTACGGGCTTCCAGTCTAATTGCTTGAGGTTAATGGTCTTGATGTTGACTTTGCTGAAGAGATCTTGTCAGTAACAGACTTGACATATGTTGCTGCAGATGTAGATGTTGGTTTCGTGGGCATTGGAAGTGATCTGGCTAGGAAAATCTTTTCTGAAATTGTGTCCACGTTAATATCGCTGGTTTGAGTTGCGATTATCCGATTCGGCACCGGTTTAAATGCAACTGAGCTATCGATACCGGATTTCGGGACAGAGGGTTGACGGATGCGCAGGATTTTCCGGGCTTCCGCGTAGGAATCCTTCTCCCTAACCTGGATCTCTTGAATCGCCCTTTCCTCTGTAAAACGAGGGCATTTCAGGGAACTGGATGGGTGTTCATCACTGCATTTAACGCACATTGGAGCTGATATAGATGCTCCCTTGTGTGGTAATTCTCCACAGTTAACGCAGGTAGCTTCACCGTTACAGAAATCACTTGTGTGACTAAAGTGCTGACATTTATAACATCTCAGAGGATTGGGGATATATGGCCTAACTTCAATAGCCTGCCGTAACCCTTTGAGGGTGGTCAGCCCTATCAAAGGTAAGAAACAGGGTACGACTTGGCACCAGTTCACATCTTTCTCTCCGCTGAACCCGATATACAGATGCAACACCTTGATCTTCAAGATTTTATTGAATCTCCTTATTGGACATACCGTCCAATGCACGGGTGTTTACAACACCGCGCGGGTAGTTCAGGTCTTGTGCATCTCAACTCGTATGGGGTAGCTAGCTGACATGTATAATAGCTGCCAGGGATGCTGTATGTGATTCAACCAGGAGCGTGTCATTACGAGTTCTAATACAGGATTTTACTGCACCAGCTATTTTATCCAGACCCTTTTGGATAGTGAATTGACTAACCGCAATGAACTTCCTTCCTTCCTCAGTTCTACTGATACCTAAGTAGCGAGGACCACAACACTCGACTTCTTCTTTTACAACTACTTTGGTTTTTCTTTTTAAGATGCATAGCATTTAAATCATCCAGCATTATAAATGTCTTCGATGGCATACTCTCTTCCTGGGCGCCAACACAGCTTAGGTGAGTGTCCTGGCCTGGACCTTGCTCACCTTAGGGCCTCACTTCCCAATACATAGATAGAGGGATCCAATCGCGTTCAGGAGTGTAACAGCTCATGTAATGGCCCCTCCCCGAGAGCGATCTTTATCAGTGGATACGAACATAGTCCTACATGATACTCAGGGGCTGGGAGTTACGCATCATCCCGTCATTCCTTGCGACATCCCTCCTCCGTCCCGCGCAGCGGTATCCGTCAGACTGTGTTCAGGAAGGTAACTAGTTGTTGGTCAAACACGCTTGTGGACCACAGTTGATTGGGCGCTTGGTATAAGCCCTCTTACTTCTTAGAGGAACCCAATCGAGAGTGTGGCTCGGGACCCCGGGAGCGCCAATCCCGTACCTACCGTAGTAAGCCCCTGGGGGATTTTTACTAGGAATTTTTACAGAGGACGTAAGATCGGGGATGACTAAGATATAATGCAATAAGTATTACTAAGTAACTCATCTCGTCTAGTTCCCGAGGTCGCGGGTTCAAACCCGGCGGAGGGCATGGATTTTCTTGGGGCGTAAAAATTGTTAGCATGTCTTCCTTCGGAAGGGAAGTAAAGCCAGTGGTCCTGTGTCGTAGATTTATGGCCGTGAAATATCCTCAAGCCTTACAAAGAGGCCTCTGAACAAACTTTCTGGTCTTTCACGCCCAATATAGAATGGGACGCTAGAAACCAAAGCAGTTAAAGAACGTCCATAAATAAAACTAAATTTAATTTAACTTAAGCAGTGTTTATTCCTGAACGATCGCATTGCACTCTTTTCATTAACACTGCTACTGTGTTTGACAACAGACTATTATTTTACATCTATTGCGCTGTAACCTATCACCAAAACACACGTTGAAATAACTTGGTGTTGGTGCATTTGAATGTTGAAGAACAACGTACTTTAATTAACACGGTTCCTGCAGACCCCGTATGAGGTATAAACTATTTAAAACATTGAAGCAGTAATATAATCAGCATGGAATGATAGAAACGCAGTGATAATAATATTTGAAATGTACTTTATTAATCGAAATACAAAGTGGTCCAGCCCTGTGCATTTCCTACTCCTCCACATCATCGCATTTCGTGCTAAGCACAGTTTTTTGTGTTTTCTTTTCTTTGAAGGTGATAATTCGGGCCCGGATTTTTAGGTTTTAACCTATATTCTTCCTCGCTATTTAATTAACACATTTCAAGATATATACTCGTTTCAGACTTCTTGGAGCAGAATATGCGAATTTCATTACACCTAAAAAAACCTAAATAGCTTTTTTCCTTTTTCGAAATGCAGAATGTTATTTTCAAATTGAAACTTCTTGTGAAATTTTTTCCACCACTTATACCCAGTAGATAGTTCAAGTTACTACAGTTAAACGCAGCACATGTGACGTGGTGACACCTGGATGCAGCTGATAGAAGATCAGAACTTGGCTGTCATTTACTATGCTGAGCACTTAAAAGACGTTAAAAATATCGTCAATGAATGAGATGAAACAGAAGCTTCCTGCATTGTTAAGGCTAAGAAATCACTCGAGTGCCCCACTCTTGCCGCTTCCCTTGCATATATTAAGATACATTTATGCCAGAAGCTACTCTCCGGTTAAAGTACAACTTTGCCGCTGAAACATGCTCTAGATATCATTGACAATGTTTCCAGTAAAGAAATACCTGGACCAGTGGGAGTTGCGTATTCTTCGAAGTTGCAGAAGATTCTTCAACGAAATCCTGGTTTTGAAGATATGAAAATCATCAATTGAGTATTGCAGGGAGAAAAGTATACAGGAGAACTACCCTTAGAACCTGCTGCACTGTCATCTATGTTCTACACTCCAATAACGTCATGTTCCGTTGAAAGAAGCTTTTCTTCATATAAGAATGTGTTACGTGATAATAGGAAATCCTTTACGTCAGAAAATTTGAGAACGTATGTATCTACTGCAATGCCAACAAATAAATCTTACAACTAAGTACCACAAAAGCGAAATTATTGATGCCCGTATTGATCCAAGAAACAAAACATAAAAAAAACGTATTTTAATCAAGGACAATCTAAAAAAAAGTCTATTTTAAGCATATCAGAAACCTAAACTGAAGGTTTATTACATATAAAAATCCGGGCCCTGGTGATAACAGTTTCCCATTTTTGGAGTTGACACTTTTTTACAGAAACACCAGTAAACTCGGACGTTAAATTAATAATGTCTTTAATGGCTAAATCCCGATACTTCCCACAATACTTTACGAACAGATTGAATACAATAATTTTTCACCGCTATTAAAAATTTTCCCTTTGGGATTTTTCACATGTATATTTTGATTGATCATACTAATTATTAATCTTAACCACCGTTAATCACATTGTAATAAACAATCAGAAAACAAGCGAGCGCCGCTAAATCCTATAAGACTGACCAACTGCATTTTAGTAATAGAAAATGGTGCATATGCATATATCCATTCATTAAGCTTTTATTAAGTATAATATATATACATGTTTTTAAATGCAGTATGAACTAAAATTTAATATTCTAACAATGCTTTTTAACAAAATAAACTCTTAAATAATATAAAATAAAATTTAGTCCGACAAGGAACTACATTTTTTTAATCCGCGACCGGTGCACACAGCTTGCCACGTGTTTTGTTTCCATAAAGTTCCCTTCTAAGGCCAGCGGGATATAGTAAATTGTGTTAACCGATAAATGTCATAAGCTTGTAGGTTTTACAATGGAAAGGAACGCCTCGCGCACTGCCACCTACACCTACTGTGGCTACCACACATAGGAGGAAGGGATGAAGTGGGAGAACCACAGGAGGCTACAGATCACAGGCAGATATGCCACAGAGCTGCGCAGAAGACCCGTCCCACTGCTGGAGCTGCCTAGAGGGGGCGATGAACGACCCGTCGACCATGTAGTTCTCTAGTATACACGAGGAATAGTTTTTTCTTTGAGAGAGCATCCGCCTATCTGTCCGAAACTGTCATGCGCTGTAGCGGGAAATCGTTGATCAGTAACATCTGGAAAGCGTCATTCCTCTGGTTGATGCGCTCTGCTGCAGTGTTGTTGTCCTCGGCTATGGATGCTCGTCGGCTGCTGTATTTTCCATTCCTAATCTTTACCTATATAGCTAATTCTTGGGTCTCAGGGTTATCGTAGGTGAGGCAAATGAAAATATACTGCATTTCCCTTAATAAATGTGATTTATTATCAGTTTAAATATTTATGGGCGGCTAGCTTTTCCCATTATGCCAATTCCCACCATTTGAATAAATCAGGAGCCTAAACTAACTGCACACGTCTTCCCACCCATATGCACACACGTGCATTTGTCGTCAAGAGCTTAGCACTTTATGTCGACGAGATTCTAGAAGAGAGTGAAAATCTGGGGCTTTGTTCCCCTTTATATACCTGAGCTAGTGACGTTTACCTCCGCGCCTCAAAATGTAACGACATTTCTAATTGGTCCTCAGATCGCGTTACCTTAACCTGTATGAGAATATTATACTCCAAAGTTTTGCGCATACGCGTCCCCATGACGCGTCATGAAGCGGAATCAATATCTCCGTCTCTTTCTTTTCTCTATCTGTCTCTTTCTATTTCTCCTTACCGCTACCGGTTCCCTGTTCATTAGCTTGGTGAAAGGTGGGCTCTACCTAGAATTATCTTTTACCTGGAATTTGCTTGCTCGCCGGTTTCTTACAACCTGCTTTGTACAATTCTTAGTTGTTAAATATTTTAACATGTTTCTTGGTGAATTATGTTATTACTATGTACAATTCTTATATATATACATATATATGTGTGTGGTATGTCCCCTTTCAACACCACGGAACCTAGTAGCACACATGAAAGATGAGAAGAAAACGGAATGAAAGGAAAATGATGGAAAGGAAATTGTGGTAGATGAGAAATAACCTCAGCATTCGCCTAACGACCAGGGAAAACCACTAAAAACCCAAAGTTAGGGTAGATGGTCGACAGAAATCAAACCTGGGACGTCCCGAATGTGAGCCTCACACGCTACCGCGAAGCCATCTCGCTCGGTACTTCATAAAATTACATCTCAGCACATGGAAAAAAAGATCACTGTATCTTGCAAAGCAAATTACAACGATCGGAATGATGTCTAAGGAACTATGTATGTTTCAAGTACCAGAAATAATAAGTTTAAAGTTAATTTTAGTGCATACTTAGCGCATATTTTCAAATTGTGTACCTGTTTTAAGGATTTTGGTAGCATAAATGCCTGCATATTCTTACCGTAATTATTGACGGGAGTATATAAGTAATTAAATAAAGAAATTATAGCATGGACAGAGAAATAATTGCAATAAACATTTTCGTGTATTAAATCATGTATAATGTAGCAAGCTTGAGTTGAAAACTGAAGTAGTTATTTTGTTGTATTGTTATTTTTACGTTGTTATTTGCCCCACGCTTTGGGAGCCAATTTGAGAAAGCTTTGTTGCTGCTACGTATGGAAAGTCAGTTTGAAAATGTATTATATTTCGACTGTTGGGGAGCCGAACTTGAAGTAGTTGCAACCGCACGTATGGTAAAAAGTTTCCGGTAGCCTTCGCCCCAAATGTACTTTCCGGTGGCCTTTGCCCCAAATGTTTAAAAAATATTAACTTTGTAATTTAGACTGTTTCTTTAAATATTATATATTTATGTTTGCCTCGGCTGCGTCAGTATTGTTGTTAGAGACATGTTTCTCTTTGCAGGGTTGTGGTGCGACTGAAGAATGTAGGCTTACACAGATTATAATTTTTACTTCACCCCTTTTATTAATGCTTGACATGATTTAAATGACGCTTCACTGATATAGGGGAACTGTAGGATTTTTTAATTAATTACTTGCACTTTTTAACACGTAAACTATTTTCATCTCACACTGAATACGTATTATACTTCTCGAGGACGTATCTCTCGTCCGGTTGGGAACACTGTCTGGAAGCAACGTGTCCAGTTATGAGCGCTGTCTACAAGCGACTGACTTGATTTCTACCGCCTAAATTTGTAAATTTCTGTATTTCAAGTCTCTGATTGGCTATTCCTAATCCAATAGAATACCTTCATTTAACTAAAGCTTTTTTCTGGTTGTTGATTGGCTATTTTATAAACTGTCACAAAATTTACATTAATGTTGCTCCAATAATGACTAGTAGCATTAAACCTTCAAATTCATTATTGCTTCAAGGCTACCTCATTGTTAGCAACTTTTAACCTATTATTCTCACAGCTCTTACATTATTAAATTATATAATACATTCACATAACATTATTACACATGTATACAATAATATAAAGATACACAATTACTGTAATATACACTTTTTATATATTGTTACATACATACATTGCTTTAAGGCGGGCTGTTATTGAATTTATATATTATATAATTTGACTGAAATCATTTAAGTGTTGAAAATACTGCCTCAAAACATTTGTCCAAGGAAAAATCCATTAACGAGCCATGTTAAGCAAGGTCATTAGCGACAGCCGAAGTAGCGAACGCTTTAGCACAGTGATTCTTAGAAACCAGTTAGGAGTTGATTTCAGTTCGTTTGCAGTCATGTAAGCCATTTCTGTAAATTAGAGAGGCAAAAGAAATTCTGATGAAAGTGAAAGGCTGAGTTAGTAACAGTCAGAGACGCAATAAAGAAGGTTTGACACTGGCCCGGGCAAGATGCAAAGTTGGAGGGATGAAATGAAGAGATGGAGCTAAAACTAATAAAGCCGTGTAATTTTAAATCATAGAGCCTGACATCAAAACTGACTTTGGTACCAGCACTGTACATAAACCTTATATATGTAGGTAATTATTCTTAATTATCATAGATAAGATGATTTACTTGTTTACGTATTATTTAGATCCTGTATTTTAATAATTGATTCATCATAATGTATTTACGTGATAATAAATGACTCAATTTGAGAAGAAACACATGGCTGGAGTATACACAATTCGCCGGAAATAATGCCTTCAGATTCCTGAATCAAAAAATACCATATTTAGAAAAAAACTACCCGTGTGTGTGAGTAGCACAAATTATAAAGGAAAATTCGAATAAATACCAAACTTGGCATTTAAGATCAGAATCTTCCAAGGACGTGACACGAATTGCAAGAAGGTTCCCTCACTCCAAACTACCCTTCACTTAGACAAATTGCTTTCCGCATTTTTTTATCTTCTTAAATAACTTAACTATTTTGATTAAAATACCATGTTTTAAAGTATTTACATGTCTGATATAACGTATATCTTAAACGTTTTGAGAATAGGCTGTGAAGTCCTGTTCATTTGTAATACATTTTGTGTAATTTTATAGATACAACTGGCATACCATAAGATATAGACAGAATATACTAAAAAGTTTGTATGACTTTAAAAAGTAAGTATTAATGTCTTAATTTATTTAAAATAATCTTTTTATGGCATCAGGCATTTTCGACATATTCGTTGTTATTCGTTTGAGTTTTTCAATAATTTGTAATTTTTTGAGCTGATCAGCATCGAGTTGTTTCTCATGACGTCATGCAAAGGGTATAGAATTTCAACGCCAGCACATAAAGATGCGACTCTCCCTTCGGCCTGAAGTAAATAGCAAAAAAAGGTTGGAAGTTTGTGGAAGGCATATAAAATAAAGCTGTGAAGATATAAAAAATAAACGATAGTGAGTGGAGAAAGCCTAACACATAAGACTTTTTCTAATTTATCTACAAGTTCGTTCTACTGTATGCCCGAATGTCTCGGCACCCACAACAGTATAACAGGTCCCCAGGTACAGAGGTGTGGCATAACCAGTCTATCTAACGCTTTTACTGCTTTGAGGGCATAAGGTGTCACCTGGAGAATTGCAAAATAAGCTTTGTATCAAGGAAAGTGATCAATAGTTAGGTGTGTACAGGCCAGGATTCCATATATAAAGCTTTCGTTTTGACGGGTGGCTATATTACAGGTAATTGCTTGCCTTGCACTGTGCTGTTTCTAACGGTTCTCTTCCGTACTCTCCGTGTGCCGGCTAATCAGTTAACGCTAAGTCTGTACAGAGATTGACACGTTGTAAGATCACATGTTTCAGTGTTATAGCGCGTTATTGCTGTTACAATGTCAAAAAATCGGTATGCTTTAGCACACAGAATGTTCATTAAAGATTTCTATGTGACAACAAACTCTTGTAGAGCGGTGAGACAGCGATTTATAGACAGATTCCCTGTTGTTCATGCGCCTCACAGAGAAACGGTTAGTAATCCTATGAATAGATTTAGAAAAACGGGATCTATTTTTGACAAGAAACTGAAAGTAAATCGTTGTATTATTACAAAGGAAAAACTCGATGACATGAGGAAAAGCTGCAATGAAGTTCAAAGAAATCTCTGGGAAAGCTTACACAGGAATCAGAAATTTCGCAAACTTCATTTAGAACGCCACTAAACTTTATAAATTAAAATCTTATAAGATAAATGTAGTTCAGGAATTAAAGTCACACGATAATGTGAGTAGAGCTAATTTCTGCAGCTGAGTGTTGGATAATGTTAATGACCCGCGTACGGACGAAGCATGGATTTACTTACATGGCCACGAAGAACTAACGAGCCTTAACACAAAATTTCTTAAAAGGTTTTTGGGATGTGTGACGGCACAGACATCATTTTCAACGTCTTCTATGATGTGGTTATTGTAATTATGATTTGCATGAGACATCTATGCGCTTGAATGCAAGGGGCTATAAAGATCCGCCTCCTCCGGTAAACAGCGTGCTTCCTGTTGCCAAGAAAATTCCCGTCAGGCCGGCCACGCGTCTAAACGAAGGCTCTGTGCTTGAAGCATACCTTGCCAAGAGGGAATTTTAAGGTACCCAGATCGCAGCGAGAGCATTGGTTTATACCAAATTTAAAATGCATCCAAATTCTTTCAAACTTCTAGGTATAAAATCTCCGTTATTCCGTAGTCTGAGCGGACAAAGTGAAGCTAATAGGCGCTCAGCAGTACTGAACGCACCTAATATCACAGTCTCACCGAGGGAATAATCAGAGTTCTAAAGGCTATGTTTATTTTGTAACAACTGTATTAAAACGTCGATTTTGTAGCATGTATATATTTTATGTTTCTGTCGTGTTTTTCTCCTCCAGACCTACAACTCTGGCAAAGCCCATTTCCATAATGCCAGATGAGCTCGATTTACAAACGCCTTGCAGAAATCGCATTATAGAGGCTTTATTTCCAAAGGAATCTGCTTCTGAGCAAAAAAATTCTTATTTTCCGCTCCAGCTCTGTGTAAACACAACCTGCAGAGATAGAAGTCAGCGCCCTCTTCCTTGATAAAATCGCATCGTAAGAAAACGCTGCGGGCTTGTTTGTGCTTACATCATTACAGTGAGCGACGAAATGAAAAATAATATACCGACATGTGTTTATTTCATATTACCTCGGGGTCACTAAGGGCAAACAGGGTCACAGGGTGAATAGGTCAATTTTAAAACTTTGGCAAGTTGAGAAATTTATGTACACTAGAACAATTCGTAGTTATATTTAAATTACTTTAAATCAGCTTATAAATAACGCAGCGACCCATAAATCTTATAAATACAGTGTTTTTTCTTCACACTGTGGCTACCGTACAGCGACTCGCGCGCCGGAACCTCCTGCTCGGACTCCGCTGAAACAGTAATAATATCCCCGCAACCGCCTCACGTTCTCATATTACAGTTACAATGATAATAAGCACATATATCATTATAAGAGGTATTGGAAACATTGTCCTTCTCTACCCACATACACGATGTGATCAAAAGTATCCGGACACCCCACAAACATACGTTTTTTTATCTTAGGTGCATTGTGCTGCCACCTACTGCCTGGTACTCATTATCCGCGACCTCAGTAGTCATTAGACATCGTGAAACAGCAGCATGGGACGCTTCGTGGAACTCACGGACTTCGAACGTGGTCAGGTGATTGGGTGTCACTTGTGCCAGGAGTCTGTACACTCCTAAACATCCCTAGGTCCACTGTTTCTGATGTGATAGTGAAGTGGAAACGAGAAGAGACATGTCCAGCACAAAAGCGTACAGGCCGACCTCTCTGTTGACTGACAGAGACCGCCGGCATTTGAAGAGGGTCGTAAAGAGTAATAGACAGAAATCTATCCAGACCATCACACAGGAATTCCAAACTGCATCAGGATCCACTCCAAGTACTATGACAGACGTGAGAAGAGAAACCTTGGATTCCATGGTCGAGCAGCTGCTCATAAGCCACACATCACACAGGAAAATGCCAAACGACGCCTCGCTTGGTATAAGCAGCGTCAACATTACACGATTGAACAGTGGCAAAACGTTGTGTGGAGTGACGAATCACGGTGCACAATGTGACGATCCGATGGCAGGGTGGGTATGGCGAATGCCCGGTGAACGTCATCTGCCAGCGTGTGTAGTGCCAACAGTGAAAGTCGGAGGTGGTGGTGTTATGGTGTGGTCGTGTTTTTCCTGGAAGGGGCTTGCACCCCTTGTTGTTTTGCATGACACGATCACAGCGCAGACCTACATTGATATTTTAAGCACCTTCTTGCTTCCCACTGTTGAAGAGCAATTCGGGGAGTGCGATTGCATCTTTCAACACGATCGAGCACCTGTTCATACTGCACGGGCTGTGGCGGAGTGGTTACACGACAATAACATCCCTGCAATGGACTGGCCTCCACAGAGTCCTGACTTGAATCCTGTAGAACACCTTTAGGATGTTTTGGAATGCCGACTTCGTGCCAGGCCTCACCGACCTATATCAATACCTCTCCTCAATTCCGCACTCCGTGAAGAATGGGCTGCCATTCTCCAAGAAACCTTCCAGCACCCGATTGAAAGTATGCTTGCGAGAGTGAACGCTGTCATCAAGGTTAAGGGTGGGCCAACACCATATTGACTTTCAGCATTACCGATGGAGGGCGCCACGAACTTGTACGTCATTTTCAGCCAAGTGTCCGGATACTTTTGATCACGTAGTGTGTTTTTGGTAACTTCTCAGGAAAGTTTTATTCACACTGGAATTGAATTTTGCGAAATATCAATGATAGAATAATTGACTCATGCTTAATATTCTTCTCTGAGGAGCCATGGTTCCATTTACATGATTATCTTCCGTCGTAAAGTAACAGACATTGGAGTACTGAGAAACCCTATTTTACACACGATATTCCTTCACATGATACGAAAATTGCTGAACAGTAAATGGATATAGAATAAAAGGACCTATATTTTTTTTAACAAACACGAAATGCATAGAGGTACAGGAATATCTTACACCACGTTTTGAACAGCTGACCGACGTTGAATCTCAGTCTGAATTTTTCCAACAAGACATTGCTACCGCGCATGCAGCTGATGAATCATTCAACTTAATTCCGGAGAATTTAGAATATAGGATAATTAAATAAAGAATTTGGCTCTCACAATCAGCTGATTTAACTCTATGTGATTTCTACCTATCAGAGAACTTGAAAACTAACAAACCCCCATGCATTGTAAGAACCAAAGAAACAGCTAGGCGAGAAATTCATTCAATTTTAGGTATTAAATATCTAATGTGAATGAGAATTTCCTGAGAAGATGCCAGAAATGTGCGAATAGAGAAGGACAATCTTTCCAACATTTCTTATGATAAGATACCTATGTGCTTATTGTCATTGTATTGTAACTGTAAATATGAGAACATGAGGCGGTTGCGGGGATATTATAACTGTTTCGGCGGGAGTCTAAACAGCGGCGGCCGGCACGCGAGTAATTGTGCGGCGGCCACAATATGAAGAATAAGCACTATATTAACAAATAAAGCAATCCATAATTCTGGATGTGTTACATTTACATTCTTTACTCTACCCACTAACGTTTATATTTGTATATCTTCTACAAATTATTCTTATGAAGTTGGAAAGCTAGAATGAGACTAAAAATTCAATGCCATAGTGAAAAGTTCAACTACAGATGTCATTCTTACCATCCGCTGCTCTAAACAACTGAGCTACCATGCCCGTACGACATTTAATAGCCCAACCAACTTGTATTTTTTCCAGTAAGCTGCAAAGTCTTCTCAAATTCATTTTGAGATAATATACTCCAATGGCGTCTTACTTTTAAGTCCCGCGCTTCATAGTTAACCATACTTCTGCTATAAATATTAATTGCTTCCTCATACATACTGTAAGCAGGCTAAAGTACTGAAGTGATGAAAACAGCTCCTACTACAGCAATAGAGACATTCTTTACCAGACTCCATTGCATTAATTTATAATGAAGGAGGCAAGAAAGGACACTCTATAGACTGAAACACGCTAAGCAACTGAGAATTCCTGAAATAGACCCCGGTTTCTAAGAATTAGGAAATACATAGGAGATGCATCTATGTCGTCAGACTGTATAATTCCCGTTAAATACTTTATAAAGAACTTCAGGTCATTATTGATTCTGAACGTTGGACGAATAAAACTCTGGAAATTCCTGAGAAAGCTTTGATGTTGTTTACAGACGGCTCAATAGCTGACTCAGGAACAGGATCCGAAGCTATGGCATAGGACCAATGTGCAAAAGGTTTTTTCCCTTGGATGAATGTGCAGCTGTTTTTGAAACAGAAATTTATGTTATTATTCAATGCATACAAGAAAACATAAGGAGAGCTTACACTGGTAAACAGATCCTTATCTTCTCAGATAGCAAGGTTGCATTTAAGGCTTTAAGTAATCATAACGTAACGTAAGGACTAGTTTTAAACTGCATAAACCTGCTTACAAGCTTGGCAGAACAGAATGAAGTTCAACTTATCTGGGTGCCGGGTCATAGTGGCATAGAGGGAAATTCAAAAACCGATGAACCTTTAAGATAAGGAGCAGCTTCACAATACATAGGGCCAGAAGGGCTCTAGGAGCATCTCGCTGTTTAGTAAGAGAGGCTATTAAGAACTACTCCAAAGCAGAACGTCACAAACCTGACTTAAAGCCCCAGGAAGCAAATGTGGTAAACTACTTATTAGAAAACCATGTAAGAAAAGAGCTGAAAGCTTACTTAAATGTAACAGACTTCAGCTGAGATCAATTATTGCTTTACACAGAACATGCTCCTGTGAAAAAGCGCCTTAACACGATGGGAATGTTTCAGGGCAACTTAGATTGAAGACTGTGCAAGAAAGAAACTGAAACAGCCCAAGCACACTATATGTTCCTCTGAAGCTTTGGCCTACAAGAGATATATTGCTTTGGGGAAAATGTTTTTAGAACCAGAAGAATTTGAAACCATGTCTGTTATGAAACTACACTCCTTGGAAGGGCACTGGCATAATGAATTGGCTTTAAAACGATACAGGCAGTACAACAAGCCCAAGGTTGAAGTGCGTCCAGAGAAAGGACGGAAATGAGTATGGAATAAGACTAGGCAAGCCAATAATGCTAAAGTTGTAGAGGTAGAATCAGACAATTCGATGCCATTTGAACGACAGGTCTTCGGTGTGTGTCCTGTCGCTACTCTAACTGAACTACTGTGCAACATTAAACATTATTGCATTCACTTCTTGTAAATCGAGCTAAACGGAAATAGCATTATTACACATTTTGTTGTAGCTACAAGGGGAATACAGTAGGAAACTGAGACAATGGTCAAATCTTATGCTAGCTTTGAAATTTCACAGTGTTTGTGTGACATCTTAAGAAACAAAACCTGCACGGCACGGAGCAGAGGGATCCCGCTGCCATGCGCTGGGGGTCTCTGTGGGCACGTGACGAAACAAGATGGCATTTCCAGGGATGAGACCTAGAAGGCTAACTGTCCGGCTTTCTGTGTGAGGGCGGCGGTTAGAATGGACGGCACCCTAATGTCATCTGCATGATATGAACCAGGTGGTTACAGGGATGAGACCTAGAAGGCTAACTGTCCATCACATATCGTTCTAAGAGTTATACACCAACAGACCCGTCGCGATATGATCAAGGAGTTAAAGCGCCGTAAAATAAAATAGAGTATATAAATAAAAGAATAATAATAACCAAGCACTTCAAAAGAATGAAGAAAAGAAAGAAAGAAAAAAAGAAGTGGGAACCTCAAATCAAGAGCAGCAAATATATTGGGGGCAGTTAGTGTCACTAAATATCTACAGGGCTGCGCATAAGTCGCCATACAGGTAATTTACATTTATGATGATCATTTATTACAAACTATACAATTATTACTCACGTGTGCATAACATACAGACTTGAATAAGGTCTGCTTTTAAAGTCTTTCTTCGATGTGATCCCGTCACACGTCATGTACTGGTTAATCCTATCCTTCCAATCATCCTGCAGTTTTCGGAGGGTGTCCTCAGTGATAGCATGATATGCCGCTTCTATGCGCGGTATGAAGTGACCTAAGTTCCTTATTTTCTCTTAGTGCACACTGGATGTGATGTGACCCCACATATAAAAGATCATTCGGGTCAGATCAGGCGAACGTGATGGCCACTCGATAGAACCTCGTCTCCCTATCCAGTGGCCCAGGAAGTTAGTGTCCAGCCACTGTCACACGTGAGTACCAAATTGTGGAGGGGCCCCGTCCTGCTGGAAGAAGGTGGGGAGGGCATCATCAAGTTTGACTAGCAAGGGTATTACAGAATATTCCAGCATGCTTTGTACCTTGCGGCGTTCAGTTTTCTGTTATTGAATATTGGTCCGGTGATTTTCATATCACAACTTCCGCACCACACCATTACCTTTTCACCACCTGTTGCCTTAATGTCCATGCCCCAATGAGGATTATTCTGAATCCTATATAGTATTTTTGCTATTGACCTCTCCGCTAACGTAAAACTCAGTTACAAACAAGGAAAGCAGAATTAAAACCTAGAATATAAATTAGAATATAAATTAATGCAAATGAAAAGCAAGATCATCTGTATGGAGACTTATGCGCCATCTATATATGGCATAAATAAAATGTGCATGTTGACGTGATTTACGTTTTTCGGGTATTAAGGATTTATCATTTATAAAAGATTATGAAAAAACTGTTCAGAATGAAGATTCTCACAAGCCATAGTTATGAAATTCAAGGTCTACCTTTTATTTTGTAACCAAGTACGTATCTTAAACATTTAGATTCTTAATAAAAATAGTTTCACTTTTGAGAATATAAAAACCAAAGATGTCATATAAACCGTAGCTTCGGAGAGGGTTTTTTGAGCAAACTTTGTGCTTATTTGACATTTTTACTTTCTCTACTACGTGTAGTAAGTAGGGGAAGTACTACATTCCACCTAAAACTTTGATACCGATATTTCACCGGAAATACACGTTTTAAGGTGCCCCGATTCCAAATAGAGCAGTTTTGAAAACATGTTCGTGTGTATGTCTGTCTGTGAACAGTATAACTCAAAAACGAAATTTCGGATAAATACCAAACCTTGTGTTTCAGTTTAGTATCTTCCAAGGATGCGACACGAAGATTTTCAAGAAAATCTCCTCCAGAATACCCCTTACATGGAACGCTTTCAGACAATTTTCATTTTCTCAAAACTGGCTCTAACGATTTTGGTTAAAATATATGTTTAAGATATTTTTATAATAAATGAATTGTATATCTTTAACTTTCTGGGAATAAGATCTCGTTAAAACACACAATTTATGTATATACAAATTTTTTGTCGAATGAGCCATTTCCGAGATATTCCTTGTTATTTGTTTGAAGTTTCCAGTACTTATACTTTTTCTCAAATGGTAATACGTTATTCGGTATTTTTTATGTCCTGGTAATGCAAAGAGAACGGAATGCTCCACATAGCAACCAGCTGTTAAAACATTTGACTACTATATTCCCCTTGCACCTACAAGAAAATAAGATTCCATAGAAGAAAATAAGAAAATAATTAGCCTGAGAAAATAAATTTCTGCAACTGTTTAGCTCGATTAAGATGAAGCAGATGGAGAATAGGCGTTTGTAAAAAATAGTTTGTATAAGAGTAAAGAAAGTCATGTGAGTGCAACACATCAGATTTTTTATTTATGCTATTCACACACACACGTACCACAGTGACTGTTATTACATACTATACTGTAATATAAACATAGAATGTGTAATTGGCTTATAAATACAGTGGTTTTATATACTTTAAAATCACCCGTGTAAGGAGATAATGACATTTACACTTAAGCTTAATGCTGTTTGGTTGATATACAGAGAGTTATTCAGAAAGAAGGAACAGACTTTAAATATTCATTTTTAATAAACGACAATAGATAGCGACACACAGGACACATCATTGAATACACGAAAGTTCAAAGTTTTAAGCCCTACCTATTAGTTCCATTCAGTGGCTACAACGGCATTGTGTTTGTTTACGAGAAAATGGCGACGCCATAGCAAAAGTCATTTTATGTGCTGCATTATGCAAAGACTGATCCATTGTTTCATTGCAGCATGCATTTCGTTGTAAGTTTAACAACGTGGCGCCTCGTCATAAAAATTTACAATTGCTACAATAAATTTGTGGAAGATGGTTGCGTATGCAAACGGAAAAGCACTGGTCGTCCTCACATAAAAAATTGTGCTCTTTTTGAACACATAAAATAAAATTTTGGACTTTTCTGTATTCAGTGATGTATCGCATATGTCGCCATCTATTGTCGTTCATTAGAAATAAATATTTAAAGTCTGCTCCTTCTTTTTGAAGAACACTGTATAGTGGGAATTAGCGATGGGCAGAAAATAACGTAACGGTTACCTTTATGTAACGGTTACGAAAGTAACGAGTACAAAGTAACTAGTTACCCAGTAACGGTTACAGAGTAACTGCACTGTATTCAGTCTTACGTTGTTCCATGCCAAAACAAACCCACATGACCAGTGCAGCGTGGTACAGCACGGTAGCAGTGTGCGCAGGAAAATAATGCCATGCTAATAATTTAATTTTAGAATGAATTTATCCTTAGATGGTATAATATTCTATGCAAATACCTAAGAGTTTAATTAACGCTGATTTATACCGTTAAACAGAGCTACAAGTCCCAACATGCTATTTGTATGAGTCACCTGACATGCGGGTATGCACAGAATATTGTTTACAGGTACAAACCAGCAGTTTCTGTTTAGTGGGCGGTGAATTTACTTTTGCGTCTTTGTCGACTTACCATTGACTAGTGGTGAAAAAACAATGGTATTGAATGTTCATTATAAGTTATGTGATGAACATCCAACGCTTCACGTGAAAGAAGTGGCAAAATTAACTTCAGAGTTCACCGGTGTTTTGAATACAAGTATAAACAGTCTCGTAAACAAAAATCTGAAACGGGAAAAGTGGTTACACCCGGGAAAAAAAGGAGACGTGTGAAACACGTGATGCAAGAATGTGACGATTTTGTGAAGACTGTAGGTCGCGTAACAGTGCACAATTTCTTTTTTAAAAACGTGCCGCCAACAGTTGATAAAGGGCGCTTCCAGAGAGCAAATAAATGTAAGTTATCGCGTACCTGTTATATTCTTTTTCGCTCTTTTCTTTTAGAATTAATTATTACTGTATGTGCAAAGGCTTATTTTGTTGTAACAATCAATCTTATCACCTTAAGCCCTTATCTTAATATGCTTGTCACCGTTTAAGGGATCTGTTCCTTTTGCATTAGTGCCGCGTGATATTAAATTGAGTTTTATTTATGGACGCTCGTTAACTGCTGTGGTTCTTAGCGTCCCATTCTATATTGGGCGTGAAAGACCGATAATTTTGCTCAGAGGCCCCATTATCAGGCTTGAGGTTCTTTTACGTGCCGTAAATCTACGACACGGGAACACCGGCTTTAATTCCCTCCCGAAGGAAGCCATGCTAAGGATTTTTGTACTCGACACATGGTCGTGATAGCGTGACAGTATTTCTGACGCGAATAGCGGAAGGATACATTATAACGGTGCACTGGTTACTTGTGTTTTATTTTGGCGCGGATAAACTTAAGAGTGAAAACACTTTAGTTACCCAATAAAGGTTGCCAAAGTAACGAACACAAAGTAACTAGTTACCCAATAAAGGTTACCAAAGTAACGAACACAAAGTAACTAGTTACCCAATAACGGTTACCAAAATAACGAATACAAGGTAACTAGTTAACCAATAATGGTTACCAAACGAGCGCCGAGAACGCGGACAGGAAAAACACCACGCAATTGGTTCGGAGTCTTTTGGTTCACACTGTAGTTCTCGATAAGCGATACCAATGCTCCGCACATGCGTGAATGATCTCAGCCAGGCTCAGTAACAGTTAACGCGATAAGCAGTTGTGTTGGTTACAGTGGTAACCGTTGTGGTATATTGGGTGTGAAAGATCGGTAATTTTGCTCAGAGGACTTCTTATCAAGCTTGAGGTTCTTTTACGTGCCATAAATCTGCGACACGGGATCACCGGCTTTACTTCCCTTCCGAAGGAAGCCATGTTAAGGATTTTTCCGCCCGAAAAAAATCCATCGCCCTCCATCGGGTTTGAACCCGCGACCTCGGGAATTAGAGGCTAGCATGGTAACCAACTACACCACGACGACCTACATACACATATACATAAACAAATACGTACACTAATATTATAAAGAGAGAAAATTTGTATGTATATCTTTGTAGGATAACCTCTAAAACCACTCCATCGATTTTGATAATTCTTTCAAGATTGAAAATCCCCATTCTCTCTGACGGACATGGGAAAGTTATTTAAATTCATAAATTACTAAAATACTAAAACGGATTACTTATAAAACCTATGTACTAGAATACGAACACATTGGAGCTACAAAATAATATACTTGCGAAGAAGGCTCTGTCTTTTACAAAAAAAAAGTGTTACACCGGTAGGTTGGCATTATTGCCGCCACCTGTCACTGTCAAGCAAATGTGTTTACATTCCTCTTATACTAAAGAAGGACTTTAGATATACTCCGATGTATAGCGTTTGTGTTGTCTGCTTTCTGTGATGTATGTCGGTTGTTTATTGTGATCGTTCTAGATCTTTGTTTGTTTCTCAGTCTTGGGTTTTATGGTTGTACATATGAAGGTTTATATATATCAGGTGTAGTAAAAAGAAATCCATTATTTTTCCAATAGATGGTTTTAGTTATCTATATGTCGCGTTGTATAAGTCCGATCGGGTTACACTAGATGGCGTTAGAAAGATGAGATTTTGTACTAAAACAAATGTTTGTAACAGTTTGGTAATTGATTGACTCGGTTTTGTTTGAGCGCGCGTCAAAGATGGACACTAGCAAAGAGAAAATACGCCATGTTTTACAGTTTTTCTTCGATAAAGGCGAAAACGCAAGCCAGGCGGCTGAAAATGTGAATAGTGTTTATGGTCCTGATACTATAACAGCCAATCACGTGCAATTTTGGTTTCGTGTATTCCGTTCCGGTAATTTCGATGTCAAAGATGCAACACACACTGGAAGGCCAATTGTCGAAAATGTCGATAAAATCATGGAAATTATCGAGTCCGACCGTCATGTAAGCACGGTTTTGATTGCCCAAGAGCTAAAGATTGCACAAAAACTGTTTGGAACCATTTAAGTAAGGCTGGATACAAAGGGAAGCTTGAGGTATGGGTGCCACACGAGTTAAGTCAAAAAAACCTCATGGACCGAATTTCCATCAGCAAATCGCTGCTGAATCGCAACAAAATCGACCCATTCCTGAAGCGGTTAGTGACTGGAGATGAAAAGTGGATCACATGCGAAAACGATCGTGGTCGAATCGCGATGAGCCGGCTAAAACGGTGGCCAAGCCAGGATTGACGGCTAGGAAGGTTTCGCTGTGTGTTTGGTGGGATTGGCAGGGAATCACCTACTATGAGCTGCTCCCCTACGGCAAAACTCTTAACTCGGAACTGTACTGTCTACAATTGAACCTCTGAAGGAAGCAATCACCCAGAAACGGCCAGCTTTGGCCAATAGGAGAGGAATTGTGTTCCATCAGGACAACGCCAGGCACACACATCGATAGTGGCTCGCTAGAAGCTCCGGGAGCCTGGTTGGGAGGTTCTTCAGATCTGGCACCAAGCGATTACCATCTGTTCCTGTTGATGGCGAACGCTTTTTCTGGTGAAAAATTCGCTTCAAGAGAGGCTTGTGAAAAACGACTGTCTCAATTTTTTTGCCAATAGTGACGAGGACTTCTATGAGAGAGGCATAATGAAATTATCTTCAAAATGGCAACAAGTTAAAATTCAACTAAGAAAGTTATTAATTAAAGTTCTTTCAATTACAATAGGCATAAATCTATGATTTGCTCCGCAAATTTCTGAACATTGGCCATAGAATACTCCGGGACGATTAAATCAAAATGTTGCGAACAAAACGGCGCATATTTGACCTAAATCGGATCATTCTAACTTAAGTAAATAAGCCTTCAATTTCATGCAAAAATAATGGATTTCCTTTTACTACACTCAAGTATATGTATATATGCGTATGTGTGTATGTGTGTGTACATCCTCAAGCCTGATAAAGAGGCCTCTGAGCAAAATTACCGGTCTTTCACGCCCAATATAGAATGGGACGCTAAGGACCACAGCAGTTAAAGAGCGTCCATAAATAAAGAAAGAAAACTCAGACCGTCGCTTCAATTTCTTTGCATGTAGCGGGTAATGAAGTAATGAAGCCTCTTCTTTGGATGGCTCACTCACTGGGAATTCAAACACAAGACCTCTCTAATCTCCTGCAGTAGCAGCACTCACAACAGTTTTCACGAACTACTCGGAGAACAGCACTTTCTCGCACCAAAAACCGCACTAACTGGATTACGCGAGAACGTTCGTTTATACAGCCGCTGTAAACTCCCACAGAATACTATAGAATATTCTTGAATGGGGTAGAATGGGAAATTTCCAGTAGATTCGGATTATCTGACAATAGCGCTTCTGGTGTTTGCCTTGGGCGAGAGCGCTACTTAATCTTCGTTTCTGCGGTTCATACTGTTGCTTTACTCCTGTTTGCAGTGTAATTTTTGTTTGCATTTTTATTTTTCGTTTTTATATTTCTGGGGTGTACAAAACTCCTTGAACGCCGCCTATCTACGCTACTGAGGTTTCTTAACATGTGCCTTAGAATACTTTCTCTTCTACTAAGAGTACATTATCATTAGCTAATCTTTTGTATGAATTTAAAATGCGTTTCTAATTTTATAATTCACGCAGATACGTATGTTATAAAATAAGTGACGTTTAGTGGCAGTGCGGCGATATGCGAACCAGGATTCCTATATAAACATTTTCAATTACATGTAAGAGTAATTTAAAGCGACACCTATATAATTAAGTTAGGACACGTTTGTTACAGAAATTCAGGACACACATGAGTTATTGCGTGGGATGGCTATCTACATGTAGACCACGTTCCATGCATGTGCTTGTTTATCACGGAGAGACTTTTTATTTATAGGCCACCCTCCCTCCACAGGCAGAAACCTCACCCGCAGGGATAATTCGCTTCTCGTCTGGTAAATTAGTGAGTGAGAAGGTCGATTGGCCCACATGCTGCTGTGAAAGGTAAACAATCTCCCTGTCTGTCTCTTTGCCTCGCTTTTCTTCAATCTCATTTTATGTTAAAGTAGTACAACCCGCTGCCTTGTTCGCTTTATTGCGTCTGTCTCTACTGCTTTCTTATTCTTTTTTCCTAACCCCTTCCTTCGCTTCCTACATCTTTATTTCTCCCCCTTCCATCCTCCTTCTTATTCCAAGCAAGAGCTTAAAGATAAAGTTAAATTTACAGGCAGAGCACCACAAGTATACCGTAGAGGCCCTTTTTTGGTCCCAACGTGCCCCCTGGGAAAGAGGGATGAGGGGAGAGACCCGAAGGGAGAGTAGATCCTGGTGACGGGCGCAAGCATGGACGGGTTCCTTAACGTTTCCAGATTGAACATATACGGTGCCGCCCGGTCCTACTCACAAGCCGCCAAACCCCAGACAGTTCCCTATCGTGTGGAGCCCACTCGGGGGAGAGACCTAACTGAGAGTCCCCGCAGTGAAGCCAGGAAGAAACCTCCACAGAAGGTACATCCACCGCCCAGCCGCAACCTGCCGGACACCACCTGTTCCCACCCTGTTGATGGGCACAGGAAGGAAGTTGTGGTAGAAGATGAACCACTCCAGCATTCGCGTGTCGACTCTGGGAAACCACGAAAAATCCATGAGTTCGTGGTCGCTGGGAATCGAACCCGGACCTCCTTAACGATACCGCCTGAGCCATCCCCCCACGGTAAACAAGGGCTCAAAACAATGGTAGTATTATTTCATTAACATAGGAATTGCATACTAACACAAATTCTGGTATGTTACATTCACGTGGCTTTCTCTACCCACTCTTATTAAAGCACTTTTACAAAGTTTATTTTTCTGTCTATCATTTCGTTTTAGAGTTAATCTGCTTACAGACACATAGTGCTTCTTTTTGTATTCAAGGGGCCTCAAAGCATGCATTTCCGGTGAAATATCAGCTTCAAATTTTCGGGTGAATTGAAGAAGGTTACTTTTAGGAGTTGTATTAAATTTCGACTGTTGGGGAGCCGAACTTGAAGTAGTTGAAACCGCACGTATGGTAAAAAGTTTTCAGTAGCCTTCGCCCCAAATGTACTATCCGGTGGCCTTTGCCCCAAAAATGTTTTTAAAAAATATTAACTTTGTAATTTTGACTGTTTCTTTAAATACTATACATTTACGTTTGCCTCGGCTGCGTTAGTATTTATATTTTTTTTAGAGACATGCATGTCTTAGCAGGGAGTGGTGCGACTGAAGAATGTAGGCATACATAGATTATAATTTTACTTCACTCCTTTTATTAATGCTTGACATGGTTTAAATGACACTTCACTGATATAGAGAGAGATCTGTGAGATTTTTTCATTAATTACTGCATTTTTTAACACGTAAACTGTTTTTGTCTCACACAAAATACGTATTAAATTTCTCGAGGACGCATCTAGCGCCTGGTTAGGAACGCAGTCTGCTAGGAACTGAATTCTGAATTTGTAAATTTTACTCCATTTTAGTTTCTGATTGGCTAATCCTGGTCGAATAGAATACCTTCGTTTAACTAAAGCTTTTTCTGGTTGTTGATTGGCTATTTTATAAGCTGTCACAAAAATTATATTATTGCTTCCAAGAATCACAAGTAGCATTATTAAACTTTCAAATTCAGTATTGCCTCAAGGTTATCTCATTGTTACGTCATTGTTAGCAACTTTTAACCTATCATTCTCACAGCTCCTACATTATTAAATTACGTAATACATTCACATAACATTATTAAACATGGATACAATAATATAAACATATACAATGACTGTAATATACACTTTTTTACATATTGTTACACACACATATTGCTTTAAGGCGGGATGTTATTGAATTTATATATTATATAATCAGACTGAAATCATTAAAATGTTAAAAATACTACCTCAAATTGCCCCCTTTTAGAAATATTAAAAAACAATTCTTTTTGTTTTGTTCTTTTTTTTTAAGTTTTTAAATATTTTCTGAAAGTCTCCTGAAAGAAAGAAACATAACCTTTTTATTACTACACTTTCTATTTTTCTCTGTCACTTTTTTATTATTACACTTCCTATTTTTTTCCCCTGTCATTTTTATTTAACACTCACTAATTTCCACTAAACTCGTGTATAGAGAATAATTTATTTTATTCTTCCACTTGTTCGACACTTTAAGGTCAACGACCTGGTGTAAGGTCAATGATCTGGTGTTCAGTGACCTGAGTGAAGTTTGTTTATTCACTAACACAGGCATTATTAAGCATTTTATTTGCTATACATTGAACATTTAATTAGGCATATTAACATTTTGTTACCCTTTCTTTACAACTTATTCCTTAAGCATTTTTATTATTTTCTTACAATTTCTAACAGTTTATACCATATACAATATAAATTCAGTTGCTATCTAGATTTATTATGTTTTTCTTACAATGAATTTTCTTTTATTACATATTTTTATCTAAATTATCTTTTGTTATATTGACAATTTGTTACATTTAGTAAAGATATTATTATACTTTTTTTAAATTACATACATATATTGCTTTGCCCTTTTATGTTCCAGATACTTTATTTTCTTTTTCTTCTTGTGCTACAGACTGTTTAAATTTTTTCCTTTTTCTTCTTGTGCCACAGACTTTTTAGACTTGCACAGTATCTTATGTTTCACAGTTGTATTCCAAAATTTATTCGTAAATAAAACTCTAAAGGTCTCATAATTCATTTCACTATCTGCTAGCATATGTAACCATTCTAAGCTTTTGTTATCCAAGCATTTTCTAACAAGTATCATTTTAATGTTTCAGGCACACTTTTCAATTTAAAATATTCTACTAGATCATTAATAAATTGTACTGGACTTGAGGAAGCATTAAAATAAGGTAATGGTAATTCATTAAGCGCAGAATAATAGTTTGACATCTGATTTGGTACATGTATATGTGTGTCATCATTATTGTTTTGTGTTTGAGAGGCTGATGCTATGGAAAAAGCAGTAGCGTCTCTGGTATTATTAGTTAACAAAGGTGATATACTTCTTTCTGCACTTGTATTATTGTCATGCATTTGATTAGATTTACAGAACTAGTTACATTTGCATTTACCTTTGGTACTGTTAGATCTATTTTATTTGACAATATCTGCATTTGTACTTTCTATTTCTTCAGTTTCCTGACTAGTTTCTTGTAGTTTATTTAACTCTGTACTAGTTTCATTCAGCTTATTATTTAACTCTTTATTAGCTTCAGTTAACTTTTTATTAGTTTCCTTTCTCTGTGTTGTACTAGTTTCGGTTAATTTATTATTACATTCAGTTATAGTATTACTTAACTCTGTAATAATTTCAGGTATCTTATTATTAAATTCTACTGTCATTTCAGTTAATACTTTTAGAATGCACATAATATTTGGTTGTGATAAGTTTTCTATCGTCTTGTGTCTTAGATGTGTGAGATATAGTATCTCTTTCTGTACCAAACTGTGAATTGTTCTTCTACGTCTAACCTATTTGTTTCCTCTAGCTTTGATTGTAAAGTTACATTATAATCTGTAATGGCTGACCTATCCTCTCCCACTTCCATACTTTCATTTTTTTCTGTTTACATTTTATTTTGTATATTTTCTTTTGTTACATTTGATTTAGAATTGCTCAATTTTAATTTACCACTTCTTAACAGCATGAAATTATTTTAATAAGAATATATTCGTAACTACTTTGATAGTTACATAAATATTTATTATTGGAATTTTCTGACCTTTTCTCTGGCTGCTTTTAGTAAACCTTTTTATTCTGGTGTTCCCTCGTAGATTCTTGTTGAATTATTGACTGCGTACCCCGTACTCCTGAAAGAATTGTTGCTGTCCTTGGATGATGTTGATTCTGAAGTTCTCTGAAGTTTTTCTGAAGTTCTCTGTGCTGGTTTCGTCGATTCTGGTAGTTCTATATGTTCGGTGATCCCTTCTTTTCAGTTATTCTTGTCAATTCTTGTCTGTTCGAGCCCCACACAGCTGGGCGTCAATTTGAAGTAGGTTATTGTTGTTACCTTGAAGAAGGTATTGTCTTTACGTTTGTAAAACCACTTTAAAGATGGTTTGTTGCTGCTACGTATGGAAAGCCAGTTTGAAGAAGATGTATTATATTTCGACTGTTGGGGAGCCGAACTTGAAGTAGTTGCAACCGCACATATGGTAAAAATTTTCCGATAGCCTTCGCCCCAAATGTACTTTCCGGTGGCCTTTGCCCCAAAAATGTTTAAAAAAATATTAACTTTGTAATTTTGACTGTTTCTTTAAATATTATATATTTATGTTTGCCTCGGCTGCGTCAGTATTTATATTTTTAGAGACATCAATGTCGTAGCAGGGAGTGGTGCGACTGAAGAATGTAGGCTTACACAGATTATAATTTTACTTCACTCCTTTTATTAATGCTTGACACGATATAAATAACACTTCACTGATATAGAGAGAGCTGTGGGATTTTGTTATTAATTAGTTGCACTTTTTAACATGCAAACTATTTTTTTGTCTCACTCAAAATACGTATTAAATTACTCGAGGACGCTAGATGTCCGGTTAGGAACGCTGTCTACAAGCAACTGACTTCTGAATTTGTAAATTTTGCTCCGTTTTAGTTTCTGATTGGCTAATCCTAGTCCAATAGAATACCTTCGTTTAACTAAAGCTTTTTCTGGTTGCTGATTGGCTATTTTATAAACTGTCACAAAAATTACATTATTGCTTCCAAGAATCACAAGTAGCATTATTAAACTTTCAAATTCATTATTGCCTCAAGGTTACCTCATTGTTACCTCGTTGTTAGCAACTTTTAACCTATCATTCTCACAGCTCCTACATTATTAAATTACGTAATACATTCACATAACATTATTAAACATGGATACAATAATATAAACATATACAATGACTGTAATATACAATTTTTATATCTTATTACATACACATATTGCTTTAAGGCGGGCTGTTATTAAATTTATATATTATATAATTAGACTGAAATCATTAAAATGTTAACAATACTGACTCAGAATACATACTTCCTCTACTTACCAGATACATAGTAAAGAAAGTAAAAAACCACTTACTTAGTTTTAACAAGATATTTGTGTCGCTGAACGCTACTAAACAGAAGGCCGTGTTAGTTAGCAGAGGTCAGGAGGTTAAAACACACCTCGAGCCTGATATTTTGTATTTCCTGTTAATAGCAGATGGGTGATTTGTTACGGTGCGTGTTTTGTGATGGGCCTGGCGGGCATATACAGACAAAACCAGTAACCTGCTTCTAACACAGACATGGGTTTATACTCCCCCTCGCACACCGCAGATCTGATAAAAACAAGCTCTTCTCAGTCGCACACAAAACCTCGTGAAATATAACCAGCATCGCCGTAAGAAGCACTGCACTGAAACACAATACAATGACGTATTAATATCTCACGGCAAGGGTGCGTGTTTGTATGTAACGCAATACTGAAATTATTAATTTCTGCACACTTCAGCCGATGTAGCTCACACTTTTTATAACCGACTTGCTCAATATAATTAAAGTATGAAAATATTTTTCATGGTCCCATGCGTCTAAATTTCCAACAAAAGTTTTTAAAAAAAATCTGATGTTTTACACTCACATGACTTTCTCTACTATTGTACAAACTATTTTTACAAACCCTTATTACTTTCTCTACTACGTATAGTAAGTAGGGGAAGTATTGCATTCCACCCAAAAATTCGATACCGAGATTTCACCGGAAATACATGTTTTGAGACTCACTGAATCCAAAAAAAGCATTTTTGGAAACATGTCCGTGTGTGTGTCTGTCTGTCTGTGTGTCTGTGAACAGCATAACTCAAAACGAAGAGTCGGATAAACACCAAACTTGGTATTTAGGTTCAGTATCTTCCAGAGATGCGACACGAAGGTTTTCAAGAAAATCCCCCCACCCCAGACTACCCTTTACATGGAACATTTTTCGAAAATTTTAATTTTCTCAAAAATAGCTCTAACGATTTTGATGAAAATATCATATGTTTAAGATAATGTCATGAGAAATGAAATGTATATCTCGAATTTTCTGGGAATGTCTCCAAAAGTATTCTTCATTGTGAACGACTTTTGCATAACTGGTAAACCGTAAGAGATAGACAGAATTTTACTACACAATAAATGTAGATCGCGTTAAAATACACAACTTATGTCATATACATTTCTTTTGTTGAGTGAACCGTTTTCGAGATATTGCTTGTTATTTCCTTAAATTTTCCAATACTTATACTTTTTCTCAACTTCGTTATTCATTTTTTTTTATGTCCTGGACATGCAAAGAGAATGAAATGCGCCACATAGCAACCAGCGTTAAAATATTTGACTATCGCTTAAAAGCTACCATATTCCCCTTGCATCTACAAGAAAATTACCAATAAGATTGACATCTCGATATCTCGATTAACATGAAGCATATGGAGAATAGGCGTTTGTAAAAATAGATTGTACAGGAGTAGAGAAAGTCATGTGAGTGTAACACATCAGATTTTTTTTTCATATGCTTCATGTTAATCGAGATATGGAGATGTTAATCTTATTGCTAATTTTCTTGTAGATGCAAGGGGAATTGGTAGGCTTTATGGGATAGCCAAATATTTTAAGAGCTGGTTGCTGTGTCGAGTTTTCCATTCTGTTTGCATTACCGGGACAAAAAACATGAATAACGAATTCCCATTTGAGAAGAAGTATAAGTATTGGAAAATTTAAGGGAATAGCAAGCAATATCTCGAAAATGGTTCACTCAACAAAAAAAAAAAACGTATATGACATAAATTGTGTATTTTAACGCGATCTACAGTTTTTTGTAGTAAGCTTTTGTCTATCTCCTATGGTTTACCAGTTATGCTCGTTCACAATGAAGAATACTTTTGGCAGAAAATTCGAGATATACAATTCATTTTCCATAAAAATGTCTTAAACTTATGGTATTGTATTCAAAATCGTTAGTCATTTTTGAGAAAATTAACATTTTCGAAAAATGTTCCATGTAAAAGGTAATCTGGGGTGGAGGGGGATTTTCTTGAAAACCTTCGTGTCGCATGTCTGAAAGATACTGAACCTATATACTAAGTTTGGTGTTTATCCGACTGTTCGTTTCTGAGTTATGCTGTTCACAGACAGACACACACAGACACAAACACGAAAATATTTCCAAAAATGCTTTTTTTGGATTCAGGGGCCCTTAAAACATATATTTCCGGTGAAATCTCGTTATCGATTTTTTGGGTGGAATACAATAATTCCCCTACTTACTATACGTAGTAGAGAAAGTAAAAATCACATTGTGACAGACCTCTGTCTTCTCGTCTTTTTTTCTGGTCTGGGTCGGTTGATGTGTTGTAAGAGAGTGCCCCTACAATACTTCTGTGTTAGCCTATACTTTTAATTCTTATCTTGGGCGTGGTAACAGGAGACGAAATAAAACGTTTAGATTCACTTTAACTGTAATTGTTATGCTGTTCACAGACACACACGGATCGCTTTCTAAAAATCCTTTTTTGGATTTCTAGGAGCCTAATAACATAATATATTTCCGGTGAAATCTCTGTATCTAATTTTTGGATGAATGCAATACTTCCCCTATTTACTATACGTAGTACCGAAAAGTGGTATTGGGAAGGATAGGAGATGGAAGTAGTGAGGACAATTGACTATCTAGGAGTAAGGCTCAATAGTGCAGGGGATTGGGGAGCACAGAAGAAAAAATCTGATGTGTTACACTCACATGACTTTCTCTACTCTTGTACAATCTATTTTTACAAACGCCTATTCTCCATAAGCTTTATGTTAATCGAGATATCGAGATGTCAATCTTATTGCTAATTTTCTTGTAGATGCAAAGGGAATATGGTAGCTTTTAAGCGATGGTCAAATATTTTAACGCTGGTTGCTATGCGGCGCATTCCATTCTCTTTGCAAGTCCAGGACATAAAAAAATGAATAACGAATTTGAGAAAAAGTATAAGTATTGGAAAATTTAAGGGAATAACAAGCAATATCTCCAAAACGGTTCACTCAACAAAAGAAATGTATATGACATAAGTTGTGTATTTTAACGAGATCTACATTTTTTGTGTAGTACAATTTTGTCTATCTCTTATGGTTTACCAGTTATGCAAAAGTCGTTCACAATGAAGAATACTTTTGGAGACATTCCCAGAAAATTCGAGATATACATTTCATTTCTCATGACATTATCTTAAACATATGATATTTTAATCAAAATCGTTAGAGCCATTTTTGAGAAAATTAAAATTTTCGAAAAATGTTCCATGTAAAGGGTAGTCTGGGGTGTGGGATTTTCTTGAAAACCTTCGTGTCGCATCTCTGGAAGATACTGAACCTAAATACCAAGTTTGGTGTTTATCCGACTGTTCGTTTTTGAGTTATGCTGTTCACAGACACACACACAGACACACACACACACACACACACACACACACACAGACACACACACAGACACACACACGGACATGTTTCCAAAAATGCTTTTTTTGGATTCAGGAGGTCTCAAAACATGTATTTCCGGTGAAATCTCGGTATCGAATTTTTGGGTGGAATGCAATACTTCCCCTACTTACTATACGTAGTAGAGAAAGTAAACATTACTAGCAAAGGGGAAACAAGCAATACAGGTAATCAGAGCATGTGTGAACCAGAAATGCAAATTGCGTGGCTAGAAAAGATATATAGCACAGTGGTGGAAGTAAGGATGTTATACGCAGCAGAGATATGGGAGGTGAAAAAAGCATGGGAATGTTTAGATGTTATACATAGGAATTTTTACAAAATAAGCCTGGGATTACCAAGGAGTTCACCGAATGGAGTAGCACAAGCAGAACTAGGGAGGGTGGGAGCTAAAGGCAAAATAGTAGAAGCGGAATCAAATACTGGTTCAGAACAAAGCTACTAGAGGAAAATGAGATTCTAAAGCAATGCTTGATTGTACAGGAGAAAACGGGGAAAAAGAAACTTTAATGCACAAGATGTAGACAACGTTGGAAGAAATAGGAATGGGGAAACATGGGCGGAAAAAAATAACAAAGTAAGGGTTTCTAGAAAGAAATTAGAATAAGAGTGGAAGATATTGAAAAGCAAGAAATTATGAGTAGTTTCAAGGAAAAACGCCCATTAATAGATTATAAATATTTCAAAATGGAAGGATACATGCGGAAAAGAAAGATACATCGAAGTATGCCACAAACAGGCCAGAATGGGGTATCATGAAAGAGGACAGGTGTAATGAATTTAAGTGGCATAACAGGGAGAAAAAGGGGGAGAGATCTACTAAATGTAATGGTTTATATGACAATTGGCATTATATTCTGGAATTCGAGGAAACGGGTAAAGGAAGAGAGAATTTAATACTAGAGAATATATGGAGAAAGCAGGAAAATATTTAGGAAAAATTAGGTTAAAGTGGTTAAAAGAGATGTGAAGCAAACTGGAGAAAATACGGAAAAAGGGTAACAAGACAAAAAAGTAAATAGTGGAAAATTATACTTCTCCATTATATATACAACAGAATGTTAAATATAAGAGTAAGAGAAATAATAAGCAACTCTATTGTATTGTAAACATTGTATAAATTGATGTAAGTTCAAAGTAGGTAACACATCATTCATACTACACGTATAGAGAGAGAGAGAGAGTAAAAATGCTGCATAACACCAGCCATCATGTTATACATTTGACGTTTACTGGTATCCAGGGTTCGTATTGACAGATATAGTATTCTATTTTGGAAGTGAAGCCTTTGTAATGGATTTTAACTTCTTTTCTTGACGTAAAAAACGAAAGTTAATCCACCACCGCTGGGATAATTAAGTTTCGAATTACTTAATTACTTTAAATACCCGTGAGAGTGAGAGGGAGAGCCGTCAGTGAAACTTTCTTATTTATGAGCGAAAGTAATTTTGTCGATGAAAGGGTTTTGAAGCCTTCTGGGAGCTTGGAAACTTCCTGACATGCCTCTTTACTGTGCGACGCAAACTTGAAACAAACAGCCGTTATTGAAAGTTCGTCGTCATCATCGTCGTCGTCGTAAGCTGAATCAGAAGGGATATTTATTTCCCTCTCAAACGCCTTAGGAAGTGATGTGACACCTCTGTAATTTAAATAAACCCTACTTAGAAAAATATAGCTTGGAAAAATACAAGTATAATGAACAGAGGAGAGAGCCCTAGAGGGAGAAAAAATTAATATGAAGCTTAATACCAACTTTCTCTAAAAATCTCATGTGATACATTCACGTGACTTTCTCTACCCTCTATCGTTAATTAATTCAATATACAAACTATTCTTACTAGAGCTTATTTTTATAACTACTTCATTTTAATCCAAATAAACCTTTGCAGAAACAGCTACATTACACATTTCGTTATAAATACAAGGAGAACAGCGATAGTCAAATGTTTGAGAACTGGACGCTATATGCTGACCTTAAAATTCCATACTCTGTCCATGACATCGCGAAAAACAACTGAATATTGAAAGGACTTTAAAGAATGGCCAGGAAATGAACAAGTCGAACATTTAATAACGGATATCTCAGAAATGGCTCATGCCACAAAACAACGTATTGAAAATAAATTGTGTGGTTTAAAGAGATCTACATTTTTTGTGTAGTACGTTTTCGTCTATCGCTTAACGTTTAGCAGTTATACAAGATTATACAAAATTCGTTCCAGGACTTTAAACGCTCTTCCCAAAAAATTCATTATATACGTTTTATTTGCCATGTAAATATTATTAATATGTAGTACTTTGACCAAAATCCATATAAAGAGTAGTTCTGAGTAGGGGATTTTCTTGAAAATCGTGTCGCATCTTTGGAAGATACTGAACCTAACTACCAACTTGGTACTTATCCGACATAGACACAGATGCACACGGACCTTTTTGTAAAAATGCTTTTTTTAGATCAGTGTGCCTCAAAACATGTATTTCCGATGAAATCTCGGTATAGAATTTTTGTACGGAACGCAATATCTCCTCTACCTATGTACGTGGTAAAGAGAAATTAAAGATTGCTTTTCATAAATACTTATGTTTGGACACATTTTATGTTATCCTCGAAAAATACTGTGAGAAAAGTATACAGTAAGTATTGCAAAGTAGTAGTACAGTGCGGTCGTTTTATGGTGAGGCCACGGATCGCGCGTAAACGTGCTCCATACTCTATCTGTTACACGGGTTTTTCGTTCCGTAACTGCCGCGTTACTTACTCACAAGTGATAGTAACATGCACTATAATGAATACTAACCTTGCTATGAGCAGTTTTCATCTGCATTAAGACATTCCTGGCATCTTCGAATGGAATTTGCATTCACACGCCTAAATTTTTCCTGCATAACGTTCATAAACTCTGTTTTTTATTGTTCTTAAGTTCGTCTATGGTGTGGATTTTTAATATAAACTTTATTTTTTAGGGTCCCCAAAAATAGATGCCCCAATTTTGTCACTTTTTTCCTCCGTTAGAACATCTCGTTTTCACTTCTCTAGTAGTTTTAGCGTGGCGATCCTGTTATACCAAACTTATTAACCAGACGTCTAACAGCTTTTCTACCTGGAACTGGAATACCAGGAAATTTCTCCTACAATTGTCTACACACCTGTCAACATGATTCGGTTTTTACGTATGTATCGTACATAACAATGCGTTGTTCAAGCGTGAATTTCCAGTAGGTATTGCGGTGGTGTAATAACGAGACATTAACACTCTTAAGCAAATCACACACAACACAGATGTCTTGAATAAACTTTCACATTTGAGATGCACAAGTCGCTTTACAGTACGAACACAAAGCAGTGACTGAAGCACAGCTGATAAAGATAACCTTGAGAGCAATCACAAAGAGATACAGTAGGATTACAAAATTAGAAATAGTAAACCAAAAAGTACAAACAGAAAGCAATAGAAATCCCAGAGATTATAGAAAGAAGAACTAATCCTGAGTAAACATGAGCGTCAAATTATAATGTATCACTTGTACAAGAATTAAACTTATACACTGTATATCAAAATATAAACTTCCTTTTGCTTTAAAAATATCTAATGTGTTGCACTCACATGACTTTCTCTACTCTTGTACAAACTATTTTTACAAACGCTTATTCTCCATATGCTTCATGTTAATCTTATTGCTAATTTTCTTGTAGATGCAAGGGGAATTGCTAGGCTTTAAGCGATAGTCAAATATTTTAACAGCTGGTTGCTATGTGCAGTATTCTATTCACTTTGCATTACCAGGACAAAAAAAATGAATAACGAATTCCCATTTGAGAAAAAGTATTGGAAAATTTAAGGGAATAACATGCAATATCTCGTAAATGGTTCACTCAACAAAAAAACTGTATATGACATAAATTGTGTATTTTAACGCGATCTACATTTTTGTGTAGTAAAATTTTGTCTATCCCTTATGGTTTACCAGTTATGCAAAAGTCGTTCACAATTAAGAATACTTTTGGAAACATTCCTAGAAAATTTGAGATACACGATTCATTTGCCATAAACATGTCTTAAACTTATGGTATTTTATTCAAAATTGTTAGAGCCATTTTTGAAAAAATTAAAATTTTCGAAAAATGTTCCATATAAAGGGTAATCTGGGGTAAGGGGATTTTCTTGAAAACCTTCGTGTCGCATCTCTTTGCATTAAGAGGACAAAAAAAATAAATAACGAATTTGAGAAAAAGTATAAGTATTGGAAAATTTAAGGGAATAACAGTAATATCTCGAAAAAGGTTCTCTCAACAAACAAAATGTATATAACATAAATTGTGTATTTTAACGCGATCTACATTTTTTGTGTAGTAAAATATTGTCTATCTCTTATGGTTTACCAGTTATGCAAAAGTCGTTCACAATGAAGAATACTTTTGGAGACATTCCCAGAAAATTCGAGATATACATTTCATTTGTCATGGAAATATCTTAAACATATGATATTTGAATCAAAGTCGTTAGAGCCATTTTTGAGAAAATTAAAATTTTTGAAAAATGTTCCATGTAAAGGGTAGTGCGGGGTGTGGGATTTTATTGAATAAGCGTTTGTAAAAATAGTTTGTACAAGAGTAGAGAAAGCGTTGTAAGTGTAACACATCAGATTTTTTTATTCAGGGGCCTCAAAACATGTATTTCCGGTGAAAGCTTGGTATCGAATTTTTGGATGGAATACAATACTTCCCCTACTTGTTATACGTAGTAGAGAAAGTAAAAACGGAATACCGCGGTGAACTGTCGAAGGATGAGAAGAAAGTCAGAAAACACTGCTTTCGAATAAGTGATTGAAACAGGAATTTTTGTTTATAAATGGTTTCAACCAGTTGAATAAGGTATTGGAAAATCAAAGTGTTGTTTTTGGGGGCAAAAAGAAGTGGTTTTTTTATACATTGTGAAGGTCAGAAACTCACGAAGAATCTAAAAACTACTGCCAGCACAAGTATTTCTCAGGTAATTAGTAAATTAATTTATTTACATCTTACTATGAAATGGCTTGAAAGAATTTACACTGCCACAGTAGAAAACGAGATGTTGCATGTGGCGGAGGTATGGGGAGTAGATGATGTTTGGAGAGAGGTCGACAAAGTCAATACATCTTTTTGCAAATTTGTTTTAGGTCTACCGATAGCATTACCAAATGAGGCAGCACAGCTAAAACTTGGTAGGTACATTTTTCGAAAAATTTTATTTTCTGAAAAATAGCTCTAACAATTTTGATTAAAATGTCATATGTTTAAGATATTTCCATGACAAATGAAATGTATATCTCGAATTTTCTGGGAATGTCTCCAAAAGTCATCTTCATTCTGAATAGTTTTTGCATAACTGATAAACCGTAAGAGGTATACAAAAGTTTACTACACAAAAATGTAGATCTTATTAAAACACAAATTTGGTATATACATTTTTTGTGGAGTGAACCACTTCCGAGATATTCCTTGCTATTTGTTTGAATTTTACAATTCATATACCTTTCTCAAATGGGAATTCGTTATTCGTTTTTTTAGGTCCTGGACACACAAAGAAAATGGAATACTCCACATAACAACTAGCTCTTAAAACATTTGACTATCGCTTAAAGCCTACCAATTCCCCTTGTACCTACCAGAAAATTAGCAATAAGATTAACATCTCGATTAACATGAAGCATATGGAGAATAAGCGATTGTAAAAATAGTTTGTACAAGAGTGGGGAAAGTAATGTGAGTGCAGTACATCAGATTTTTTGTTAGGAGTGGAGTACCCTTTATCACTCATTATATAATTGGTAAGATTTAAAATGACTAAATTAATTTTGTAAAATATAACTGACACTTCTCACGTGTTTAATTTAATAATAACTATAAGTTTATTTTTTAAAATTAAACTTGGCAAAAGTCACTACATTTTCCCACCTTTTCGTTTTTTCCGCAATGTCTCCCGAAGGATCAAATTTCGCTACGCGTAGCGGAATTCCGTTATGGTTGGCAACACTGGACTCAAAATATGTTTTTAAGTAGCAAATGAATAAATGATTATTCCTACTTCAATGCTTTTCAATAATGACAATGCACATATTAATGCCTATTTTGAACTGGTTGTAATGCCTACTTGCCTGCTTATTTTAAGTTTTTTAGCGTCTTTATTAGCCGAGCTCAGACCTGCACAGAGATTGAAGGAAACCTGAAGGAATCAGTTAGCCGATACAGAACTTTTAGGCCCCTTCCTTGAATATTGATACTTGGTAAATATAAAGCTACAGGAAACATGACACTTCATCCCTATCGTCACAAATAAGAACATATGATTCCATGATATACAGAAAGTCTGCAGATGAAAACAATTTCAGGAGGTTGTTTATGTCACATTGTTCTAGTTTAGAGGCTGCAGTGTAAAGGGGGGGGCTGAGAACAGCTTGGAAACGAGCTATAAAACACGCCATAAAAATAAGGAAAAGAGAGGAATGGAAAGACACCACAAGATGTACTAGTGCTGCTGTTGCCGAGGAAACGATCTTCATCCAACCTTACTGCTGATGTAATAATGTCCTGTAAGTGCTGACGGAGCCTGTACTGCTTTATTCCGATATCACTAAGACACATTTCAAACAATAAGCAATATTTTCAGTACGTTTTTGACACTAAAAAACAATATAACCGAGGAAACCTACATATTTTCACGTGCACCTTTTATTTTCTTCGCTTACCACTCTGACCCTGCGGTTTTCGTGATTTTCCCTGGTCGGTAGGCAAAAGTTGGGATGATTTATTATCTTCCAGGATTTGCTTTCCATAATTTTCTTTTCATTCCGCTTCCTTCTGATCTTTCAGGTATGCATCTAGGTTTCGCGGTGTATGGCGGTGCCGGACAGATGGCACGGATGCTTGTTCAAAGGAAAGAGTACTCCTTGTGAAGACTAGAGGGCTGCTTGGTCACCGGGTCGCTGGGAGCCTAGAACTGTTAGGGATTTCCGCGCGTCTCTATGGCTCATATGCCTGCGGTCTATAGCCTCCTGTGGTTCCTTCACCTCATCCCTTCCTCCTGAAGGGATGTTGGCCACAATAGGTCTATGCAGATCGATGTGTGCGAGGTGTCCCCCTCCATTTTATAACCTGTACCTATAGCGGGCTTGGTGAGTAGTAAAATCTCTACTTGCATTCTAATGACTTCCTCAACCCGTTATACTACAAACTGTTCTTAAACAACTTATACTTTACTATAATCTTTCTGTTAAATCAGATAAATATCAGAAAAAATTACTATTCGTAACATTCATATGACTTTCTCTACCATCTCTCGTTTAGTGGTGGATATGAAAATGATTCTTACAGAATCCTATTTTGCTATTTCATTTTAATCGAGATAAACCGTTGCAGAAATAGCTGCATTAGGTACACAAGGGAGTAGTGATAGTCAAATGTTAAAGAACTGGACTCTATACGCTGGCTTAAAAGTTCCATGCTGTTCTCATGCAATCCTAAGAAACAAGCGAATATCGACAGGACTTAAAAAATGACAAAGGTATTGAAGAATTCCAACTATTAACAACGGATAACTTGGAAATGGCTTACGCCACAGAAATGCTATTTCAAGTGATTTGTGTGTTTTAAAGAGATCTACATTTTGTGTATGTTACGTTTTTGTTTATAACGTTAATCATTTATACAAATTATACAAAATTCCTTCCGAATGAAGAGGACTTCACAGGCTATTCCCAGAAAAATTAAATATATACATAGATTTTGTTTTTCATAAAATTCGGAAAGTGTTCCATGTACAGGAGTTTTGGTGTTGGGATATTTTCTTGAAAATCTTCGTGTGGCATCCTTGGTAGGTACCGAACCTACTATGTTTGGTGTTTATCAGAATTTTCGCTTTTGACTGATGCTATTCACTCACACATATACACGGAACTTTTTCTAAAAACGTTTTTTTATTTTATCTATTACATGGCAGCTGGAGAAGGTATTGCAGTCTACCCAAAAATATGATACCGAAATTTCACCGGAAATACATGCTTTGAGGCACCTTCATTAAACAAACAATTTTTAGAGAAACCTACGCGCGTGTCTGTGTGTGCCTGTGAAGAGAATAACTCAAAAACGAAAGGTCGGATAAGTACCAAACTTGGTATTTAGTTTCAGTACCTTCCAAGATGTGACACGAAGATTTTCAAGAACATCCCTATCCCATACTACTCTTTATATGTTCTCTTTCACACAGTGTTCGAAATTTTTATTTTCTAAAAAATTGCTCTAGTGATTTTGATTAAAATATCATGTATCAAATATATGTCTATGTATAAAAACAGGGCGCCAACGTACAAGACACAACATAACTAACCTTCCCAATACATGTAACAGGTGCGTATTTGCAGAGAAGTTGCCGGCTATGAATGGAATCTAACAACCCGAATATCACCAGATTCTAGTGACTTATCCCTTTATGGTGGAAACATGTCAAAGTTGCTATAGTAGTAACCTCTCTCACATTTTAAATCATATAGAGTACAAAAAGAGTAGTGTTTCAGGTGTAGGATGGGGAGTGTTCTCCTGAAAGAAAATGTTAGACATTAATAAACATAAAAGAGAACGAAATGGGCAATAAAAAGAAAAGAGATGGCGAAGAGAAGGAAGCATGAAATAAGTAAATGAAAAAGGCCCAAATTAAATGAAAGAATAAATCTAAATGACGTGGAAAGAAAGAGGAAGCAATATTAAGAATGAAGTGCAGTGTTTTATGTAGGGTAATGCAGAACAATGGAACACGTTTAGCAGAAGACAAGGACATTTTTGTGTTGTACATGCAATACATTCTGTGTTCTCATTTCTTACTTACGTCGTTGCTTTTTACTGCTTTCATTCAGTAGATTAGCAAGTTCTTATTCTTTTGATGTCCCGCTCTTCAGCAATGCCTTACTTTTATTGTCATTGCGACATGATGATTCACAGTTTATACCTCTTATCATCGTAACACAGATTTCCTGTCCAATACTTCATATCAACTTAAAGGTAAAGAATGAATTAAAACTAGGACATACCAGCTAAGAACATTTTTTTAATGTATATCATACAATAATTTCGTCTTAGGGGACAATCGCAATGAAAATTAAGTATTAAGTACAAACTTAACTCGACATGTTACTATTCACAGTGAAAATTAAGCACTAAGCATAAACTTTACTCAATATGTTGCCATTCACAATGAAAATTAAGCACTAAGCATAAACTTAACACAATATGTTGCCATTCACAATGAAAATTAAGCACTAAGCATAAACTTAACACAATATGTTGCCATTCACAATGAAAATTAAGCACTAAGCATAAACTTAACACAATATGTTGCCATTCACAATGAAAATTAAGCACTAAGCATAAACTTAACACAATATGTTGCCATTCACAATGAAAATTAAGCACTAAGCATAAACTTTACTCAATATGTTGCCATTCACAATGAAAATTAAGTATTAAGTACAAACTTAACTCGACATGTTACTATTCACAGTGAAAATTAAGCACTAAGCATAAACTTTACTCAATATGTTGCCATTCACAATGAAAATTAAGCACTAAGCATAAACTTAACACAATATGTTGCCATTCACAATGAAAATTAAGCACTAAGCATAAACTTAACACAATATGTTGCCATTCACAATGAAAATTAAGCACTAAGCATAAACTTAACACAATATGTTGCCATTCACAATGAAAATTAAGCACTAAGCATAAACTTAACACAATATGTTGCCATTCACAATGAAAATTAAGCACTAAGCATAAACTTTACTCAATATGTTGCCATTCACAATGAAAATTAAGTATTAAGTACAAACTTAACTCGACATGTTACTATTCACAGTGAAAATTAAGCACTAAGCATAAACTTTACTCAATATGTTGCCATTCACAATGAAAATTAAGTATTAAGTACAAACTTAACTCGACATGTTACTATTCACAGTGAAAATTAAGCACTAAGCATAAACTTTACTCAATATGTTGCCATTCACAATGAAAATTAAGTATTAAGTACAAACTTAACTCGACATGTTACTATTCACAGTGAAAATTTAGCACTAAGCATAAACTTAACACAATATGTTGCCATTCACAATGAAAATTAAGCACTAAGCATAAACTTAACACAATATGTTGCCATTCACAATGAAAATTAAGCACTAAGCATAAACTTAACACAATATGTTGCCATTCACAATGAAAATTAAGCACTAAGCATAAACTTAACTCAATATGTTGCCATTCACAATGAAAATTAAGCACTAAGCATAAACTTTACTCAATATGTTGCCATTCACAATGACAATTAAGCACCAAGCATAAACTTAACTCAATATGTTGCCATTCACAATGAAAATTAAGCACTAAGCATAAACCTAACTCGATATGTTGCCATTCACAATGAAAATTAAGCACTAAGCATAAACTTAACTCAATATGTTGTCATTCACAATGAAAATTAAGCACTAAGCATAAACTTAACTCAATATGTTGCCATTCACAATGAAAATTAAGCACTAAGCATAAACTTTACTCAATATGTTGCCATTCACAATGAAAATTAAGTATTAAGTACAAACTTAACTCGACATGTTACTATTCACAGTGAAAATTAAGCACTAAGCATAAACTTAACACAATATGTTGCCATTCACAATGAAAATTAAGCACTAAGCATAAACTTAACTCGACATGTTGCCATTCACAATGAAAATTAAGCACTAAGCATAAACTTAACACAATATGTTGCCATTCACAATGAAAATTAAGTATTAAGGACAAACTTAACTCGACATGTTACTATTCACAGTGAAAATTAAGCACTAAGCATAAACTTAACACAATATGTTGCCATTCGCAATGAAAATTAAGCACTAAGCATAAACTTAACACAATATGTTGCCATTCACAATGAAAATTAAGCACTAAGCATAAACTTAACACAATATGTTGCCATTCACAATGAAAATTAAGCACTAAGCATAAACTTTACTCAATATGTTGCCATTCACAATGAAAATTAAGCACTAAGCATAAACTTAACTCAATATGTTGCCATTCACAATGAAAATTAAGCACTAAGCATAAACTTTACTCAATATGTTGCCATTCACAATGAAAATTAAGCACCAAGCATAAACTTAACTCAATATGTTGCCATTCACAATGAAAATTAAGCACTAAGCATAAACCTAACTCGATATGTTGCCATTCACAATGAAAATTAAGCACCAAGCATAAACTTAACTCAATATGTTGCCATTCACAATGAAAATTAAGCACCAAGCATAAACTTAACTCGATATGTTGCCATTCATAATGACAAACAAATATAAACAGCAGCCAATCGCAAGAGAACATGAAGCAGCTGAACTAATATGACCTGCGAAGCGATCACCGATAGTCCAACGACAAAAGAGATTATATGTATGTATCAAAATGAAGAAGAGAACCTGTTTAAAGGACGATAACTCACAAAACAGCACCGTCTACCATCACAATTTCTTTTGCTGCGATTTTAACTTTCGCTACCACGTACATAGGTAGAGAAGTATTGTAATGTACATACTGAGGTTTTCACGGTCGGCGTCATGACCAATAATGACCACCGCCTACAAGCCCGGATAGTAGTAATTCAATTATTAGTCAGAATTACTGTATTCCATTCAAAACTTTGATACCTAGATTTCACCGGAAATACATATTTTGTGGCCACCTGAATCCAAAAAGCAGTTTTAAAAAAGATTCGTATGTATGTGTGTGAACAGCACAACTGAAAAACGGAATGTCGGATAAATACAAAACTTGGTATTTAGGCTTAGTATCTCCCAAAGATGCGACACAAAGATTTTGAAGAAGATACCCCAGCCCAACTACCCTTTACATGGAACATTTTTTAATTTTTTTATTTTCTATACAAAGGCTCTAACTATTTTGATTGAAATATACATATTAAAGATATTTACATGATAAATATAATGTATATCTTAAATTTTCTGGGAATACTCTGTGAAGTCTTCATGCGGAATTTTATGTAATATTGTATAACTGGTAAATGTTAAGCGATAGACGAAAACGTACTACAAAAAAATGCAGAGCTCTTTAAAACACAAAATTTATTTCAAATACCTTTTTTGTGCCATCAGCCATTTCGGAGATATACGTTATTAATGCTTCGATTTGTTCAATACTTTGTTATTGTTTTAAGCCCCATTGTTTTTCAGTTGTTTCTCGCGATGTCATGGAATTTTAAGGCGAGCATATAGTGTCTACTTGTTAAATATTTGACTATCGCTGCTCTCTTTGTATCTATAACGAAATGTGTAATGTAGCTATTTCTGTAAATGTTTATTTAGATTAAAATGCAGTATATAGAAAAGTAAGCTTTCGCAAGAGTAGTTTGTATACCCACTAATAAACGATAGAGGGTAGAGAAATTCATGTATATGCATCACATCAGATTTTTATATGTAGAGAAAGACAGCGAGTCAGCACACGGCGATGGAAATGGCAGAATCACTCTGTTTGGGAGTGTCGTATGTTTGACGTGGACATAAACTTAAAGGCTTGCAAGCTTCTATGTTCACATAATAAGTTTACGCCCAGGTTTATGTCAACGTCAGCCAGTGCGAATGCAGGCATTATGATGAAAAAGGCTTTTATTTACGTTATATTTATGTGTAAGTTTCAAAGTGAATGACCCCTGACTCTATAGCACGCATAGGTCATGTCCCTGGCAGGAATGCAATCAATCAGCAATTCAGTAAACTATTCCAGCTATACCGCGATATGTGACACTGGACTCGCTCCTCTAGCTACGCTAACGTCAGTAGTGCAAACCTTGGGCTATGCATTCTCGCTAGATTAAAGCGAAGATGTGACTAAATTACCACGAAACTTAAAGGTTATTGAGCTGGATGTACTACAGTTAGCTTCTAAGCAAGACGCACTGATTTGAAACAAGTGCTGTGGCTAGCTCTTTGGAGCCGGACTCACTTTCACTGGAGGAAGAAGAGGGACATTAAGAATCGCTGCTGCCAACTCCCTACAAACCACAATACTGTTGATAACGTTTTCCATGATAACATGCTTCTCTCAATAGCCATTTTATACCTTCTCTACGTGTTTGTAAAAGCTCTAAACGCCTGCTTCGATCACAAGCCAAGTGTTATATCGCGGCGATCAGCCACCTGTTACTTTTCCTTCCCTAGCTCTTCGTTTCATCCTGGTCCATTCTTGTTTTATGGGATCCAGATCACGCATGTATGGAGACAAGGGAACCCCAGTGAGGCCCACTTTAAACAGCTGGTATCATAGCACAATGTGATACGCAGCATTATCCAAGATACAACAGGAGAAGGGGAAAATTAGAAGCTAGTATTCCTCCAATCCATATGGTTATCTATGGTATTTGTTACCCTGCCTTGTAAATAGGAACAGAATTTGCCAGAAATACGTTTACCTTACCTGCATGAATTATCATTCTCTGCATTAATGCTTACATGAACGCCAAATTTCTCCTTACTTTGTCAGTACTTTCATTGGTTACTCCCAAGAAGTTGTAAGTGAAACAGATATCAGTTATGGATGTGAGCATTAAGAGAGTAAAACACTTTAGTGCTAAGTTGGCCAGATTAAGCAACAGTAGCATAGAGGGGAAACAGCCTAACTCAGGTTAATAAAAAACAAAGATGGCTAATACCGCATGTCAAAGCGGTCAACCTTCTAACTTGAGTCACCAGATATACAAGTTCCTCAAAGAAACGATTTTTCTTCATTTCTTTAGAAAACTTTGTTGGGTAATGTTAGCAACACAAAATTATTATCGGTTGTTCGCCCATTTTATGACATTGTTGTTAATATGGAGATGTGGTCCGCAGCTCAACGTGCCACAGCTATAAAATTGTTGTATAAAAACAATGACAGTTCAACTGCTGCAAGAAGAGTGTTTCGACGTCACCACTATCTTGGACGACTTAATACAATACCGTCAGCATGTCATCAACAGTAAAATTGTGAAGAAACAGCTTCAGCACTAAAGAAGCCACCGGTAGAGATTCAGTTTCAAGCCAACATCGAAACTGTAAGAACTGCTGTCCTAAACCTTCATTGCGATGGCTTTAAGGCTCTTGAATACATCTCGTGCCAGTGTTTACTGAATATTGAGAATGGACTTGCAGTATCATCCATACAGGTTGCAGATTGTCCATCAATTAAACGTTACAGACAAAATTAACCGGACTGAATCAATTTCTAAGCCAACGAAGCCCATTTTCATCTACGCAGTTATGTAAATAAGCTCAATTTTCGCTATTGGTGCCCAGAAAATCCACAATACGTACACGAGGGACCTTTACACCGTAGAAGGTAACAGTGTGCTGTGCAATCTCTTCATAATGGTTATACAGTTGAAGATGAGGAAGAACTACTAATCGATATGCCCATATGCTTGAGACTTTTCTCACCCCGAAACTTGCAAGATTTACCTTGGAGGAGCCATTGTGGTTTCAACAAGACGGCGCTACAGCACACCCGCTAGAGGCAGCTGTGCATCAACTCTGAGAATCACGTGGTTTCTGAATAAAAGGACATTGCTTGGCCTCTCAGAAACCCAAATAAGTCAGTGTGCGATTACTTTCTACAGGGATGTCTAAAGATCATAGTATATTCAACCCGTCTATAAATCTTGAAGAACTGAAGGAAAGGATTCGTAGAGAAATTACTACTATTCGTATTGAAATTCTACAAGATTCATTTCAGGAGCTGCATAGGAGCCTGGCGGAATGTTATCCTAGAAATGGAGGCCACTTGGATATAATATTAAAAAAATCTGATGTGTTACACTTACATGACTTTCTCTACCCTTGTAGAAACTATCTTTACAAACGCTTATTTTCCATATGCTTCATGTTAATCGAGATGTTAATCTTATTGCTAATTTTCTTGTAGATGCAAGGGGAATTGCTAGACTTTAAGCGATAGTCAAATATTTTAAGAGGTGGTTGCTATGTGGCGCATTCCATTCTCTTTGCATTACCAGGACAAAAAAAATGAATAACGAATTCCCATGTGAGAAAAAGTATTGGAAAATTTAAGGGAATAACAAGCAATATCTCGAAAATGGTTCACTCAACAAAAAAACTGTATATGACATAAAATGTGTATTTTAACGCGATCTACAATTTTGTGTAGTAAAATTTTGTCTATCCCTTATGGTTTATAAGTTATGCAAAAGTTGTTCACAATTAAGAATACTTTTGGAAACATTCCCAGAAAATTTGAGATACACGATTCATTTGCAATAAACATGTCTTAAACTTATGGTATTTTATTCAAAATTGTTAGAGCCATTTTTGAGAAAATTAAAATTTTCGAAAAATGTTCCATGTAAAGGGTAATCTGGGGTGAGGGGATTTTCTTGAAAACCTTCGTGTCACATCTCTGGAAGATACTGAACCTAAATACCAAGTTTGGTGTTTATCTGACTGTTCGTTTCTGAGGTCTCAAATCATGTATTTCCGGTGAAATCTCGGTATCGAATTTTTGGGTGGAATACAATACTTCCCCTATTTACTATACGTAGTAGAGAAAGTAAAAATGAAGTTTATAAAGAAATTCTTATACTCCCGACGAATTAGAAGACATTGTATGAAATCCATTTCCAAATATTTCGGTGGCACAAGTGTTCAATCAATGTGTTCAACAGGTGCCAGGCTTGACAGACCCAAACGGGCTTAATAAGGTAAGCCCAACATATGTATATTGTTTCGCGTTGTTAGCATTATCAAGGGGAGAAAGGGCAGACCGGTCCAATACAACTGCACGAACGGATTCGTATAGCGGTGCCATTGGAGCAGCCAGTCGCGTTATTCAAGAGAAGCCCGGTACTTTTCTTATAGTATATCCACAAAACTGAATTTCTTTATTGGGTGAAAACAAAGAAAATTTGTTCAGTGCTTCTCGAGGCCAGAACGTTAGAAATGTTACAGACGGACAAGTACGTAGTATCTGGCATAGGGTATAATTAAAATTAATTGTAGATAATTTCAGTATTCAAATTGTGAATTAAAACAATAAATAATGATATTACAATCGTTTTGGAAATACAGGCGGCGGCCAGTAAGTGGCATCAACCAGTGAAGCGCTGTTGTACCGGTTATGCAACCTGCCTTACAGCAAAACAGAAGTAGTTGCCGTACATAACAGGCGGTAAGAGTGATATAAAAACTAAACTTCCTTGCTATTTACGTGAATTTCAAAAACCTTAAAGCTAGTTTTACGTTCCCTACCACTTACGTATAGCAGGTAGAAAGAATTGGGTATTTGACTTAAAAGATGTGGTACATATTTTGAGGTGTTTCAAGTCAACTCATGGACGGACATTTACAGTATTCTTATTTATGAGACATATATTTGAAATTTACCTTAAAAACGGACATACAATGTACTTAATATGCTGCGAAATACAGACACAGTAGTGGTATATTGGACTGGACTAGATTGTGAAGCGCAGGGGATTCGGCACCGATTCAGGAATGAGGATATTGTATCAACGCATCACGAGGGGGCGATGAGGTGAAAGGAGACACCGCTCGGCCGGAACAGAAGTGACGGAACAGCAATGACAGGGTCCCTACAGTTTTCGCATTGAGACATTCCGCCCCGCATAGTGTCCACACCCCCTCAAGGGGTAGTCCTTATACCGTGGCAACCTACCAAAGGCCGAGGAATGGAGAAAGTTCACAGAGAGCATCCTTTCTCCCTATCACGAAGCACCCTCGCCGACACCTCCAACCCTGAAATAGGTCACATGGGGTGAAGGATGAATGGAACGGAAAGGAGGGACAGGAAATTCGGGGGTTGAAAGAAACCAATGCAGCATTTGCCTGACGACCCGGAAAACCCCCGAAAAACCCATGGGTCAGAGAGGGCGCTCGCCGGGGATCGAACCTGGGAACTCCCTAATGCGGGCCGGAGACGTTACCAGCCCGCTCATTAGTGGTATATTACTCATAGGGTACAGTTATAACCACAAGCAGTTAAATAATCTACAATTCTGTTGTTTTGCTTGTATTGTTAGTAACTCAGTGATGTAATCTTTAGCCAGCTGTTCATCCGGACGTATTCCTTTCTCTGTGGATCCTTTATCCTTCTCCCTAATACGAATGCAAGGAAAATCTGGTGAAAACTTCCTGTTCTTTTCTAATACAAATTAAGAGTGAACATAAAGATGGGCGACGCTTTCCCACCGTAACAGCAAAGTGATTATGCCAGCCTTCCACAAGTATGCTAACAAATTCATGTATGCTAAACATGAGTGGGTGAACATGAAGCATGTAAAAAGAGAATGTGTCAGATGTTCTCATACCGAGTGATAGGCAATCGTTTTGAGGTCCATGAACCCCAAAAATAATTTTTAGAAAAAGCCTCGAGAGTATCTGTTTCGTTTTTAAGTCCTGCATCTTTCAAGAATGCAATACCATTTTTTCCACAAATTTCCTACACTTCAAAGTACGGTTAACGTGGAAAAACTCTCGTCAATTTTTATTTTTATTTCTGTGCCACTCACCTATAAAAACAGAGGAAGTATTGTATTTAACTCAAAGATTCGATGTCGAGATTTCATCGGAAATATATATTTTAATGCCTTTTGCATAAAAATAGTTTTTATAAAACTTGTTATTGTATGTTTCCGTTTCGTTGTCTGTCACCAGAATAAGTAAAAGGGAAAATAGGTTAAATACTACTCTGTATTTAAGTCCAGCATCTTCCAAAAGTGCGAAACAAAGATTTTGAAGAAACCCCCCCACCCCAAACTACACTTTAAATGGATGAGTATCTGTTATGGTTTACGAGATGTGCCAAAATATATACAGGAGAGGACTTCACGGACGTTTTGCAAAAAACTCAAGATAAGTATCTTATTCGTTATATAAATATCTAAACCGTTATTTTAATAAAATTTTTAAGAACCATTTTGCATAAAATAAAGATTAAAAAACTGTTACGTAAGGAGTGTTTCTTAAATAATCTTCCTGTCACTACCTTCAAAGTTACTGGAAGGTTTGTGTTTATCGACTTTTTGCTGTCTCTACCATACATGTACCTAGTAGGTAGAGAAGGTATCATGTTCCACTCTAAAATTCTATATCGAGATTTCAGAGAAAACATGTTTTGAGGCTGCCAGAATAAAACAAAAGCATTTTTTAGAAAAAATCTGTGTGTGTGTGAGTGTGTGTGTGAGAGAGAGAGAACAGTGTAACTCAAAAACCAATAAAATTGTTCGATTAATATCAAACTTGGTATTTAAGTTCAGAATATCCCAGAAGATGCGACACAAAGATGTTAAAGTAAATTCCCCCACGCCAAGCTACCTTTACATGAAACATTTTTCGAACTTTTTTATTTTCTAAAACATGGTTGTAAACATTTTGTTTAAAATAATATATATGAAAGATATTTACATGCGAAATAAATTTTACATCTTGAATTTTATAGGAATAGTCTTCATTCGGAAGGTATTTTATATAATCTTGCATAAGTGGTACACTTAAAGCGATAGACGAAAACGTACTACACAAAAAATGCAGATCTCCTTAAAACACACAGTTTACTACAAATAATCCTTTTTGTGACATACGAATTTATGGGTATTCGTTATTAAAGATTAGAATTGTTTATTTCTTAGTCATTCTCTTAAAGTTCTATCGATTTTCAGCTGTTTCTCGCGATGTCATGGAAACAGCATGGAATTTTAAGGCGAGCATATAGCGTCCATTTCTTAAACATTTGACTATCTCTGTTCTCTTTGTATCTATAACGAAATTTGTAATGTAGCTATTTCTGTAAAGGTTTATTTGTATTAAAATATAGTAGATAGAAAAAACAAGCTTTCGTAGATGTTTGAACCCACTAACAATTATAGAGGGTAGAGTGAGTGTAACACATCACATTATTACTTTCTCTACTACGTATAGTAAGTAGGGGAAGTATTGTATTCCACCCAAAAATTCGATACCGATATTTCACCGGAAATACATGTTTTGAGACCCCCTGAATCCAAAAGAAGCATTTTTGGAAACATATCCGTGTGTATCTGTGTGTCTGTGTGAGTGTGTGTGTCTGTGAACAGCATAACTCAGAAACGAACAGTCGGATAAACACCAAACTTGGGTATTTAGGTTCAGTATCTTCCAGAGATGCGACACGAAGGTTTTCAAAAAAATCCCCCCACCTCAGATTACCGTTTATATGGAACACTTTTCGAACATTTTCATTTTCTCAACAATGGCTCTAACGACTTTGATTAATATATCATGTTTAAGATATTTTTATGACAAATGAAATGTATATCTCGAATTTTCTGGGAATATCTTCGAAAGTATTCTTCATTGTGAACGACTTCTGCATAACTGATAAACCATAAGAGATAGATAGAATTTTACTACACAAAAATGTAGATCGCGTTAAAATACACAATTTATGTGATATACATTTTTTTGTTGAGTGAACCATTTTCGAGATATTGCTTGTTATTCCCTTAAATTTTCAATACTTATACCTTTTCTCAAATTCGTTATTCATTTTTTTATGTCCTGGACATACAAAGAGAATGGAATGCACCACATAGCAAGCAGCTCTTAGAATATTTGACTATCGCTTAAAGCCTACCAATTCCCCTTGCACCTACAAAAAAATTAGCAATAACATTAACATCTCGATATCTCGATTAACATAAAGCATATGGAGAATAAGCGTTTGTAAAAATAGCTTGTACAAGGTAGAGAAAGGCATGTGACTGTAACATATCAGGTTTTTTTTTGTTTCGAGTTATACTGTACACACACAGTGTTATACGAAGTATATCAGTGAATACTTCTCCTTTAGTTTGATAATCTCTTCTGCAAAGTGTTGATTAAGTTCGAAGCAACAGTACTCGCCTGCAGGAAAGGTTAACGCACAAAGTTACACATAAATGGCATCGCAGCCAAAAGTGTAAAACTCTAACGTCCACCTTGACTGCATACACTCAGTTTGTGACAGTGTAATGAAGGTTTAATTGTGCGCGCGCACAGATTAACAACATGCCTGGAATTCCTTCCCCACAAAACATTTTGAGAAACAATTAACTGAGAAGATACCCCTAAGAATGGAATGCATTTCCACAACGTTATACAATTAACGTTGTAACGGTGGGGTTACAACATCTTTGTGCTAGACTAAATCTTCTGTTCCCTGGCATTCCTACCTAGGAGGCGTAAGAGTCACTAATGCACTTATGAGCTCACAGTGAAGTAATGCAAGTTTATAATGGTAGGTGACTTCTTAAAGAAACAAACTCATGCTGTGTATTATACATCGTCATTTTTATTTTCTTTACCATGTACATAGTAGGTAGAGAAAGTATTGCATTCCACCCAAAATTTCCATACTGAGATTTCACAGAACATACGTGTTATGAAACTCCCTAAATAATAAACAAAATTCGATGTATTCCATTCACAAGATTTTCTCTACCCTGTCGTTTATTAATGCTATAAAAGATAAACCTTTGCAGAAACAGCTACAAAAAAGAACAGCGACAGTCAAATGTTTAAGAACTGAACGTTATATGCTGGCCTTAAAATTACCTACTGCTTCCATGACATCGCGAAAAACAACTGAAAATTGACAGGACTTCAAAAGAATTACAAAGTGCTGAACAATTCCAACTATTAGTAACGTATATCTCGGAAATGGCTAATGCCACAATAAAGTTATTTGAAATAAATTATGTGTTTTAAAGAGATCTACATTTCTTATGTAGTTCACTTTCATCTATGTTTGACTTTACCAGTTATACAAGATTATATAAGATTCCTTACGAAAGAAGAGGACTGTCTATTCCCAGAAAATTCAAGATATACATTTTATTTCTCATGTAAATTTCTTATATGGTGTTTTAATCAAATTGTTAGAGCCATTTTTCAGAAAATAAAAAAATGTGAAAAATCTACCATTTAAAGGGTATTTGGAGCAGAGAGATTTTCTTCAAAATCTTTGTCGCATCTTTTGAAGATACTGAACCTAAATGCCACACAGAGGGACCTTTTCCTAAAAATGTCTTTTTTTATACAGGGGGGTCAAATCCTGTATCGAATTTTTAGGTGGAATGCTGCAGTTTTTCGTCCTTCCCTTACGTGAAAGAGAAAGTAGTGTATACGTGTGTGTTACATTTACATAAATTTCTCTATCCATTCTTCAATAAACTATTATTACAAAAAACTTATTCTTGTATTTGTCTCGTGTTAATCGAAGTAAAAATTTACAAACATTGTCTTATAGGTACAAGGGTATTAGGCTATAATAAATCTTTTATCAGCGGGTGGTTATGTGGTGGCTTTGAAGTTCCGTCTCATTGCATGGCCAAGAGAGAAAAAAAAATCAATTTTTCTTTTGAGAAAAATATAACTATTTGATAATTCAAACAAATAACAAAAAATATCTCGGAAATGGTTAACGCCATAAAAACGTATACTTGTCGTAAATAGTGCACTTTAACGAGATCTACATGCTTTATGTAGTAACAGTATCTCTTACGGTTTACCGGTTATGCGGAAGTAATTCCGAATGAAGACGCCTTCAGAAGCTATTCCCAGAAAATTCAAGATATACATTTCATTTGTCATTAAAATATGTTAAATATGTGGTATCGTAACAACCATTTTTGAGAAAGCCAACATTTCCGAAAGTTTTTTCCATGTAAGGGGTAGTTTGACGTGGGAGGATATTCTTGAAAATTTTTATGTCGCTTCCTTAAAAGATGTTGAAATTAAATACCAAGTTTGGTATTCCACCGAATTTTCGTTTTTGATTTATGCTGTTCATACACACACGGACCTTAGTCTAAAATACTTTTTATGGTTTAAGGCCCTCAAAACATGTATTTATAGTGAAGTGTCGGTGTCCAAATTTTGAGTGGAACACAATATTGTAAAAACATAGCAGAGAAAGTCTAAATTGACGTACTATAAGCTAATCGAAGATATTTTTCAGATTCTACAATGTAATATAAACATGTTTGTTTAGATGTTAAACGGTTTCTACATAAGGGTTTGTAAACATGTTAGCGGTAGGTTTTAAGAGCCTTAAGGTAGCCTATAATTTTCATTGGTTCCTATAAAGTGTATAAGTCTTTTCTAGATAGACTAAAAAGTGTAATTAATAGCAATAAATATTATTCAGAACTGGTACTCAAATACTGAAGCAGTAGATAATAGAATGGCTATTTGAGGGAGGTCTACGCCACAGTAGTTTTCAGATAATACCGAACGTCAGTTGTTTCCTTTATAGGTAGAAATCTTGTGTAAGAAGTGAGACCTGCACCACAGGGAACAAGTGAAATATCTTCCAGAGCCTGGTAAAAGAGCTGCATCGATTTGTTCTCAATAGGTACAGATTAACAACGAGAGACTGTTCACGAGGCCAGTACAGCAGGTGATGGTTATTGGTGGGGGGACGGTGACTCAGCAAACCACGTGGGTAACCTGGCAACCAATGAGAACAGTCGCTTTAAAATACTACTGCTACGTTCCTTGCACGTACAGCACCATTCTAGTTCAGAGTAAACTGTTTCTAATTTCAATTAAAGGAGAGAGAACGCAGCGCAGGATTTCTATTCTCTTAAGGGTAATTGGTACTCTAATACCCAAATTATACAAATATCCATAAGTTTAACTGGAAATTTAATCACAGGTTTGCTCAACAACCAGTGTCTACATACCTAAATTTCTAGAAAAACTACTTTCGAGAAGTTAAAATGTAAATCGATTCTCATATGAAATGCCCCAAGTGACAACAATTTCGAAAGTTTAAAAATGTGCAAATTATTACACAAATATAGTTCTTTAAACTTAAAATTTATGTTCTGTAACATTACCACTTTTCTCGAACAAAAATAATAAAGTATGTAATAATTAATTTCTTAAAAGTACTATGTTACACTCTCTACTCATTCTTCTAAAAAACTATTCTTACAATATCTGTCATTTACTTCATAAAATTTCATTACACATTTCTTGTAGGTTCAAAAAGTATAAAAGAGGCCGAATCGATAGTCAAATCTTTATATAAAGGTAGCCATTTGCGTATTTTAAAATTCCACATTCCTTGCATGACCAGGAGAAACAAGTGAATATCGCTTAGCATTTAAAAAAAATTGAAGTAATAAAAGTGAACAAGTTAATGCCTTTAAAAGTTTCATTTGATATGAATGATATTACTTTCGCTACTACGTATAGTAAGTAGGGGAAGTGTTGTATTCCACCCAAAAATTCGATACCGAGATTTCACCGAAAATATATGTTTTGAGGCCCCCTGAATCCAAAAAAGGCATTTTTGGAAGCATGTCCGTGTGTGTGGCTGTGTGTGTGTGTGTGTGTGTGTGTGTGTGTGTGTGTGTGTGTGTGTGTGTGTGTGTCTGTGAACAGCATAACTCAGAAACGAACAGTCGGATAAACACCAAACTTGGTATTTAGGTTCAGTATCTTCCAGAGATGCGACACGAAGGTTTTCAAGAAAATCCCTCCACCCCAGATTACCCTTTACATGGAACATTTTAATTTTCTGAAAAATGGCTCTAACGATTTTGATTACAATATCACATGTTTAAGATATTTTCATGACAAATGAAATCTCAAATTTTCTGGGAATGTCTCCAAAAGTATTCTTCATTGTGAACGACTTTTGCATAACTGGTAAACCATAAGAGATAGACAAAATTTTACTGCACAAAAAATGTAGATCGTGTTAAAATACACAATTTATGTCATATATTGTTTTTGTTGAGTGAACCATTTGCGAGATATTGCTTGTTATTCCCTTAACTTTTCCAATACTTATACTTTTTCTCAAATGGGTATTTGTTATTCATTTTTTTGTATTGGTAATGCAAAGAGATTGGAATACTCCACATAGCAACCAGCTCTTAAAATATTTGACTATCGCTTAAAGCCTACCAATTCCCCTTGCATCTACAAGAAAATTAGCAATAAGATAGTTTCTGCAAATTTTTATCTCGATTAACGTGAGTAGATGGAGAATTAGTGTTTGTAAAAATAGTTTGTACAAGAGCAGAGAAAGTCATGTGAGTGTAACACATCAATTTTTTTTATTTTTTGTGTAGTAAATGTTTCACTTTTAGGTTTATTAGTTACACAAAAGCATACAAAACTCATTCCGGATGAAGAGAACTTTATGGGCTATTCCCAGAAAATTTAAATCACACGCACAATCAGAAACACTGATATACACTTTAAAAAGTAATTCGGCTTAAGTCGTGGTTGCAGGACTCAGATGTCGGTGTCTTCTAAATATGATTCTGCTCGCTTCGTTATCGAAACCTCACCTAATACGACTGTCGTCCTAACATATTCAAAGGAACTACAATATCTCGGTAACAGGAACTAAATACGTTCCTTTTGTCATACTTAGAAATGTAATACAACCAGGATACACTACACTGAGTTGCAATTTGTTTACAGAACGCTATATTTGAAAAAGCACACGAAGAAGGGTCTGGGAAAGCCACTGTGCAGAGGGAGAGAGATAGTGCACTGTCTCTTTCCTTCATTATCGCTAGCTATACACTTGCAGGTCACGTGACTAGAGAAATGCTACTGCGTAACCCGCACTCACCCGCCCTCGTGTGCGCTCCCAAATTTAGTGGAAGATGGCAAACTGGTGGTCTTTACCAATCACGTGGAGGCATAAGCTTTATTCAACATAAGTGTGTCGAATCTATTCCTAATCGTTTGTTACTTGACTCACTTATTTTACGTTTAAGGCCATGATTAGATAACTTTCTTTTAACATCTCAGAGTTTTCACCTGGGCACTTCTTACTAGTTTCTCATACGTAATCTCACGAGAGGTTACAAATGTATCTGATGAAACTCGAATAGGATTTATTAAGACTATTTCATGAATAAAATGTAACATATCATATAAATAATAATTACTTTCTTACTTGTGTTGTTTGAAATCAGATCACTGTCAGCTGTCAGATCAGGCATACCAATTGAATGAGCAATCAAATGTGTTACAGAATACTAAGCAATGCTAAGAAAACGCAATAAAAACACGTTTTTTTAAGAACGTAATTTATTTGGAAACTGGCAGTATTTGAGTGTGGATTGAATAAGAACACTATTTTCAAAGTTGAAGGAATCAGCTGGTTTTCGGTATGGAAACTAAAATGGATGCTGGGGTAGTACGATTTCATAATTTCTTCAGAATTGATGAAGAGTGCTGTTGATTTATATACACATATATTTAGTGAAGATGCGGTGGCCTGATCTGTTAATTTTATTAATTCTTGGTGCTGTATTCCGATCTAAATCACGTTTGATACTGCTGTTGAGATGGATGAAGCAGTAGCAAGATACCGTGATATCGTAGCTCGTTCTGTAGTCTCATGCACGAACTGCTCCAGTGTTATGGATAAAAGATCTTTCCCTCGGGGTATGTGTGGATGTATTGTGAAGGGCAACACCTGTTTAAATTGACTGAGAAACTTATTGTGAACTAATATTAGAGCTATTGAAATGATTTGCGACCGTTTGTGATGCAGAAATAGACCGATTATGAATCGTAGCACTTGTAATTGTAACTACTGAATTATTAAACCTGTTAACTTCTGCAGCAAGTTGGAAATAGCGGTTTCCGAAATAAATGTAGAAGCGTAACCTGCCGTGAGTCGCTAAAATGTTTACCGGCAAGATCCCTCGCGATAGCCGCTACTCATACAAGTGCGTTACTAGGGTCTTAAAATATCACACGAGTAAGTACCGCTGGCGGTAGCAGAGAGAGAATAGCTCTCTGATTTAGATGCCCGCCTTCTTATTACTTAGGCTCGCCTGCATTAGAATTACTCCCACCAATATAATTTTTCACGCGCAACCAATACTTACATCCTACGTGTGCCTCTTAACTTTGTTACCATGCTGGCCTAGCTAAACTCTCGAAAATACCTTTTTCTTCAGAACTTTGGCTTACGTGACTGTGTAAGCGTACTGCACTTATACCCTAACTGCGAACTCAGAAATCCTTAAGCTAATGTGCTCGCTACTTCGGCTTTCGCTAATGATTTTGCCTAATTGACTTCCTAATTACATTCGTCTTTCCGGACAGAATCTTACAACCCAAGCTTGTTACATTATACACTGTTTTAATATACGGAAATTATTTATTGCAAATATTTCTCTATCTTACTATTATTTCTTTATTTATTTATATTTTTCCGTCCATAATTACGGTGTCACCTACTAATCACCGCATACTGATCCTAGCTGATGTTTTATCTATAAAATCGCATTGTTGCAAGGATATTATAAGATAAACGACAGCGATTGGTTGCCATCTGAGGCATTGGTTAAAGTTATTGGTCAATATCAAATACATGTTTTATGAATGGAATAGTCGGGCTAAAACAGCATAAAAAGTACCGCTAAAAGTAACCAACACTGTCGAACGTCATAGGCTTTTTGAGAATGATCGGCCTCTAACAGTACAGGAATATTAATTACATTCACTTATTTTCTCTACACGTAAATAATAGGTGAAGGTACTGCATTCCACCCAAAAATCCGATACCGAAATTTCACTGGAAATACACGCTTTGAGGCCCTCTGAATCCAAATACAGATTTTTTTTAAAAAAAAAGGTCAGTGTGTGTGTGTGTGTGTGCGAACAGCATAACTCAAAAACGAAAAATGGATAAACACCAACTTTATATATTCCAAAGATGCGATACGAAGTTTTTCAAGAAAATCTCCCCCACCCCTAACTACCCTTTACATGGAAACTTCTTTGGAAATTTTATATTTTATAAAAAATGGTTCTAACGAATTTGACTAAAATACCACGCATTAAAGATATTTCACATAATAAATAAAATGTGTAGGTATATCCTAAGTTTTCTGGGAATAGCCTGCAAAGTCCTCTTTATTTGGAAGGAATTTTGTATAATTTTGTATAACTGGTAAACGTTAAGCAATAGACGAAACGTACTGCACAAGAAATGTATATCTCTTTACAGCGCACAATTTATCTAAAATAACATTTTTTGTAGCATAAGCATTTCCGAGATATTCGTCATTAATCGTTCGAATTGTTCATTACTGCCAGTTATTTCTCGTGATTCTATGGAAACAGTATGGAACATTTAAGGCCAGCATATAGCATCAAGTTGTTAAAAATTTGACTATCGCCATTCTCTCAATTAAAATGAAGAACTAATGTTTAGTAAGAATAATTTGTATACCCACTAATAAGCGATAGAGGGCAGGGAGAGTGGCAATGCCGCTACTTAGCACTTCGAGCTGCCAACCATAGCCAGGCAAAGCTGTGCACAAGAACGATATTTCATTTTAAACACGTGATCGCATTAAACGTTTTTGAAAGGGGACGTTGCCGGATAATCGCGTTGAAATAGCAGAGAGCAGATAAAGTCAGCAACCTCTGCCTGTGACGTCACGTCTGATCGAACGCACCAGCAGCGTCACCAGTAACACAGAAAGCCAGGAAATCGATCTCGCTGTCATGCCAGGCGCCCGCTGAGGGCAGATTACATTTACATTTCAATATACCAGTTGACTCGCATGGATCTGCCCTATGCTAAATATTTTTATAAACCGATAACCCACATTACACCCTCGCTCCCATTCTGGTATTTGCCGAGGGAAAACGAAAGCGAAGGAGGAAGAAAGCGAAAACCGCGATCAACGAATTTTTGTTATCGAAGCGTTGAGTGCTTGGCATTACCGAGAAAAAACCTCAGGAAGCATCATTACATCGTCTAACAAGATTAATGTTACAAAATCTCATGTATTACAAGTACATGACTTTCTTTGTCCACTACCATTTATAACTTTCTGTACGAATTACCTATAGCAAGTCCGTTTTCCGTTGGCGGCCCACACTGCCCTTGGATTTTTCGTGGTTTTCCCTGATCCGTAGGCGAATTTTGGGGTGGTTTCTCAACCATGATTCCCATTCCATAATTCCATTTCATTTCAGTCCCTTTCTCTCCATTTGCTTCTCATGTTTCAAGCGTGCTTCTAAGTTTCTTAGCACGGGTGTTTGCTCAAAGGAAAGAATACTTCCCGTGGACACTAGAGGGCTGCTTGGTCGACGGGATGTTCATCGCTCTCTCAAGGCATCTCTAGCAGTGAGACGAGCCTTCGATACGCGCATCTCTGTGGCCTGTAACTTCCTATGGTTTCTTCACTTTATCCCTTCCTCCTGGGGGGCTGTTAGGCACAATACAACTATGCAAGTCGCAGTGCGCGAAGTGCTCCCCCTCTCTCCAATGTAGATACACATAAACTATAGTTGGTAGAGGAAGGATGGTATTCCATTAAAAAATTATATTCCAAAATTTACTGGAAATACACGTTTTGAGGTTCTCTGAATTTAAAAGGTCCATGTGTATGTGTATATGAACAGCGTAACTCAAAAATGAAAGGTTGGCTAAATATCAAACTTGGTATTCAAGTTCAACATCTTCCAAAGTTGCGACGCAAGGATTTGCAAGAAAACCACCTTCACCAAACTACCCCTTACTCTCTCATTACTCTGAGTAGCGGAGGGGCCACGGCACCGATCCTGGGAGCATATTGTAACTGTGTGCTACAAGAAGGTGGCCCTTCCGGGAGGAGGAGGTCAGAGGAGACGCCGGGCCGCCGGAAACAAGAGTGATATTTTAATATAACATAACATCTCAATCTGTACACCCTATAGTGAGCTATACCAGCTTAAAGAAAGCTAGTCTACTCTAGGATGTGGATTACATCATAAATACATAATTACATTTTGTATTTGTATGTAAATAAATTTTAGTTCTTATGTAGAGTAGTTAGAGCTAAAAAATTTAAAACAATATTATTTATACTTAATGTATTTATAAAATTCAGTAACATTTTATAGTCAGTTATTGTTTTGAATGAAAGAAATCCTCCTCTGTATAGAAGGTGTGAGTGATGAGATATTTTTTCAATGCTAACTTGAATTTATTTTTATTGGTTTTCAGTTCCTTAATATATGATGGAAGTGAATTAAATAATACTCTACCATTGTAGTAAGCCCCCTTTTTGGAATACTTGTAGTTTATTGCTTGGCCTGTGTAAGTGCTGCCAATTTCTGGTTTGTTTGCTGTGTATGTGTGAATTTTTTTAAGAACACTTCTGGGTGGTCAACCTCGGTTAAAAGAACAGCTGAAATATACTCACAGGCTAATGGTAGAATTCTAAATGTTTACAATATTGGTTTACAATGAGTTGATTGCTTTACACCTGCCATTATTCTTATTACCTTAAGGCCAGCATATAGCAGCCACTTCTAAAAGATTTGACTACCGCTATCGCCTTTGTATCTATAACGAAATAGACTAAAGAGTAGTTTGTATACCCACTAATAAACGATTGATGGTGTAGAAAGCCATATGAATGCAACACAGCAGAATTTTTGATGGAATACAATATTAATACTTCTACCTACAGTAGAAGTGGCAGAGAAAGTAAAAAAGGCACGGATGCAAAGGAACCACAGTCTTCTTGAGCCACAGATGAAATTCCTTCTTTCCTCTGTTACTGTCATTGTTTTGAAAGCGGTTTTATCTTGGATCTTCTTCCAGCTTGCCGAAATGTGATAATAATCACAAACTACAGCAGCTGCTGCCAGGCTTGCATCCAGGCGTTGTTTGATCGTGCATTCTGCGGCTTATATTCTTAATGGCCTCTCTCAGAGCCATCCTGCAAAATGAGGGCTTGATGTTGTGTATCTCCCAAATAATAAAATGCAACAATTCTGAATAGATCATTTTTCAGGAAAAATTACATTTTCATTGAGAAATCTTTTCTGGATATGATGGCCATTGATGGACAAAACCGGTATGTTAAACCTTATGCAGGGTTTTATCATAATCAACTTCCGAACTTTAATCTGTGTGACCTGTAGTTGCGTACCAGTGTTGTCACTGGGAGTCTAACAGAACCTCGAATTCAAGCATGGTGATCACAAATTGACAGTGAGGCAGTATTTTTAACACTTAAATGATTTTGGTCAAATTATATAATAAAAATATAACAACAGCCCGCCTTAAAGCAATATGTGTATGTAACAATATATAACAAGTGTATATTACAGTGATTGTATATGTATATATTGTATACATGTAATAATGTTATCTGAATGTATTACGTAATTTAATAATGTAGGAGCTGTGAGAATTATAGGTTAAAAGTTGATAACAATGACGTAACTTTGAGGCAATAATGAGTAAGAATGTTTAATAATTATTGGAGCAACAATAATGTAATTTTTGTGACAGTTTATAAAATAGCTAATCAACAACCAGAAAAAAGCTCAAGTTAAATGAAGGTATTCTACTGGAGTATGATTAGCCAATCAGACACTGAAATATAGCAAAATTTACAAATCTAGAAGTCAGTTGCTTGTAGACAGTGCTCATAACTGGACGCGTTGCTAGCAGACAATGTTACTAATCATTCGCGAGATGTGTCCTCGAGAAATTTAATACGTATTCGTGTGAGACGAAAATAGTTTACGTGTTAAAAAGTGCAAGCAGTTAATAAAAAAAAACCTAACAGCTCTCTATGTCAGTGAAGTGTTATTTAAATCGTATCAAGCATTAATAAAAGGAGTGGAGTAAAATTATAATCTGTGTAAGCCTACATTCTTTAGTCGCATCACAAACCTTGTTAAGAAATTCATGTCTCTAAAAATAAGTACTGACGCAGCCGAGGCAAACATAAATATAAATATTTAGAGAAACAGTCAACTTTTCAAAGTTAATATTTTTTAAACATTTGGTGCAAAGACCACCGGAAAGTACATTTGGGACGAAGGCAACCGGAAACTTTTTAGTATGCGTGCGGTTGCAACTACTTCAACTTCGGCTCCCCAACAGTCGAAATATAATACATCTTCAAACTGACTTTCCATACGTAGTAGCAACAAACCTTCTTCAAATTGCCTCCTAAAACGTGGGGCAAATAACAAAATGAAGCAACTATTTTCTTCAACAGATGCACTTACTTGGCTAATCTTTGCCACCTATTTTTGAAGCCTAAAAGTTGGGGACGCAGCGAATCTAAAGGCCTTTCAGATATTTATTCGGAAGGAACGCTGGTAGTTGGACAAACGGACCACTTTGGCCTTGTATCTCCCGCATTTAAGGAAACTTTAAGTGCCCACTGCTGGAGGATATATGATAAGAATATAAATTAAAAACAAATAAAAAAAGGGAGGTACAAAAAATTGGGGGCTAAGTATTCGAAATATCAAGCTTATATTTTCTTTCGCTTTAAGGTGCCTAGGGGAATAAAACTTCTAAGTATCACACTTATGTTTATTTCCATTTAAAACCCTCAAATTGGGGATAAAACTTCGAAACATCAGTTTATATTCACTACTCTTTAAAAGCATCCAAAGAGGGATAGAACTATGTTTACTTCGCTTTAAAAGCACCAAGTAAGGGATAAAACTTCGAAGTATTACGGTTATGTTTACTTCCCTTAAAGCTTCAATTGTACCTTATCATATTCTGTTAAAAAATCCCCTTGTATCTACAAGGAAATACACAATATGAGAATTTATGCAAATGTTTATATAAAAAAATAAAACGGTTGAAGGCCAGAGTATCAGCAAACTGTTGTCTAGAAGGAGAAAAATACTTTAAAAGCAACGATCTCTAAAATGTTCAGATTTGAAAGAATATACACTACCTGACAAAAACATCTGATGTGTTACATTCGCATGTTTTCCTACCCCTCTTATTATTTATCAACGAGTATACACACTATACTTACAAAGCTTATTTTTCGATCTATTTCATTTTAATAGAGATAGACCTTTGCAGAAATAGCTACATTACACATTTCGTTATAATACAAAGGGAACAGCGATAGTCAAATGTTTTAAAACTGGACGCCTGGCCTTAAAATTCCGTACTGTTTCCACTACATATCAACAAACAACTGAAAATCGACACGACTTTGAAATAATGACTAAGCATTGCACAATAGCAAGCATTAATAACGGTTATCTCGAAAACAGCTTAATGCCACAAGGTTATTTTAAATAAACTGAGAGTTTTAAAGACATCTCCATTTCTTGTGTTTTGCGTTTTGTGTATCGCTTTCCATTTACTAGTTATACAAAATTATTTCAGAATGAAGAGAACTCCACATGTGTTCCCAGAAAATTCAAGATATACATTTTATTTGTCCTTTAAGTATAGCCAATTTCGAAAATAAAAGAATTTGAAAACTGTTCCATGTAAAGGGTAGTTGGGGGTGGTGGATTTACTTAGAACTCTTCGTATCGTGGTGCACCACATATATGCGTATGCACGTCTACGAGAAATATAGTGAATGCTGCTACTGCGAAAGATTAGAGAGGTCTTGTGTTCGACGTAATTGTGAGTGAAGCGGAAGGACGAAGAGACTGCTTGCGCGTTTTATTGTGCGGCTATGCGTGAGGAAAAGTGATGTAACAGTGAGAATTCAAATCACATTAGAAAAGTGACAGCGAGAGCTGAAAAAAAACTCAGAATATAGTCTAAACAACTTCACTATAATATTACTGACAGTTATTTATAGATACGCCACATTTTACGTTTAAGGGTTGTAATGTAAGGCAAGACGAAGGGAGATAGAAATCCGAAAGTTAATGTCCTTCCACCTCCACGTCATATCGATCTGTGAGGAGCAAGGGAGGCAGGCAGGCAGTATAATTTATGTGTAGAGTGTTTAAACATAAAGAAGATATATTTAACAGCACACATCTGGCGTAGCGTTAGCAATGCAAGAGGGCGACTTGGTGGTATATAGTCATTTCTGCTGTAGACTCAGCACCACATACAAAGTAGGTCCGCAGTCTAGCAGGGATGACATAGTGTGTCTGCAGGGGCGTGTCTACATCCTACTTCCATAACTACCATCGCATTTTACGTTATTTCTCAGTTCACTCATGTACATGTTACATTCACACGACTTTTGTATCCTCTATAGTTTATTTTTAGATAATTTCCACAAATTATTGTTACAAAGCTTATTTTTCTATTTCATGTTAATCCATAAACCTTTGCTGAAATAAAGCTGGTGCAGCAACCCATGGCTGACCTTGTCCTACCAACCCGACTGCCGGCCTCACGCCCACGTACGCATGGAAAATGTTGGCGATCATCAACCGATACGGGAGGTGATATAGTCACCTTCTCTACTTACTAAGTAATGGTAGAGAAAGTAAAAAAGGATTGAAATGTCCTACTTGGCTATTCCACACTGACTGTTCCCAGATTTCTTCTTCTTCTTTCTCTGTTTGCCCTCCCCGTTTTGGAAGACATTTACCCTGCAGGACTTACAATCCTGAAGTCAGACGCCTGGTATGAGAACGAGCAAGGAGTCGATATGAAATGACGGTAAAATGGATGAAAGGAAAGGTGATGACGGAGGAGTTGGTGGAGTGCACGGCTGGGGAAACTGGAGAATACCCGCCTAGATGCCGCTTCGTCAACCTTAGATCCCACGTACGGTCCCCTGGGATTGAACCTGGGTCACTTTGGTGAGAGGCAAGCGGTCTAACCTCTCGGCCACGCTGCTGCTTCCAGATAATTCAATATATAAATCTTATTTGTAATGCAAACGTCTTAAACACACGGTATTTTAATGAAAATCGTTAGAGCTATTCTTAAGAAAACAAAGAATAATAAAAATAGAAATTACAGTAAAAAGGTTGCTGATGATATCATGATCGTTAAGGGACATTATTTGGAGAAACAAATACATGAGCAAAATTAGAATATATAAAACTTGTGTCAGACCAGTGTAGCAGAAACGAGAGCCGACACAAAGAAAACAGAACGACTTGAAATTGAGTTTTATTTATGGACGCTCTTTAACTGCTATGGTTCTTAGCGTCGCATTCTATATCGGCTGTGAAAGACCGGAAATTTTGCTCAGAGGCCGCTTTATCAGGCTTGAGGTTCTTTTACGTGCCGTAAATCTACGACACGGGACCACCGGATTTACTTCCCTTCCGAAAGGAAGTCTCGCTAAGGATTTTTACACCCGAAAAAATCCATCGCCCTCCGCCGGGTTTGAACCCACGACCTCGGGAACTAGAGGCTAGCATGGGCAGAACAACTTGAAATACTAAGATCAATAAAATGAAAATACTAAGATCAATAAAAGGGCATACAGTGTATGATAAAAGGGCCAATGTAGAGTAGGAGTATATGTGGAATTACAGAGTTACCAGATGGATAAAACGCAGGAGTAAAGAGTAAACATTCTTTAATAGAATGGATGACGATCGGCTCCCGAAACTTTCTCATGTGAAGTATCCCCAGGGTCCAACGTAGTTCGGAGTCCACGGTAAAAGCTGTAGGTCCTGTCATTCCACCGCCATCCTCATCAATACCCTACTATCGTAGGCAACGGATTCCACCCAGCTCAGAAATGGGTCCAGTCATCGCTTGGTGGAATGAGGTATCTCCGAAGGTCATAAGCATAAGGGAAGCAGTTGAAACAAACAGGATATTTTGCTAAATTAAGAAGATGATTTTGCCAAATAAAAGCTAGTTTGCGTTGGGGGATTTTCTTGAAAATATTTGTGTCGCTTCTTTGCTAGATGCTGAACTTGACTACCACGTTTGGTATTTAAAGGGTTATTGGGTTATGCTGTTCACACACATACATACACACATGGATCTTTTTATAAACATGTTTTTTATTTTGTGGATCTCAAAACGTGTACATCCAGTATTGAATTTTTAGTAAGTAATTGAGTAGATTAGTAAGTAGTAGAGAAACTAAAAATAAGAATTTTCTCTGTGTTAATTTGGCTGCTGGAATGTTTTTCAACTGGAGGCAAAAAGTTTCTGGAGCAACTGCATATGGATTTCCATTGCTGACTGAAAGTAACACTTCGTGAGGCATTATCAAATTGATTTATTTATGCTCTATAGCATGCCTCCCCAAGTGGGTCACTAGGGACAGCGTTGCGGCGCAGGGCTCTTACAGAAGACGGCTGTGACCTACAAACATCGGCCTCTACTGCAGGTGTCCCTGGAGACCAGGATTTAGTTTTCCATATTCCCTGTGCCTCAGTATTTCCCTGCAGAAAACACAGGCTACTGCTCCATCAGGACAACTCACAGCTTTGGTCTCAGAACTCTGGTTTCCGCAGTTTTCATATAATGAACATTAGTAAGCAACTACAGCAACTTAGGCCATCACTTACACTTGAATGCATTGTGAAAGCAACCCACTATCCCTCTCCACGTTTCAATGCTAGTCGTTCACTGCTGTCAAGACAAAAAAGCATTGCATAGTACATATAACAAGTGTATAATACGATTGTGACTTGAGTCTAATTCTCACAGGTGGCACAAAGAACGATATACTCTGGTTGCACTTAACGTTTTGCGCAACCCTAGCATTGTATATTGATGATAATTGAAAAATCTGACGTGTTACACTCACATGAGTTTCTCTACTCTTGTATAAATTATTTTCACAAACTCTTATTCTCCATCTATTTCATATTAATCGAGATAAGCATTTGAAGAAACGATCTTTTGAGATTCAAAGAGAATTACATTTTACACATAGCGACCAGTTCTAAAAATATTTGACTATCGCTTAAGGCCTACTATGTTCCCCTTGTTTTGTATTTGCAAGGGCAATATAGAAATACAGTAGCCTTTAAGCACATACATATCTCTTAATAGCTGGTTGCTAGGTGCAGCACCATTCCCTTTGCCACAGATTAATACTCTTTGCATATCCAAGACAAAAAAATCTGATGTGTTACACCCACGTGACTTTCACTACTCTTGTACAAACTATACATACGCTTATTCTCCATCTACTTCATGTTAATCGAGATAAACATTTGCAGACTCTATCTTATTGCTAATTTTCTTGTAGATGTAAGGGGAAAATATATTTACCAGGGCTATGTAGAAAAACAGTAGCCTTTAAGCACATACATATCTCTTATTAGCTGGTTGCTAGGTGCAGCACCATTCGCTTTGCCACAGATTAATATTCTTTGCATATCGAAGACAAAAAAATGAATAACGAATTCCCATTTGAGAAAAGTATTGAAAAATTTAAGGGAATAACAAGTAATATCTCGAAAATGGTTCACTCAACAATAAAAATGTATATGATATAAATTGTGTATTTTAACGCGATCTACATTTTTTGTGTAGTATAATTTTGTCTATCTCTTATGGTTTACCAGTTATGTAAAAGTCGTTCACAATAAAGAATACTTTTGGAGATATTCCCAGGAAATTCAAGATATACATTTTATTTGTCATAAAATATCTTAAACATATGATATTTTAATCAAAATCGTTAGAGCCATTTTTGAGAAAATTAAAATTTTCGAAAAATCTTCCATGTAAAGGGTACTCTGGGATGGGGGGATTTTCTTGAAAACCTTCGTGTCGCATCCTTGGAAGATACTGAACCCAAATACCAAGTTTGGTGTTTATCCGACTGTTCCTTTCTGAGTTATGCTGTTCACAGACACACAGACACACACACAGACACACAGACACACACACGGACATGTTTCCAAAAATGCTTTTTTGGATTCAGGGGGTCTCAAAACATGTATTTCCGGTGAAATCTAGGTATCGAAATTTTGGGTGGAATACAATACTTCCCCTACTTACTATACGTAGTAGAGAAAGTGAAAATGAATAACGAATTCCCATTTGAGAAAATAAGTTTTGAAAAGTTTAAGGAAATAACAAGCAATATCTCGAAAATGTTTCACTCAACAAAAAACAAAATGTATATGACAAATTGTGTATTTTAACGCGATCTACACTTTTTGTAGTAAAATTTTGTCTATTTCTTATGGTTTACCAGTTATGCAAAAGTCGTTCACAATGAAGAACACTTTTGGAGACATTCCCAGAAAATTCAAGATATACATTTTATTTGTCATAAAAATATCTTAAACATATGATATTTTAATCAAAATCGTTAGAGCCATTTTTGAGAAAATTAAAATTTTCGAAAAATGTTCCATGTAAAGGGTAATCTGGGGTGGGGAATTTCTTGAAAACCTTCGTGTCGCATCTCTAGAGGATACTGAACCTAAATACCAAGTTTGGTGTTTATCCGACTGTTCGTTTCTGATTTATGCTGTTCACAGACACACACACGGACATGTTTCCAAAAAAGCTTTTTTTGGATTCAGGGGGTCTCAAAACATATATTTCCGGTGAAATCTCGGTATCGAATTTTTGAGTGGAATGCAATACTTCCTCTACTTACTATACGTAGTAGAGAAAGTAAAAATTATCATGTGTTGCATACAAATGACTTTGTCTACCTTCTATCGCCTATTAGTGGGTGTACAGATTATTCTTAGGAAAGTTTATTTTCCTATCTACTTCGTTTTAATTGAGATAAACCTTTGCAGAAACAGCTACATTACACATTTTGTTATAGACACAAAGGGAACAGCGATAGTCAAATGTTTAACAACTGGGCGCTGTATGCTGACCTTAAAACTCCATACTGTTCCACGACATCGCGAGAAACAACTGAATGTTGAAAGGGCTTTAAAAGAATGACAAAGAAATGAAAAATAGAACCTTTAATAATGGATATCTCAGAAATGGCTTATGCCACAAAAAATATTATTGGAAATAAATTGTGTGTTTTAAAGAGATCTACAGTTTTTGTGTGCTACGTTTTGTTCTATCGCTTAACGTTTACCAGTTATACAAGATTATACAAAGTTCCTTCCGAATGAAGAGATCTTCAAAGGCTGTTTCCAGAAAATTCAAGATATATATTTTATTTATAGTATAAATATTTTAATATGGGGTAGTTTAATAAAAATCCTTATAGCTATATTTTTAGAAAGTCAAAGATTTCGTAAAACGTTCCATGTAAAGGGTAGTTTGGTGTCGGCGGATTTTATTGAAAATCTTTGTGTCACATATTAGGAAAGTACTGAACCTAAATGCTACGCTTGGTATTTATCCGATTTTTCGTTTTTGATTTATGCTGTTCATAGTCACACTCACAGACACACACGCACTTTTTTGCTAAAAATTGTTTTATTCAGTGGCCTCAAACAATACATTTCTGGTGAATAGAATTTTTGGGTGGAATGCAATACCTTCTCTACCTACTAGGTATACGTGGTAGGAAAAGTAAAAATAGAAATTAAATTTCATTGTAATTTCTTGGTAGGTGAAAAATGACGCCATGGTTTCATAGTAATAGAGACAACGCCAGCTAGTTGTTTACAGTACCAAACGTGTTTCATTTCTTTGCTTATAAAATTAATGAAAGGAATAATAACTATTCGGCTGAAATGGAAGATATCCCTTCACGATTATTAAAGTAAGCTGAAGTACAATTAATTCCACAGAAGTATAAGCAACCACATAGGAGATGTTATAACAAATTTTGATCATGGAAAAGGGGAAAACAAGTATGGTTGTAAGAATTGTTTTACTTGTGATTATACAGACTAGGTTTGAAGTCCACCGAAATGCTTCAGGTGGTGATTCCTGCCTGGAAATAGAGCACAAAAGTTCAAATCATCTTGTGTTCAGAAATACATAGCTTCCACGGTAGATAGCATTGATGGTATTCTCTCATAATTTGCATTGTGCGTTTTATTAATACAGACAGTGTGATTTAAGCAACGTAGAAGCACAATGGTCCGGTGTTCATTCAAGGAACAAGCCGAAATGGAGTTCGTGGAAGCGGTCGGTGTACGAGCCACGTACCCTGACAGAGAGCTCCACCCACATCACACAACATTTGGAGCCATTTTCGGCGTTTCTGTGAGTGGGTCCTTTGAGACGGACGAACGTTCAGGGCGGTCGCTGACTGTGTGCAGATGTGGGGGAACATGTTTTCCATGATACTGAGAATAACCCTGATACAAGCTCCAGGCAACTGGCCCGCCAAAGGACCAAAGACAAGACAAAGGACGGTTATCTGTGCCCTACATAACAATCGCTATTATCCCTATCACCTCCACGGGAAATATCCTTTCTCTTATCTGTGCAATAGGTCATCACCATTATGGGATTTTTTCTTCATCAAAGTGACCTTTGGTAGAGATGGCATCATTAACCTGCATACTCCGTGGACTAGGGAAAATCCTAACGGATTGATTGAAGCGTGCCATCAGCAGCGGTTCACCATCAGTGTTTGGGCAGGGATTATTGGCGACCGCCTGCTTGGACCAGTTCTTCCACAACGCCTGAACGGAGAAATGTATCTGAACTTCCTGCAAAATACTCAGTCTCCATTGCTGGAGAATGTGCCTTTGACAATACGACAGGCAATGTGGCTGCAGCACGATGGAGCGTCAGCCCACTCCCGCATTAATGTTCGCCGAACACTTCAACATCTTCCGCAGACTTGGATAGGATGCCCTGTTACATTGCCTGCTTGATCACCGACTTAAACCCTCTGGATTTTTACTTGTGGGGGCATCTGAAAATCATTGTGTACGGTCAGCCTGTTCCTGATGTTCAGCGTGTCCACGTCTGTGACGATATTCGGATACAGCCGCTCACACACGTGAAGTGTGAGGCAATCCATGTTGCGACGTGTGACTGCATGCATTGCATCTCATGGAGGTCATTTGAACAGCGGTTACGACATGGATAGTTTTGAAACCATATACTGTGTGCCAGGGCTCTTTGTTTGATGTCGTTCTTCAGTGCCATCTACCGTGGAAACCTTGCATTTCAGGACAGCAGTTGTTATGAACTTACGTACTCCATTTCCAGTCAGGAATCACCCCCTGAAGTTTGTCGGTGGACTTCAAACTCATCCTGTGTGTGTAGAAAGTTAACAGCTTTTAAAATCTATTTTTAATCTTTCTTTGTAATTCAAGTTTGCAGCTTTTCCATTAGATTTCGTTGATTCACAAAAAATGAGGTTTTTTTAAGAAAAAAGAATAAGTTAGCTATATTAATAGACGGGATGAGTGTTGCATTTATGGTAACACATGTTGATAGTTGTTAATGAAGATTTCGATTGTCACTTATTCATGTATTGCTTACTTGAAATAATAGTAAGGCACGTGTAAAGTTCTTGAGACAAAACGCAATACTTTCCACTGCCAACAGAAATAAAAAGGAATCAAAAAGGTGATATTACAGAAAACTGTAAACTTTAGTGGGTTAAGAGGGTATTAGAATGGAATCTGCACTATTATTATAAAAAGGAAAATGTGTGTGTATGTGCAGGGCAATCTCAAATAATACGTTGCTTTTTTTCACACTGCGGCCACCGAACGGCGGCTCGCACTCCGTCCGCCGCAGCTCGGACTCCCGCCAAAGCAGTTATGATATCCGCACAACCCCTCACGTTCTTATAGTTACAATTCTAATGATAATAACCACATACCTTATCATATGAGATGTTGGAAATGTTGTCCTTATCTAACCTCACATTTCTGGAACTTTTTCAGGAAAGTTGTATTTCACTCGATAGTTCAGTATCTAAAAGGGAGTGAATTTCTCGCCTGATGTTATCATTTAATTCTTACAATGTATGGGGTTTGTTGCACACACTTTTTTCACGTGATCATCAAAGTTGGGTATAATTCTGTAATTGGATTTTGCGAAATGAGAATGCTGGAGTAATTGACCAACGTTTAATATTCCTCTCTGAGGAAGCACTGTTCCATTTATGTGGTTATGTTCCGTCGTAAAATAAGAGATACTGAAGTAGAGAGAAACCCGCTTTTACAAACGAGATTCCCTTTCATGATGCGAAAATTGGTGTGTGGTGTGCAATAAATGCATACGAAATAATACGATTTACATTTTCTGAGCAAATAATAAACGCAGAGAGATAAAGAAATGAGTTACGTTTTCTGAACAGCTGAGCGACGTGAATGTCGTCCATTTCCAACAAGAGCTTTGCTACCGCGCATACAGCTGATGAATCATTAAGTCTAACTCAGGAAGTTTTTGAACATGGGGTAATTATTAAAGGATTACGACTTCCAAGATCCCGTTATATAATTTATGCGATTTTCAGCTGTGGGGAACTATTAGATATTAAAGGTGTACGTTTCAATAGATTTACTTAGTAATTGCGATTAACCAGTCAGTATGACACTCGTGCTAGAAGGACGCAATTATGCGCGATTTTAACCATAATAACAGTTTTATATCGATAGTATTGCATAAAGATATTTTTACTTTCTCCACTACCTATAGCAAGTAGGAGAAGTATTGTATTCCACCCAAAAATTCGATGTTGGGATTTCATCGGAAATGTATGTTTTGACGGCCCCGAACCCAAAAGAAAGCATTTTTAGAAAAAAATGTCTATATGTGTGTGTCAGTGATCAGCATAGCCAAAAAAGAAAAATCGGATAAATACCAATCTTGGTATTTAGGCTCAGCACCTTCCAAATAGTCGTCCTTCATGGTGCAGTTGTTACCATGCTAGCCTTCTAGTTCCCGGGGTCACGTGTTCAAACCCGGCGGAGGGCGATGGATTTTTTCCGGCGTAAAAATTCTTAACATGGCTTCCTTCGGAGGGGAAGTAAAGCCGGTGGACCCGTGTCTAGATTTACGGCACGTAAAAGAACCTCAAGACCGATAAAGAGACCTCTGATCAAAATTACCAGTTTTCCACGTCCAATGGGACGCAGTTAAGGATCGTCCATAAATAAAACTCAATTTAATTCTTAACCTTCCAAAGATGCGACAGGAAGATTTTCAAGAAAATCCACCAATCCTATCTATCCTTTACATGGAACACTTTTCGAAAGTTTTGATTTTCTAAAAAATGGCTCTAAGGATTTTGATTAAAGTACCATACATGAAGGATATTTACATGGCAAATAAAATGTAGTTGTTAAATTTTCTGAGAATAGCCTTTGAAGTCGCCTTCGTTCGGAAGGAAATTGGTATAATGTTGTATAGCTGGTAAACGTACTACACAAAATAGATCTCTTTATACACAATCTATTTCAAATAAATGCTTCTATAGCATCAGCCATTTCATATTAATGGCTCGAGCTGTTCAACACCGTTTTCGTTGTTTTAAAAAGAAGCTGTCCATTTTCGGTTGTTTCTCGCGATGTCATGGAAAGAGTATGGAATTTTAAGGCCAGCATATAGCGTCCAGTTCTAAAACATTTGGCTATCACTATTCCCTTTGTATCTATAACGCAATGTGTAATGCAGCTATTTCGGAAAGGTTTATCTGGCTTAAAATGAAGTAGACATGAAAACAAAGTTTCGCTTGAATAATTTGTATAACCAGTAATAAACGACAGAAGTAGAGAAAGTCATGTGAACATAACACATGAGATTTTTATTGACGTAGACGTCTCATATGTCATGTACAGGTCATTATGCAGGTGTATGGAGGGTAGTTTTACTAACCCACATTCACAGCCTCGCTTTTAAGTATACTGTTGTAGAACTGCTTGACCAAAGCGGATAACGAGGTATTTGTACACTGAATTTCGCCGCAGTGAGATGAAATTACCTCATAGGCTAAAGGTCGTTGCAAATAGTTTGTGAGGTGAGTTTTCCTTTTTAAATGTCATGGTGTGTGCAGCATGTTGACATGAGAAAGTGAGTGGGGGTGGTTACTTCCACTCTAATATTGATCCACATCCCCACCGCTGCCACCATTCTGCCGCCTGGACTGCATCAGCGGCGGATCTGCTTTTGCTGCTCTCGGCCGCCAGATGTGGCCGTATCCTACACACAGAAACACGACACTGCATACTTTATTGTCAGACCCACCTGTTATACGGTACATTTCTTTATCACACAATACATTTAAATAACCAGAAATGTCGAGGTCACTTTATTCACAACATCCAAAAACAAAAACAAATCTCAGGTGTTATATTTACATTACTTTCTTTACCCTCTATTGTATATTAATTCTCTACTATGCACTAAACAGTAAGTAGAGGAATAATTTATTCCACCGGAAACACACATTTTGAGGCCCCCTGAACTCCAAAATTTGTTTTAGATAAAAAAATCCCGGTATGTATCTTTAAGCAGCAAAACTCAAAAACCAGAAATCGTATAAATACCAAACTTAGTACAGTTTCTTCCAATAATATCACAAAAATATTTTCAAGAAAATCCCCTACCCCAAACTACGCTCTCAATGTAAATTTCTTGTTTGTTTTCTCAAAAATTGCTCTAGTGATTTTTCTTAAGGAGACAAGTTACTCTGAAATGGCCAAAAATTACATTTTTTGTTTTAGGCACTAATAAAATCTCTATTATTTCCAGTTGCAGAAAATATATACTTTTTGGGGGTTAAGAGGTTTTTAAGACATTTAAATACCATTTAAATGATAGTCTACATTCCTTTGCAGCTGTCATGCAACGTCCCTTTTTAGAACATTTTTGTATCTTTCAACAATAAACGACTATATCATGCCCAGCGAGCAGTTCAGCAATTAACAAAAGAGGCCAGCACCAAGAGAAGGCAATCAGAAAAGCTGAAGCAATCCAAGAAAGAAGGTGCAGATGATTATGACCCTGGAATGTACTGAAGTGTGTCAAAATTTTAATGTTCAAACTTTAAATTCAATTTTCTCAAAACAACATTTTTGGATACTTATGTACCCTTTTCTCAGAAAGTATGAGAGGTAGAGAGCCAAAATTTTCAGTGAACCTATAAAACACATAGATAAACATTCTGAACCACAATCATAATTTTATAACGTATATTAGTGATATTAAGAAAGAAAAAACAAATTTTTCACATTTTTACTTTTTTGACTTTGCAATTTTTTTTTTCAATTCTTAGTGAACTGATATACATAATTAAATGATTGAGGTTCAGAAGATAGCTGATTATACTAAAACAAACATGCAAAAGTGTGATTCTGTATTGCAAGTAGCATCAGAGAAAAGGGTACATGAATTCACAGGTTTTAAGAGTAAATTTTATTATTTTTCTGCTGAATAAAATGTTGTTTATGAACTCAACTACATAAGCTATCAATGCAAACAACCATTTGAAATAATTATCATGGTTTATAGAATAATTCATCAAAATTTCAGGAAGAACCATTGAGAAATTTAAGAGCAGTGGTAATTTAACACATTTAAGGTGTAATTTCATGCTTTCAGACTACCTTGTCCCCTTAAAATACCATATGTTTAAGATGTTTTCGTGCCAATAAAATGTGTATGTTAAATTTTATACGAATAGCTTGTGAAGTCCTTTTAGTTCTGAATTACTTTTTCATAATTGGTAAACCCTAGGAGATAGACAAGATCTTACTACACAACAAATGTAGATCTCGTTAAAACAAACAATTTATGTGGAATAACATTTGTTGTTGCGTTAACTATTTCCGAGATATTATTGTTTTGAATTTTCAAATACCTAATACCTTCCTCAACTCGCTTTGTGTTTTTTCTCCTGGTTATACAAAGAGCATGAAATTTCAAAGCCATCACATAGCGACACGCTCTTTAAAAATCTGACTATCACTTTACTTTCTGTGGTCTACAATTGAATGTGTAATGAAAGTTTATCCGGACTAACAAGAAATAGATAGATTAAGAATAATTTTATAGAAGAGCGAGAAGTGAAAGTCATGTAAATGCAACACACCAAATTTCTTGTTCTACCTATGTACTTCATATTGATCGAGATAAACATTTACGGAATTTGTTTCATTACCCATTTTGTTTTAGGTAAAAGAGGGATACAGGAATCTGAACGAGAGACAGTTGTTTAAAAAGCGGGTCGCTATATGCTGGTCTTGAAATTCCAAACGCTTTCAATGAAATCGCGAGAAACAGGTTAAGATCGACCAAGCACTTAAAGTTTATAAGGTACCTATTGGAAATATTCAAACCAAGACTGTGCATTTTTTTTCTGCAGAAAATTTTAAATTTTGTCTATGTTATACGGTTTAGCAGTTATATAGGGGACGCAGCCTAACCCAGGTTACTAAAAAACAAAGGTGACTGATGCCACATGTCATGGCGGTCAACTTCTAACTTGGGTCAACAGATATATAACCAGATAAATCACCATACAGCATATTTACAAAACACAGTCTTCTGATAGTATTATGAGTCATTGTTATACCATAATATATACTGATCTGTAATATTCTCTTCTGGGTGCAAAGGTTTGGTCATCGCCTTCCTTCCCTGCCATAACCGCTGATAACCTATAACCTTGATAAACCTCAAGTGTTAAATTTAGCACTGAAGCGTTCAATTTTTTTTTATTTATTTATGGACGCTCTTTAACTGCTGTGGTCCTTAGCGTCCCATTCTATATTGGGCGTGAAAGACCGCTAGTTTTGCTCAGGGGCCTCTTTATCAGGCTGAGGTTCTTTTACGTGCACGGCGTTAAACATTTCCGATATATTCTCTGTTATTATTTTGAATGTTAAAATACTTATGTTCTCTGAAGAGGTAAATCGCTATTCTTTTTTTTCTGGCGAATGCAAAGAGAACAGAATTTCAAAGCCATCACACAGTGACCTGATTTGACTATCGCCTAAAGTCTACGGTATTCCCTGTTGTGTATACAAAGAAATATGCGATAGGACAATTTCTGCAATGTTCACCTGGATTAACATGAAGGAGATAGAATGAGGCAGTATTTTTAACACTTAAATGATTTCAGTCTAATTATATAATATAAAATACAATAACAGCCCACCTTAAAGCATTATGTGTATAAAAATAACATATAATGTATGCAACAGTCATTGTATTAATGTTTATAGTATTGTGTAAATGTCTAATAATGTTATGTGAATGTATTACGTAACTTAATAATGTAGGAACGGTGAGAATATAGGTAAAAAGTTGTTAACAATGAGGTAATCTTGAGACAATAATGAATTGGAAAGTTTAATAATGCTACTAGTAATTCTTGGAGCAACAATAATGCAATTTTTGAGACAGTTTATAAATAGGCAATCAACAACCAGAAAACCTGAAAGTTAAATAAAAGTATTCTATTGGAGTAGGATTAGCCAATCAGAAACTGAAACAGAGCAAATTGTACAAATTCAGAAGCCAGTTGCTTGTAGACAGCGTTCTTAACTGGACGCGAGAGGTGTCCTCAAGAAGTTTAATACGTTTTCAGTGCGAGACGAGAATATTATAAAGTTTAGGTGTTAAAAAAAGGTGCAAGTAATTAATAAACAATTTCACACCTCTTTATATCAGCGAAGTGTTATTTAATCGTGTGAAGGATTAATAAATGGAGTGAAGTAAAAATTATAATTTGTTTAAGCCTACATTCTTTAGCTCATCACTCCCTGTTAAGAAATACATGTTTCTACAAATTAATACTGACGCAGCCGAGGCAAACATAAATATATATAATATTTAAAGAAAACATTAAAATACAGAGTTGATTCCTAAAATTTGGGGCGAAGGCCACCGGAAAATAAACTTGGGGCGAAGACCACCTGAAAGTGAGCATTGGGGCGAGGGCCACCGGAAACTTTGTACAATGTAACTCCTCCTAAAAATAAACCCTACTTCAAGAAGAATAGGGTTTTGTAACAATATTTTGTTGAAAAATGGGTAGAGAGGGTAGAGAAGGTCATGTAAATGCAACACAATATTTTTTTATAATTTGTAGGAAGATGGCCAGGGACCTTAAAACGTAAATATCAGGTGAAATCTCGACATTCACTTTTTGAATACAACACAATACTTCTATCTACTAAAGTTATATAGCACAGAAAGCGGGGGTGGCTTCGGATGTATACCACCAGCATATAGCGCTTTTAGTTCTAATTAACACTTTTACAGCTATCTCTGGTTCGGATCTGTCCCATATATTTTATGATGCATCCTTTATAAAATATTATTTATAAAATATTTATAGGATTTACATACCGATAGCTTAATTAAAATTCTGCTCAGTCAACCTACAAGCGTGAACGTATTCAATACTCCACGCATATTTGGGTACTCGAACGCCATAACGGTTGTTAGTGCGTTTTTAAAATCCGTCTGTTCCCTCAAATATATAGCAAAGTTCAACAGCGTGCGACATTGTCATGCAGTCGCAATGCTTTTGTTTAGTCTTAGGTACAGAAACAACGTCGAGGTAACGTGCTGTGCCTCGCATTTGGGAGGTCGCTGGTTCAAATTACGCCTGATTAGTAGCTTCCATTAGTCGTCAGCTACAGCGTTTTTCCTTCACACTGTGGGCACCATATGGCAGCCGCCGCAGCTCGGACTCCCGCCGAAACAAAAATAAAAATAAAATCTGTAATACTAAACCCTGGCATCTAATTTCTTAAACCAGGGCTTATGTTATCAAACCTTGTAATTTATTAAATCTCAAAAACATTTACAATTTTAAATACAATAATTGTACAGATCAATTATAAAATAATGTAATGTAACAATAAATAACATTTTAAAATTGTTTATTAAATGTTAAATAATTTCTGTAGTTAAATAATTTTACAAAAATATATATAAAAATTATAATAAAATCAATAGTTTAAAAATTTATTTAATTTTTACAAAATACCAAATATACTTTAATCAAAATAATAATGAAACAATTTGAATAATAATAAAACAATTTAAAACTAAAATTCTTATAAATTTTAATCCAAATTGTTACATTTCAAATTTATTTTAATTTTAATCTTTAAATTTTAATTTATTTTAATTTAATATTTCAAAATGCAATAAATTAATAGATATTAATTAAATATTAAACACTCAAATACAAATTAAAATTAATCTAGATGTACACTACCCTAAGCGGCCGGTATCCGGCGGTACCTATTAGTACTGGTATCCAGCACTTATCTAAATTCCCATCGTTAACATTTAAAGAGCTATATATATACAGTTATAATATCCCCGCAACCGCCTCACGTTTCATATTTACAATTACAATGCTAATAAGCACATAGGTTATTATAAGAGATGTTGTCCTGCTCTAACCGCATATTTCTGGCATCTTTTTAGGAAGCTTTTGGTCACACTGGAGAGTTCAATACCCGAAATTGAGTGATTTCTTCTCCTCTTTCAACGTATAGGGTTTGTTGAATACACTTTATTTTTCATATGATCAGAGTCAGCTAAATTTCTATAATTGCATTTTTGCGAAATGATACAGCAATTGACTCACGCTTAATATTCTTCTCTGCCGAGCATGATTTCATTTATATGGCTATGCTTCGTTACAAAATAACAGATATTGAGTACGGAGAAACCCGATTTTACACACGAGATACCCTTGCATGACGCGAAAATTGGTGTGCAGTGTATAGTGGACCATTTAAGCTGAGACTATACAATATCTCCAAAACTAAGCGTTGTAGAAAGAAATGTCTTGAATAAAAGTTGCTTGATATTATGTGGGAAAGTAAATACCTATTAGTTTTATTTTATTTGGAGGACGTTATGATGGTCATTGTAGGGTCAATTTAATTTTTTGAAGGGAACCTACCTTTTTATGTTGTTCTCTCATTAGAAAATGATTTACAAAAAACTGTTTATTTTATGGTGAGGAATAAGGAAACAAAATAAAAACTGTTGGTTCCCAATTACGAAACGTAACTTGACCCTCAAATGACCATCCATGGATGGTCCAACCATTCATTGCACACTTCGTACACAGCCATTCAGAATTTTCGTTGATGTAAGAACAATTCCAAAGTGCTTTACAGAAATGTTGTTTAGTTTTTTTATGAGGAGTGAGTGACATAAAATCGGTAGGTTCCCATTTTAAAAAGAATTAAATTGACCCTAAAATATGCATCACAACGCCTTCCAAATAAAACACGACTATCGACATTTGCTTTCTCCCATAATATCGTGCCACTTTTGTTAAAGACATTTCTTTCTACAACGCTTAGTTTTGGACATATTGTACATTCCCAAATTAAATGGTCCACCCTGCATATATATACATTACATACATAGAGAAAGAGCCAAAAGACTCCGAACCGCCTGCGCGGTGTTTTTCCTGTCCACGTCCTCACTGCTCGTTGCAGTCTGTCGCTATAGAAAGGCGCGGATGAAACCATACAACATTTTTAAAACTACTTTTAAAGGCTTTACTTACAAACTTTACGAAAGGAGATGCTGAAACTGGCCACCGCCGTTGTCCATACATTTTTGGCACCTCTTTAAGAAACTATCCATCACTCGCCGCAGTTCACGTTGAGAAATTTTCTGGCAGATACCTTGTTTTAATTCTTCAAGGGTGTGTGGGTTTGTCTTGTACACTTTATGTTTTAAGTTACCCCGGAGGGGTATTTTATGAACAATATTACCGGCTGCGCGGTGTTTTTTCACTGGGCGTGTGGAAATGTGATAAAAACATAACGCACTGCTGCTATAAACAAAGTCACGCTGTTGTGGTTTTGCTGTGCAGTGTGAAGGGCAGTTTTGAGTTGACGGTTTTGTGATGTAGTTCAGTTATTACGAGTTATTTATTATTTTGTCCTGTACTTAGTCACAAAGTATATTATGGCTCAGTATATGTTTTCTACTGCACAGCGTGTATTTATTTATGATTACAATATGTTAACTCGGTCAGCTCGCCAAGTGAAAGTACGATTTGCAGAAAGATTTCCAGGTGTAAAAAGTAAAACGAATTGGATTTCACTTCAAAAGATTGCTCATCATAATTTTCTGCGGTGAAGAAACATACTGCAGTTATTAACGCGACCATGCTACCAGTTTTGATGCCGAACGTCAAGTTACAGGAGAAAGCATCACGTTAATCCACAATGTTGTATTTAATGACAGGCGATACGAGGTAGCTGTGCATGCTGGAATTGCCAGAATTGCATTAGATCGTGTATGGAACGTTTTGAACGCGCATTTGCACATGAGAAGGCTCTCATTGTGATGGTTTCCACGTTTATTAACCGACGATCATAAGCTCATACGAATGAGCATCATTCAGACGGAAGCGAGTGAATTATTCTGTCATCACAAACATGCTGTAATGTGAGGTAGCGATTTTCTTCTACTATCCTTCGCGCAACGGCGTAGACAGAAACATTTTAAGGGGGGAGGTTAGTATCGGGATTAATTTTTACTTTATCTACCATGTACACATAGGTAGAGAAGGTATTGCATTCCACCTAAAAATTCTATACCGAGATTTCGCCGGAAATACATATCTTGAGACTTCCTAAATCCAAAAAAAGCATTTTTAGAAAAAGGCCCGAGTTTGTGTCTGTGAGCAGCATAACTCAAAAACGAATATTCAGATCAACACCAAACTTGGTATTTAAGTTCAGTTTCTTCCAAAGTTGCGACACAAAGATTTTTCAGAAAATGCTCCCACCCCAAGCTACCGTTGACGTGGAGCATTTTTCGTAAACCTTGATTGTTTAAACATCAACTCTAGCGGTTCTGATTAAAATACCATTTAAAGACATGTACATTACAAATAAAATTTATATCTTGAATTTTCTGGGAATAGCATGTAAAGTCCTCTTCATTCGGAAGGAATTTTGTATAATCTTGATAAACGTTAAGCGATAGACGAAAACGTACTACACAAAAAATGTAGATCTCTTTATAAGCCATTTCTGAAATATAGGTTATTAATGGTTCGAATTGTTCATTTATTGGTCTCTCTTAAATTCTTGTCAACATGTAGCTTTTTTTTCGCGATGTTATGGAAACAGTATGGAATTTTAAGGCCAGCATATAGCGTCCAGTTCTTAAACATATGACAATCGCTGTTCCCTTTGTATTTATAACGAAATGCGTAATGTAGCTGTTTCTGCAAACTTTTATTTGGATTAAAATGCAGTAGATGGAAAAATAACCTTAGTAAGAATAGTTGTATATACCCACTAATAAATGATAGAGGGTAGAGAACGTCATGTGAATGTGTCACATCAGATTTTTTAAAGCAATTTGCATCAAGACATGCGGGGTGTATATATAACGCTACCAGTGATATGATTGGAATGCTGTTATTTTAACGAGGCTACTATTCATTTTTACATTGTTTTTAGCAAAGGGGGGGGGGTTCTACTTCCAAAACCCCCTCTAGCTACGCCGCTGATTTCGTGACAGCCCAATCTTCACTGCCGTTTGTGAAAATTGCACACCAAGAAGGAAACGCATGAATTCAATACCACAGGTTAGGTACGTGACAAGTAACAAATGATAAACTTTTCAAATCTATACATGACCTTTGAGCCCTAATATTAAGTAGTTGATGTGGCCTCCATGCGCTTCAATTAGAGCTGCTATTCGCCGTAGCATTGAATCAAAAAGGTTCTGAATAAGTTCCTGAGGGATTTCCCTCCACGCAGTTTGTATTCGAGCCCACAAATCCGTGACACTGGTTACTGAGGACCGTGACGCACCAGGTGCCGACCAACCATATCCCATACATGTTCGATGGGCGACATGTCAGGCGATCGTGCACGCCAGGGAAGCACTGGTACCCGTCGCTCTTCGAGGAAGGCTCGTACATTCCTCGCAAAATTTGCCGGGCATTGTCCTGTTGAAATGTGGCCTGTGGAGATGCCTGAAGCAGGGGGAGTACCTCAGGCTCTACAACCACCTCTAGGTACCGTTTGCTGTTCAAAGTGCCCTCAATTCGTAGGAGGCTAACTCGGATGTTGTAACCAATGGCGCCTCAAACCATCACACTTGGTGTTTGTCCGCTATGCCGCTCAACAATGCAGCCCTCCAGGTTGCGCTCACCACGGTACCGCCGGACACGTATGCGGCCATCTCTGTAGCACACGTTGAAGCGGGACTCGCCCGAAAAGACTACATTTTGCCACTCAGCCCCCAGTGACGGTGTTCACGTGTCCATTACATTCGGAGGACATTGTGGTTTCTGGACAATGGAAGCCGACGTAATGGCATGCATGCAACCATTCCAACCTGCAGAAGACGGCGAGGAACCGTTGATGCAGACAAGCTCACACCTGTTGCAGTGATCCAGCGTCGTGCCAACACTGTGAATGAAGCTGTATGGTCCATTAAGACTATGCGGACAAGATGACGGTCATCCCGTGCTGTGGTCATGTTCCGTGGTCCAGTACCCGCTCTTCGCTGCGTACGACCTTCGCCTATCTACTGCTTCCACACATGCATCACTGTCGTAGCAGCATGTCCTTGTACGAGCTGAAATGTCACGGCATGACAAACCCACTTCCCGGAGACCGATCATTCTGCCCCGTTCGAATTCACTCACTTGCCGATATGGCTCCCGTTGACGTCGGCGAGGCATACTGGCACTCACTTTATTGTCTCCACCTTGTTTGACAGCTCTGCACTGACTGCACTGGGCGCAACACTGACCTTGTCGGACCGACACGAGAGGGCTCCGCTCGGCCTACGTGTACCCCATCTCTCTTTGCAAACCTATTCACTTATTGCTTGCACACTCTTCTACACTTCAACTAAGTTTGGAGTTATTCAGGAAATTCTTTCTTGGTGTTGCAATTTTCAGAAACGGCAGTGTAATTTTTTCCTGGGTTATAACTGTTTTTTGTAACACTAACCCATTGTATGTACATATTTGTAACAACCTATAAATTGTGGATTATTTAGGAACGGCTGACAGTTCACACGTGACTCTGTTCGAGTAAAACTTAACACAATAAATACACGTTGTTCTGTATTATAGTGCACCATGCTAACTACATCAGTTTCACATAACGTTATTCCAGCACGCCAGACGTTTGATCCAGTGAACGCTCTTTGAACGGAATACGATATTTCGATAAGATTACGCTCCGATACTCTCAGCCGTCGACATCCAATAATAACTCAAGAACGGGAATGAAATTGCAGCTATTCCGTGGGCTGCAGAATAACAGCGTTCGAACAGTCCACCACCACCGACGACGACCAGACTTCTTCCAAGAAATTTGGAACAGTTTCTACACAGATATGGCATATCTCGCTAACGACAGTCCACTGTTGCATTGGAAACATGTCCGTGTGTGTCTGTGTGTGTGTATGTGTGTCTGTGTGTGTGTCTGTGAACAGCATAACTCAGAAACGAACAGTCGGATAAACACCAAACTTAGTATTTAGGTTCAGTATCTTCCAGAGATACGACACGAAGGTTTTCCAGAAACCCCCTCCCCCCGCCCAGATTTTCCTTTACATAGAACATTTTTCGAAAATTTTAATTTTCTCAAGAATGGCTCTAACGATTTTGAATAAAATAACATAAGTTTGACATTTTCATGACAAATAAAATGTATATCTTGAATTTTCTGGGAATGTCTCCAAAAGTATTCTTTATTGTGAACGACTTTTGCATAACTGGTAAACCATAAGAGATGGACAAAATTTTACTACACAAAAATTATAGATCGCGTTAAAATACACAATTTATGTCATATACATTTTTATAGTTGGTGAACCATTTTCGAGATATTGCTTGTTATTCCCTTAAATTTTCCAATACTTATACTTTTTCTCAAATTCGTTATTCATTTTGTTTGTCTTGGTAATGCAAAGAGAATGGAATACTCCACATAGCAACCAGTTCTAAAAACATTTGACTATCGCTTAAAGTCTACCAATTCCCCTTGCACCTACAATTAAATCAGCAATAACATTAACATCTCGATTAACATGAAGCATATGGAGAATAAGCGTTTGTAAAAATAGTTTGTACAAGAGTAGAGAAAGTCATGTGATTGTAACACACAAGATTTTTATGCTTGTACATGGAAAAGTCGGAAAAAACAGGGTATACTTAATAAGCAACTTCATGTATTCTATAAACTCTGCATGATACTTTGTTAATTATTTAATGATTAATTATGTGATATGTCTACATCAAATTGGTAATCGTTTTATAATAGGCAGAACCATAGACTATAACTTCTGAATTTATGTCAAATATTTAGTTTTGTCAGGCTACTGAGATTGTATTGTGCATTTAAAAATAGAAAATAATTTCAGAAATGTTCAAAATCACTTTATGTGCAGATATCACAAGCATCATTTTCGTCATCCTCACAATCAATGCCGTCTCATGTTCATGAGCACATTCACTACACTTACAACATTTCAGCCATCCCTCTTCAGACTTATAACTAGAAAATAGTTGGTTACAATTAAAAATGAAACGATACCACTATTTCTAAAATACCTGACTCTCACGTTATAAAAAACTGCAAAGGTGAGAGTTTGTTAACTGAAATGTGTTCTTATTAGCAGTTTTCTGTGTATAAACACGTGTAATCAATTTTGTATTGTATGCTGATTACGAAACAGTTCCTGTTTGACATTCTCCAATTGGCAGCATTCTTTATCTTGATAATACCAAAGGTTATATATCCACTATCGTTAGTCCAGACTAATAATAATAATAATAATAATAATAATAATAATTTCCTTGATTCCATATTTCTTGCTAAAAACTTCCTTTTAAAGTATTTTCTCTCTATACGCTACGCCCGTGACTTAAATTTGACTTGATTAAACACAAACCAACAGATGGAAGGAAAGAATAAATAACAGTGTATCAAAAGGATGTATACACTCACTAAAACACTATTTCTCAGCAATGAAATAAGACAGAATTACAATTTTTGTTGTGTTTATTCCTTAAATCGATGCATGTTCAAAATGTCCCTTTGTGCCACAGTACACTTCCAACAACGACGTTTTTCATGCAAAAGCCTGCATAACTACATTTACACACTCGTTATCGGTGGGAATTTTCTTTCCTCCACACCGCCCTTTCAACATATCTTGCACCGTTCCATCGACTTCAAATTTGTCTGGAATTCTTGTAATTCTTAACCTTGTTGGTGGTGGTGTACCAAATGCAATTCTCCAACGTCGTTGAACCCCAACATTCTCCACTTTCCAATAACATTCCAGTACCCACTTACATTTATCGAACGATAAATTTACCGCCATGTTTGTTTATAAACAGATGAACGTTTTCCTATGCTTTCCATTGCCTTCTGAATCACAAACAAAAAAATCTGATGTGTTACACTCACATGACTTTCTCTACTCTTGTACAAACTATTTTTACAAATGCTTATTCTCCATATGCTTCATGTTAATCGAGATATCAAGATGTCAATCTAATTGCTAATTATTGCTAATTTTCTTGTAGATGCAAGGGAAATATGGTAGGTTTTAAGCGATAGTCAAATATTTTAAGCGTTGGTTGCTATGTGGCACATTTCATTCCCTTTGCATGTCCAGGACATAAAAAGATGAATAACGAATTTGAGAAAAGCTATAAGTATTGGAAAATTTAAGGGAATAACAAGCAATATCTCGAAAACGGTTCACTCAACAAAAAACATGTATATGACATAAATTGTGTATTTTAACGCGATCTACATTTTTTGTGTAGTAAACGTTTGTCTATCTCTTATGGTTTGCCAGTTATGCAAAAGTTGTTCACAATGAAGAATAATTTTGGAGACATTCCCAGAAAATTCGAGATATACATTTCATTTCTCATGACAATACCTTAAACATATGATATTTTAATCAAAATCGTTAGAGCCGTTTTTGAGAAAATTAAAATTTTCGAAAAATGTTCCATGTAAAGGGTATTCTGGGGTTGGGGGGATTTTCTTGAAAACCTTCGTGTCGCATCTCTGGAAGATAATAAACCTAAATACCAAGTTTGGTGTTTATCCGACTGTTCGTTCCTGAGTTATGCTGTTCACAGACACAGACAGACACTCACGGACATGTTTCCAAAAATGCTTTTTACTTTCTCTACTACGTATAGTAAGTAGGGGAAGTATTGTATTCCACCCAAAAATTCGATACCGAGATTTCACCGGAAATACATGTTTTGAGACTCCCTGAATCCAAAAAAAAGCATTTTTAGAAACATGTCCGTGTGTGCGTCTGTGTGTGTGTGTGTGTGTGTGTGTGTGTGTGTGTGTGTCTGTGTGTGTGTCTGTGTGTCTGTGAACAGCATAATCCAGAAACGAACAGTCGGATAAACACCAAACTTGGTGTTTAGGTTCAGTATCTTCCAGAGATGCGACACGAAGGTTTTCAAGAAAATTCCCCCACCCCAAACTACTCTTTACATGGAACATTTTTCGAAAATTTTAATTTTCTCAAAAATGGCTCTAACGATTTTGATTAAAATATCATATGTTTAAGATATGTTTACGACAAATGAAATGTATATCTCGAATTTTCTGGGAATGTCTCCAAAAGTATTCTTCATTGTGAACGACTTTTGCATAACTGGTAAACCATAAGAGATAGACAAAATATTACTACACAAAAAATGTAGATCGTATTAAAATACACAATTTATGTCATATACATTTTTTAGTTGAGTTAACCATTTTCGAGATATTGCTTGTTATTTCCTTAAATATTCCAATACTTATACTTTTTCTCAAATTCGTTATTCATTTTTTTGTCCTGGATATGCAAACAGAATGGAATGCTCCACATAGCAACCAGCGCTTAAAGGATTTGACTATCGCTTAAAAGCTACCATGTTCCCCTTGCATCTACAAGAAAATTAGCAATAAGATTAACATCTGGATATCTCGATTAACATGAAGCATATGGAGAATAAGCGTTTGTAAAAATAGTTTGTACAAGAGTAGAGAAAGTCATGTGAGTGTAACACATCAGATTTTTTGGATTCAGGGGGTCTCAAAAAATGTATTTCCGGTGAAATCTCGGTATCGAATTTTTGGGTGGAATACAATACTTCCCCTACTTGCTATACGTAGTAGAGAAAGTAAAAATTGTATTTGCGTCTCATTTCGTTGCTGAGAAATAGTGTTTCAAAGAGTGCATACATCAATTTGAGACACTCTGTATTTCCATGCGCTGTATTATCTCACGTCTTAAGTTCTGATTTGTTTATACTGGATTAAATATATGTGAGAGTGAGTCACCTAGCCAGGCTATTGCAAAAATGTGATTTAGTGCGTCAACTTCATCAGTTTCATTCACAACTCAGTTAACGCTGCATGTTACAGGAGTACTTTTACTCTTTCCCCTTGGCTTTGCATGTTTTCATGTAGACACAATAGTCTATGGAATGTAGCATTGATTCACCCATAGGAAACGCAGTCAAGGTTTATGAAGAACTAGGTGCAGCAACACTTTGGGGACGAGTGCGAGGCATTATGCTTTTAATTCCTTATCTAGCATAAAATTAAACGCAACGACTTTCAATAATGCAAAACTAGACGTATTGAAAAAGTATCGAAGGTTTATCCCAAAGTATTAGATATACTTGGATGCCATCGAGTATCGAGAGTGTCGAGATCCCTAGTTACAATAATGCAAGCTGTGCTATCATCTTCTCCTTCCTCTTCTGATGAGGTATTACAATCCTCTACAATGGCAATCTTCTTTCCTGCGATAGAGGTTGTAGCATTTGGCTCAATTTGAAGTTTCCTTTTTTTGCAGTCTTATTGAAATAAATTAACGCATTTTATAAGGAGAACTGGTTAGAATGACTGTATTTTCTGTTGCTCTTTTAGTGATTCGCTCTTTCCCTTCCACCAGTCGTCCTTGATTAGAACGTTATAATAATAGCAAGGTTGTCAGGTCCTATGAATTACAGTGATGATAATGATAAAAATAATAGTCTCTAAGTATATAAGCACTTCAAAGGTTGATACATGTAATTCTACCCAACAGCCCTATATTATGAATAGTTACACAGTCACAAAAATTAGTGGGGCATACATGCTGAAACCACATGGTTATGTAATCAGATAGGACTTAATTTATGTAATACTTACATCACAGCCTTTAAAATATCTTCTTCCAGATATATAAACACCTTTCAGAGTCGGAAATCACAACACAACACTGTTAAAAAATATTCTTTGACGCACAGAACCTACTTTTGCACACAACAGATTGTTTTTACCCTCAAAATGGTAGTAGAGTGGTGTAGTTATTGGTCTTAAACATCTTCCACGTCCAAATTTATACATTGCGCGGGTCAGATACACCGTACATGCTTATATAATACATTATAGTCCATATGCTATAGTTTATATTCATCAACTGAACTTTAAAGTTAATGATTTTTATAAGCATTTGAAAAAACAAACAAACAACAAAAATCAGCAGCAGAAGAAGAAGGCTTGTTTACAAGCATACGCCATTGTTTACAAAAAAGCAAATACCCGCCCCTAAGCAACTAACCCTCCCTTTCTCACCCTTGTCCCTCTTCCTCACACTCCGATCTGAGGTGTATAACGTTTTGTAAAAATGTAGTAATCGCTTCCCCCTCCAAACCAGCATGGTCCATAAGCTTGTAACCCTCTCCTTGAGTTAACAAAGGAATCTGTTACATACTTTCAAAAAAACAGCAAAGAAGTACTATCTTATGAAAAATATCAGTACATACAAAACGAGAAAAGCTACCTCGTTTTAGCACACTACCCTGTTATATACAACTCTCCCCTACTAAACTCAAATTAAAAATTTCTGAGCGATACAATAAACTGTAGGATCCAATGAACATTTCGTATTATCATATCAAAAAGTGATTAATTATGAATAAAAAATTTAATGCCTGAAAATTTTGTGTGCATTACCAATATGCTTTATGTTCTTAATATATGCTATAAGAGGTCAAATAAATCAGAAGAAACTATAGTTTTCTTCACAGATGCATTCCCTTAAAGAGTTTGAATAAAACACTAAATATGTATATATGACATGACAGTACATAATATTTACGTGACAAATAAAATATATACGTATATCTTGAATTTTCTGCGAACAGCCTGTGAACTCCTCTTCATTCCGAAAGATTTTATATAATTTTATATAGGTATAACCAGTAAATGATGAGAGAATTTACTCCGCAGAAAACGTACAATTCTTTAAAGCACACAATTTATATCAGAAACCTTATTTTTTGGCAGTAACCGTTTCCGAGATATCCGTTATTATTGGTTTTAATTAGGGATGGGACCTCGATACTGTAGATACTCGGTAGTATCGAAGTAAATCTAATACTTTGAGTTAAACCTTCGATACTTTTTCGATACCTCAAATTTTTTAAGCTTTGCATTATTGAAAGCTGTTGTGTTTAATTTTATGCTAAATAAGGAATGAAAGGAGTCGAGGCCTGGCGTTATTTCCTCGCACGTGCCCCGAAAGAGTTGCTGGACTGTAGTTCTTGATAGATCTCGATTGCGTTTCCTGTGGGTGAAGAAGACGGCAGACAGGCAAAACAATGGGGGCTGGAGCAAAGATACTCATGTAACATGCAGCGTTAACTGAGTTGTGAGTGAAGCTGATGCACTAAATTACGTTTCTGCAATAGTCTGGTTTGGTGATTCACTCTCAGCCCTTACATTTACCTATTCCGATGACCAAAATCTACGAATCAAGCAGAAACAAATTAGAACTTAAGACGTGAGATAATACAGCGCATGGAAATATTTGTTCTTTCCTCCTATCTATTAGATTGTTTTACGCAAGGCAAACCTATGTATTAAACATGTATATACTAATGGTTAGTAGAAAGGCTTAATTCACAAACTTATTATGTTTCACAGTGTTATATGGCCAATTACTTATTACCGGATGAAAAAAGGCATATGTTTGTGGTAGTTGTGAATAGTGGTAGAATAGTGCAATATAGATATTACTTTTAGTTGAGTTTCATATAAAATATAATATAAGTTTATATTTTTCAAGATGACAGAATAAAGAAGACTTGTTGGTATTTGTTTTTCTACGGATAGAAAATCGTTTAAAAATATTTCAGCACAAAATATACACAATACTGCCATTAATTCTGTCAGTGCTTTCAATGCGTATAACTATTAAATAAAACTATGCAAACCCATTAATATACATATATTCTGAAAGAAAAACAAATCTGATGTGTTACACTCACATGACTTTCTCTACTCTTGTACAAACTATTTTTACAAACTCTTATTCTCCATCTATTTCATATTAATCGAGATAAACATTTGCAGAAACGATCTTTTGACATGCAAAGAGAATTACATTTTACACACAGCGACCATTTCTAAAAATATTCGACTATCGTTTAACGCGTACTATGTTCCCCTTGTCTTGTATTTGCAAGGACAATATAGAAATACAGTAGCCTTTAAGTATAAACATATCTCTTAATAGCTGGTTGCTATGTGTAGCACCATTCTCTTTGCCACAGATTAATACTCCTTGCATATCCAACACAATAAAATGAACAACGAATTCCCATTTGAGAAAAAACTATTGAAAAATTTAAGGGCATAACAAGCAATATCTCGAAAATGGTTCAGTCAAAAAAAATGCATATGACATAAATTGTGTATTTTAACGCGATCTACATTTTTTGTGTAGTAAAATTTTGTCTATCTCTTATGGTTTACCAGTTATGCAAACGTCGTTCATAATAAAGAATACTTTTGGAGACATTCCCAGAAAATTCAAGATATACATTTTATTTGTCATGAAAGTATCTTAAATATATGATATTTTAATAAAAAGCGTTAGAGCCATTTTTGAGAAAATTAAAATTTTCGAAAAATGCTCCATGTAAAGGGTAATCTGGGGTGGGGAATTTTCTTGAAAACCTTCGTGTCGCATCTCTGGAAGATACTGAACCTAAATACCAAGTTTGGTGTTTATCCGACTGCTCGTTTCTGAGTTATGCTGTTCACAGACACACACACAGACACACACACGGACATGTTTCTAAAAATGCTTTTTTTGGATTCAGGGGGCCTCAAAACATATATTTCCGGTGAAATCTCGGTATCGAATTTTTGGGTGGAATGCAATACTTCCCCTACTTACTATACGTAGTAGAGAAAGTAAACATGCTACAGAATGAAAGCATACCCTTACTAATTCGAAATTATCACCATGTGCGACAACACAGCGACGAAGACGTTGAGGACACTCATCAATAGCTGCACGAAGCGTGTCCAGTGGAATTTTCTTGACAGCTGACGTGATTGATTTTGTTAACATCTAAATATTGCGGTGCCGTTTTTGACATGCTAGCGCCTCGAGGTTCTGCCACAGAGAATAATCCAATGGGATGAGATCCGGACTTCCACTAGGCAACTCGGCAGCAGCGATGAAACGCTGCAAACAAATGAAAGCACATATATGGAATTGCACGTGGCACCATCTAAAGGATTGTGCTTTAAATAAGATTCTGATGTGTTACACTCACATGACATTATCTACTCTTGTACAAACTATTTTTACACTCGGTCATTCTCCATCTACTTCCTATTAATCTTATTGCTAATTTTATTGTAGGTGCAAGGGGAATATGGTAGGCTTTAAGCGATAGTCAAATATTTTAAGAGCTGGTTGCTATGTGGCGCATTCCATTCTCTTTGTATATACAGGACATAAAAAACGAATAACGAATTCCCATTAGAGAAAAAGTATAAGCATTGGAAAGTTTAAACAAATAACGTGGAATATCTCGGAAATGGTTCACTCGAGTAAGTATATGACACAAATTGTGTATTTTAACATCTACATTTTTTGTGTAGTAAAATTTTGTGTATCCCTTGCGTTTACCAGTTATGCAAAAGTTATTCAGAATAAAGAGGGCTTTTGGGGACATTCCCGGAAAATTCAAGATATATATTGTACGGTTTTCGCCTCCCCCAAGGTCATGGCTTATGCAACTACCACGTCACAATGCTGCAGAGATGATGACATTCATTGACAGAGAAAGTAACACCTAAAGTCGAACAACATATCGCCATGAGTGACGTAATACATCACCTCACTATGTAAAACATCATGGACAAGTGTCATTGGCTGCTTTGCGACACGCCACTGGCGCCAGCGCCATCATGCTCGTCGCTGTTTCCAGCAACTCCTGGGCAGGCAGGCACCAGTAGTCGCTCTTCGGCCAGGGACCGAGCCGGGAACAACTAGACATCGTGGCAGCGAGCTTTTCGGCATAATTCACCAAGAGTCATTCTTTTGACATTTCCAAATTATCTTTAAACTTGGTTCGGTAAGCTTTTTGAAATTCAACCTTTATCTCTTGGTGGTTTTCTAAATTATTGTACGGGAGAAGCATTCGTACTTTTGCACTTCATGTAACTTTATTGTATTCGTTGCTCTTTTATAAAATCTTTAAATTCAAATGGCAACTTTAAATGTAGAAAATCAAAAGAGAATATCACATTGTATTTTAGCATATTATTTTGTAAAACAAAATGGTAAAGTAAGCTGACTAAAACATTGTTAACGGATATATCACTTAAAAATAAATTGTTAATTTATGTGTTGGTGAATGTTTGCAATTTTCTAGGTCCTACACAACAGTCCCTTTTCACAGTAACTTTCCCCTCTGGGAAAACAAACCAGTGACGCAACATTTAATTTGCCATGAAAATATCTTAAGCATATAATATTTGAGTCAAAATCGTTAGTGCTATATTTGAGATGAGGCAGTATTTTTAACATTTAAATGATTTCAGTTTAATTATATAATATGTAAATTCAATAACAGCCCGCCTTGAAGCAATATGTGTATGTAATAATTTGTAAAATGTATGTAACAGTCATTGCATATGCTTATATTATTGTAAACATGTTCAATAATGTTATGTGAATGCATTACGTAATTTAATAATGTAGGAGCTGTGAGAAATAGGTTAAAAGTTGCTAACAATGAGGTAGCCTTGAGGCAATAATGAGTTTGAGAGTTTAAATGTTATTTGTGATTCTTGGAAGCATTAATGTAATTTTAGTGACAGTTTATAAAAATAGCCAATCAACAACCAGAAAAAGCTTTAGTTAAATACAGGTATTCTATGGAGTAAAAATAGCCAATCAGAGACTTGAAATACAGAAATTTACAAGTTTAGACGGTTGAAATCAATTCAGTTGCCTGCAGACAGTGCACATAACTGGATACGTTGCTTGTGAGTCCTCGAGAGATTTAATACGTATTCGTGTGAGACGAAAAATAAGTTTACGTGTTAGAAAGAGTAATTAGTTAATAAAAAGAATCTCACAGCTCTCTATATCAGTGAAGTTTTATTTAAACCGTATCAACTATTAATAAAAGGAGTGAAGTAAAAATTATAATCTGTGTAAGCCTACATTCTTAGTCGTACCAAAACCCTGCCAAGAGATACGTGTCTCTAACAATAATACTGACGCAGCCGAGGCAAACATAAATATTAAATATTTAAAGAAAATGTCAAATTGCAAAGCTAATATTTTTAAACTTGGGGCAAAGGCCACCTGAAAATACATTTGGAACGAAGGCTACCGGAAACTGTTTACCATACGTGCGCTTGCAGCTACTTCAAGTTCGGCTCCCCAACAGTCGAAATACGATACAACTCCTTCAATACGACCTACTTCAAATTGAAGTCCAAAGCGTGTTGCAAACATCGTAACAAAAATACATCATCAAATTGGCGCCCAGCGTGGGGCAAACAACGAAACAACACAAAAACTTCCTCAAATTGACTTCCATACGTGGAGCTAATAAATATACATCTTCAGAGAAAATAAAAAAAATTCTAAAAATTTTCCATGTAATGGTTAGTCTGAGGTGCGAAGATTTTCTTGAAAATCTTCGTGTCCTTGGAAGATACTAAACTCAAATACCAAGTTTGGTATTTATCCGACTTTTCGTGTTTGAGTTATGCTGTTCACAGACAGACACATAGACGGACATGTTTCCAAAATGCTTTATTTGGATTCAAGGCACCTCAAAGCATGTATTTCCGGTGAAATATGGTTATCAAATTGTTGTGTGGAATACAATAGTGCCCCTACTAGCTATAGGTACTAGAGAAAGTAAAATTTGTTGGTATTTCATAATGTCAGCACCATCTTTGTGTCAGAGGAAGGAATTTCCGAACGCAGCTCAAATCTTGATAGTTAGAATTTTGGGCAGAATACCTTATCATTTAGCTTAGGTACCTAAGCGTAGAGAAGGCAGAAATACAAGTTAAAAGTGAGCACCAAAGCAGTGCATTAAACATATGAAAAGAACATAAATTGCTACCATGGACAATGACGAACTGTCTACACTCAATTGCGATAGTGCAATGCGGTGATCCATCATTCCTTTGTCTCATCATTGTACATGGAGATTAATCACCCGCGATCATGTACATATCTCATCGTTAATCAGAAGAGTGCGCACTCCGGTCTGGAATAAATGTCGTCTACCGCCTCCAGGCCTTGTACATTCATCCCTGTCTGGTTGCATACATCACACGTAGGTCATGAGTCTGGTAAGGGCGCGTTATTCTTCACAATATGAGCACAATCCCTCTAATTGCAGGCGGCTAGCTTTAACAGAGTGCTGCTTTCTTCTAGCAAAACCCGCAGCTATTATTGCGTTAGCTATAAAGGGTGTTTCTCTCTGCATCTGTGTGTGTGTTTGCTTTACCTATATTAAGAGAAAGTATTATATTCCAACCACAGCTCAATGTCGAGATTTCACTAGAAATACATGTTTTAAGCTCCACTAAATTAAAATCTTATGTTACATTCAGTGACTATTTCTACCGTTTATCGTTTATTAATGGGTGTACAAACTATTCTTACGACAGCTTATTTTTCTGTCCACTTCACTCCAATCGAGAAACCCTTGCAGAAATAGCTACATTACACATTTTGTTATAGATACAAAGAGAACACCGATAGTCAAATGTTTAATAACTGGACGCTATGGACTCCGTTAGTCTGACTCAGAGCTAGGCGTTGCCATGGAGATCGCCATCTTGTTTTCCAAACAACATTCATTGCTACAGGGAGCTTTTGGAAGTCTTTCATATAACCAATAATATTTAGTGTAACTGGCTGTAATATATTAGTTTCAATTACTTTGGACAGAGGCAAGGGTTTCGAATAGCTGAAGCAGGGCCAAGAGCGTTTCTCTCGCATTGGTTATGTGTTTTGTTCCTGACTGCAAACACTATAGTGAACTCCAGTCTAAAAACTCCCTACATGAGTCCCCCCCTTTTTTTAATAATCTGATAATTCAACCTGACTTAACTCTTTATACCTCCAATAGAATTTAATTACGCCACATTTGCTTACAGCCATATTATTTTTATTCAGTAATTACATTTTTAAGCAAGTGTGCATTGCTGAACTTACATTTCCATTATTGAGGTTAAGTTAGGTGTGCTTTAGTAATAATATAACGAAAATAATCACTTCTGAAGAACCACCTGGTTTCACAGATGCCGTCTTTATACTTTGTTGCATTATATACCACCCTTGATTGTATTACATTACAGTTTTATACTCTATTATGTCATCTAACACCCTTGGTTGTGTTCATTACAGCTTGAGCCAATAATATACATGCACACAAGAAAACTATTTTTATTATTCTCGTCGAAATTTGGCATTTACTGTACAAAGAAAAGCTCAAATTGTTATGTTTTTAATATATTTAAATGCATTAAATGAAATTCCTCACCGGGCCATAAAATAAAGCTTTACCCTATGGACATTTATCCCAAACATATGCAATGTAAGGTTAGTTCGCTATGGGCTCTACGCTTTTATGTTGTCTATGGGTACTAAAACATTTACATAATATTACTCATTTTCATTTGTAGGACAAAATATTAAAAGTATTCCTTAGTTATGCTACATTGTAAGATTTATTTTTCATGCTGGCTTGAACCTGGCCTCGCAAATAGGAATTTTCCCCATCATATGTCACGGCTAAGACGTGATTAGACTCAACAGCATCTTCACCTTTCTTTACCAGTCTCAATTCGTCTTCAAAATATGCCATTATTTCACTCAGTTTCAGAACCATGTTATAGCGTAATGCTCACTATATGCCGCTATATTTACCGCTATAAGTATTTAATAGCTATTAACACTAATAATAGCCTCTACACGGTGTAAGTATAACTAAATTCCTAGCAATGGTATTTATCTAGAGTTTTATAAATATTTAATGTAGACTTATCAAAATGACATTCTCCCAAAGCAGTAGACAAATATACAGCACAAAATGCATAGCAACCAGTTGTTTGGAAAGAAATATAGCCACCTAGCAACCGCTGACGTCATCACTAATGGAGTCTATATGCAGGCCTTAAAATTCCATACTGTGTCCATGACATCGTGAGAAACAACTGAATGTTGAAAGGACTTTAAGAATGGCCAAGAAATTAACAATTTGAACCTTTAATAAGGGATATCTCAGAAACAGCTTATGCTACAAAAAAATTTATTTAAAATAAGTTGTGTGCTTTGTTTGTGTGGTACGTTTTCGTGTATCGCTTAACGTTAGCTAGTTATACAAGATTTTTATAAAATAAAAAATTTCGAAAGTGTATCATGCAAAGGGTACTTTAAGATGGGGGATTTTCAAGAAAATCTTCATTACGCATCTTTGAAAGGTACTGAACCTAAATACCAAGTTTGGTATTTATCCGATTTTCCGTTTTTCAGTTGTGCTGTTCACAGACACACACACTCACCTTTTTCTAAAAATGCTTTTCTTGGGTTCAGGGGACCTGAGAACATATACAGAGTGGACCATTGAAGTTGAGAATGGACAATATTTCCAAAAATAAGCGTTGTAGAAGGAAATGTTTTGAATAAACGTTGCTTGATATTATGGGGGAAAGTAAATGTCATTGGTCGTGTTTAGTTTGGCAGGCGTTGTGATGGTCATTTTAGGGTCAATTTAAATTGAACTTAACTATAGGTTCCCATTTAAAATTATTAAATTGACCCTAAAATGAGCATCACAACATCCTCTACATAAACACGATTATTGGCATTTACTTTCCCCCCATAATATCAAGCAACGTTTATTCAAGGAATTTCTTTCTACAAAGCCTACTTTTGGAGATATTGTACAGTCTCAACTTAAATGGTCTACCCTATATATTTGGTGAAATCTCGACTTCGAAATTTTTAGTGGAATACAATACTTCCCCTGCTTACTATACGGAGTAGAGAAAGTAAATTTGTTTTTAATTGAAGGGGCCTTAAAACCTGTATTTCCAGTGAAATTTCGGTATATAATTTTTTTTTGGAATGCAATATATTTTCTAGCTACATGTACGTGGCAGAGGAGGACAAAAGTTGCCCATTCTTTCCAATTCTTGGTCAGTTCACCATTTCCTTTATTGAGTGTAGAGATTATTTGCGTGCTTTTTACTTTCGCTACTACGTGTAGTAAGTAGGGGAAGTATTGCATTCCAACAAAAAATTCGATACCGAGATTTCACCAGAAATACATGTTTTGAGACCCCCTGAATCCAAAAAAAGCATTTTTGGAAACATGTCCGTGTGTGTGTCTGTGAACAGCATAACTCAGAAACGAACAGCTGGGTAAACACCAAACTTGGTATTTAGGTTCCATATCTTCCGGAGATACGACACGAAGGTTTTCAAGAAAATCCCCCCCATCCCAGATTACCCTTTACATGGAACATTTTTCGAAAATTTTAATTTTCTCAAAAATGTCTCTTAACAATTTTGATTTAAAATATCATATGTTTAAGATATTTTCATGACAAATGAAATGTATATCTCGAATTTTCTGGGAATGTCTCCAAAAGTATTGTTCATTGTGAACGACTTTTGCATAACGGTATACCATAAGAGATAGACAAAATTTTACTACACAAAATTGTAGATCGCGTTAAAATACACAATTTATGTCATATAAATATTTTTTGTTGGGTAAACCATTTCGAGATATTGCTTGTTATTCCCTTAAATTTTCCAATACTTATACTTTTTCTCAAATTCGTTATTCATTTTGTTTGTCCTGGTAATGCAAAGAGAATGGAATACTCCACATAGCAACCAGCTCTTAAAGTATTTGACTATCGCTCAAATCCTACCAATCCCCTTTGCATCTACATGAAAATTACCAATAAGATCAACATTTCGATATCTCGATTAACATGAAGCATATGGAGAATAAGCGTTTGTAAAAATAGTTTGTACAAGAGTAGAGAAAGTCATGTGACTGTAACACATAAGCATTCTTTTGTTGTTGGAATGCAATATATTCTCTAGCTACATGTACGTGGCAGAGGAGGAAAAAAGTTCCCCATTTTTTTCAATTCTTGGTCACTTCTCCATTTCGTTTATTGAGTATAGAGATGATTTCCGTCTTTTTTTATTTTGCTCATAACTAATTTATATGGCATACCCCAACCATTGTTGCTTAGGGTGTCCTCCATAGGCTTCCCCCAAGAATTTCTCCTTGTCTGTTCTAATAACTCCTTATATCTTTATTTCGCTCTTCTGTAATTTAATAAATTAGTATCACGTTCCTCCACCACTATTGTTTTGATATACCCTCTTAATTTCCTAACGTTTCTTCTTAGCATCAGTCCAAATTTTATCTTTATAATTACGCTGTCTTTTTTCATTACAGCTTTTCCCATAAGTTCTTATACTTTTTCTTGTGACTCTGCTCTCTACAATGTCCAAGGTTACATTATTATTATTATTATTATTATTATTATTTATAATTATCATAAAATTTTCCTACGTGCCCCAAGTCATGGCACTTGAGGTGTTTGACAACTTATAAAAAAAACATGGGCTGCTCCTGCGAGAGATTAAGGAGGTCTTGTGTTAGATAACCCAGCGAGTGAAGCAGAATAAACAAGAGCTTCCTTAGTGCGTTTTATTCATCCGCCAAGCGCGAGGAAATGTGAAGTAACAGTGAAGAGTGAAATGAATTATATTAGTGAAGTGAGAACTAGAACTGTATCCCTGTATTCAGAAAGAATTGCAAGTCACAGGAGCACCAAAGTTGAAATATGGATGTTTGTCCTATTTTGACGTACACGTTCCCTTAATTTGGCTGCTATAAATTTAAAGTATTTTATGGACTCACTGTAGTATATGTTATAGCCCATAAAACGTTGGACCGGTTTTTTGACATGCAATATAAAAATTCTCCAACAATAAACTCGCATCGCAGCTCCTGTAAGTGGACGTAGTACGCCCATGTGAAAACCTGATATAATATATAGCGTGTTATTCATATACGCGATATTACAGCGCAGAAAATAATGACCCGAGATTCGAGCTAACATTCCGCTGCAAATGATGACATATCATTAAAATTATCGGACGGACATTTTATGCAGCGTGTAGACAAATCACGATATATATAATATTGAGCGAACACGGACCATATCATGCTACCAACAGTAGAGATGATAAATTGTAGTTTAACGTTACTGGACGGGCAGTTCTAGGCTTGGTTATTGCAGATAACGCAGTTTTTCTCTCCGCGAAAATTAGGACTTAACAATATTTTATTATACAGGAATACTTTCAGAAATAATCTCCCGAAAACACATTCTTTTCGGGAGAGTCAGTCCACCAAGTGATGGAGTTGGTGGACGATTTGTTTTTGTTTGTGCTGTCAATTGCGCTTTTACAATAAAAAAGCTGTAAGATTCATATGTAAGGTATGACATATTTATAATTCCTTTTCGATGCAATATGGTTGGGACTAGGAGGGGAGGGTTCGACTTATGATCTTTTATGCCAAGGCTCCTAACAGGATGCCCCCGGAAGGGAGGACTAAGCTGAAACCGGCCAATTCAGAAGGCAGGGCAGAGGGCAATGTCCCTACCTTTTCCAGATTGAAACTCCCGGATGGTAGCTGTTACAACCGGCTCCCCCAGAGTTACACATCCCGCTGGGTGGCCCGGGACTCGGAGCCCGTCCCTATTCCGGGAACGGAGTGTTACCTAGAGCACTCTTTTCCCCTGCCACGCAACGCCGAGACTCCCGCCAACACTTTCAACCCTGAAACAGACCAAACAGATGAAAGGTGAAGCGAAATGAGAATGGAGGTGAAATGGAGGGACAGGAAATTCGAGGGATGTAGTTAACCCAGCATACGACTAGCCACCTGGGGAAACCCTCGAAAAAAATCCGTAGGTCACGAAGGTCGGTCGCGGGAATGTGGGCCACGTGGTTTGCAATATGATTATTTTAGGAGCCATACTTAGGGACAGTGGTGCCCATCGCATCCCCTAAAACAATCATCCCCCAAATTTTCTGCGAGCTTAATATAAACCATTTAGTTCCTTTTCTAGCCGCTGGAAAGCTCCACAAAGGGGCTGTCCTATAGGTGCTGTAGCAGATATTGCGATGTTGGTTCACAATAAAAGCTTAAGCAAATATGTAATTCGAAAGTTAAACTCAATAAAAATCATAATATTTAAGAGAAAATTACAAACAAAAATATTTGGCAGATGGTGTATTTTATTACTTGATGTTTCTATGTATCCTATTGTATCTATATAAATATACCAATATACAGGGTGATTTATGAACAACTGACACATTTCGTTCTTTAATTATTCTGTTCGAAATTCACTCAGTGCCCCAATTTTAGCACCAAATTAAGTAGAATGTTCTGGAGTTTCTATTGCCTGTCACTAGATGCGCAGATGTTCATGCTTTATTCGTAATTGTTAGTTTTATTGTCGACAACTGTTTTTGAGATTTTGTTCTAGTCAACGTGAAAATGGAGTACACATTAAATGAACGACTCTTCCTTTTAAAGCAATACTGGATTACGAATTCAATTACAGCTACTCAAAGAGCATACCAGAGAGAATTTGGTGTTCGGAATCCTCCCCAAAGAAACACAATACTGGGACTGGTAAACAAATTGGAAACAACTGGATCTCTGGTGAGTGAAAAAGGCAAAACTCGTTCATCTAGGCTTACCACGATTATTGCTGACGTAAGAGCAAAACTGGATCAGTCACTCAATAAATCATTAAGAGGTTTGTCGCAGGAGACAAGGTACAGCTACTCAATGTGTCAGAGAGCTGTGAAAAGTGCAGGCCTAAAGTGGTATAGGATTACGGTTGTCCATCAGTTACAGGAACTAGATAAAGATAAACGACTGAAATATTGTCGTGGGTTTCAGGCGTTTATTGTACAAAATCCTGCCATATTGTCCATCACATGGTTCACAGATGAAGCATGGTTCCATTTATTCGGCTATGTGAACTCAAGTAACTCACGCTATTGGGTCAGCGGAAATCACATGTTATTCATGAAGCATGAATAGTGGGACTACTTTTTTAAACAACGTGAACACTGCAGAGTACCGACGGATTCTCATGGAGTTTGCTGAGCAACTAGACGATGTAGAGCTGAGTCAAGGATATTTTCAGCAGGACGGCGCTACATGCCATACATAAAATGAATCCATGGTGCTAATTGCAAGTTTCTTTGACGACCGTGTAATTTCCAAGAACCTGTGGCCATCGAGATCTCCGGATTTGACATCGCCGGACTTCTTTCTATGGGGTTACTTAAAAGACAGGGTTTATGCCACACGTTCCCAGACAATGGACGATCTGAAGCGCAACATTACATAGGAGATTCAAGTTATTGACCACAGAGTCCTCCAACGAGTGGCCAGTGACATGGAATGACTTGTTGAGTTGTGCCAAAATACATCCGCATTTCACGTATAATAAGTTGTCGCTAGCATAACTCGTTTTGAAACAATTAAAGAAATAAATGTGTCAGTTCTTCCTAAATCACTCTGTAGTAAGTGTAATAACACTATACGTCCTGAACTACACGCCTGCCTACAATGTTATAGTTCCTTTTGTACATTTCCAAAACGCATCATCTGATATGTCACATTATACCATAGAGCATGAATTATACTTTAGATTACTTTTTGGGGGATAGAGCACATTTAAATTAATAAACTTAAAAATACAAACTGCGTTAACAATTATAGTCCTCGATATACATTATAATAAATGCGTTTATATTACCTCGTTAATTTACATCAATATTTTTGTACTTACCAAAATTTTTAATTCTCCCCAAAATGCTCCTAATGGCGCAACTTGCGCTATGAACCCCTCACCCTAAGAGCGACCTTGCTTAGGGGAAACTAAGATGGGAGAAATCGCTTTATACAGTGCCTTTGTTTTATGTCAAGGCCGCTGATTGCGCGAATGCGTACTCCGCAAACAGTCTACTACACTGCAAGTTTTTCCGTTCCGTAACTCCGCCGTTACTTACATTCTTGACATCGTCGCATGAAATTACCATTCACACACATAAGTTCATGTTGCGTAATGTTCATAATTTCTGTTTTTATATTGTCCTTAAGTTCGTCTATGGTGTGGGGATTGTTGCTATAAACTTTATATTTATAGCGTTTAGCGATCCCTTTGTTATAAATTTATTAACCGAACATCTCACAGTATCTCTACCGGAACTGGATAACCAGGAAATTGCTGCTGAAATTGTCCACACACTTGTCTACTTGATTCAGTTTACACGTGTGTATCATACATAAGAATACGTTGTTTAAGCGTGAATTTGTTGGCAGGCATTTCTGTGGACTAATAAGAGAATAACATTCCTAAGGAAATTACACATAACACACGTATTGTCGAAGCACTTCACGACACGAAGACAAAGCAACGACTATGGCAGCTCACAGCTGATAAACGTACTCTTGACACGTCCTGCGCCGCCTTTGCACAGTGGCATAATACCGAGGTCACTGCCGTCTCGGGCGATACGCATACATGGCGGTGGTGGCTTTGGCATAAAACGAAGGCGCTGTATATGAGAGGCCTTGTGTTCAATCCAGAATAACATTGTACACAGAAAGATTTTCAGGCTTATATTTAGATTTCTAAAATAAACTTTATTAAAAACCAGGTTGCATACTGCTATTGTATATGCAGTGGTGCATAACCTTCTAAACATCAGCAATGTCATGGGCAAAAGGAATGACGGTTTAGGGCAAAAGGAATCGTAGATAAAAAGGTGGATAGCAAATACAAAGTCTATACCATATTTGCTATGCCAGACTGTCAATATCATATAATTTAAGGATGAGAACAAAATGGTCTGTTCCTTCTCCAAAAATATTTCAGTAATTATGTTTATTGCGATTCGTTCAACCATCTATTTCTAGGTCTTCCTGGCTGTCTTTTTCCAATAGACGGATATTAAAGATTTTCAGGGGTCAGTGTCCAACAGTTACATTGTACTTTAAGTTCGGATCAAATACATTTGTTACCTTTATGATGCTGTAATGTACATCCTGCCAATGGTCTCATTTCTGCTGCTTCAATCCGCTTTCCCTGATTACTTTCTCTACCACATACCTACTAGGTAGAGAAGATATTGCATTGCACCCAAAAATTCCATATCGATATTTCATTGAAAATACATTTTTAGAAACAGATTCGTGTGTGTGTGTGTGTGTGTGTGTGTGTCTGCGTGTATTTGACCAGCATAACTCAAAAACTAAATGTCGGATAAATAGCAAACAAAGGGCATCAGCTATTCCCCAAGAATTCAAAATATACATTTTATTATTCATGCAAATAATTTAAATATACAGTATTTTAATCAAACTCATTAGAATCATTTTTGAGAAAATAAAACATTTACAGACATTTTCCCAATAAAGGGAGGTGTAGGGTGGTGAGAATTTTTAAAAATCTTCGTGTCGTATCCTTGAATGAAGTTAAGTACGAAGCTTGATACGTAACGAAGTCTCGTTTTTGAGTTGTGCTGTTTACATACACACACAGACGTCTTTCTAAAAACAGTATTTTTGGATTCAGGGAGTCTCAAAACATGTATTTCCGATGAAATCTCGGTATCGTATTTTTCGGTAGAATACAGTTATTTCAAACTGCTCGCGAGAATACACTAGAAATAAAACTAGCTATTTACTGGTTCGCCATGTTGAAGACTGGGATTTTGCCTGCCATGGACCTATATTTCCATCTAGTATTGAAAGGAAACAAATTCTATACTCGGAGTCCCAGAACGAAGGTTTAACTCTCGCAGATGGCTCGCCTCTTTATCGAGAACTCCAGGGGCATATCGAACGACATTTAAGCGAGAATTAAATATTCATTCGATTTCTGATTGATATGAAGCAGCCCAACGCGGAATACGCTGGGGAATATTTTCCTGCATCCATCACATTTCTCACTTGAAAGCGCTCCGGCAAAATTAAACCATTACATGATTATTTTACACTCTGATGTACAAGATACTTAGAAATAGAGGAATCGCATTGAGCCTCACTTCCAACCAGAACCCGTGACACAAGGCGACAAACGTGTCAAATGTTTTCTGTGTATTGCTTACTACTTGCCTTACCTCATTTTGTACGGTTAGATTTTTAAACTGGAATGACGAATAAATCAATTTCAGTTACTTCCCTTCTTCTTTATAAAATTATTCCACGATGATCTGGAAATTTTTATTGATTAACCCTTCCCTTAAACAGCAAGCGATATGGCTCTGCGGTATCATGTGAGACTTGCATTCGGGAGCTCCTGGGCTCCCAAGGGAATGTTGGGGTGGTGTATTCTGCCACGATTTCTCTTTTCCCCATTTCAGGTCTTGCAGTGCTGGCGGTGTCGGGAAGATGGCGTGGATGTATCCGCGTTGGAAATATTTCCCCGTGAACGCCAGGGTGATCTGTCCCGCCTGTTGGGCTCGCTACATCGCCCTCCTGGGATTCCTCGCCACTGGTGTTCAGGGATTCAAACTGGAAATGTTAGGGTCTCTGTGGGCGTGAATCCCTGAGGACCTGCAACCTCCCATGGTTCCTCCACCTCATCCCTGCCTCCCGAGGGATGTAGCTACAATACATTTCGTCGTTCTCAGTGGTGTAGTGGTTATCATGCCAGCCTCTAGTTCCTGAGGTCGCGGGTTCAAATCTGGCGGAGGGCGATGGATTCTTTCGGGCGTAAAAATCCTTAGCATGGCTTCCTTCGGAAGGGAAGTAAACCCTGTGGTCCCGTGTCGTAGATTTACGGCACTTAAAAGAACCTCAAGTCTGATAAAGACGCTTTGCCTCTGAGCAAAATTTCCAGTCTTTCACGCCCAATATAGAATGGGACGCTAAGGACCATAGTAGTTAAAGAACGTCCATAAATAATAAAAGACTACAATACATCAAGATGGTCGCTGTGCCCAAGGTGTCCCCCTCCGATAAACACATCCTACCTCCTCCGCTTAAACCTTTATAATTACAATGGATAAAAATCCCGTGATATTCATGGAAAAGGATGTGAAACTTCGCCGGAACATCTTACTTCCATATTCTCCCCGACAGTGTTCGAAGCTCTGGTAATGCTGTTTAGTCTATAAGTACCCTTTGGCGGTGGAAGAATGGTCGAGTAATTTTTACACAATCACAGAAGGTGACATTTCAAATCTTTGTGCCTTCTCTGTGGTACCATATTCATTTAATAACATAAAGGCTACTTAATTTTTAAATAACACGGAAATCGTAAACACATACAACGAAAAAGTGGCGAAACTGAATATGAAGAATCCGCACTCCCAGGCCACCAAGTTAACCTCTTTGGAAGAGACACACAGTCTGTGACCATCGAGAAAAGTAATACTCTTAGGTCCGGTTTCACCAACAGATGCTAAATTTTAACACAATGTTAAACTGATTTTAACTGAAGTTAACACAAATTCTGTTTCATCAAACAATGTTAACTTTAACAATGTGTTAAAGTCGGTGTTAAGTTAACATCCCCATACCCCCATGTTAAGGCGTTTAACTAATGTTAGGAATTGGAAAATGGCTGCCGCAAACCAAGCGATTGATGCGAGTTTGCTACAATTGGCATTTTTAATGTCATTCCTAATAGAAGAGTAGTCGTACGTCATAATAAATTTGAATCCCTGCAAAAGAAAGAATTTTTAAAGCAATATAGACTGTCCAAGGGATCATGAGCATGGTTTTATGAGAAATATGAGAGGTTATAATACTACCAACGTGTTAATTAAGTACTTAGATTGTATGCTACTAATATTTTTCATTTACTTGTGATAATGTTGGAATTTCCAAAGATTTCCAAAGCAATTGCTCCAAAAAGCACACAGTATTTTTCGGGTCTGCTTGATTAATCAGAGATAACACATTTTCGTCCACTTCAGTTTCAATGCAGTGTCCACTACCAGTTTTAAACGGTCTTCGCACCTAACGTTTCTGGTGCAGCACTTTATGTTAACATAACATTGCTATAGTTACTTACTGAACTTAAGAGAACCGCGTTCATTCTAATTAAATTAATCGTGGATTTTGTTCCAGGCTGCAATCTTATTCTCTAATGTAAAAACGCCAGCTTTTTCGCACTGGACAATATGTATATACTTATTAACCAGATGTTAATTAACGCGTTTCAAACGGTGAAACATTTATTTCAGTTGACATCATGATTCTAACCTCAAACAACCGGGAACATCACATGGCCATTGTCATGAATGTAAATAGTTGTCGGCTTCTGACACAGAGAGCGCGGCGATACGTAGACAAAAGTGCATCGTAGTACGTTCAGAAGCAGTGTAGTTCGGCCACCGCCTTCTCGAAAGCTAGCGTTTGCAGTTGTCTTTGGCGTTAACAAAATGTTAGGTAACAATTTGGTGTAAAAGTTTGATGAAACGCAAAGGTTTTATCCTGATGTTAAGCTTTGAACACCTTGTTAACAAACAAGATGTTAGAGTATTTTTAACATCGGTTGGTGAAACCGGCCCTTAGTTGCTAATTGTAAAATATCGGTTCAGTGATTTCTAATGTTAATTTTCTCTCCTTATACCAGTATTTAGCATGTCCTGCTAACGAAATTGTTTACAGCTTAAGTACAAAGAAAAGAAACAAAATTTTCTTAAATGAAACTTATTAAAATATTTTGGCATTGGTATCGATTGCGTATTGTAGTGTTGTAAACAATTTCGATTCTCTGTTGTTTTTCTGCGTCTTCTGTTTTCTTAAGGAAATCATAAATTGTGACTATATACAAGAAAGCATTCTCATAGTTGAAATTACAATGATTATTTCGGGCATCTTCTCAGGAAATTTTCATTCACACTGGAGACCTCAATGTCTCAAATTCAGTGAATTTTCCACCTGAAGCTTTCTTCTACCCAAAAATCTACCCGATTTTGGGTAGAAGCCAATAGCTTATCTGCTTACCAGGTATTAGTCGGCCACGATATGAGTGCGCTTGGAGGAGTGTGCCACTGATTTTGTTGATAATGCCAGGCTAGGGATATGAGGGGAGTGAGGGGCAAGGCGATAGGGAAAGTGCAGTTGCACAACGAAAACAGCACTACTTTTTGCAGGTTGCAGCCTCGCTTTACTCTGTCTTAGAAAGAACGATCGTGTTGTAAGCAACAAGGTGGAGCGGACTCTACCCGCCGCGTGTGTGGAAACAGCTGCAGAAGCGCCAACTTCTTGAGTAAGACATTGCCAATAACTTATCAAATCTTTGTGTTAAAGAATTGTTATAGCGTGTAGTAGCGTGAGGTTATGCTTCCTTAAGCATAGCAAAACAATGCACGATTATTTGCCTCTCGCCACTTCTTAATGTTTGCGCCATCTATGTTTTATTTCGGCGGAATGGCAGACTTGCTCCATGATGATAGGACTAGTTACGATTTTTGCGCATAGACCCCAGGGAGGAACCGCAGGAGACGTGTGGGTTGCACAGTAGCCGGTGCAAGTCGAAACAGACGCGCAGAGTTCCCTAATAGTCCCAGGCGAGACCACCCGGCCACGGAAGGGTCACTCAGAGACGTCCCTCTAGTGGGACTGGGAAAACGACCCAGCAGTGGAGGTTTAACAAGCTCTAACGGGGCCGAGAAGAAGTTCCAAATCGAAAGCCACAGCTCTGGAGTCAACCTGTAACACGAAAGGGAAATGAAATGAGAGGAAATGGGAGAGAGAGGAAATCCGTGGTAGAATACACCACTCCGGCATTTGCCTACACCAACCAGGGAAAACCACGAAAAACCCATGGACAGAAAAGGCGGCTACGGGGATCGAAACCGGGACCTCCCGAGTGTGAGTCGCACACATTACCACGGCGCTACCTCTCTCGATTTCATGATAAGCTCGCTGATTTTAAATTGCATATACGTTATTTACACAACGTGATCAAAAGTATCCGGACACCTGGCTGAAAATGACGTACAAGTTCGTGGCGCCCTCCATCGGTAATGCTGGAAGTCAATATGGTGTTGGCCCACCCTTAGCCTTGATGACAGCGTTCACTCTCGCAGGCATACTTTCAATCAGGTGCTGGAAGGTTTCTTGGGGAATGGCAGCCCATTCTTCACGGAGTGCGGAACTGAGGAGAGGTATCGATGTAGGTCGGTGAGGCCTGGCACGAAGTCGGGGTTCCAAAACATCGCAAAGGTGTTCTATAGGATTCAAGTCAGGACTCTGTGCAGGTTAGTCCATTACAGGGATGTTATTGTCGTGTAATCACCCCGCCACAGCACGTGCAGTATGAACAGGAGCTCGATCGTGTTGAAAGATGCAATCGCCATCCCCGAATTGCTCTTCAACAGTGGGAAACAAGAAGGTGCTTAAAATATCAATGTAGATCTGCGCTGTGATCGTGCCACGCAAAACAACAAGGGGGCAAGCCCCTCCAGGAAAAACACGACCACACCATAACACCACCACCACCTCCGAATTTCACTTTTGCCACTACACAGGCTGGCAGATGACGTTCACCGGGCATTCCCCATACCCAAACACTACCATGGGATCGCCACATTGTGTACCGTGATTCGTCACTCCACACAACGATTTGCCACTGTTCAATCGTGTAATGTTGACGCTGCTTACACCAAGCGAGGCGTCGTTTGGCATTTTCCTGCGTGATGTGCGGCTTATGAGCAGCCGCTCGACCATAGAATCCAAGGTTTCTCACCTCACGTTTAACTGCCATAGTACTGGGAGTGGATCCTGATACAGTTTGGAATTCCTGTGTGATGGTCTGGATAGATGTCTGCCTATTACTCTTTACTTGCCTCTTCAAATGTCGACGGTCTCTGTCACTCAACAGACGAGGTCGGCCTGTACGCTTTTGTGCTGTACATATCCCTTCACGTTTCCACTTCACTATCACATCAGAAACAGTGGACCTAGGGACGTTTAGAAGTGTGAAAATCTCGCGTACAGACTTCTGATACAAGTGACACCCAATCACCTGACCACCACGTTCGAAGTCCATGGGTTCCACGGAGCGTCCCATTCTGCTGTTTCACGATGTATAATGACTACTGAGGTCCCGGATAATGAGTACCAGGTAGTAGGTGGCAGCACTTTGCACCTAAGATGAAAAACGTATGTCTGTGGGGATGTCCGGATACTTTTGATCACATAGCGTATATTGCTTTGAAGTATGCGAAAGCCGTATGAAACACAGTCTTGAAACGACAACTCTAGGCCGACAAGCCCGAGCTAAGGAACTATTACTAATTTGGGTCATTAGTATTTAGTGAAGTTAAATTATGATATCCACAACTATTCTCTCTTTTTACTCTCTCTACTACGTATAGTAAGTAGGGGAAGTATTGTATTCCACCCAAAAATTCGATACCGAGATTTCACCGGAAATACATGTTTTGAGACCCCCTGAATCCAAAAAAAGCATTTTTGGAAACATGTCCGTGTGTGTGTTTGTGTGTGTGTCTGTGAACAGCATAACTCAGAAACGAACAGTCGGATAAACACCAAATTTGGTATTTAGGTTCAGTATCTTCCAAGGATGCAACACGAAGGTTTTCAAGAAAATCCCCCCACCCCAGATTATCCTTTACATGGAACATTTTTCAAAATTTTTAATTTTCTCAAAAATGGCTCTAACGATATTGATTAAAATATCATATGTTTAAGATATTTTTATGACAAATAAAATGTATATCTTGAATTTTCTGGGAATGTCTCCAAAAGTATTCTTCATTCTGAACGACTTTTGCATAACTGGTAAACCATAAGAGATAGACAAAATTTTACTACACAAGAAATGTAGATTGCGTTAAAATACACCATTTATGTCATATACATTTTTTGTTGAGTTAACCATTTTCGAGATATTGCTTGTTATTCCCTTAAATTTTTCAATACTTATTTTCTCAAATGGGAATTCGTTATTCATTTTTTGTCTTGGATATGCAAAGAGTATTAATCTGTGGCAAAGCGAATGGTGCTGCACCTAGCAAGCAGCTATTAAGAGATATGTTTTGGCTTAAAGGCTACTGCATTTCTATATTGTCCTTGTAAATATATATTCCCCTTACATCTACAAGAAAGTTAGCAATAAGATAGAGTTTGCAAATGTTTATCTCGATTAACATGAAGCATATGGAGAATAAGCGTATGTAAGAATAGTTTATACAAGAGTAGAGAAAGTCATGTGAGTGTAACACATCAGATTTTTTTACTACTTGCGTAGTTTCAGAAGGGTGATTTAATGATATCATGTTTGTATTTGTGTTACTAATATTAGAGGAGTAACAGACTGTTAACGGAAACATTTTAAGCGCTCTGTTAAAATACTGTCAACGATGAGATATTTTAGATGCAGGAAAAGTGTTTCCGAAGACACCAAGTGAGTTTTACGATGTCTCTCTGGTAGCAAACGTATTGCTCGTACAGCGAGGGTGTAGAGTCACTGTGTTTTGTTTTATAATTCACCATCAACGGCGACAATGATACAGCAAGCTTAAACGGCATAATTAGGGAAAACGCGACTTCATGTTGAAATTGAGCAAGAGGGGCTGAAAGAGAACCAATAAGATCCAAGTAAACCCATATGAAATAGTGAGACGCGTTGATTGGCGCAAAAAATGCACCAATAGGAAATTATTGAGCTCAAGCAGCCCGCAACAACACAAAAAATCGAGGAGTTGCTTCTAAAACACAGGCAGAGGATGATGCTGCCGGATAATTACGAGGTGTCGCGCCAAAAGTTCGTGGATTAAAACAGGGTTAGATGTACACATAAGAGTCGCTAGGAGTAAAGGGATTTGGAAAATATAGCTACAAACTTCGCGTCGTATCAGCGCCGCGCTTCAACATGCACAGTGTTTTAACGGCCACAGTATCAGTGTGATCGGTATTGTGAATTACTAGAAGCGACAAATAAAAACAACAGTGGTGTTGTCCTCTCGACTGAAGCACGTCTACCACACCCGAGATCTTTTCCTTCAGAGAGGAAACGTCCCTGCTATGGCACATCTTCCTGTAATTATTACAGCTATCCGAGGATAGAGAGTAGAAACAGCTGACCGCGCATCAAAATCCAGATGCAAAGAGGCAGATCACGACAAGCATCCGGCTGCAGAAAGGTAAGCCGCGAACTGCGAGCACTACGAATCAGAATAACCTCTGACTTTGGAGGCGGTACTGCCGCATTCTGCACGATGAATATCTGAATCAGCACTGACCTCGAGACCTACTTCGTTCCGAGAGGGTCGGATGGTATAGCAATACAACTTGTGTATTATACTACTGCTTTATTAGTGATACAAAGTTAGACTGCATATTATTTAACAGTAATAAGTTAATACTGTAGAACTGCGGCTGTCTTCTGTTTAATCTAAGTCTCTCTGCTGATGTATACAACTATTGTAAACATTCCTTTCAGAATTCACGAGCCTAGAACACATCTGTGGTGTATGTGCAGGGTACAGAGAAATGAATCTAACTTTTGTAGACAGTTCACTCCCCAAAACTGATTTGCGCTGAGCCGTGAATAGAAAAAGACCTAGTGCTGTACTTCTTAGAGGCAGTTATCCTGCGAAAACGAATAAAAGAAAACAACTCTGAACCTCCCTCCACCAGTCAGCAGCCTAAGAACGTTCTGTTTCACTGTCCATAGCTCGCTCTTGCTTCCTTCCCAAATGTTTACAAGAGGATCGTTCTAGTTTGAGACAGATTATAGTAAATGACACTCAGAACTGCGGATATTTTCTTTAACTGGCTGTCCTTCCGATGCCCCACGTACTAGTTCGGTGACTGCACCCTTACCTTCCGGAGTAAAATGTCAACAATCCAACTCAGTCCGCTAACACTTACTGTCAATAACCTAACTCTGTCCCGCAGCATATACTGTCAACAACCCAACTTCAGTCCTGCAGCGTATACTGTCAATAACCCAACTCAATCCAGTAGCATATATTGTAAACAACCCAACTCAGTCCAGTAGCATATATTGTAAACAACCCAACTCAGTCCAGTAGCATATATTGTAAACAACCCAACTCAGTCCAGTAGCATATACTTTCAACAAGCCAAATCAGACCGGTAGCATATATTGTAAACAACCCAACTCAGTCCAGTAGCATATACTGCCAACAAGCCAAGTGCGACACTTAGCATATATTGTAAACAACCCAACTCAATCCAGTAGCATATGCTGTCAACAAGCCAAGTCAGACCCGTAGCATATATTGTAAACAACCCAACTCAGTCCAGTAGCACATATTGTAAACAACCCAACTCAGTCCAGTAGCATATATTGTAAACAACCCAACTCAGTCCAGTAGGATATACTGTCAACAAGCCAAGTCAGACCCGTAGCATATATTGTAAACAACCCAACTCAGTTCAGTAGCATATACTGTCAACAGGCCAAGTCAGACCCGTAGCATATATTGTAAACAACCCAACTCAGTCCAGTAGCATATACTGTCAAGAAGCCAAGTCAGACCGTAGCATATATTGTAAACAACCCAAATCAGTTCAGTAGCATATACTGTCAACAAGCCAAGTCAGACCCGTAGCATATATTGTAAACAACCCAACTCAGTCCAGTAGCATATACTGTCAACAAGCCAAGTCAGACCGGTAGCATATATTGTAAACAAGCCAACTCAGTCCAGTAGCATATACTGCCAACAAGCCAAGTGCGACACTTAGCATATATTGTAAACAACCCAACTCAATCCAGTAGCATATGCTGTCAACAAGCCAAGTCAGACCCGTAGCATATATTGTAAACAACCCAACTCAGTCCAGTAGCATATATTGTAAACAACCCAACTCAGTGCAGTAGCACATATTGTAAACAACCCAACTCAGTCCAGTAGCATATATTGTAAACAACCCAACTCAGTCCAGTAGCACATATTGTAAACAACCCAACTCAGTCCAGTAGCATATCTTGTAAACAACCCAACTCAGTCCAGTAGCATATACTGTCAACAAGCCAAGTCAGACCCGTAGCATATATTGTAAACAACCCAACTCAGTTCAGTAGCATATACTGTCAACAAGCCAAGTCAGACCCGTAGCATATATTGTAAACAACCCAACTCAGTCCAGTAGCATATACTGTAAAGAAGCCAAGTCAGACCCGTAGCATATATTGTAAGCAACCCAAATCATTTCAGTAGCATATACTGTCAACAAGCCAAGTCAGACCCGTAGCATATATTGTAAACACCCCAACTCAGTCCAGTAGCACATACTGTCAACAAGCCAAGTCAGACCCGTAGCATATATTGTAAAAACCCCAACTCATTCCAGTAGCATATATTGTAAACAACCCAACTCAGTTCAGTAGCATATACTGTCAACAAGCCAAGTCAGACCCGTAGCATATATTGTAAAAAACCCATTTCAGTCCAGTAGCATATACTCTCAACAAGCCAAGTCAGACCCGTAGCATACATTGTAAACAATCCAACTCAGTTCAGTAGCATATACTGTCAACAAGCCAAGTCAGACCCGTAGCATATATTGTAAACAACCCAACTCAGTCCAGTGGCATATACTGTCAACAAGCCAAGTCAGACCCGTAGCATATATTGTAAACAACCCAACTCATTCCAGTAGCATATATTGTAAACAACCCAACTCAGTCCAGTAGCATATACTGTCAACAAGCCAAGTCAGACCCTGGCATATATTGTAAACAACCCAACTCATTCCAGTAGCATATATTGTAAACAACCCAACTCAGTCCAGTAGCATATACTGTCAACAAGCCAAGTCAGACCCGTAGCATATATTGTAAACAACCCAACTCATTCCAGTAGCATATATTGTAAACAAGCCAACTCAGTCCAGTAGCATATACTGTCAACAAGCCAAGTCAGACCCGTAGCATATATTGTAAACAACCCAACTCAGTCCAGTAGCATATATTGTTAACAACCCAACTCAGTCCAGTAGCATATACTGTCAACAAGCCAAGTCAGACCCGTAGCATATATTGTAAACAACCCAACTCAGTCCAGTAGCATATATTGTTAACAACCCAACTCAGTCCAGTAGCATATACTGTCAACAAGCCAAGTCAGACCCGTAGCATATATTGTAAACAACCCAACTCAGTCTAGTAGCATATACTGTCAACAAGCCAAGTCAGACCCGTAGCATATATTGTTAACAACCCAACTCAGTCTAGTAGCATATACTGTCAACAAGCCAAGTCAGACCCGTAGCATACAGTACGAAACCGTAATAATGCACAGAGCATAGTGAAGTGTGAAGTGGTGTGGCATCCCTGTAACGGAAAACTGATGGTAGTATTGAGCACAAACAGATGGTTGTTGCTGCAATATTGCTTATAATTCTTCACTAGAGAACAAACGTTGTTACAAGTCACATGTTTGGGCGTTTTTCAAAATCTTTCATTTAATTAGAATTACTGCTATTAAATAATACGCCGATTTTTAACTATTTTGGGTGTACAGTTTACTAAGTTATTACATGCATTTAGTAGATCATTTTTTTAACATAACATCTGGTTTTGCGGTTAAAACCGGTTTTAGTGAAGCATGAAATTGCAACATCGTTTTTCAGTCACTATAGGTCTGCTGAAAGTCATAATCTTTTAAAATGAGCTAGACTGGCATTATTTTCCTACAGGTCCGAGTTAGGTTGCTTATATATTGGAAAACGGGACCTGTTAGGTTGTTTAAATTTTGAGAGAAGGATTCGAGTTATAATTCGAAAGTAAAGAATGGGACCGAGATGGTTTTCACCGTGTTCCATAAATGCTTAGTCCCTCTTCCCACCGGACACACTCATATCGTGGCTGACTACTACATAGTGGACAAAGCACAAACGTTATCATTTGTTTAAAGCCGAACGCCGTTAATAAAAGCATTCAAAATGCTCTGTTAAAATACAGAGGACCTGTTTTAGGGGTTTTATATACAAGATTCGCCACCAAATAATGCTGTTGGAATGTTTTCATACTATTTCTCGAATGACTGATTCGATTAAAGCTTAAACGAGTGGCAGGCAGTTAGTGGATTCGACATAATGGAACTCGGCAGTTGTTTACTCCATTTTATGTCATTTTCAGCACATCCATTCTTCGTCGTCAACAACGATGCGATCAATATTAGTTAACGAATATACAAGATTTTTACTCGCCAAATACAGACAAGAGTTTCACGCACCAAAGGGCTTACATTCTTCTCTGACAAAACTAGTAATTTTCGTTTTGCTGGCCACACTGGTTTATTCAACAGCAGAATTCCAGCGTAAGGGGAAACGGCCGGCCGGATGGCGACCACAGCCTTTTTTATTTGTTGGAATAATACTTTAAATCATTTAGGAGACTACATTGCGCGGAAATACAAACAAGTCATTAGCGATTCTGCGGTTGGCCCGAGGCAAACAAACTACAGTTTTCGCTCGTTTTCGAATAATATTTTACTCTGGAAAAAAGTCTAGAGTATCTAACAGCCTGTGCAAGTTGTACATATTTTTGCAGTGATGTCCTTTTAACCCCATCTACTCGTGCAAGCTCGGGTGAGCATTATATAACTACGTTTTAAATTCGCAGACGCGAATAATTAGGACAAGTTGACAAAAAGGAATGCCACTCCTATTTCCTAATTTGTAAATGTAACGTTTATTACTGTGCTGCCTCAGTGGAAGGAAACAAGCTCGTTTCTGTTTTGCTTGTTTGTATTATCCTTTATTACTTTACTACTTACCTATAGTAACCAGAAGAACTATTGCAACCGAAAATGCACGTTTTGAGGTCACATGAATCCATGAAATGCAGTTTAGCTTTCTCTGCCACCTACCTATAATACTTAACTCTTTCAGTAACCCTTAACTTCATTATATAACTTTGACATTTGAAAGGCTAAAATAAAATGTGTAATCCTTTCCTTTCTTTTTTTAATTTAATTTCCAAACATGTGTTAAGCTACAGTGCTGACACCATTTACACATTCCAATCGCCGTTTATTTTACATGGGTCCATCCCATCCTTTACCATAGACCCAGTAACACCGTACCAAGGATTCGAAATCATTGTTACTGATGTTCATTGCTGAGTTACAAATCCGAGATTAAGGCAAGCTTCAGGGCACAAGTCTCCACAATATTATAATAATAATAATAATAATAATAATAATCCCATGGCGCTACAGCCAAAGAAGGATCTAGATCTTGCAAACCCGACTACCGGCCTTACATCTAAGTACGAGGTGGGCGATCATCCAAACAACGGAGAGAGGAAGTGGCCAGCGTTAGGCATCCCCCAGCCAGAATGTTGACTTCTGTTGCCGGAATTGCTACCTATCGCCGTTCCTCACTTTCCTCACGATACTGAGTAGACACCGGTCCTACACCCGGGACTTAAATCCGCACCTCATGGGTGGGATCTAACCCGGGCGCATTACGTGAGCTCTACGCTCTAGACCACTGCGCCACGGCGCAGAATATCCAACGTATACCACCAGGTTTTTAAAAACTGGTTTCAGCCGAAAATAAATTGGGTTGGAAAGGGTTAAAAGCAAGTATTGCATTTCACCCAAAATTCTATGTCGAGATTTCAGCGGATCCACATACATTTTGAGGCCCCTAAATACAAAACGTTTTTGATTTCTCTACTACGTACACTGTTGTGCATAAAAAGTGGCCCATTCCCCTAGATCCCTAGTGTTTTTCTTTGCGTAATATTCCCATCTTCAGGTACAAATGTTTGACTCTATCCCGCCGATATCACTTCTCTATGTGACTAGCCTGAAAAACAATACAGCTACATCCAACTAACAAATGAACGGTGTTTATAATCTATTTGAAGTGAAGGGATGGCTCAGATACCACCTATGTGAAAGAGTGTTCGCTACAATTGGTACACAAGGAAAGGCTAAACCAATTACAAATAATTCGGTCTTGCAGAGGAAGGGGTGAAGAATTATTTACATGTGAGGCTAAATTGGACGACAGCTATGACATTTACATATGTGAGAGCTTTCATCAGCGACATGGAGACGAAGGTTAAACTTGTTGCTGCTACTAAACGGCACTAAGAAATCCGGCATTAAGAAAACGGTAGCGTAGCATAAAACTATAAAGTTTAAGTTGTAATGCTACCGTTCGGCCATACCTTGCGGAAGGTAAATCCAGCGGCTAAAATACACTTCAAAAACAGAGGTGGTACGTTGGTATGGGGTGGGGAGAGATTCTGTCAGTACCAAGATAAACAGTTACATTATGGGTCACATTTTATGCACACTAGTGTACTTCCAGTAAAGTTAGGTGGGCACATATCACGGAGGGGCCCCAGATACTGGGGCAGAGCACCGCAAGTAGGATGATGTGGTCATTTGTGCTTCGAACGCGACGGGAGGGAGGGATGAGGGAGAGATCCGAAGGGCGACCAGATCCGGAGATGACGTGTGCGGACGGAGTCCTTAACGTTTCCAGACTGAACTATCTGACGCCGCTAATGCCCATCCACAAGCCCCGAACCCTCAGGGTTCCCTTCAAGGGGAGACTGCTCCGAGAACACCCGGAGGACGGGTCGGTCAGCAATCCGACCGACGCAAGGCACACCGCGAAACCTTCACAAGTTGCACCACCAGGACCCAGCGGCAACACGCCGAACACCGTCGCCGGTCCTTCAACCCTGAAACAGATAATAATGAAGGAAATGATGGAAAGGAAAATCGTGGTAGAAGAAGACCATCCCAGCATTCACCTACCGACTCGTGGAAACCACGAAAATCGCGGTAGAAGATGAACCGCCCTAGCATTCGCTTGACGCTCCGGAGAAACCACGAAGAACCTATCAGAGAGGGCGGCGAACACCATGGACAACCTACACCATAATATTTCGAGATTCATACACAGGCACGCACACTGTCAACCTGCACGGTCACACTGGTCACAATCACCACAGGAGTAGACCTCATCCAGTCATAAACCGACGCCGAAGACACCACAGCGCTTCCTACAGAAACACAAGCTTAAACCAGCAACGACACCAACGCCGAGCAACATATACCACACTTCACACTTCCATTTCCCTTCCACTATCACCGTCTAGCCTCTTGGCTGCAGTAAGGGCAATATTGTCATGCCTAGCCTACTACCTATCCTTCAACCGCTCCCGCTCACAGGGCGGCGGCAGAGCATCTTTCCTGTACTAACGCGAGTGCTATGCGGAACCGCACCATTTCCACCCGTGAGCCCCCTACCTTTTCCTTCCTTCTTTTTCCATCCGATGGAGGTTTTTTTACTGTTCCACCCAAAAATTTTATACGAAGATTTCACCGAAAGTACATGTTTTGAGGTGACCTGAATGAAAAAATTCTGATGTGTTACACTCACATGACTTTCTCTACTCTTGTACAAACTATTTTTACAAACTCTTATTCTCCATCTATTTCATATTAATCGAGATACACGTTTGGAGAAACGATCTTTTGACATGCAAAGAGAATTACATTTTACACATAGCGACCAGTTCTAAAAATATATGACTATCGCTTAAGGCCTACTATGTTCCCCTTGTTTTGTATTTGCAAGGGCAATATAGAAATACAGTAGCCTTTAAGCATAGACATTACTCTTAATAGCTGGTTGCTAGGTGCAGCACCATTCTCCTTGCTACAGATTAATACTCTTTGCATATCCAAGACAAAAAAATTAATAACGAATTCCCATTTGAGAAAATAAGTATTGAAAAATTTAAGGGAATAACAAGCAATATCTCGAAAATCGTTCACTCACCAAAAAGATGTATATGAGATAAATTGTGTATTTTAACGCGATCTACATTTTTTGTGTAGTAAACTTTTTTATCTCGTATGGTTCACCAGTTATGCAAAAGTCGTTCAGAATGAAGAATACTTTCGAAGACATTCCCAGAAAATTCAAGATATACATTTTATTTGTCATGAAAACATCTAAAACATATGATACTTTAATCAAAATCGTTAGAGCCATTTTTGAGAAAATTAAAATTTTCGAAAAATGTTCCATGTAAAGGATAATCTGGGGTAAGGGATTTTCTTGAAAACCTTCGTGTGGCATCTCTGGAAGATACTGAACCTAAATACCAAGTTTGGTGTTTATCCGACTGTTCGTTTCTGAGTTATGCTGTTCACAGACACACACACGGACACGTTTCCAAAAACGCTTTTTTTTGGATTCAGGGGGTCTCAAAACATGTATTTCCGGTGAAATCTCGGTATCGAATTTTTGGGTGGAATACAATACTTCCCCTACTTACTATACGTAGTAGAGAAAGTAAAAATGCAGAATTCGCTAAATTACAAAACTACTTCATCTTACGCAACACTTGAAACTCCTATGATTATTCGGTTTACTTTATTAATCACTTACCTATAGCAGGTTAAGGAAGCATTGTTGGTAATGGAGAATCAGAGTAATAACTTCAAGGCCATAGTCGACATTTGATTGAATAACGGTGCCGCTGTACTTTTCAGCTGAGCTACCGTGCCGGAGTCAACTGACGCGCATTTTTCCCGCTAACCACGACGCCTTCACAAATTCTTTTTGACACAGCATCGATTTACAATCTCGTAAGCACACATATATACGACATGGAGACTACACCGGAAATACGAGTTTTGGGCTCCTCTGAAGAAAAAAGACCGCGCGCGCATGTGTGTGCTTGTGAACAACATAACTAAAAAACAAATAGAATAGATACAAAATTACTATTTATTACATATATTCATAGGATGCGATATGAAGATTTTCAAGAAAATTCCCCCACTCCAAACTACACTTTACTTGGACAATTCTTTGTTATTTTCGATTTGCTCAAATTGGCTATAACAACTTGAATTAAAATACCACAAGTCTAAAATTTTAATGACAAATAAAACGAATATTTTGAATTTACTAGGAACAACCGTAAAGTTCTCTGCATTCTGAATGAATTTTACAAACTTTTGTAAACCTGGTAAACCTTCAGTGATAGACAAGGGCTTACCGCACGGAAATGTATACTTATCTGAAACACTCAATTTAAATCGAACACTATTTTGTGACATTAACACTTCCGAGGTATTTGTTGTTATTGCTCTGAATTTTCATACACCATTGTAGTGCTAAATCGCCATTCGTTTGTTTCTGGTGACCATGGAAAGCTTATGGGATGTCAAAACCAGCACACGGCGACTCGCTTTTAAAACATTAAGCTATAACTTCAGTCTCCTGCATTCTTTTGTACCTACAACAAAAGGAAATGTTTATCTCGATTAAAATATATATATATATATAAATACGAATAAGGTTCTGTAACGATAGTTGTTAGAAAAGTGGAAAGAGAAAGTAATATGAATTAATAGATTAACAATCACCTCTACATTCACAACACCAGACTGTGTGAAAGGTAGGGAGTAATGCCTCTGGTTAAAGTAAATGTGCTCTCTGCTCCAGCAGAAGCCTCAACAGACAGGACAGAACAATAACCACTCAACCACAAAGGTAGTTGTGGCCTAGGTTGTTCTTTAAAGACTGATTTTGAATTCATAAATTTGAATTGATTTGACTACAGTTGTTTGGTTACAACAGTGTTTGATACCCAAATGTAGATGAACTGTGATTGGAAACAGCAAAGTGACAGTAACTTGTACAACAGGGTGATACCATGCAACATTAACAATATTTATTTGTGCATTACAGTTACAAACTATACATCAGATATCTACCCGCCCACACTAGCAAGATACTCAGCTACTTGTTTGTGACCATTAGCGATAGCATCCTCTCGTGGGGTGCTATACCCAGCTATAGTATGTTGTTTGACATTAGCACCTTTGTTCACCAGAAACTTGACCATCTCCAGGTAGCCGTGTTTGGCTGCGCCATGTAAAGCGGTCGAACCATTTTCGGGGTGTCTTATGTTCACATCCCCACCGGTCTCAAGAAGGACTTTTGCTATTGCTAGGTTATTAGCTTCAGAAGCGACATGCAACGCAGCCCATCCAATTTTGGTTGGTAGATTAACATCAGCGTTGTATTGTGTCAGCAGCTTAACCATCTCCAAGTTACCTTTGACTGTGGCCAAATACAAAGAAGATTCCGAGCTTCCACCAGCTACTATATTGACATCGGCACCGGCTTCAAGCAGAGATTTGGCTATTTGTATGTGATTATGTTCAGAAGCGAATTGCAACGCGCTTACTCCATCTTTCTTTGGTAGATTAAAATCAGCGTTGTGTTGTAACAGAAGCTTTACTACTTCTTGGTTACCCTTCTGGGTGGCTACATACAAGGGAGATTCCGAATTTGGACCACCTAGCATGTTGACATCAGCACCGACCTCAAGAAGAACTTTTGCTATTTGTATGTGATTCAATTCAGAAGCGACATGCAACGCAGTCCATCCATCTTTGTTTTGTAGGTTAACATTAGCATTGTGTTGAATTAGTACCTTTACTGCTTCCTGTTTACCCTTTTGGGTGGCCACATACAACGGAGGTTCCAAATTTGGACCACCTAGCATGTTGACATCGGCACCACCCTCAAGAAGAACTTTTGCTATTTGTATGCGATTCAATTCAGAAGCGACATGCAACGCAGTCCATCCATCTTTGTTTTGTAGGTTAACATTAGCGTTGTGTTGAATTAATACCTTTACTGCTTCCTGTTTACCCTTTTGGGTGGCCACATACAACGGAGGTTCCAAATTTGGACCACCTAGCATGTTGACATCGGCACCACCCTCAAGAAGAACTTTTGCTATTTGTATGCGATTGAATTCAGAAGCGACATGCAACGCAGTCCATCCATCTTTGTTTTGTAGGTTAACATTAGCGTTGTGTTGAATCAGTAGCTTTACTACATCCTGTTTACCCGTCTGGGTGGCCACATACAAGGGTGACTCCGAATTTGGACCACCTAGCATGTTGACATTGGCACCACCCTCGAGAAGAACTCTTGTTATTTGTCTGTAACTATGTCCAGAAGCGTTATACAACGCCGTCCATCCATCTATGTTTGGTAGATTAACGTTAGCATTGTGTTGTATCAGCAGCTCTACTGTTTCCAAGTTATCATTCAAGGCGGCTGAAAACAAGGGAGTTAGCAACTCTGGACCACCTAGCACATTGACATCGGCACCGGCCTCAAGAAGAGATTTTGCTATATCTATGAGATATCGTTGAGAAGCGGCATGCAACGCAGTCCACCCATCTTTGATTGGCAGATTAACGTTAGCCCTGTATTGTATCAGCAGCTTTACTACTTCCGGGTTATTACAAACGGTGGCTATAAACAAGGGTGTTTCCGAGTATTCTCCAGCTGGTGTATTGACATTGGCACCGGCCTGTAGAAGAACTTTAGCAATTTGTATATGATTAAATTCAGAAGCTTCATGCAACGCGGTCCATCCATCTTTGTCTGGTTGATTAACATTGGCGTTGTGTTGTATCAGAAGCTTTACTATTTCCAAGTTACCACGCTTGGTTGCGAGGTGTAACCCTGTTTTATTATTACTGTCTCGCCCATTTATATCGGCTCCGTGTTCAAGAAGAACGGAGGTTACGTTCATGTGGTTCTTCTCAGCCGCTACATGCAGCGGTGTGGAGTCGTTTAGACATCTCCACTCAAGAGAGGCGTTGTACTCTAACAGCATTTGTACGATCTGGACATTACCTAACGATGAAGCCTGATACAGAGGAGTACATTCGTCGCTTCTTCTTACATCCGTCTCAGCGCCCTTACTCAGCAACAGACGAACCACGTTCACATGTCCATATTGTACTGCTACATGAAGAGGCGTCCATTTGTCGTTCTTCCTCTCCAAGTCCACATCAGCGCCTCTATCCAGGAGCAGCTGAACTATCTCGGAGAGTGCATAATACGCAGCCAAGTGAACAGCGCTGTTAGGATCTGCTCCACATTCTAAGTAATTGCTTACAAGCGACGTGTTTCCTACAGATGTTGCATGAACTAGAGCTTTGTTGAGTTTTTCCATAGTTGTATCTTTCTCACATAACACTTCAGAAGAAACCTGAAAAATTAAAACAAATATCCATGTTTTTAAACTATTTATGGTCTTGTACAGTTAAGCATACTTGGCAGTGAAACTGATCATTTTCATAAATTGAACCACTTGTTTTGAAATTTTTATCACCGGTTTCTTCAATGGAATTACAATAAATTATAATTGTTATAGATTGTTTATATAAAATTCCTTTACAAGATGAAAATTTTAAGTTTATGTTCTGCTTGTGTTATTTCTAAAATATAGTTCGTATGAAGGACACTTTTAATTTGATATAACATTAAACTTTTCTTGAAAAAGATAGAATTTTTTATTTTTATAAAATCGGTCCTTCATTAAATTATTAAAAACCCCAATCCAGAACTACAGAAAACACTCTTACTTAAAGAAATTATGTTGAAAATATGAAAGAAGGTAAACAACAAATGCATCATCTATATTTTGAAGTGACAAAAGCGTAAGAAAACAAGTGCGCAAACAATCAAGTTTTAAAACTTCATGCACAATTTGCGCACAACTGAGCACATCCCTTTCGTCGCTTTTAAGCATTTAAACAGCGAGAAAGGTAAAACTGGAATTTTCTCCTGATTCTACAGTGTTAGAGGATTTATTTAACCGACAATTATTATAAAAGATATATCATGCGTAGTTTTATAGAAAATTACATATTGACCGGTTCCTCAAGTCTTATTATCGAAGATTTTCATTATTTTTATTACAGAATTTTTTAATTTTGTGGAAAATAAAATATAGAATATCCTTAACAGAATTGACCGCCGCAGTTGCTAAAATCATTAGAGCAGCCAGACTTTTATCGTTTTTATTACAAATTTACAGTAATAACAAGTATGGGACTATTCTAATTTACAACAGCAAGCCTTGAGACCCAATAAGTAACCATCTTTGAAACTTTTTAACACCCCCAGGGAGCCTAATATTCCTTTAAGTGCAAAGAACGGTTTATGGATTCTGGAATTAAATTTGGAAAATCCTATAAGTTGTGATTAAACTAACTAGGTATGTGAAACTTTAATATATATAACATTAACGTTAAGGATATTCCATTCATTGACCCAAAAATACTGAAGCACACAATGAAACGTGTCAATGTAAATGTATTGGGTCCAGTACAAGAACGGGTTCGTCATTAATGCCACCACCAAGTCGAACCCAGTTTGCTTACTTCTGGAGCTGACCACCACTACCTGAGATCTACAGGTATATTTACCTCTGGAGCGCACTAATACTGCCTGAGATCAGCAGGTTTGTTTACTTCTGTAGCTCACAAATACTGCCTGAAATCAGATGGTTTGTTTACTTCTGTGCTCACAAATACTGTCTGAGATCAGCAGGTTTGTTTACTTCTGTGCTCACAAATACTGCCTGAGATCAGCAGGTTTGTTTACTTCTGGAGCTCAGCAATACAGCATGAGATGAGGAGGTTTGTTTAGTTCTGTAGCTCACAAATAATGCCTGAGATCAGCAGGTTTGTTTTCTTCTGGAGCTCAGCAATACAGCATGAGATGAGGAGGTTTGTTTAGTTCTGTAGCTCACAAATAATGCCTGAGATCAGCAGGTTTGTTTACTTCTGGAGCTCAGCAATACAGCATGAGATGAGGAGGTTTGTTTAGTTCTGTAGCTCACAAATAATGCCTGAGATCAGCAGGTTTGTTTACTTCTGGAGCTCAGCAATACAGCATGAGATGAGGAGGTTTGTTTAGTTCTGTAGCTCACAAATACTACAAATACTGTCTGAGATCAGCAGGTTTGTTTACTTCTGTGCTCACAAATACAGCATGAGATCAGCAGGTTTGTTTACTTCTGGAGCTCAGCAATACAGCATGAGATGAGGAGGTTTGTTTAGTTCTGTAGCTCACAAATAATGCCTGAGATCAGCAGGTTTGTTTACTTCTGGAGCTCAGCAATACAGGCTGAGATCAGAAGGTTTGTTTACTTCTGTAGCTCACAAATACTACAAATACTGTCTGAGATCAGCAGGTTTGTTTACTTCTGGAGCTCACAAATACTGCCTGAGATCAGCAGGTTTGTTTACTTCTGGAGCTCAGCAATACAGCCTGAGATCAGGAGGTTTGTTTAGTTCTGTAGCTCACAAATACTGCCTGAAATCAGATGGTTTGTTTACTTCTGGAGTTCACTAATACAGCCTGAGATGAGGAGGTTTGTTTAGTTCTGTAGCTCACAAATACTGCCTGAAATCAGATGGTTTGTTTACTTCTGGAGTTCACTAATACAGCCTGAGATGAGGAGGTTTGTTTAGTTCTGTAGCTCACAAATACTGCCTGAAATCATATGGTTTGTTTACTTCTGGAGTTCACCAATACAGCCTGAGATAAGGATTTATTTACTTCTGTAGCTCACCAATACTGTCTGAGATCAGCAGGTTTGTTTACTTCCATTTGTTGACTTATATTTAATTTCATGCATCCACTCATTCTGTTGAGTACTTTGCCTCACCACAGTACAATTCTTCCGTGCCTGCATGCACAACATTGAATTACGAAAAACTTGGAACGTTATACATGGAATGAATTATGGACATACACAAGTACGGGGAAGCATCTGGTTCTGTTTGGTACGATTCAGAAGTAGCGATTCCCAAAACGACTGCTTTCTCACCACAGTACATCTGCCAACATTCATAGTAGGCTATGCGAAATGGGCTCATTACACAGACGATCAGAGAGTCAAGAACGGGAACGTTCTGTGCGAAACCTTGAGAACGAGACTTCGGCGCTACGGTATGCGGAGAGCAACTCTTCGGTGAGTACAGTAATCGCTCACCAATTGCACAGTAGTCATTCTAGGATTTGAAGATTTCTGCAGGAACAGATGTTGCATCCATATCATCCTGAAGTCAAGGACTATCCAATGCGGCAGAAGTTTTGTAACTAGTATTTAAATCAAACGGCGTCAAAAGAATTTACAACCCGTGTGTTATTCATGGATGATAATCCAGGTAACTATCCATTGTGACAATAGATTAGTAATTAGTATTTTAAACTAACTTCAGCCAACAGACCTACAATCCGTGTGTTATTGTGGGCTGAAAAGCCAGGTGACTGCGCACTGTGACAATAGATTTTATAATTAATATTTGAACAAGAATGGGTCAACAGACCTTACAACCCGTGTGTTATTCAGGGATGGTAATCCAGGAGACTGACTTGTGACAACAGATTTGTAATTAGTATTTGAATGAAACCGTCAGTAGACTTTACAAGCCGTAGGTTATTCGCGGATGATAATCCAGGTGACTGTCCATTGTGACAATAGATTTGTAATTAGTACTTGAAAGTAACTTTAGTTGACAGACCTTATAATCCGCGTGTTATTCAGGGATGAAAAGTCAGGTGACTGCAGTGTGACAATAGATTAGCAATTAGTATTTGAACCAAACTGCAGTCACCAGACTTAACAGCCCGTGTGTTGTTCACGGATGATAATCCAGTTGTCTATCCACTGTGACAACAGATTCGTAATTAGTATTTGAACCAAACTGTTGTCACCAGACTTAACAACCCGTGTGTTATTCACGGATGATAATCCAGGTGACTGTGCATTATGACAATAGACTTGTAATTAGTATTTGAACCAAACTGCTGTCACCAGACTTAACAACCCGTGTGTTATTCACGGATGATAAGCCAGGTGACTGTCCATCGTGACAACAGAGTCGTAATTAATATTTGAACCAAAGTGCTGTCACAAATTTTACAACCCATATTTTGTTCACGGACGATAGTCCAGCTGTCTATCTACTGTGACAATATATTTGTAACTGGTATTTGAATCTAATTGCCGTCACCAGACTTTAAAATCCTTGTGTTCTTCACGGATGATAAGCCAATGTCCATCGTGACAAAAGATTCGTAATTAGTATTTGAACCAAACTGCAGTCAACAGATTTTACAACCCGTGTGTTATTCACGGATGATCAGCCACTGTCCATCGTGACAACAGATTCGTAATTAGTATTTGAACCAAACTGCAGTCAACAGATTTTACAACCCGTGTGTTATTCACGGATGATCAGCCACTGTCCATCGTGACAACAGATTCGTAATTAGTATTTGAACCAAACTGCTGTCACCAGACTTAACAACCCGTGTGTTGTTCACGGATGATAATCCAGCTGTCTATCCACTGTGACAACAGATTCGTAATTAGTATTTGAACCAAACTGCAGTCACCAGACTTTACAACCCGTGTGTTATTCACAGATGAAGTATACTTCACACGTGAGGGATTGTTTAATTTTCGTAATCCCCATATTCTGACTCTCGAAAACACCCATGCTACTGTTGTATGATCACAAGAAATGAGATTTGGTGTCAATGTGTGTGTAGAAGTTGTGGAGGAGTCATGCCCTTTGTCACGACGACTCAGTGTGTATACTTAGTAGTATTGTTTGTAAAATGAGCAACTGCATCCGGTTTCTGTTAATATCAGACAAGAAGTGTGGACTCAACATGACGGGGCACCATTTATTTTGGGAATGAAGTAATTGCACATTTAACATTTGGTGGTCCCTGGATAGATCAGAGTGGACTCATTGTCTGGCCGGCGCGGTCATCTAATCGCATATTAATTCTTTTTGTGGGGCTACAGGAAGTCTATGGATTACGAAACCCCTGTTGACACGACAGAAGAACTTATAGCAAGCATAGCCAGCGCAGCACCTGAGATCAGGCAAACGCCTGTCGGCTTTGAAAGGGTACGGCAAAATATGGCACATCAGAATATGCACAGCTTGTCTGGAATTCAATGTATGGGTGTTTCTACCCTTGCTATAATAATGAGACAGTAAAATAATAAATGCATAATGCTTAATGAGCTTGAAGTGAGTGTTTCATTTTTATTTTCCTTCGATATGTTTTGTGTGTGTGTCCTTCTATATGTTTGGGTCAATAAACAGAATATCTGTAACAATAATGATTTCTGTATTTCCTTTTACATTCCTAATTACTTCGATCCCTTCTGTAGGATCCACTAACTCAATAAAAATACAAACTTGTTGAAGACCGTGTGTGCCGTAACAAAAAGTTCTTCACAGGAGATGTGATGTTAAAGTTCTTAGGTCTATTTTATAAACATCCTATAACAAACTCAGTAATATCAAATACAATTGCAAACACCACGTTCTTAGAAAAATATGACGTCATGCACTTATAGTATGTTTCTAGTTTATCTACTAATGACAGATATCCGTTTATATTATGCTGTTGAATTTAAAAGAGCGTCTTTTATCCACGTTATATTATTGACAATACATTTTGTCTTGATTAAATGTTCATTTGTGATAACAAGCTGTAGGTAAACATCTACTGCGTCATCAATAATCACAGATATGTTAATAAAAACAGGGAAACTATTAGCAAGCAATATGCAGTAAAAAGGTAAACAAGTAGGAAAGGAGAGCAGGGTAAATAGCAGAAATACTGTAAATAATACTCTGACGGAAGGAAGAAATCATGCCCAAATTAATTTTATATACTGTCACTTTTAGTGATTAATTTGATATATATGTTGTAAGTAGTAGAGAACACTCAATACCTGTCGTGACTTACCAGACGAGATACAGATATGTCTGCAGAAATTCTCGAACTGAGAGTGTTTGGAATGAGTCACTGAGGGTAAAGGTACTGAGAAAGCGTGAGTTTAAATCTTGGTGTACCCTTTCCCAAAAATGTAAAGGGGTTTTACTGTACGAATAATACACTCCAGGTAATAAATGGATCCGACAACTTGGCAAGCTTTAAATGGAAAACCGCATTAGAACTAGGATTAGGAGCGGAGTGGGACTTAGTACCTCGATACAAGGAACTGTTTGTGCCCAGTCCCGGGAGGGGGGGAGGGGTGAGGAGGCAGAGGTCGGTCGGACCAGGAGGCACGACAGAGATGAGGGCGGGGTGCCTGCGGTTTTTCAGATTGAAACTCCCCGGATGGCAGCTAATACAGGCGCCTCACCTCACCTACGGGGTTCTACATCCCACTAGGGACTCTGACACAGTCCGCATTCCGGGGGATGAAATGTTACATAGAGCATCCTATTCCCTGCCATACAACGCTGAGATACCCTCCGACACCTGCAAACCTGAAACAGTCAAGCAGATGAAAGCTGAAGTGAAATGAGAATGGAGGTGAAGTGAAGGAACACGAAAGTCGGAGGGATGCAAGGCACTCCCCTAGTGACCCGGGGAAACCCCCCAAAAAACCAATGGGTGAGCAAAGTTGTCCACGGGTATCGAATCCATGACATCCCGAATGCAGGCAACAGATCTGGCTGCCTGAGATCCCGCTCGGTAAACCGCATTAAAAGTTTGGAATGCTTCTCCGCTGCGTGCTATACCAGGAAGGTTCCAAGTGTCGCCATTGCCACGTTTTGGGCCCTGTGCTTTCGGAGAAGAGATATAAGAAAAAATATCCGAAACCGTGATGATCAAGTCGGCTAGACTTATGCAATGCAATTCTAAAATACCATAAAGTACAATTTCAACTTACCATAATAACATTTTTGTATCCATTATAAAATATGGTGCTCTTGTGTGGGCCACTCGGATACAGGGTACCCAAATAAGGAATTTATTAAGGAGAACCCAAAGAACATTTTGCTACAATATACTGGAGCAGTTAAAACCACCCCAACTATGGCCCACCTAGTCACGATATGAATCTGGCCAATAGATATTTTAATTAAACTGAAGGGAGTTCTTGTTAAAGAACAACGGAATGGGAATAGCTACACAAATAGCTGGAAGAAGATATGAAAATGTAGCTGACATTAAGCGGGTTTTAAAATTAAATTGGCAACGACTGTCGGATACCATGGAAGCGGGGAGGAGAGTACATAGCTTATTTCATAACATCGCCGAAAGACTTAGAAATCAAGTGCATTAAACCTACCAGAGTCTATTTCATTACATACCGGACATGCAACTTAAAAGCCATCTTGGAAAAACATCAATAAAACACCACACGATATTCGCTCTCTCTGAAACATACAAAACACTCCTGAACATTTTCTATTTGAATGTCCGCGATGTGGAGAACAAGTAACTGAAGCATGATCTGCATTATTGGGCATCAGGTAATGCATATATTAAGAGACAAAGACTTACATATTTATTTATAGAAGCTATCGAGCGTGGTTAGTAAAATTTACGGTAAGAGAGAACTCAACTATTGAAAATAATATCTCACACACAAGAAGGTGACGAAGAATTAAGATGCGAAACACTTTGAAACCATCTATCCTTAAATATAATAACTGATACACCGATGGGTAACTATAATACACATCAAATTATACCAGATGAAGAGGAATTAGTAGGCGGCGAAGAGGACGTAGAATCATAAAAGGAAGGAGAAATTGAAAATTAAAACTACAGAAACATAAGGGGAATTACTGTATTTTGTAAGGCGGATAGTAAATGAAATGAACGGAGGAAGATAATGTTGAGAATGGGAGAATAGGAAATTTATGCTGAACAGAAATAGAGATTAGGGGATGACGGAAGCTGGTGTGGAGGGAGAGGGAGGTGTAGAAGAAGGTGCCGATGTAGAGCAGTGCGGAAGAGGGAAGCGGAGTGAAATGCAGAAAATTGAACATATCGGGCATCTGTAGGCGGAATGGTATCAGCAAGGGGAAGAGGAAGTTGACGAGGAAGTGTTAGTGAAGTGTTGTATAGTGCAGAAAGTAAAATGAACGTGTAATTGTGTATATATCACAATAAGGATGTAAAACTATTATCATTATTAAAACACATGCGTTGAAGAAAGTGAACGATGAATTAATTGTAATAAGTGAAAAGTGAAAGTGTATTTATTAAATAAAAAATCACATGTGTTGGTGAAATTCTTAATTAATCGAATAAGTGAAGTTATTAAAAAGAGAAAAGGAGTGGCGTGAAGTATGTAATGAATGGGATAATGTATAAATATAGAATTAAGGAAGCGATTGTTATACATTACAACCGAATAATTAAACATTGGAAAGAGGAATTAAATTTCGATATATAGCTTTGGAGAAACAGGTTAAAGTAGTATTGTACACATAATATTGGAATTAATACAATTAAATAATGATATATAATATACAAATTGTACCATTTAGGTGGAGAATGTAAAATATTTACAAAAGCAAGAGTTGTAGAAAGAAATGCCTTTAATAAAAGTTACTTGACATTATGGAGGAAAGTAGATGCTATTAGTCGTGTTTTGTTTGGAGAACGTTGTGATAGTCATTTTAGGGCCAATTTAATTTTTTTTAAAATAGGAAGCTACAATTATGGTGAGATTAAATTCATCCTAAAATGACCATCATAACGTCCTCCAAATATAACACGACTAATGGTATTTGCTTTCGACCATAATATCAAGTAACTTTTATTAAAGGCATTTCTTTCTAAAACGTTTAGTTTTGGAAGTATTGTACAGTTTCAACTTAAATGGTCCACTATATACTGTTAAAGTAATTAAACCGCTTTATTTATATAATATATTTAATGAGCTATATATTTGGAAGAAGGGTGAAGGGATGCTAAAGTATATAATTGGGGCCAGATGATTTCAATTATAACTCGCTATAGTGAATATCTAGTATTGAGCATAAAATAAATCTGTGCTGACTACCAGTGCTGATTCTACTGGATACAAGTAGTGTAGGTATAGTGGCAGTTCTAAGATTTAGTCTGGATTAGGCTTAAAACGTCACATGTTTAATACAATGACAGGAACTAAAATGTAGGTACATATTGATTTTTCTGTGAATAGCCAGTACATTTTCTTAATTTAACTGAATTTCGTATAAGAAGGACATATCAATTAAAGGAAGCAACATACCACAGGAAAAACGAAAATGTCATTAAATGTGTGCCAAATTGTCGTAGCACTAGCCGTTTACGAAACACTTCATGTTGCAAGTTTAGATCATTCCTAAGGGTCAAGTGATCTATATGGTTGAAAGTTTTGGATTCTAGGTTTTTTCCCCAACTTTCATTTCATTCCCTTACAAAAGCTTCTATGAAACAGCATTTTAAGGATGTTTCACGCAATTTGAAACCTTCTCCCTTAACTTCAAACACTCCCTAGGTGAAACATATCGGTAGCAAGAATACAGGTACCAATAGTGTAATATAATGTATTGAACATATGTGACGTTATGGATGCTAGAAACGTCGCGTAAATGCATCACATCAGGTTCTTTCAACAAGAGTGTGCCACAGTTCAAACAGCATTGGATCCGTACGAATATTTCACATGAAGGACAGCATTTTTGGTACGCCTTTATGGCTCCTAGAGCCTACCCCTGTGACGTTATCTTTGCGGCAAATAAAATAATATATGCATACGGGGCATACAAACACACACTCTATCCCCCCTCTCTCTCTCACACGCACACACAGACAAACTGTGAAAGATTTGAAAGAAAATATCTGGCAGGCTTAGTCAACGTGAATAACGCAAGGATGCATGGTTTCTTAAAGTGGTGCCAGAAATATATGTACAACAGCAAGTCAGTTCAAGTCTCCCCTTTCGTGAAGTCCATAAGTGCAGCTTTTCAAAACAACTAAAGTAATAGCATTGCTGTATGATTGCATCATCTCTGTGGCAACGAGCATAGGCAAAACCTGGCGTGCTAGTTCACACTTCATTGGGTCACTCTGAATTTTCCTAGGTAAAATTAGTTTAGCAGTTGGTGAACTTTTTATGCATACCAAATACGAGGGCTGATCAATAAAGACTGAGATTGATTTTTTCCTATAGCTTTCTTGAGAGTTTCCTGTCTCTACCATGGATATTTGAAAAGAGTGGGGTTTCATGTATAATGTCCATAGGCGGCAGCACTCTAGTATCGGTAGGTTGGTAGTAATGTTGTGTATTGTTGACCCTAGTTGAATTTCGCATACCACAAAATGAAGGTGACACAAGAGGAGCAATAAAATTTTGTTTTCGTTTAAATCATACAGCCTCTGAAACTTTGGAAAAGCTGAAGCAAGCATACGGTGAAGATGCACTACCTCGTGCAACAGTGTTTAGGTGGTTCAAAGTCTTCAAAGTAGAGCGAGTCCTCTGTGCTAAGCAAGGTGGGCCTGGTGCTTCGGCTTCTGCTGTGACTGAAGTCAACATCAACACAGCTGCTGTGATTGTTGTTCCCACTCACACCACTGTTACAGCAGCGTACTACACGTCAGTATTGGCTACACCGAGGGAGCACATTGCAAGGAAACATCCAGAACTTATCACAACAACGTGCGGCCTCACGTTGCAAATCAAGTCCAGGAATTTTTGGCTAAATTCAACATTACCTGTGTGCCGCATCTGGCTTATAGCCCCAATCTTGTCCCCTGTGATTTCTTTTTTTCCCATCACTAAAGGCAAAGCTCCAGGGCATTCGATTTGAAAGCACTGAAGCAGTGCTGAAGAAAAGTGAGGCGATTCTCAAAGACCTGACAAAGAATGGCCTGTACCAAGTGTTCGAGGACTGGCATAGACGTTATAAAAAGTGCATTCAAGTAGGAAAGGACTACTTTGAAAAAGACCATGTCAACATTGAAGTGGAGTAACAAATATCTGTGAAAAAAAATTAGTCTCAGTCTTTATTGATCACCCTCGTATATTCTCCATTTGGATTATATTTGTTTCTAACAGATACCCTTTTTACGGTGTGTCAAGTGTTAACAAAACACAACGCCCTTGTGGGATATTAAAATTATTAGCATTTGCCCACTAATGCTAGTGTTATCATTCATTCCCTTCAGGTAGTTCTCGTTTCGTATGACACATTTTTATGACGTCATAGAATACGGAAGAAATTTATAATGTTTATATCCTTTTTGTTTCTATTGTGAGAGAGGAGCAAACTTAGGGGGGGGGGGTTTGAAACCACCGAGATACATTTACATTGCAGGTCTCAACTACTTCGTGCAAAAAAGAAAAAAATCTGTATGCCATAATATGAGTGTTTTTGCTGATTTTATTCCCTAATAATGTTAAACTTTCGGCGTAGTATTGAGGACGGCTCTCATTAATGAGCTTAATGCTCTCACTTTAAAGGTATTTCCACGTAAACAATCTCAGAGGTAAGTGAATGTCTGTTAGGGAAACCTGCAAGCATGTACTCTTTTGTTAACACTGCATGATACATTTCTTAAAATACCTGTTTTACTGTCACGTTCTCCTCTGGCGCCGCAACTTCCTTAGGGCAGTCTTTCTCCGTATTTCTCTTGAGGTTTTGCAGTTCTGTCTTATATTCCTCAAGCTCCTTGTTGAGAGATTCAATGTGATCCGCGTATTTGGATAGTTCCAAGGCATGATCACTTTCTATGCGCTCCCAGGTTTTGTACACGGAAATAAGGTGGGTAAAATGCATTGATGTTAGGTTATTTACTTCTTGCTGACATTTTTCCAATTGATGTTGTGTCGATCCATCGTTCCTAAATTGTAACAATTCTTGCAAATTTTGTATGCACCTGTTGTCAACATTAGGTTGAACATGCAGCAAGAACTGATACAACAGCAACTGCATCTGCGTTGAACTGCAGAGCATGTCTGGTGAGGCAGTTGATGAGGGATGAAAGAGCTGCAAGTACATCTTCTGGAATCATAAAATAAATGCATGATAATAAGTTGAACGAACTACAATTACTGTTACAACAGCAGAAGTATCTGTGTCGAACTGTAGAGGGAGCCTGGTGAGGCAGCTGATGTGGGTTGAATAAGCTCCAAGTACATCATCTAGAATCATAAAATAAAACTATGAACCAAACCTGAAGATTGCAGGAATTGATGTAACAATAGCACTACTGGTGTTGAGTTGTAGAGGTGACTAGTGAAGTAGCTGCAATGAACTGAATGATTTGAAGTCTATAATCTGGAATCATAAATATAATTATAGGACAACACGAACATGCTACAGGGACTAAAAATACAACAGCTGTATCTGTGTCGAGTTACAGAAAATGGCTAGTGAGATCAGAGTAATGCCATGATTGATCTGCAATCATAAATTAAACGTACTACATAATTTGAAAATGATGCAGAAAGCGATATAACAGCAGGTAAATGGGTGTTGCGTTTCCTCAGTAAAATGCAGCTCTCCGTCTAATTTGGTTAGGAGTTAGGAGAAGTCAGCGATGAGGCCTCCTGTAACTCAAGCACAGCACCGCATGCATATTATACTGGGGCTTTTGGGCCTCCAAAGTGACTATGGAAGGAAGGGATGAAGGGGAGACCAGAAGGAAAAGCAGATCCCAAAGAACAGGTGTCTTAGCCAAGACGGAGTAGTTGCGGGCCCAGGATTCCAATATGAGAACAGCTTGAAGCCGACTAGCCCTACCTTAGCCACTAGGTATCTGATGGTCCCGTGAACAGAGAAGGCAACTCCCAAAATGTAAGTGGGGGCCTCAGCAATTCCTCCAACCCCCGGGGAAAGATGATTCCATATCTCAAATTCCACACTCCTCTAGCAACACACTAACCGCTGTTGCCTGGTGCCACAACAGGTACAGGTGATTTAACAGATTAAAGGAAATGATGAACAGTAAAATTCATGTTGAAGATGAATCATGACAGCATCTCCTACAAGCCAGAGAAATCACGACAATACTCATGATGTCGACCCAACAGGAACAGAATCCGATTCCTCACGATTGTGAACTTCCCGCATTACCGCGGAGAAATATCGCATGATACTACAGTGACAGACAAAGTACAGAGATATTTCTTTGATGCGCCCTGATATTTGCCGCAGCCCACCACCATGAACATCTACAGGCTTGTCCATACAAACTTCCATTAATCTCCGTGCTTATAGGAGTAGTCCTTGTACCGTGCTCACAAAAGTGCATTTCATGTTCCGTGATGTTTACGGTAGCTCGTCGCCGTGGACATTGGTGTGGTTTGTTCATGCAAAGTCCATTACTCTCCCGTGATTATAGGAGTAGTCCTTGTACCGTGCTCTCATAACTTCTAGAACATGTTCCCTGATTACAGCAGCGCGTATATCGACATGGTTTGTCCACATAAAGTTCCATTACTCTCCCGTGATTATAGGAGTAGTCCTTATACCGTGCTCTCATAACTTCTAGAACATGTTCCCTGATTACAGCAGCGCGGATATCCACATGACTTGGCCACACAAACTTCCATTAATCTCCGTGCTTATAGGAGTAGTCCTTGTACCGTGCTCACAAAAGTGCATTTCATGTTCCGTGATGTTTACGGTAGCTCGTCGCCGTGGACATTGGTGTGGTTTGTTCATGCAAAGTCCATTACTCTCCCGTGATTATAGGAGTAGTCCTTGTACCGTGCTCTCATAACTTCTAGAACATGTTCCCTGATTACAGCAGCGCGTATATCGACATGGTTTGTCCACATAAAGTTCCATTACTCTCCCGTGATTATAGGAGTAGTCCTTATACCGTGCTCTCATAACTTCTAGAACATGTTCCCTGATTACAGCAGCGCGGATATCCACATGACTTGTCCACACAAAGTTCCATTACTCTCCCGTGATTATAGGAGTAGTCCTTGTACCGTGCTCTCATAACATCTAGAACATGTTCCCCGATGACAGCAGCGCGGATATCGACATGACATGTCCACACAAAGGTCCATTACTCTCCCGTGATTATAGGAGTAGTCCTTATACTGTGCTCTCACAACATCTAGAACATGTTCCCTGATTACAGCAGCGCGTATATCGACATGGCTTGTCCACACAAGGATGCATTACTCTCCCGTGATTATAGGAGTACTCCTTATACTGTGCTCTCATAACATCTAGAACATGTTCCCTGATTACAGCAGCGCGGATATCAACATGGCTTGTCCATACAAAGGTCCATTACTCTCCCGTGATTATAGGAGTAGTCCTTGCACTGTGCTCTCATAACATCTAGAACATGTTCCCTGATTACAGCAGCGCGTATATCGACATGGCTTGTCCACACAAAGGTCCATTACTCTCCCGTGATTATAGGAGTAGTCCTTATACTGTGCTCTCATAACATCTAGAACATGTTCCCTGATTACAGCAGCGCGTATATCGACATGACTTGTCCACACAAAGGTCCATTACTCTCCCGTGATTATAGGAGTAGTCCTTGTACCGTGCTCTCATAACATCTAGAACATATTCCCTGATTACAGCAGCGCGGATATCGACATGACTTGTCCACACAAAGGTCCATTACTCTCCCGTGATTATAGGAGTAGTCCTTGTACCGTGCTCTCATAACATCTAGAACATGTTCTCTGATTACAGCAGCGCGAACATTGACATGACTTGTCCACATAAAGTTCTATTACTCTCCCGTGATTATAGAAGTAGTCCTTATACCGTGCTCTCATAACATCTAGAACATGTTCCCTGATTACAGCAGCGCGTATATCGACATGACTTGTCCACACAAAGGTCCATTACTCTCCCGTGATTATAGGAGCAGTCCTTGTTCCGTGCTCTCATAACATCTAGAACATGTTCCCTGATTACAGCAGCGCGGATATCGACATGACTTGTCCACACAAAGTTCCATTACTCTCCCGTGATTATAGGAGTAGTCCTTATACCGTGCTCTCATAACATCTAAAACATGTTCCCTGATTACAGCAGCGCGTATATCGACATGACTTGTCCACACAAAGGTCCATTACTCTCCCGTGATTATAGGAGCAGTCCTAATACTGTGCTCTCATAACATCTAGAACATGTTCCCTGATTACAGCAGCGCGTATATCGACATGACTTGTCCACACAAAGGTCCATTACTCTGCCGTAATTATAGGAGTAGTCCTTATACTGTGCTCTCATAACATCTAGAACATGTTCCCTGATTACACAGCGCGTATATCGACATGACTTGTCCACACAAAGTTCCATTACTCTCCCGTGAATATAGGAGTAGTCCTTATACCGTGCTCTCATAATATCTAGAACATGTTCCCTGATTACAGCAGCGCGTACATAGACATGACTTGTCCACACAAAGTTCCATTACTCTCCCGTGATTATAGGAGCAGTCCTTATACCGTGCTCTCATAAGATCTAGAACATGTTCACTGATTACAGCAGCGCGGATATCGACATGACTTGTCCACACAAAGTTCCATTACTCTCCCGTGATTATAGGAGTAGTCCTTGTACCGTGCCCTAATAACATCTAGAACATGTTCCCTGATTAAAGCAGCGCGTATATCGACATGACTTGTCCACACAGAGAAGCATTTCTCTCCCGTGATTATAGGAGTAGTCCTTGTACCGTGCTCTCATAACATCTAGAACATGTTCCCTGATTACAGCAGCGCGAACATTGACATGACTTGTCCACATAAAGATCCATTACTCTCCCGTGATTATAGGAGTAGTCCTTATACCGTGCTCTCATAACATCTAGAACATGTTCCCTGATTACAGCAGCGCGTATATCGACATGACTTGTCCACACATAGGTCCATTACTCTCCCGTTATTATAGGAGCAGTCCTTATATTGTGCTCTCATAACATCTAGAACATGTTCCCTAATTACAGCAGCGCGTATATCGACATGACTTGTCCACATAAAGTTCCATTACTCTCCCGTGATTATAGGAGTAGTCCTTATACCGTGCTCTCATAACATCTAGAACATGTTCCCTGATTACAGCAGCTCGTATATCGACATGACTTGTCCACACAAGGTCCATTACTCTCCCGTGATTATAGGAGCAGTTCTTATATTGTGCTCTCATAACATCTAGAACATGTTCCCTGAATACAGCAGCGCGTATATCGACATGACTTGTCCACATAAAGTTCCATTACTCTCCCGTGATTATAGGAGTAGTCCTTATACCGTGCTCTCTAACATCTAGAACATGTTCCCTGATTACAGCAGCGCGTATATCGACATGACTTGTCCACACAAAGGTCCATTACTCTCCCGTGATTATAGGAGTAGTCCTTGTACCGTGCTCTCAAAACATCTAGAACATATTCCCTGATTACAGCAGCGCGGATATCGACATGACTTGTCCACACAGAGGTCCATTACTCTCCCGTGATTATAGGAGTAGTCCTTGTACCGTGCTCTCATAACATCTAGAACATGTTCCCTGATTATAGCAGCGAAAACATTGACATGACTTGTCCACATAAAGTTCCATTACTCTCCCGTGATTATAGGAGTAGTCCTTATACCGTGCTCTCATAACATCTAGAACATGTTCCCTGATTACAGCAGCACGTATATCGACATGACTTGTCCACACAAAGGTCCATTACTCTCCCGTGATTATAGGAGCCGTCCTTATACTGTGCTCTCATAACATCTAGAACATGTTCCCTGATTACAGCAGCGCGTATATCGACATGACTTCTCCACACAAAGGTCCATTACTCTGCCGTGATTATAGGAGTAGTCCTTGTACCGTGCTCTCATAACATCTAGAACGTGTTCCCTGATTACAGCAGCGCGGATATCCACATGACTTGTCCACACAAAGGTCCATTACTCTCCCGTGATTATAGGGGTAGTCCTTATACCGTGCTCTCATAACACCTAGAACACGTTCCCTGATTACAGCAGCGCGTATATCGACATGACTTGTCCACAAAAAGGTCCACTACTCTCCCGTGACTATAGGAGCAGTCCTTATACTGTGCTCTCATAACATCTAGAACATGTTCCCTGATTACAGCAGCGCGTATATCGACATGACTTGTCCACACAAGTTCCATTACTCTCCCGTGATTATAGGAGTAGTCCTGATACCGTGCTCTCATAACATCTAGAACATGTTCCCTGATTACGGCATCGCGAATATCGACATGACTTGTCCACACAAAGGTCCATTACACTTGCGTGATTATAGGAGCAGTCCTTATACTGTGCTCTCATAACATCTAGAACATGTTCCCTGATTACAGCAGCGCGTATATCTACATGACTTGTCCACACAAAGTTCCATTACTCTCCCGTGATTATAGGAGTAGTCCTTATACAGTGCTCTCATAACATCTAGAACATGTTCCCTGATTACAGCAGCACGGATATCAACATGGCTTGTCCATACAAAGGTCCATTACTCTCCCGTGATTATAGGAGCAGTCCTTATACTGTGCTCTCATAACATCTAGAACATGTTCCCTGATTACGGCATCGCGTACATAGACATGACTTGTCCACACAAAGTTCCATTACTCTCCCGTGATTATAGGAGTAGTCCTTGTACCGTGCTCTCATAACATCTAGAACATGTTCCCTGATTACAGCAGCGCGTATATCGACATGGCTTGTCTATACAAAGATGTATTACTCTCCCGTGATTATAGGAGTAGTCGTTGTACCGTGCTCTCATAACATCTAGAACATGTTCCCTGAATACAGCAGCGCGTATATCGACATGGCTTGTCCACACAAAGGTCCATTACTCTCCCGTGAATATAGGAGTAGTCCTTGTACTGTGCTCTCATAACATCTAGAACATGTTCCCTGATTACAGCAGCGCGGATATTGACATGGCTTGTCCACATAAAGTCCATTACTCTCCCGTGATTATAGGAGTAGTCCTTATACTGTGCTCTCATAACATCTCGAACATGTTCCCTGATTACAGCAATGCGGATATTGACATGGCTTGTCCACATAAAGTCCATTACTCTCCCGTAATTATAGGGGTAGTCCTTATACAGTGCTCTCATAACATCTAGAACATGTTCCCTGATTACAGCAGCGCGTATATCGACATGACTTGTCCACACAAAGGTCCAATACTCTCCCGTAATTATAGGAGTAGTCCTTATACTGTGCTCTCATAACATCTAGAACATGTTCCCTGATTACACAGCGCGTATATCGACATCACTTGTCTACACAAAGTTCCATTACTCTCCCGTGATTATAGGAGTAGTCCTTATACCGTGCTCTCATAACATCTAGAACATGTTCCCTGATTACAGCAGCGCGTACATAGACATGACTTGTCCACACAAAGTTCCATTACTCTCCCGTGATTATAGGAGCAGTCCTTATACTGTGCTCTCATAACATCTAGAACATGTTCCCTGATTACGGCATCGCGTACATAGACATGACTTGTCCACACAAAGATCCATTACTCTCCCGTGATTATAGGAGTAGTCCTTATACTGTGCTCTCATAACATCTGGAACATGTTCCCTGATTACAGCAGCGCGGATATCGACATGACTTGTCCACACAAAGTTCCATTACTCTCCCGTGATTATAGGAGTAGTCCTTGTACCGTGCTCTCATAACATCTAGAACATGTTCCTTGATTAAAGCAGCGCGTATATCGACATGACTTGTCCACAGAGAGAAGCATTTCTCTCCCGTGATTATAGGAGTAGTCCTTGTACCGTGCTCTCATAACATCTAGAACATGTTCCTTGATTAAAGCAGCGCGTATATCGACATGACTTGTCCACAGAGAGAAGCATTTCTCTCCCGTGATTATAGGAGTAGTCCTTGTACCGTGCTCTCATAACATCTAGAACATGTTCACTGAATACAGCAGCCCGAACATTGACATGACTTGTCCACATAAAGTTCCATTACTCTCCCGTGATTATAGGAGTAGTCCTTATACCGTGCTCTCATAACATCTAGAACATGTTCCCTGATTACAGCAGCGCGTATATCGACATGTCTTGTCCACACAAAGGTCCATTACTCTCCCGTGATTATAGGAGCAGTCCTTATATTGTGCTCTCATAACATCTAGAACATGTTCCCTGATTACAGCAGCACGGATATCAACATGGCTTGTCCATACAAAGGTCCATTACTCTGCCGTGATTATAGGAGTAGTCCTTGTACTGTGCTCTCATAACATCTAGAACATCTTCCCTGATTACAGCAGCGCGTATATCGACATGGCTTGTCCACACAAAGGTCCATTACTCTCCCGTGATTATAGGAGTACTCCTTATACTGTGCTCTCATAACATCTAGAACATGTTCCCTGATTACAGCAGCGCGTATATCGACATGACTTGTCCACATAAAGTTCCATTACTCTCCCGTGATTATAGGAGTAGTCCTTATACCGTGCTCTCATAACTTCTAGAACATGTTCCCTGATTACAGCAGCGGGGATATCCACATGACTTGTCCACACAAAGTTCCATTACTCTCCCGTGATTATAGGAGTAGTCCTTGTACCGTGCTCTCATAACATCTAGAACATGTTCCCTGATTACAGCAGCGCGGATATCGACATGACTTGTCAACACAAAGGTCCATTACTCTCCCGTGATTATAGGAGTAGTCCTTATACTGTGCTCTCACAACATCTAGAACATGTTCCCTGATTACAGCAGCGCGTATATCGACATTGCTTGTCCACACAAGGATGCATTACTCTCCCGTGATTATAGGAGTACTCCTTATACTGTGCTCTCATAACATCTAGAACATGTTCCCTGATTACAGCAGCGCGGATATCAACATGGCTTGTCCATACAAAGGTCCATTACTCTCCCGTGATTATAGGAGTAGTCCTTGCACTGTGCTCTCATAACATCTAGAACATGTTCCCTGATTACAGCAGCGCGTATATCGACATGGGTTGTCCACACAAAGGTCCATTACTCTCCCGTGATTATAGGAGTAGTCCTTGTTCCGTGCTCTCATAACATCTAGAACATGTTCCCTGATTACAGCAGCGCGTATATCGACATGACTTGTCCACACAAAGGTCCATTACTCTCCCGTGATTATAGGAGTAGTCCTTGTACCGTGCTCTCATAACATCTAGAACATGTTCCCTGATTACAGCAGCGCGAACATTGACATGACTTGTCCACATAAAGTTCCATTACTCTCCCGTGATTATAGGAGCAGTCCTTATACTGTGCTCTCATAACATCTAGAACATGTTCCCTGATTACAGCAGCGCGTATATCGACATGACTTGTCCACACAAAGGTCCATTACTCTCCCGTGATTATAGGAGTAGTCCTTGTACCGTGCTCTCATAACATCTAGAACATGTTCCCTGATTACAGCAGCGCGTATATCGACATGACTTGTCCATAAAAAGGTCCATTACTCTCCCGTGATTATAGGAGCAGTCCTTATACTGTGCTCTCATAACATCTAGAACAAGTTCCCTGATTACAGCAGCGCGTATATCGACATGACTTGTCCCCACAAAGGTCCATTACTCTCCCGTGATTATAGGAGTAGTCCTTATACTGTGCTCTCACAACATCTAGAACATGTTCCCTGATTACAGCAGCGCGTATATCGACATGGCTTGTCCACACAAGGATGCATTACTCTCCCGTGATTATAGGAGTACTCCTTATACTGTGCTCTCATAACATCTAGAACATGTTCCCTGATTACAGCAGCGCGGATATCAACATGGCTTGTCCATACAAAGGTCCATTACTCTCCCGTGATTATAGGAGTAGTCCTTGCACTGTGCTCTCATAACATCTAGAACATGTTCCCTGATTACAGCAGCGCGTATATCGACATGGCTTGTCCACACAAAGGTCCATTACTCTCCCGTGATTATAGGAGTAGTCCTTATACTGTGCTCTCATAACATCTAGAACATGTTCCCTGATTACAGCAGCGCGTATATCGACATGACTTGTCCACACAAAGGTCCATTACTCTCCCGTGATTATAGGAGTAGTCCTTGTACCGTGCTCTCATAACATCTAGAACATGTTCTCTGATTACAGCAGCGCGAACATTGACATGACTTGTCCACAAAAAGTTCCATTACTCTCCCGTGATTATAGAAGTAGTCCTTATACCGTGCTCTCATAACATCTAGAACATGTTCCCTGATTACAGCAGCGCGTATATCGACATGACTTGTCCACACAAAGGTCCATTACTCTCCCGTGATTATAGGAGCAGTCCTTATACTGTGCTCTCATAACATCTAGAACATGTTCACTGATTACAGCAGCGCGTATATCGACATGACTTGTCCACACAAAGGTCCATTACTCTCCCGTGATTATAGGAGTAGTCCTTGTACCGTGCTCTCATAACATCTAGAACATGTTCCCTGATTACAGCAGCGCGGATTTCGACATGACTTGTCCACACAAAGGTCCATTACTCTCCCGTGATTATAGGAGTAGTCCTTATACCGTGCTCTCATAACATCTAGAACACGTTCCCTGATTACAGCAGCGCGTATATCGACATGACTTGTCCACACAAAGGTCCATTACTCTCCCGTGACTATAGGAGCAGTCCTTATACTGTGCTCTCATAACATCTAGAACATGTTCCCTGATTACAGCAGCGCGTATATCGACATGACTTGTCCACACAAAGGTCCATTACTCTCCCGTGATTATAGGAGTAGTCCTTGTACCGTGCTCTCATAACATCTAGAACATGTTCCCTGATTACAGCAGCGCGGATATCGACATGAATTGTCCACACAAAGTTCCATTACTCTCCCGTGATTATAGGAGTAGTCCTTATACCGTGCTCTCATAACATCTAGAACATGTTCCCTGATTACAGCAGCGCGTATATCGACATGACTTGTCCACACAAAGTTCCATTACTCTCCCGTGATTATAGGAGTAGTCCTTATACCGTGCTCTCATAACATCCAGAACATGTTCGCTGATTACAGCAGCGCGTATATTGACATGACTTGTCCACACAAAGGTCCATTACTCTCCCGTGATTATAGGAGCAGACCTTATACTGTGCTCTCATAACATCTAGAACATGTTCCCTGCTTACAGCAGCGCGTATATCGACATGACTTGTCCACACAAAGGTCCAATACTCTCCCGTAATTATAGGAGTAGTCCTTATACTGTGCTCTCATAACATCTAGAACATGTTCCCTGATTACACAGCGCGTATATCGACATGACTTGTCCACACAAAGTTCCATTACTCTCCCGTGATTATAGGAGTAGTCCTTATACCGTGCTCTCATAACATCTAGAACATGTTCCCTGATTGCAGCAGCGCGTACATAGACATGACTTGTCCACACAAAGTTCCATTACTCTCCCGTGATTATAGGAGCAGTCCTTATACTGTGCTCTCATAACATCTAGAGCATGTTCCCTGATTACGGCATCGCGTACATAGACATGACTTGTCCACACAAAGTTCCATTACTCTCCCGTGATTATAGGAGTAGTCCTTATACTGTGTTCTCATAACATCTAGAACATGTTCCCTGATTACAGCAGCGCGGATATCGACATGACTTGTCCACACAAAGTTCCATTACTCTCCCGTGATTATAGGAGTAGTCCTTGTACCGTGCTCTCATAACATCTAGAACATGTTCCCTAATTAAAGCAGCGCGTATATCGACATGACTTGTCCACAGAGAGAAGCATTTCTCTCCCGTGATTATAGGAGTTGTCCTTGTACCGTGCTCTCATAACATCTAGAACATGTTCCCTGATTACAGCAGCGCGAACATTGACATGACTTGCCCACATAAAGTTCCATTACTCTCCCGTGATTATAGGAGTAGTCCTTATACTGTGCTCTCATAACATCTAGAACATGTTCCCTGATTACAGCAGCGCGTATATCGACATGACTTGTCCACACAAAGGTCCATTACTCTCCCTTAATTATAGGAGCAGTCCTTTTATTGTGCTATCATAACATCTAGAACATGTTCCATGATTACAGCAGCACGGATATCAACATGGCTTGTCCATACAAACGTCCATTACTCTCCCGTGATTATAGGAGTAGTCCTTGTACTGTGCTCTCATAACATCTAGAACATCTTCCCTGATTACAGCAGCGCGTATATCGACATGGCTTGTCCACACAAAGGTCCATTACTCTCCCGTGATTATAGGAGTAGTCCATATACTGTGCTCTCATAACATCTAGAACATGCTCCCTGATTACAGCAGCGCGTATATCGACATGACTTGTCCACACAAAGGTCCATTACTCTCCCGTGATTATAGGAGTAGTCCTTGTACCGTGCTCTCATAACATCTAGAACATGTTCCCTGATTACAGCAGCGCGAACATTGACATGACTTGTCCACATAAAGTTCCATTACTCTCCCGTGATTATAGGAGTAGTCCTTATACTGTGCTCTCATAACATCTAGAACATGTTCCCTGATTACAGCAGCGCGGATATCGACATGACTTGTCCACACAAAGGTCCATTACTCTCCCGTGATTATAGGAGTAGTCCTTGTACCGTGCCCTCATAACATCTAGAACATGTTCCCTGATTACAGCAGCGCGGATATCGACATGGCTTGTCCACACAAAGGTCCATTACTCTCCCGTGACTATAGGAGTAGTCCTTGTACTGTGCTCTCATAACATCTAGAACATGTTCCCTGATTACAGCAGCGCGGATATCGACATGACTTGTCCACACAAAGGTCCATTACTCTCCCGTGATTATAGGAGTAGTCCTTGTACCGTGCTCTCATAACATCTAGAACATGTTTTCTAATTACAGCAGCGCGTATATCGACATGACTTGTCCACACAAAGGTCCATTACTCTCCCGTGATTATAGGAGTAGTCCTTATACTGTGCTCTCATAACATCTAGAACATGTTCCCTGATTACAGCAGCGCGAACGTTGACATGACTTGTCCACATAAAGTTCCATTACTCTCCCGTGATTATAGGAGTAGTCCTTACACCGTGCTCTTATAACATCTAGAACATGTTCCCTGATTACAGCAGCGCGTATATCGACATGACTTGTCCATAAAAAGATCCATTACTCTCCCGTGATTATAGGAGCAGTCCTTAAACTGTGCTCTCATAACATCTAGAACATGTTCCCTGATAACACCAGCGCGTATATCGACATGACTTGTCCACACAAAGGCCCATTACTCTCCCGTGATTATAGGAGTAGTCCTTGATCCGTGCTCTCATAACATCTAGAACATGTTCCCTGATTACAGCAGCGCGGATATCGACATGACTTGTCCACACAAAGTTCCATTACTGTCCCGTGATTATAGGAGTAGTCCTTATACCGTGCTCTCATAAGATCTAAAACATGTTCCCTGATTACAGCAGCGCGTATATCGACATGACTTGTCCACACAAAGGTCCATTACTCTCCCGTGATTATAGGAGCAGTCCTAATACTGTGCTCTCATAACATCTAGAACATGTTCCCTGATTACAGCAGCGCGTATATCGACATGACTTGTCCACACAAAGGTCCATTACTCTGCCGTAATTATAGGAGTAGTCCTTATACTGTGCTCTCATAACATCTAGAACATGTTCCCTGATTACACAGCGCGTATATCGACATGACTTGTCCACACAAAGTTCCATTACTCTCCCGTGAATATAGGAGTAGTCCTTATACCGTGCTCTCATAATATCTAGAACATGTTCCCTGATTACAGCAGCGCGTACATAGACATGACTTGTCCACACAAAGTTCCATTACTCTCCCGTGATTATAGGAGCAGTCCTTATACCGTGCTCTCATAAGATCTAGAACATGTTCACTGATTACAGCAGCGCGGATATCGACATGACTTGTCCACACAAAGTTCCATTACTCTCTCGTGATTATAGGAGTAGTCCTTGTACCGTGCTCTGATAACATCTAGAACATGTTCCCTGATTAAAGCAGCGCGTATATCGACATGACTTGTCCACACAGAGAAGCATTTCTCTCCCGTGATTATAGGAGTAGTCCTTGTACCGTGCTCTCATAACATCTAGAACATGTTCCCTGATTACAGCAGCGCGAACATTGACATGACTTGTCCACATAAAGATCCATTACTCTCCCGTGATTATAGGAGTAGTCCTTATGCCGTGCTCTCATAACATCTAGAACATGTTCCCTGATTACAGCAGCGCGTATATCGACATGACTTGTCCACACATAGGTCCATTACTCTCCCGTGATTATAGGAGCAGTCCTTATATTGTGCTCTCATAACATCTAGAACATGTTCCCTAATTACAGCAGCGCGTATATCGACATGACTTGTCCACATAAAGTTCCATTACTCTCCCGTGATTATAGGAGTAGTCCTTATACCGTGCTCTCATAACATCTAGAACATGTTCCCTGATTACAGCAGCTCGTATATCGACATGACTTGTCCACACAAGGTCCATTACTCTCCCGTGATTATAGGAGCAGTTCTTATATTGTGCTCTCATAACATCTAGAACATGTTCCCTGAATACAGCAGCGCGTATATCGACATGACTTGTCCACATAAAGTTCCATTACTCTCCCGTGATTATAGGAGTAGTCCTTATACCGTGCTCTCTAACATCTAGAACATGTTCCCTGATTACAGCAGCGCGTATATCGACATGACTTGTCCACACAAAGGTCCATTACTCTCCCGTGATTATAGGAGTAGTCCTTGTACCGTGCTCTCAAAACATCTAGAACATATTCCCTAATTACAGCAGCGCGGATATCGACATGACTTGTCCACACAGAGGTCCATTACTCTCCCGTGATTATAGGAGTAGTCCTTGTACCGTGCTCTCATAACATCTAGAACATGTTCCCTGATTATAGCAGCGCGAACATTGACATGACTTGTCCACATAAAGTTCCATTACTCTCCTGTGATTATAGGAGTAGTCCTTATACCGTGCTCTCATAACACCTAGAACATGTTCCCTGATTACAGCAGCACGTATATCGACATGACTTGTCAACACAAAGGTCCATTACTCTCCCGTGATTATAGGAGTAGTCCTTATACTGTGCTCTCATAACATCTAGAACATGTTCCCTGATTACAGCAGCGCGTATATCGACATGACTTCTCCACACAAAGGTCCATTACTCTCCCGTGATTATAGGAGTAGTCCTTGTACCGTGCTCTCATAACATCTAGAACGTGTTCCCTGATTACAGCAGCGCGGATATCCACATGACTTGTCCACACAAAGGTCCATTACTCTCCCGTGACTATAGGAGCAGTCCTTATACTGTGCTCTCATAACATCTAGAACATGTTCCCTGATTACAGCAGCGCGTATATCGACATGACTTGTCCACACAAAGTTCCATTACTCTCCCGTGATTATAGGAGTAGTCCTTATACCGTGCTCTCATAACATCTAGAACATGTTCCCTGATTACGGCATCGCGAATATCGACATGACTTGTCCACACAAAGGTCCATTACACTCCCGTGATTATAGGAGCAGTCCTTATACTGTGCTCTCATAACATCTAGAACATGTTCCCTGATTACAGCAGCGCGTATATCTACATGACTTGTCCACACAAAGTTCCATTACTCTCCCGTGATTATAGGAGTAGTCCTTATACTGTGCTCTCATAACATCTAGAACATGTTCCCTGATTACAGCAGCACGGATATCAACATGGCTTGTCCATACAAAGGTCCATTACTCTCCCGTGATTATAGGAGCAGTCCTTATACTGTGCTCTCATAACATCTAGAACATGTTCCCTGATTACGGCATCGCGTACATAGACATGACTTGTCCACACAAAGTTCCATTACTCTCCCGTGATTATAGGAGTAGTCGTTATACTGTGCTCTCATAACATCTAGAACATGTTCCCTGATTACAGCAGCGCGGATATCGACATGACTTGTCCACACAAAGTTCCATTACTCTCCCGTGATTATAGGAGTAGTCCTTGTACCGTGCTCTCATAACATCTAGAACATGTTCCCTGATTAAAGCAGCGCGTATATCGACATGACTTGTCCACACAAAGATGCATTACTCTCCCGTGATTATAGGAGTAGTCCTTGTACCGTGCTCTCATAACATCTAGAACATGTTCCCTGATTACAGCAGCGCGTATATCGACATGGCTTGTCTATACAAAGATGTATTACTCTCCCGTGATTATAGGAGTAGTCGTTGTACCGTGCTCTCATAACATCTAGAACATGTTCCCTGAATACAGCAGCGCGTATATCGACATGGCTTGTCCACACAAAGGTCCATTACTCTCCCGTGAATATAGGAGTAGTCCTTGTACTGTGCTCTCATAACATCTAGAACATGTTCCCTGATTACAGCAGCGCGGATATTGACATGGCTTGTCCACATAAAGTCCATTACTCTCCCGTGATTATAGGAGTAGTCCTTATACTGTGCTCTCATAACATCTAGAACATGTTCCCTGATTACAGCAATGCGGATATTGACATGGCTTGTCCACATAAAGTCCAATACTCTCCCGTAATTATAGGGGTAGTCCTTATACTGTGCTCTCATAACATCTAGAACATGTTCCCTGATTACAGCAGCGCGTACATAGACATGACTTGTCCACACAAAGTTCCATTACTCTCCCGTGATTATAGGAGCAGTCCTTATACTGTGCTCTCATAACATCTATAACATGTTCCCTGATTACGGCATCGCGTACATAGACATGACTTGTCCACACAAAGTTCCATTACTCTCCCGTGATTATAGGAGTAGTCCTTGTACCGTGCTCTCATAACATCTAGAACATGTTCCCTGATTACAGCAGCGCGTATATCGACATGGCTTGTCCACACAAGGATGCATTACTCTCCCGTGATTATAGGAGTACTCCTTATACTGTGCTCTCATAACATCTAGAACATGTTCCCTGATTACAGCAGCGCGGATATCAACATGGCTTGTCCATACAAAGGTCCATTACTCTCCCGTGATTATAGGAGTAGTCCTTGCACTGTGCTCTCATAACATCTAGAACATGTTCCCTGATTACAGCAGCCCGTATATCGACATGGCTTGTCCACACAAAGGTCCATTACTCTCCTGTGATTATAGGAGTAGTCCTTGTTCCGTGCTCTCATAACATCTAGAACATGTTCCCTGATTACAGCAGCGCGTATATCGACATGACTTGTCCACACAAAGGTCCATTACTCTCCCGTGATTATAGGAGAAGTCCTTGTTCCGTGCTCTCATAACATCTAGAACATGTTCCCTGATTACAGCAGCGCGGATATCGACATGACTTGTCCACACAAAGTTCCATTACTCTCCCGTGATTATAGGAGTAGTCCTTATACCGTGCTCTCATAACATCTAAAACATGTTCCCTGATTACAGCAGCGCGTATATCGACATGACTTGTCCACACAAAGGTCCATTACTCTCCCGTGATTATAGGAGCAGTCCTAATACTGTGCTCTCATAGCATCTAGAACATGTTCCCTGATTACAGCAGCGCGTATATCGACATGACTTGTCCACACAAAGGTCCATTACTCTGCCGTAATTATAGGAGTAGTCCTTATACCGTGCTCTCATAATATCTAGAACATGTTCCCTGATTACAGCAGCGCGTACATAGACATGACTTGTCCACACATAGTTCCATTACTCTCCCGTGATTATAGGAGCAGTCCTTATACCGTGCTCTCATAAGATCTAGAACATGTTCCCTGATTATAGCAGCGCGAACATTGACATGACTTGTCCACATAAATTTCCATTACTCTCCCGTGATTATAGGAGTAGTCCTTATACCGTGCTCTCATAACATCTAGAACATGTTCCCTGATTACAGCAGCACGTATATCGACATGACTTGTCCACACAAAGGTCCATTACTCTCCCGTGATTATAGGAGCCGTCCTTATACTGTGCTCTCATAACATCTAGAACATGTTCCCTGATTACAGCAGCGCGTATATCGACATGACTTCTCCACACAAAGGTCCATTACTCTCCCGTGATTATAGGAGTAGTCCTTGTACCGTGCTCTCATAACATCTGGAACGTGTTCCCTGATTACAGCAGCGCGGATATCCACATGACTTGTCCACACAAAGGTCCATTACTCTCCCGTGATTATAGGGGTAGTCCTTATACCGTGCTCTCATAACACCTAGAACACGTTCCCTGATTACAGCAGCGCATATATCGACATGACTTGTCCACACAAAGGTCCATTACTCTCCCGTGACTATAGGAGCAGTCCTTATACTGTGCTCTCATAACATCTAGAACATGTTCCCTGATTACAGCAGCGCGTATATCGACATGACTTGTCCACACAAAGTTCCATTACTCTCCCGTAATTATAGGAGTAGTCCTTATACCGTGCTCTCATAACATTTAGAACATGTTCCCTGATTACGGCATCGCGAATATCGACATGACTTGTCCACACAAAGGTCCATTACATTCCCGTGATTATAGGAGCAGTCCTTATACTGTGCTCTCATAACATCTAGAACATGTTCCCTGATTACAGCAGCGCGTATATCTACATGACTTGTCCACACAAAGTTCCATTACTCTCCCGTGATTATAGGAGTAGTCCTTATACTGTGCTCTCATAACATCTAGAACATGTTACCTGATTACAGCAGCACGGATATCAACATGGCTTGTCCATACAAAGGTCCATTACTCTCCCGTGATTATAGGAGCAGTCCTTATACTGTGTTCTCATAACATCTAGAACATGTTCCCTGATTACGGCATCGCGTACATAGACATGACTTGTCCACACAAAGTTCCATTACTCTCCCGTGATTATAGGAGTAGTCCTTGTACCGTGCTCTCATAACATCTAGAACATGTTCCCTGATTAAAGCAGCGCGTATATCGACATGACTTGTCCACACAAAGATGCATTACTCTCCCGTGATTATAGGAGTAGTCCTTGTACCGTGCTCTCATAACATCTAGAACATGTTCCCTGATTACAGCAGCGCGTATATCGACATGGCTTGTCTATACAAAGATGTATTACTCTCCCGTGATTATAGGAGTAGTCGTTGTACCCTACTCTCATAACATCTAGAACATGTTCCCTGAATACAGCAGCGCGTATATCGACATGGCTTGTCCACACAAAGGTCCATTACTCTCCCGTGAATATAGGAGTAGTCCTTGTACTGTGCTCTCATAACATCTAGAACATGTTCCCTGATTACAGCAGCGCGGATATTTACATGGCTTGTCCACATAAAGTCCATTACTCTCCCGTGATTATAGGAGAAGTCCTTATACTGTGCTCTCATAACATCTAGAACATGTTCCCTGATTACAGCAATGCGGATATTGACATGGCTTGTCCACATAAAGTCCATTACTCTCCCGTAATTATAGGGGTAGTCCTTATACAGTGCTCTCATAACATCTAGAACATGTTCCCTGATTACAGCAGCGCGTATATCGACATGACTTGTCCACACAAAGGTCCAATACTCTCCCGTAATTATAGAAGTAGTCCTTATACTGTGCTCTCATAACATCTAGAACATGTTCCCTGATTACACAGCGCGTATATCGACATCACGTGTCCACACAAAGTTCCATTACTCTCCCGTGATTATAGGAGTAGTCCTATACCGTGCTCTCATAACATCTAGAACATGTTCCCTGATTACGGCATCGCGTACATAGACATGACTTGTCCACACAAAGTTCCATTACTCTCCCGTGATTATAGGAGTAGTCCTTATACTGTGCTCTCATAACATCTAGAACATGTTCCCTGATTACAGCAGCGCGGATATCGACATGACTTGTCCACACAAAGTTCCATTACTCTCCCGTGATTATAGGAGTAGTCCTTGTACCGTGCTCTCATAACATCTAGAACATGTTCCTTGATTAAAGCAGCGCGTATATCGACATGACTTGTCCACAGAGAGAAGCATTTCTCTCCCGTGATTATAGGAGTAGTCCTTGTACCGTGCTTTCATAACATCTAGAACATGTTCCCTGAATACAGCAGCCCGAACATTGACATGACTTGTCCACATAAAGTTCCATTACTCTCCCGTGATTATAGGAGTAGTCCTTATACCGTGCTCTCATAACATCTAGAACATGTTCCCTGATTACAGCAGCGCGTATATCGACATGTCTTGTCCACACAAAGGTCCATTACTCTCCCGTGATTATAGGAGCAGTCCTTATATTGTGCTCTCATAACATCTAGAACATGTTCCCTGATTACAGCAGCACGGATATCAACATGGCTTGTCCATACAAAGGTCCATTACTCTGCCGTGATTATAGGAGTAGTCCTTGTACTGTGCTCTCACAACATCTAGAACATGTTCCCTGATTACAGCAGCGCGTATATCGACATGGCTTGTCCACACAAGGATGCATTACTCTCCCGTGATTATAGGAGTACTCCTTATACTGTGCTCTCATAACATCTAGAACATGTTCCCTGATTACAGCAGCGCGGATATCAACATGGCTTGTCCATACAAAGGTCCATTACTCTCCCGTGATTATAGGAGTAGTCCTTGCACTGTGCTCTCATAACATCTAGAACATGTTCCCTGATTACAGCAGCGCGTATATCGACATGGGTTGTCCACACAAAGGTCCATTACTCTCCCGTGATTATAGGAGTAGTCCTTGTTCCGTGCTCTCATAACATCTAGAACATGTTCCCTGATTACAGCAGCGCGTATATCGACATGACTTGTCCACACAAAGGTCCATTACTCTCCCGTGATTATAGGAGTAGTCCTTGTACCGTGCTCTCATAACATCTAGAACATGTTCCCTGATTACAGCAGCGCGAACATTGACATGACTTGTCCACATAAAGTTCCATTACTCTCCCGTGATTATAGGAGCAGTCCTTATACTGTGCTCTCATAACATCTAGAACATGTTCCCTGATTACAGCAGCGCGTATATCGACATGACTTGTCCACACAAAGGTCCATTACTCTCCCGTGATTATAGGAGTAGTCCTTGTACCGTGCTCTCATAACATCTAGAACATGTTCCCTGATAACAGCAGCGCGTATATCGACATGACTTGTCCATAAAAAGGTCCATTACTCTCCCGTGATTATAGGAGCAGTCCTTATACTGTGCTCACATAACATCTAGAACATGTTCCCTGATTACAGCAGCGCGTATATCGACATGACTTGTCCACACAAAGGTCCATTACTCTCCCGTGATTATAGGAGTAGTCCTTGTACCGTGCTCTCATAACATCTAGAACATATTCCCTGATTACAGCAGCGCGGATATCGACATGACTTGTCCACACAAAGGTCCATTACTCTCCCGTGATTATAGGAGTAGTCCTTGTACCGTGCTCTCATAACATCTAGAACATGTTCTCTGATTACAGCAGCGCGAACATTGACATGACTTGTCCACATAAAGTTCCATTACTCTCCCGTGATTATAGAAGTAGTCCTTATACCGTGCTCTCATAACATCTAGAACATGTTCCCTGATTACAGCAGCGCGTATATCGACATGACTTGTCCACATAAAGTTCCATTACTCTCCCGTGATTATAGGAGTAGTCCTTATACCGTGCTCTCATAACTTCTAGAACATGTTCCCTGATTACAGCAGCGGGGATATCCACATGACTTGTCCACACAAAGTTCCATTACTCTCCCGTGATTATAGGAGTAGTCCTTGTACCGTGCTCTCATAACATCTAGAACATGTTCCCTGATTACAACAGCGCGGATATCGACATGACTTGTCAACACAAAGGTCCATTACTCTCCCGTGATTATAGGAGTAGTCCTTATACTGTGCTCTCACAACATCTAGAACATGTTCCCTGATTACAGCAGCGCGTATATCGACATTGCTTGTCCACACAAGGATGCATTACTCTCCCGTGATTATAGGAGTACTCCTTATACTGTGCTCTCATAACATCTAGAACATGTTCCCTGATTACAGCAGCGCGGATATCAACATGGCTTGTCCATACAAAGGTCCATTACTCTCCCGTGATTATAGGAGTAGTCCTTGCACTGTGCTCTCATAACATCTAGAACATGTTCCCTGATTACAGCAGCGCGTATATCGACATGGGTTGTCCACACAAAGGTCCATTACTCTCCCGTGATTATAGGAGTAGTCCTTGTTCCGTGCTCTCATAACATCTAGAACATGTTCCCTGATTACAGCAGCGCGTATATCGACATGACTTGTCCACACAAAGGTCCATTACTCTCCCGTGATTATAGGAGTAGTCCTTGTACCGTGCTCTCATAACATCTAGAACATGTTCCCTGATTACAGCAGCGCGAACATTGACATGACTTGTCCACATAAAGTTGCATTACTCTCCCGTGATTATAGGAGCAGTCCTTATACTGTGCTCTCATAACATCTAGAACATGTTCCCTGATTACAGCAGCGCGTATATCGACATGACTTGTCCACACAAAGGTCCATTACTCTCCCGTGATTATAGGAGTAGTCCTTGTACCGTGCTCTCATAACATCTAGAACATGTTCCCTGATACAGCAGCGCGTATATCGACATGACTTGTCCATAAAAAGGTCCATTACTCTCCCGTGATTATAGGAGCAGTCCTTATACTGTGCTCTCATAACATCTAGAACAAGTTCCCTGATTACAGCAGCGCGTATATCGACATGACTTGTCCCCACAAAGGTCCATTACTCTCCCGTGATTATAGGAGTAGTCCTTATACTGTGCTCTCACAACATCTAGAACATGTTCCCTGATTACAGCAGCGCGTATATCGACATGGCTTGTCCACACAAGGATGCATTACTCTCCCGTGATTATAGGAGTACTCCTTATACTGTGCTCTCATAACATCTAGAACATGTTCCCTGATTACAGCAGCGCGGATATCAACATGGCTTGTCCATACAAAGGTCCATTACTCTCCCGTGATTATAGGAGTAGTCCTTGCACTGTGCTCTCATAACATCTAGAACATGTTCCCTGATTACAGCAGCGCGTATATCGACATGGCTTGTCCACACAAAGGTCCATTACTCTCCCGTGATTATAGGAGTAGTCCTTATACTGTGCTCTCATAACATCTAGAACATGTTCCCTGATTACAGCAGCGCGTATATCGACATGACTTGTCCACACAAAGGTCCATTACTCTCCCGTGATTATAGGAGTAGTCCTTGTACCGTGCTCTCATAACATCTAGAACATGTTCTCTGATTACAGCAGCGCGAACATTGACATGACTTGTCCACATAAAGTTCCATTACTCTCCCGTGATTATAGAAGTAGTCCTTATACCGTGCTCTCATAACATCTAGAACATGTTCCCTGATTACAGCAGCGCGTATATCGACATGACTTGTCCACACAAAGGTCCATTACTCTCCCGTGATTATAGGAGCAGTCCTTATACTGTGCTCTCATAACATCTAGAACATGTTCACTGATTACAGCAGCGCGTATATCGACATGACTTGTCCACACAAAGGTCCATTACTCTCCCGTGATTATAGGAGTAGTCCTTGTACCGTGCTCTCATAACATCTAGAACATGTTCCCTGATTACAGCAGCGCGGATTTCGACATGACTTGTCCACACAAAGGTCCATTACTCTCCCGTGATTATAGGAGTAGTCCTTATACCGTGCTCTCATAACATCTAGAACACGTTCCCTGATTACAGCAGCGCGTATATCGACATGACTTGTCCACACAAAGGTCCATTACTCTCCCGTGACTATAGGAGCAGTCCTTATACTGTGCTCTCATAACATCTAGAACATGTTCCCTGATTACAGCAGCGCGTATATCGACATGACTTGTCCACACAAAGGTCCATTACTCTCCCGTAATTATAGGAGTAGTCCTTGTACCGTGCTCTCATAACATCTAGAACATGTTCCCTGATTACAGCAGCGCGGATATCGACATGACTTGTCCACACAAAGTTCCATTACTCTCCCGTGATTATAGGAGTAGTCCTTATACCGTGCTCTCATAACATCTAGAACATGTTCCCTGATTACAGCAGCGCGTATATCGACATGACTTGTCCACACAAAGTTCCATTACTCTCCCGTGATTATAGGAGTAGTCCTTATACCGTGCTCTCATAACATCCAGAACATGTTCGCTGATTACAGCAGCGCGTATATTGACATGACTTGTCCACACAAAGGTCCATTACTCTCCCGTGATTATAGGAGCAGACCTTATACTGTGCTCTCATAACATCTAGAACATGTTCCCTGCTTACAGCAGCGCGTATATCGACATGACTTGTCCACACAAAGGTCCAATACTCTCCCGTAATTATAGGAGTAGTCCTTATACTGTGCTCTCATAACATCTAGAACATGTTCCCTGATTACACAGCGCGTATATCGACATGACTTGTCCACACAAAGTTCCATTACTCTCCCGTGATTATAGGAGTAGTCCTTATACCGTGCTCTCATAACATCTAGAACATGTTCCCTGATTGCAGCAGCGCGTACATAGACATGACTTGTCCACACAAAGTTCCATTACTCTCCCGTGATTATAGGAGCAGTCCTTATACTGTGCTCTCATAACATCTAGAGCATGTTCCCTGATTACGGCATCGCGTACATAGACATGACTTGTCCACACAAAGTTCCATTACTCTCCCGTGATTATAGGAGTAGTCCTTATACTGTGTTCTCATAACATCTAGAACATGTTCCCTGATTACAGCAGCGCGGATATCGACATGACTTGTCCACACAAAGTTCCATTACTCTCCCGTGATTATAGGAGTAGTCCTTGTACCGTGCTCTCATAACATCTAGAACATGTTCCCTAATTAAAGCAGCGCGTATATCGACATGACTTGTCCACAGAGAGAAGCATTTCTCTCCCGTGATTATAGGAGTTGTCCTTGTACCGTGCTCTCATAACATCTAGAACATGTTCCCTGATTACAGCAGCGCGAACATTGACATGACTTGCCCACATAAAGTTCCATTACTCTCCCGTGATTATAGGAGTAGTCCTTATACTGTGCTCTCATAACATCTAGAACATGTTCCCTGATTACAGCAGCGCGTATATCGACATGACTTGTCCACACAAAGGTCCATTACTCTCCCTTAATTATAGGAGCAGTCCTTTTATTGTGCTATCATAACATCTAGAACATGTTCCATGATTACAGCAGCACGGATATCAACATGGCTTGTCCATACAAACGTCCATTACTCTCCCGTGATTATAGGAGTAGTCCTTGTACTGTGCTCTCATAACATCTAGAACATCTTCCCTGATTACAGCAGCGCGTATATCGACATGGCTTGTCCACACAAAGGTCCATTACTCTCCCGTGATTATAGGAGTAGTCCATATACTGTGCTCTCATAACATCTAGAACATGCTCCCTGATTACAGCAGCGCGTATATCGACATGACTTGTCCACACAAAGGTCCATTACTCTCCCGTGATTATAGGAGTAGTCCTTGTACCGTGCTCTCATAACATCTAGAACATGTTCCCTGATTACAGCAGCGCGAACATTGACATGACTTGTCCACATAAAGTTCCATTACTCTCCCGTGATTATAGGAGTAGTCCTTATACTGTGCTCTCATAACATCTAGAACATGTTCCCTGATTACAGCAGCGCGGATATCGACATGACTTGTCCACACAAAGGTCCATTACTCTCCCGTGATTATAGGAGTAGTCCTTGTACCGTGCCCTGATAACACCTAGAACATGTTCCCTGATTACAGCAGCGCGGATATCGACATGGCTTGTCCACACAAAGGTCCATTACTCTCCCGTGACTATAGGAGTAGTCCTTGTACTGTGCTCTCATAACATCTAGAACATGTTCCCTGATTACAGCAGCGCGGATATCGACATGACTTGTCCACACAAAGGTCCATTACTCTCCCGTGATTATAGGAGTAGTCCTTGTACCGTGCTCTCATAACATCTAGAACATGTTTTCTAATTACAGCAGCGCGTATATCGACATGACTTGTCCACACAAAGGTCCATTACTCTCCCGTGATTATAGGAGTAGTCCTTATACTATGCTCTCATAACATCTAGAACATGTTCCCTGATTACAGCAGCGCGAACGTTGACATGACTTGTCCACATAAAGTTCCATTACTCTCCCGTGATTATAGGAGTAGTCCTTACACCGTGCTCTTATAACATCTAGAACATGTTCCCTGATTACAGCAGCGCGTATATCGACATGACTTGTCCATAAAAAGATCCATTACTCTCCCGTGATTATAGGAGCAGTCCTTAAACTGTGCTCTCATAACATCTAGAACATGTTCCCTGATAACACCAGCGCGTATATCGACATGACTTGTCCACACAAAGGCCCATTACTCTCCCGTGATTATAGGAGTAGTCCTTGTTCCGTGCTCTCATAACATCTAGAACATGTTCCCTGATTACAGCAGCGCGGATATCGACATGACTTGTCCACACAAAGTTCCATTACTGTCCCGTGATTATAGGAGTAGTCCTTATACCGTGCTCTCATAAGATCTAAAACATGTTCCCTGATTACAGCAGCGCGTATATCGACATGACTTGTCCACACAAAGGTCCATTACTCTCCCGTGATTATAGGAGCAGTCCTAATACTGTGCTCTCATAACATCTAGAACATGTTCCCTGATTACAGCAGCGCGTATATCGACATGACTTGTCCACACAAAGGTCCATTACTCTGCCGTAATTATAGGAGTAGTCCTTATACTGTGCTCTCATAACATCTAGAACATGTTCCCTGATTACACAGCGCGTATATCGACATGACTTGTCCACACAAAGTTCCATTACTCTCCCGTGAATATAGGAGTAGTCCTTATACCGTGCTCTCATAATATCTAGAACATGTTCCCTGATTACAGCAGCGCGTACATAGACATGACTTGTCCACACAAAGTTCCATTACTCTCCCGTGATTATAGGAGCAGTCCTTATACCGTGCTCTCATAAGATCTAGAACATGTTCACTGATTACAGCAGCGCGGATATCGACATGACTTGTCCACACAAAGTTCCATTACTCTCTCGTGATTATAGGAGTAGTCCTTGTACCGTGCTCTGATAACATCTAGAACATGTTCCCTGATTAAAGCAGCGCGTATATCGACATGACTTGTCCACACAGAGAAGCATTTCTCTCCCGTGATTATAGGAGTAGTCCTTGTACCGTGCTCTCATAACATCTAGAACATGTTCCCTGATTACAGCAGCGCGAACATTGACATGACTTGTCCACATAAAGATCCATTACTCTCCCGTGATTATAGGAGTAGTCCTTATGCCGTGCTCTCATAACATCTAGAACATGTTCCCTGATTACAGCAGCGCGTATATCGACATGACTTGTCCACACATAGGTCCATTACTCTCCCGTGATTATAGGAGCAGTCCTTATATTGTGCTCTCATAACATCTAGAACATGTTCCCTAATTACAGCAGCGCGTATATCGACATGACTTGTCCACATAAAGTTCCATTACTCTCCCGTGATTATAGGAGTAGTCCTTATACCGTGCTCTCATAACATCTAGAACATGTTCCCTGATTACAGCAGCTCGTATATCGACATGACTTGTCCACACAAGGTCCATTACTCTCCCGTGATTATAGGAGCAGTTCTTATATTGTGCTCTCATAACATCTAGAACATGTTCCCTGAATACAGCAGCGCGTATATCGACATGACTTGTCCACATAAAGTTCCATTACTCTCCCGTGATTATAGGAGTAGTCCTTATACCGTGCTCTCTAACATCTAGAACATGTTCCCTGATTACAGCAGCGCGTATATCGACATGACTTGTCCACACAAAGGTCCATTACTCTCCCGTGATTATAGGAGTAGTCCTTGTACCGTGCTCTCAAAACATCTAGAACATATACCCTGATTACAGCAGCGCGGATATCGACATGACTTGTCCACACAGAGGTCCATTACTCTCCCGTGATTATAGGAGTAGTCCTTGTACCGTGCTCTCATAACATCTAGAACATGTTCCCTGATTATAGCAGCGCGAACATTGACATGACTTGTCCACATAAAGTTCCATTACTCTCCTGTGATTATAGGAGTAGTCCTTATACCGTGCTCTCATAACACCTAGAACATGTTCCCTGATTACAGCAGCACGTATATCGACATGACTTGTCAACACAAAGGTCCATTACTCTCCCGTGATTATAGGAGTAGTCCTTATACTGTGCTCTCATAACATCTAGAACATGTTCCCTGATTACAGCAGCGCGTATATCGACAGGACTTCTCCACACAAAGGTCCATTACTCTCCCGTGATTATAGGAGTAGTCCTTGTACCGTGCTCTCATAACATCTAGAACGTGTTCCCTGATTACAGCAGCGCGGATATCCACATGACTTGTCCACACAAAGGTCCATTACTCTCCCGTGACTATAGGAGCAGTCCTTATACTGTGCTCTCATAACATCTAGAACATGTTCCCTGATTACAGCAGCGCGTATATCGACATGACTTGTCCACACAAAGTTCCATTACTCTCCCGTGATTATAGGAGTAATCCTTATACCGTGCTCTCATAACATCTAGAACATGTTCCCTGATTACGGCATCGCGAATATCGACATGACTTGTCCACAAAAAGGTCCATTACACTCCCGTGATTATAGGAGCAGTCCTTATACTGTGCTCTCATAACATCTAGAACATGTTCCCTGATTACAGCAGCGCGTATATCTACATGACTTGTCCACACAAAGTTCCATTACTCTCCCGTGATTATAGGAGTAGTCCTTATACTGTGCTCTCATAACATCTAGAACATGTTCCCTGATTACAGCAGCACGGATATCAACATGGCTTGTCCATACAAAGGTCCATTACTCTCCCGTGATTATAGGAGCAGTCCTTATACTGTGCTCTCATAACATCTAGAACATGTTCCCTGATTACGGCATCGCGTACATAGACATGACTTGTCCACACAAAGTTCCATTACTCTCCCGTGATTATAGGAGTAGTCGTTATACTGTGCTCTCATAACATCTAGAACATGTTCCCTGATTACAGCAGCGCGGATATCGACATGACTTGTCCACACAAAGTTCCATTACTCTCCCGTGATTATAGGAGTAGTCCTTGTACCGTGCTCTCATAACATCTAGAACATGTTCCCTGATTAAAGCAGCGCGTATATCGACATGACTTGTCCACACAAAGATGCATTACTCTCCCGTGATTATAGGAGTAGTCCTTGTACCGTGCTCTCATAACATCTAGAACATGTTCCCTGATTACAGCAGCGCGTATATCGACATGGCTTGTCTATACAAAGATGTATTACTCTCCCGTGATTATAGGAGTAGTCGTTGTACCGTGCTCTCATAACATCTAGAACATGTTCCCTGAATACAGCAGCGCGTATATCGACATGGCTTGTCCACACAAAGGTCCATTACTCTCCCGTGAATATAGGAGTAGTCCTTGTACTGTGCTCTCATAACATCTAGAACATGTTCCCTGATTACAGCAGCGCGGATATTGACATGGCTTGTCCACATAAAGTCCATTACTCTCCCGTGATTATAGGAGTAGTCCTTATACTGTGCTCTCATAACATCTAGAACATGTTCCCTGATTACAGCAATGCGGATATTGACATGGCTTGTCCACATAAAGTCCAATACTCTCCCGTAATTATAGGGGTAGTCCTTATACTGTGCTCTCATAACATCTAGAACATGTTCCCTGATTACAGCAGCGCGTACATAGACATGACTTGTCCACACAAAGTTCCATTACTCTCCCGTGATTATAGGAGCAGTCCTTATACTGTGCTCTCATAACATCTAGAACATGTTCCCTGATTACGGCATCGCGTACATAGACATGACTTGTCCACACAAAGTTCCATTACTCTCCCGTGATTATAGGAGTAGTCCTTGTACCGTGCTCTCATAACATCTAGAACATGTTCCCTGATTACAGCAGCGCGTATATCGACATGGCTTGTCCACACAAGGATGCATTACTCTCCCGTGATTATAGGAGTACTCCTTATACTGTGCTCTCATAACATCTAGAACATGTTCCCTGATTACAGCAGCGCGGATATCAACATGGCTTGTCCATACAAAGGTCCATTACTCTCCCGTGATTATAGGAGTAGTCCTTGCGCTGTGCTCTCATAACATCTAGAACATGTTCCCTGATTACAGCAGCGCGTATATCGACATGGCTTGTCCACACAAAGGTCCATTACTCTCCTGTGATTATAGGAGTAGTCCTTGTTCCGTGCTCTCATAACATCTAGAACATGTTCCCTGATTACAGCAGCGCGTATATCGACATGACTTGTCCACACAAAGGTCCATTACTCTCCCGTGATTATAGGAGAAGTCCTTGTTCCGTGCTCTCATAACATCTAGAACATGTTCCCTGATTACAGCAGCGCGGATATCGACATGACTTGTCCACACAAAGTTCCATTACTCTCCCGTGATTATAGGAGTAGTCCTTATACCGTGCTCTCATAACATCTAAAACATGTTCCCTGATTACAGCAGCGCGTATATCGACATGACTTGTCCACACAAAGGTCCATTACTCTCCCGTGATTATAGGAGCAGTCCTAATACTGTGCTCTCATAGCATCTAGAACATGTTCCCTGATTACAGCAGCGCGTATATCGACATGACTTGTCCACACAAAGGTCCATTACTCTGCCGTAATTATAGGAGTAGTCCTTATACCGTGCTCTCATAATATCTAGAACATGTTCCCTGATTACAGCAGCGCGTACATAGACATGACTTGTCCACACAAAGTTCCATTACTCTCCCGTGATTATAGGAGCAGTCCTTATACCGTGCTCTCATAAGATCTAGAACATGTTCCCTGATTATAGCAGCGCGAACATTGACATGACTTGTCCACATAAATTTCCATTACTCTCCCGTGATTATAGGAGTAGTCCTTATACCGTGCTCTCATAACATCTAGAACATGTTCCCTGATTACAGCAGCACGTATATCGACATGACTTGTCCACACAAAGGTCCATTACTCTCCCGTGATTATAGGAGCCGTCCTTATACTGTGCTCTCATAACATCTAGAACATGTTCCCTGATTACAGCAGCGCGTATATCGACATGACTTCTCCACACAAAGGTCCATTACTCTCCCGTGATTATAGGAGTAGTCCTTGTACCGTGCTCTCATAACATCTGGAACGTGTTCCCTGATTACAGCAGCGCGGATATCCACATGACTTGTCCACACAAAGGTCCATTACTCTCCCGTGATTATAGGGGTAGTCCTTATACCGTGCTCTCATAACACCTAGAACACGTTCCCTGATTACAGCAGCGCATATATCGACATGACTTGTCCACACAAAGGTCCATTACTCTCCCGTGACTATAGGAGCAGTCCTTATACTGTGCTCTCATAACATCTAGAACATGTTCCCTGATTACAGCAGCGCGTATATCGACATGACTTGTCCACACAAAGTTCCATTACTCTCCCGTAATTATAGGAGTAGTCCTTATACCGTGCTCTCATAACATTTAGAACATGTTCCCTGATTACGGCATCGCGAATATCGACATGACTTGTCCACACAAAGGTCCATTACATTCCCGTGATTATAGGAGCAGTCCTTATACTGTGCTCTCATAACATCTAGAACATGTTCCCTGATTACAGCAGCGCGTATATCTACATGACTTGTCCACACAAAGTTCCATTACTCTCCCGTGATTATAGGAGTAGTCCTTATACTGTGCTCTCATAACATCTAGAACATGTTACCTGATTACAGCAGCACGGATATCAACATGGCCTATCCATACAAAGGTCCATTACTCTCCCGTGATTATAGGAGCAGTCCTTATACTGTGCTCTCATAACATCTAGAACATGTTCCCTGATTACGGCATCGCGTACATAGACATGACTTGTCCACACAAAGTTCCATTACTCTCCCGTGATTATAGGAGTAGTCCTTGTACCGTGCTCTCATAACATCTAGAACATGTTCCCTGATTAAAGCAGCGCGTATATCGACATGACTTGTCCACACAAAGATGCATTACTCTCCCGTGATTATAGGAGTAGTCCTTGTACCGTGCTCTCATAACATCTAGAACATGTTCCCTGATTACAGCAGCGCGTATATCGACATGGCTTGTCTATACAAAGATGTATTACTCTCCCGTGATTATAGGAGTAGTCGTTGTACCCTACTCTCATAACATCTAGAACATGTTCCCTGAATACAGCAGCGCGTATATCGACATGGCTTGTCCACACAAAGGTCCATTACTCTCCCGTGAATATAGGAGTAGTCCTTGTACTGTGCTCTCATAACATCTAGAACATGTTCCCTGATTACAGCAGCGCGGATATTTACATGGCTTGTCCACATAAAGTCCATTACTCTCCCGTGATTATAGGAGAAGTCCTTATACTGTGCTCTCATAACATCTAGAACATGTTCCCTGATTACAGCAATGCGGATATTGACATGGCTTGTCCACATAAAGTCCATTACTCTCCCGTAATTATAGGGGTAGTCCTTATACAGTGCTCTCATAACATCTAGAACATGTTCCCTGATTACAGCAGCGCGTATATCGACATGACTTGTCCACACAAAGGTCCAATACTCTCCCGTAATTATAGAAGTAGTCCTTATACTGTGCTCTCATAACATCTAGAACATGTTCCCTGATTACACAGCGCGTATATCGACATCACTTGTCCACACAAAGTTCCATTACTCTCCCGTGATTATAGGAGTAGTCCTATACCGTGCTCTCATAACATCTAGAACATGTTCCCTGATTACGGCATCGCGTACATAGACATGACTTGTCCACACAAAGTTCCATTACTCTCCCGTGATTATAGGAGTAGTCCTTATACTGTGCTCTCATAACATCTAGAACATGTTCCCTGATTACAGCAGCGCGGATATCGACATGACTTGTCCACACAAAGTTCCATTACTCTCCCGTGATTATAGGAGTAGTCCTTGTACCGTGCTCTCATAACATCTAGAACATGTTCCTTGATTAAAGCAGCGCGTATATCGACATGACTTGTCCACAGAGAGAAGCATTTCTCTCCCGTGATTATAGGAGTAGTCCTTGTACCGTGCTTTCATAACATCTAGAACATGTTCCCTGAATACAGCAGCCCGAACATTGACATGACTTGTCCACATAAAGTTCCATTACTCTCCCGTGATTATAGGAGTAGTCCTTATACCGTGCTCTCATAACATCTAGAACATGTTCCCTGATTACAGCAGCGCGTATATCGACATGTCTTGTCCACACAAAGGTCCATTACTCTCCCGTGATTATAGGAGCAGTCCTTATATTGTGCTCTCATAACATCTAGAACATGTTCCCTGATTACAGCAGCACGGATATCAACATGGCTTGTCCATACAAAGGTCCATTACTCTGCCGTGATTATAGGAGTAGTCCTTGTACTGTGCTCTCACAACATCTAGAACATGTTCCCTGATTACAGCAGCGCGTATATCGACATGGCTTGTCCACACAAGGATGCATTACTCTCCCGTGATTATAGGAGTACTCCTTATACTGTGCTCTCATAACATCTAGAACATGTTCCCTGATTACAGCAGCGCGGATATCAACATGGCTTGTCCATACAAAGGTCCATTACTCTCCCGTGATTATAGGAGTAGTCCTTGCACTGTGCTCTCATAACATCTAGAACATGTTCCCTGATTACAGCAGCGCGTATATCGACATGGGTTGTCCACACAAAGGTCCATTACTCTCCCGTGATTATAGGAGTAGTCCTTGTTCCGTGCTCTCATAACATCTAGAACATGTTCCCTGATTACAGCAGCGCGTATATCGACATGACTTGTCCACACAAAGGTCCATTACTCTCCCGTGATTATAGGAGTAGTCCTTGTACCGTGCTCTCATAACATCTAGAACATGTTCCCTGATTACAGCAGCGCGAACATTGACATGACTTGTCCACATAAAGTTCCATTACTCTCCCGTGATTATAGGAGCAGTCCTTATACTGTGCTCTCATAACATCTAGAACATGTTCCCTGATTACAGCAGCGCGTATATCGACATGACTTGTCCACACAAAGGTCCATTACTCTCCCGTGATTATAGGAGTAGTCCTTGTACCGTGCTCTCATAACATCTAGAACATGTTCCCTGATTACAGCAGCGCGTATATCGACATGACTTGTCCATAAAAAGGTCCATTACTCTCCCGTGATTATAGGAGTAGTCCTTATACTGTGCTCTCATAACATCTAGAACATGTTCCCTGATTACAGCAGCGCGTATATCGACATGACTTGTCCACACAAAGGTCCATTACTCTCCCGTGATTATAGGAGTAGTCCTTGTACCGTGCTCTCATAACATCTAGAACATATTCCCTGATTACAGCAGCGCGGATATCGACATGACTTGTCCACACAAAGGTCCATTACTCTCCCGTGATTATAGGAGTAGTCCTTGTACCGTGCTCTCATAACATCTAGAACATGTTCTCTGATTACAGCAGCGCGAACATTGACATGACTTGTCCACATAAAGTTCCATTACTCTCCCGTGATTATAGAAGTAGTCCTTATACCGTGCTCTCATAACATCTAGAACATGTTCCCTGATTACAGCAGCGCGTATATCGACATGACTTGTCCACACAAAGGTCCATTACTCTCCCGTGATTATAGGAGCAGTCCTTATACTGTGCTCTCATAACATCTAGAACATGTTCACTGATTACAGCAGCGCGTATATCGACATGACTTGTCCACACAAAGGTCCATTACTCTCCCGTGATTATAGGAGTAGTCCTTGTACCGTGCTCTTATAACATCTAGAACATGTTCCCTGATTACAGCAGCGCGGATTTCGACATGACTTGTCCACACAAAGGTCCATTACTCTCCCGTGATTATAGGAGTAGTCCTTATACCGTGCTCTCATAACATCTAGAACATGTTCCCTGATTACAGCAGCGCGTATATCGACATGACTTGTCCACACAAAGTTCCATTACTCTCCCGTGATTATAGGAGTAGTCCTTATACCGTGCTCTCATAACATCCAGAACATGTTCGCTGATTACAGCAGCGCGTATATTGACATGACTTGTCCACACAAAGGTCCATTACTCTCCCGTGATTATAGGAGCAGACCTTATACTGTGCTCTCATAACATCTAGAACATGTTCCCTGCTTACAGCAGCGCGTATATCGACATGACTTGTCCACACAAACGTCCAATACTCTCCCGTAATTATAGGAGTAGTCCTTATACTGTGCTCTCATAACATCTAGAACATGTTCCCTGATTACACAGCGCGTATATCGACATGACTTGTCCACACAGAGTTCCATTACTCTCCCGCGATTATAGGAGTAGTCCTTATACCGTGCTCTCATAACATCTAGAACATGTTCCCTGATTACAGCAGCGCGTACATAGACATGACTTGTCCACACAAAGTTCCATTACTCTCCCGTGATTATAGGAGCAGTCCTTATACTGTGCTCTCATAACATCTAGAGCATGTTCCCTGATTACGGCATCGCGTACATAGACATGACTTGTCCACACAAAGTTCCATTACTCTCCCGTGATTATAGGAGTAGTCCTTATACTGTGTTCTCATAACATCTAGAACATGTTCCCTGATTACAGCAGCGCGGATATCGACATGACTTGTCCACACAAAGTTCCATTACTCTCCCGTGATTATAGGAGTAGTCCTTGTACCGTGCTCTCATAACATCTAGAACATGTTCCCTAATTAAAGCAGCGCGTATATCGACATGACTTGTCCACAGAGAGAAGCATTTCTCTCCCGTGATTATAGGAGTTGTCCTTGTACCGTGCTCTCATAACATCTAGAACATGTTCCCTGATTACAGCAGCGCGAACATTGACATGACTTGCCCACATAAAGTTCCATTACTCTCCCGTGATTATAGGAGTAGTCCTTATACCGTGCTCTCATAACATCTAGAACATGTTCCCTGATTACAGCAGCGCGTATATCGACATGAATTGTCCACACAAAGGTCCATTACTCTCCCTTAATTATAGGAGCAGTCCTTTTATTGTGCTATCATAACATCTAGAACATGTTCCATGATTACAGCAGCACGGATATCAACATGGCTTGTCCATACAAACGTCCATTACTCTCCCGTGATTATAGGAGTAGTCCTTGTACTGTGCTCTCATAACATCTAGAACATCTTCCCTGATTACAGCAGCGCGTATATCGACATGGCTTGTCCACACAAAGGTCCATTACTCTCCCGTGATTATAGGAGTAGTCCATATACTGTGCTCTCATAACATCTAGAACATGCTCCCTGATTACAGCAGCGCGTATATCGACATGACTTGTCCACACAAAGGTCCATTACTCTCCCGTGATTATAGGAGTAGTCCTTGTACCGTGCTCTCATAAGATCTAGAACATGTTCACCGATTACAGCAGCGCGAACATTGACATGACTTGTCCACATAAAGTTCCATTATTCTCCCGAGATTATAGGAGTAGTCCTTATACTGTGCTCTCATAACATCTAGAACATGTTTCCTGATTACAGCAGCGCGGATATCGACATGACTTGTCCACACAAAGGTCCATTACTCTCCCGTGATTATAGGAGTAGTCCTTGTACCGTGCTCTCATAACATCTAGAACATGTTCCCTGATTACAGCAGCGCGAACGTTGACATGACTTGTCCACATAAAGTTCCATTACTCTCCCGTGATTATAGGAGTAGTCCTTACACCGTGCTCTCATAACATCTAGAACATGTTCCCTGATTACAGCAGCGCGTATATCGACATGACTTGTCCATAAAAAGATCCATTACTCTCCCGTGATTATAGGAGCAGTCCTTATACTGTGCTCTCATAACATCTAGAACATGTTCCCTGATGACACCAGCGCGTATATCGACATGACTTGTCCACACAAAGGTCCATTACTCTCCCGTGATTATAGGAGTAGTCCTTGTTCCGTGCTCTCATAACATCTAGAACATGTTCCCTGATTACAGCAGCGCGGATATCGACATGACTTGTCCACACAAAGTTCCATTACTCTCCCGTGATTATAGGAGTAGTCCTTATACCGTGCTCTCATAACATCTAAAACATGTTCCCTGATTACAGCAGCGCGTATATCGACATGACTTGTCCACACAAAGGTCCATTACTCTCCCGTGATTATAGGAGCAGTCCTAATACTGTGCTCTCATAACATCTAGAACATGTTCCCTGATTACAGCAGCGCGTATATCGACATGACTTGTCCACACAAAGGTCCATTACTCTGCCGTAATTATAGGAGTAGTCCTTATACTGTGCTCTCATAACATCTAGAACATGTTCCCTGATTACACAGCGCGTATATCGACATGACTTGTCCACACAAAGTTCCATTACTCTCCCGTGAATATAGGAGTAGTCCTTATACCGTGCTCTCATAATATCTAGAACATGTTCCCTGATTACAGCAGCGCGTACATAGACATGACTTGTCCACACAAAGTTCCATTACTCTCCCGTGATTATAGGAGCAGTCCTTATACCGTGCTCTCATAAGATCTAGAACATGTTCCCTGATTAAAGCAGCGCGTATATCGACATGACTTGTCCACACAGAGAAGCATTTCTCTCCCGTGATTATAGGAGTAGTCCTTGTACCGTGCTCTCATAACATCTAGAACATGTTCCCTGATTACAGCAGCGCGAACATTGACATGACTTGTCCACATAAGGATCCATTACTCTCCCGTGATTATAGGAGTAGTCCTTATACCGTGCTCTCATAACATCTAGAACATGTTCCCTGATTACAGCAGCGCGTATATCGACATGACTTGTCCACACATAGGTCCATTACTCTCCCGTGATTATAGGAGCAGTCCTTATATTGTGCTCTCATAACATCTAGAACATGTTCCCTAATTACAGCAGCGCGTATATCGACATGACTTGTCCACATAAAGTTCCATTACTCTCCCGTGATTATAGGAGTAGTCCTTATACCGTGCTCTCATAACATCTAGAACATGTTCCCTGATTACAGCAGCTCGTATATCGACATGACTTTTCCACACAAGGTCCATTACTCTCCCGTGATTATAGGAGCAGTTCTTATATTGTGCTCTCATAACATCTAGAACATGTTCCCTGAATACAGCAGCGCGTATATCGACATGACTTGTCCACATAAAGTTCCATTACTCTCCCGTGATTATAGGAGTAGTCCTTATACCGTGCTCTCTAACATCTAGAACATGTTCCCTGATTACAGCAGCGCGTATATCGACATGACTTGTCCACACAAAGGTCCATTACTCTCCCGTGATTATAGGAGTAGTCCTTGTACCGTGCTCTCAAAACATCTAGAACATATTCCCTGATTAAAGCAGCGCGGATATCGACATGACTTGTCCACACAGAGGTCCATTACTCTCCCGTGATTATAGGAGTAGTCCTTGTACCGTGCTCTCATAACATCTAGAACATGTTCCCTGATTATAGCAGCGCGAACATTGACATGACTTGTCCACATAAAGTTCCATTACTCTCCCGTGATTATAGGAGTAGTCCTTATACCGTGCTCTCATAACATCTAGAACATGTTCCCTGATTACAGCAGCACGTATATCGACATGACTTGTCCACACAAAGGTCCATTACTCTCCCGTGATTATAGGAGCCGTCCTTATACTGTGCTCTCATAACATCTAGAACATGTTCCCTGATTACAGCAGCGCGTATATCGACATGACTTCTCCACACAAAGGTCCATTACTCTCCCGTGATTATAGGAGTAGTCCTTGTACCGTGCTCTCATAACATCTAGAACGTGTTCCCTGATTACAGCAGCGCGGATATCCACATGACTTGTCCACACAAAGGTCCATTGCTCTCCCGTGATTATAGGGGTAGTCCTTATACCGTGCTCTCATAACACCTAGAACACGTTCCCTGATTACAGCAGCGCGTATATCGACATGACTTGTCCACACAAAGGTCCATTACTCTCCCGTGACTATAGGAGCAACCCTTATACTGTGCTCTCATAACATCTAGAACATGTTCCCTGATTACAGCAGCGCATATATCGACATGACTTGTCCACACAAAGTTCCATTACTCTCCCGTGATTATAGGAGTAGTCCTTATACCGTGCTCTCATAACATCTAGAACATGTTCCCTGATTACGGCATCGCGAATATCGACATGACTTGTCCACACAAAGGTCCATTACACTCCCGTGATTATAGGAGCAGTCCTTATACTGTGCTCTCATAACATCTAGAACATGTTCCCTGATTACAGCAGCACGGATATCAACATGGCTTGTCCATACAAAGGTCCATTACTCTCCCGTGATTATAGGAGCAGTCCTTATACTGTGCTCTCATAACATCTAGAACATGTTCCCTGATTACGGCATCGCGTACATAGACATGACTTGTCCACACAAAGTTCCATTACTCTCCCGTGATTATAGGAGTAGTCCTTATACTGTGCTCTCATAACATCTAGAACATGTTCCCTGATTACAGCAGCGCGGATATCAACATGACTTGTCCACACAAAGTTCCATTACTCTCCCGTGATTATAGGAGTAGTCCTTGTACCGTGCTCTCATAACATCTAGAACATGTCCCTGATTAAAGCAGTGCGTATATCGACATGACTTGTCCACACAAAGATGCATTACTCTCCCGTGATTATAGGAGTAGTCCTTGTACCGTGCTCTCATAACATCTAGAACATGTTCCCTGATTACAGCAGCGCGTATATCGACATGGCTTGTCTATACAAAGATGTATTACTCTCCCGTGATTATAGGAGTAGTCGTTGTACCCTACTCTCATAACATCTAGAACATGTTCCCTGAATACAGCAGCGCGTATATCGACATGGCTTGTCCACACAAAGGTCCATTACTCTCCCGTGAATATAGGAGTAGTCCTTGTACTGTGCTCTCATAACATCTAGAACATGTTCCCTGATTACAGCAGCGCGGATATTGACATGGCTTGTCCACATAAAGTCCATTACTCTCCCGTGATTATAGGAGTAGTCCTTATACTGTGCTCTCATAACATCTAGAACATGTTCCCTGATTACAGCAATGCGGATATTGACATGGCTTGTCCACAGAAAGTCCATTACTCTCCCGTAATTATAGGGGTAGTCCTTATACAGTGCTCTCATAACATCTAGAACATGTTCCCTGATTACAGCAGCGCGTATATCGACATGACTTGTCCACACAAAGGTCCAATACTCTCCCGTAATTATAGAAGTAGTCCTTATACTGTGCTCTCATAACATCTAGAACATGTTCCCTGATTACACAGCGCGTATATCGACATCACTTGTCCACACAAAGTTCCATTATTCTCCCGTGATTATAGGAGTAGTCCGTATACCGTGCTCTCATAACATCTAGAACATGTTCCCTGATTACGGCATCGCGTACATAGACATGACTTGTCCACACAAAGTTCCATTACTCTCCCGTGATTATAGGAGTAGTCCTTATACTGTGCTCTCATAACATCTAGAACATGTTCCCTGATTACAGCAGCGCGGATATCGACATGACTTGTCCACACAAAGTTCCATTACTCTCCCGTGATTATAGGAGTAGTCCTTGTACCGTGCTCTCATAACATCTAGAACATGTTCCTTGATTAAAGCAGCGCGTATATCGACATGACTTGTCCACAGAGAGAAGCATTTCTCTCCCGTGATTATAGGAGTAGTCCTTGTACCGTGCTTTCATAACATCTAGAACATGTTCCCTGAATACAGCAGCCCGAACATTGACATGACTTGTCCACATAAAGTTCCATTACTCTCCCGTGATTATAGGAGTAGTCCTTATACCGTGCTCTCATAACATCTAGAACATGTTCCCTGATTACAGCAGCGCGTATATCGACATGTCTTGTCCACACAAAGGTCCATTACTCTCCCGTGATTATAGGAGCAGTCCTTATATTGTGCTCTCATAACATCTAGAACATGTTCCCTGATTACAGCAGCACGGATATCAACATGGCTTGTCCATACAAAGGTCCATTACTCTGCCGTGATTATAGGAGTAGTCCTTGTACTGTGCTCTCACAACATCTAGAACATGTTCCCTGATTACAGCAGCGCGTATATCGACATGGCTTGTCCACACAAGGATGCATTACTCTCCCGTGATTATAGGAGTACTCCTTATACTGTGCTCTCATAACATCTAGAACATGTTCCCTGATTACAGCAGCGCGGATATCAACATGGCTTGTCCATACAAAGGTCCATTACTCTCCCGTGATTATAGGAGTAGTCCTTGCACTGTGCTCTCATAACATCTAGAACATGTTCCCTGATTACAGCAGCGCGTATATCGACATGGGTTGTCAACACAAAGGTCCATTACTCTCCCGTGATTATAGGAGTAGTCCTTGTTCCGTGCTCTCATAACATCTAGAACATGTTCCCTGATTACAGCAGCGCGTATATCGACATGACTTGTCCACACAAAGGTCCATTACTCTCCCGTGATTATAGGAGTAGTCCTTGTACCGTGCTCTCATAACATCTAGAACATGTTCCCTGATTACAGCAGCGCGAACATTGACATGACTTGTCCACATAAAGTTCCATTACTCTCCCGTGATTATAGGAGCAGTCCTTATACTGTGCTCTCATAACATCTAGAACATGTTCCCTGATTACAGCAGCGCGTATATCGACATGACTTGTCCACACAAAGGTCCATTACTCTCCCGTGATTATAGGAGTAGTCCTTGTACCGTGCTCTCATAACATCTAGAACATGTTCCCTGATTACAGCAGCGCGTATATCGACATGACTTGTCCATAAAAAGGTCCATTACTCTCCCGTGATTATAGGAGTAGTCCTTATACTGTGCTCTCATAACATCTAGAACATGTTCCCTGATTACAGCAGCGCGTATATCGACATGACTTGTCCACACAAAGGTCCATTACTCTCCCGTGATTATAGGAGTAGTCCTTGTACCGTGCTCTCATAACATCTAGAACATATTCCCTGATTACAGCAGCGCGGATATCGACATGACTTGTCCACACAAAGGTCCATTACTCTCCCGTGATTATAGGAGTAGTCCTTGTACCGTGCTCTCATAACATCTAGAACATGTTCTCTGATTACAGCAGCGCGAACATTGACATGACTTGTCCACATAAAGTTCCATTACTCTCCCGTGATTATAGAAGTAGTCCTTATACCGTGCGCTCATAACATCTAGAACATGTTCCCTGATTACAGCAGCGCGTATATCGACATGACTTGTCCACACAAAGGTCCATTACTCTCCCGTGATTATAGGAGCAGTCCTTATACTGTGCTCTCATAACATCTAGAACATGTTCACTGATTACAGCAGCGCGTATATCGACATGACTTGTCCACACAAAGGTCCATTACTCTCCCGTGATTATAGGAGTAGTCCTTGTACCGTGCTCTTATAACATCTAGAACATGTTCCCTGATTACAGCAGCGCGGATTTCGACATGACTTGTCCACACAAAGGTCCATTACTCTCCCGTGATTATAGGAGTAGTCCTTATACCGTGCTCTCATAACATCTAGAACATGTTCCCTGATTACAGCAGCGCGTATATCGACATGACTTGTCCACACAAAGTTCCATTACTCTCCCGTGATTATAGGAGTAGTCCTTATACCGTGCTCTCATAACATCCAGAACATGTTCGCTGATTACAGCAGCGCGTATATTGACATGACTTGTCCACACAAAGGTCCATTACTCTCCCGTGATTATAGGAGCAGACCTTATACTGTGCTCTCATAACATCTAGAACATGTTCCCTGCTTACAGCAGCGCGTATATCGACATGACTTGTCCACACAAAGGTCCAATACTCTCCCGTAATTATAGGAGTAGTCCTTATACTGTGCTCTCATAACATCTAGAACATGTTCCCTGATTACACAGCGCGTATATCGACATGACTTGTCCACACAGAGTTCCATTACTCTCCCGCGATTATAGGAGTAGTCCTTATACCGTGCTCTCATAACATCTAGAACATGTTCCCTGATTACAGCAGCGCGTACATAGACATGACTTGTCCACACAAAGTTCCATTACTCTCCCGTGATTATAGGAGCAGTCCTTATACTGTGCTCTCATAACATCTAGAGCATGTTCCCTGATTACGGCATCGCGTACATAGACATGACTTGTCCACACAAAGTTCCATTACTCTCCCGTGATTATAGGAGTAGTCCTTATACTGTGTTCTCATAACATCTAGAACATGTTCCCTGATTACAGCAGCGCGGATATCGACATGACTTGTCCACACAAAGTTCCATTACTCTCCCGTGATTATAGGAGTAGTCCTTGTACCGTGCTCTCATAACATCTAGAACATGTTCCCTAATTAAAGCAGCGCGTATATCGACATGACTTGTCCACAGAGAGAAGCATTTCTCTCCCGTGATTATAGGAGTTGTCCTTGTACCGTGCTCTCATAACATCTAGAACATGTTCCCTGATTACAGCTGCGCGAACATTGACATGACTTGCCCACATAAAGTTCCATTACTCTCCCGTGATTATAGGAGTAGTCCTTATACCGTGCTCTCATAACATCTAGAACATGTTCCCTGATTACAGCAGCGCGTATATCGACATGAATTGTCCACACAAAGGTCCATTACTCTCCCTTAATTATAGGAGCAGTCCTTTTATTGTGCTATCATAACATCTAGAACATGTTCCATGATTACAGCAGCACGGATATCAACATGGCTTGTCCATACAAACGTCCATTACTCTCCCGTGATTATAGGAGTAGTCCTTGTACTGTGCTCTCATAACATCTAGAACATCTTCCCTGATTACAGCAGCGCGTATATCGACATGGCTTGTCCACACAAAGGTCCATTACTCTCCCGTGATTATAGGAGTAGTCCATATACTGTGCTCTCATAACATCTAGAACATGCTCCCTGATTACAGCAGCGCGTATATCGACATGACTTGTCCACACAAAGGTCCATTACTCTCCCGTGATTATAGGAGTAGTCCTTGTACCGTGCTCTCATAAGATCTAGAACATGTTCACCGATTACAGCAGCGCGAACATTGACATGACTTGTCCACATAAGGTTCCATTACTCTCCCGAGATTATAGGAGTAGTCCTTATACTGTGCTCTCATAACATCTAGAACATGTTCCCTGATTACAGCAGCGCGGATATCGACATGACTTGTCCACACAAAGGTCCATTACTCTCCCGTGATTATAGGAGTAGTCCTTGTACCGTGCTCTCATAACATCTAGAACATGTTCCCTGATTACAGCAGCGCGAACGTTGACATGACTTGTCCACATAAAGTTCCATTACTCTCCCGTGATTATAGGAGTAGTCCTTACACCGTGCTCTCATAACATCTAGAACATGTTCCCTGATTACAGCAGCGCGTATATCGACATGACTTGTCCATAAAAAGATCCATTACTCTCCCGTGATTATAGGAGCAGTCCTTATACTGTGCTCTCATAACATCTAGAACATGTTCCCTGATGACACCAGCGCGTATATCGACATGACTTGTCCACACAAAGGTCCATTACTCTCCCGTGATTATAGGAGTAGTCCTTGTTCCGTGCTCTCATAACATCTAGAACATGTTCCCTGATTACAGCAGCGCGGATATCGACATGACTTGTCCACACAAAGTTCCATTACTCTCCCGTGATTATAGGAGTAGTCCTTATACCGTGCTCTCATAACATCTAAAACATGTTCCCTGATTACAGCAGCGCGTATATCGACATGACTTGTCCACACAAAGGTCCATTACTCTCCCGTGATTATAGGAGCAGTCCTAATACTGTGCTCTCATAACATCTAGAACATGTTCCCTGATTACAGCAGCGCGTATATCGACATGACTTGTCCACACAAAGGTCCATTACTCTGCCGTAATTATAGGAGTAGTCCTTATACTGTGCTCTCATAACATCTAGAACATGTTCCCTGATTACACAGCGCGTATATCGACATGACTTGTCCACACAAAGTTCCATTACTCTCCCGTGAATATAGGAGTAGTCCTTATACCGTGCTCTCATAATATCTAGAACATGTTCCCTGATTACAGCAGCGCGTACATAGACATGACTTGTCCACACAAAGTTCCATTACTCTCCCGTGATTATAGGAGCAGTCCTTATACCGTGCTCTCATAAGATCTAGAACATGTTCCCTGATTAAAGCAGCGCGTATATCGACATGACTTGTCCACACAGAGAATCATTTCTCTCCCGTGATTATAGGAGTAGTCCTTGTACCGTGCTCTCATAACATCTAGAACATGTTCCCTGATTACAGCAGCGCGAACATTGACATGACTTGTCCACATAAGGATCCATTACTCTCCCGTGATTATAGGAGTAGTCCTTATACCGTGCTCTCATAACATCTAGAACATGTTCCCTGATTACAGCAGCGCGTATATCGACATGACTTGTCCACACATAGGTCCATTACTCTCCCGTGATTATAGGAGCAGTCCTTATATTGTGCTCTCATAACATCTAGAACATGTTCCCTAATTACAGCAGCGCGTATATCGACATGACTTGTCCACATAAAGTTCCATTACTCTCCCGTGATTATAGGAGTAGTCCTTATACCGTGCTCTCATAACATCTAGAACATGTTCCCTGATTACAGCAGCTCGTATATCGACATGACTTGTCCACACAAGGTCCATTACTCTCCCGTGATTATAGGAGCAGTTCTTATATTGTGCTCTCATAACATCTAGAACATGTTCCCTGAATACAGCAGCGCGTATATCGACATGACTTGTCCACATAAAGTTCCATTACTCTCCCGTGATTATAGGAGTAGTCCTTATACCGTGCTCTCTAACATCTAGAACATGTTCCCTGATTACAGCAGCGCGTATATCGACATGACTTGTCCACACAAAGGTCCATTACTCTCCCGTGATTATAGGAGTAGTCCTTGTACCGTGCTCTCAAAACATCTAGAACATATTCCCTGATTAAAGCAGCGCGGATATCGACATGACTTGTCCACACAGAGGTCCATTACTCTCCCGTGATTATAGGAGTAGTCCTTGTACCGTGCTCTCATAACATCTAGAACATGTTCCCTGATTATAGCAGCGCGAACATTGACATGACTTGTCCACATAAAGTTCCATTACTCTCCCGTGATTATAGGAGTAGTCCTTATACCGTGCTCTCATAACATCTAGAACATGTTCCCTGATTACAGCAGCACGTATATCGACATGACTTGTCCACACAAAGGTCCATTACTCTCCCGTGATTATAGGAGCCGTCCTTATACTGTGCTCTCATAACATCTAGAACATGTTCCCTGATTACAGCAGCGCGTATATCGACATGACTTCTCCACACAAAGGTCCATTACTCTCCCGTGATTATAGGAGTAGTCCTTGTACCGTGCTCTCATAACATCTAGAACGTGTTCCCTGATTACAGCAGCGCGGATATCCACATGACTTGTCCACACAAAGGTCCATTGCTCTCCCGTGATTATAGGGGTAGTCCTTATACCGTGCTCTCATAACACCTAGAACACGTTCCCTGATTACAGCAGCGCGTATATCGACATGACTTGTCCACACAAAGGTCCATTACTCTCCCGTGACTATAGGAGCAGTCCTTATACTGTGCTCTCATAACATCTAGAACATGTTCCCTGATTACAGCAGCGCGTATATCGACATGACTTGTCCACACAAAGTTCCATTACTCTCCCGTGATTATAGGAGTAGTCCTTATACCGTGCTCTCATAACATCTAGAACATGTTCCCTGATTACGGCATCGCGAATATCGACATGACTTGTCCACACAAAGGTCCATTACACTCCCGTGATTATAGGAGCAGTCCTTATACTGTGCTCTCATAACATCTAGAACATGTTCCCTGATTACAGCAGCACGGATATCAACATGGCTTGTCCATACAAAGGTCCATTACTCTCCCGTGATTATAGGAGCAGTCCTTATACTGTGCTCTCATAACATCTAGAACATGTTCCCTGATTACGGCATCGCGTACATAGACATGACTTGTCCACACAAAGTTCCATTACTCTCCCGTGATTATAGGAGTAGTCCTTATACTGTGCTCTCATAACATCTAGAACATGTTCCCTGATTACAGCAGCGCGGATATCAACATGACTTGTCCACACAAAGTTCCATTACTCTCCCGTGATTATAGGAGTAGTCCTTGTACCGTGCTCTCATAACATCTAGAACATGTCCCTGATTAAAGCAGTGCGTATATCGACATGACTTGTCCACACAAAGATGCATTACTCTCCCGTGATTATAGGAGTAGTCCTTGTACCGTGCTCTCATAACATCTAGAACATGTTCCCTGATTACAGCAGCGCGTATATCGACATGGCTTGTCTATACAAAGATGTATTACTCTCCCGTGATTATAGGAGTAGTCGTTGTACCCTACTCTCATAACATCTAGAACATGTTCCCTGAATACAGCAGCGCGTATATCGACATGGCTTGTCCACACAAAGGTCCATTACTCTCCCGTGAATATAGGAGTAGTCCTTGTACTGTGCTCTCATAACATCTAGAACATGTTCCCTGATTACAGCAGCGCGGATATTGACATGGCTTGTCCACATAAAGTCCATTACTCTCCCGTGATTATAGGAGTAGTCCTTATACTGTGCTCTCATAACATCTAGAACATGTTCCCTGATTACAGCAATGCGGATATTGACATGGCTTGTCCACATAAAGTCCATTACTCTCCCGTAATTATAGGGGTAGTCCTTATACAGTGCTCTCATAACATCTAGAACATGTTCCCTGATTACAGCAGCGCGTATATCGACATGACTTGTCCACACAAAGGTCCAATACTCTCCCGTAATTATAGAAGTAGTCCTTATACTGTGCTCTCATAACATCTAGAACATGTTCCCTGATTACACAGCGCGTATATCGTCATCACTTGTCCACACAAAGTTCCATTATTCTCCCGTGATTATAGGAGTAGTCCGTATACCGTGCTCTCATAACATCTAGAACATGTTCCCTGATTACGGCATCGCGTACATAGACATGACTTGTCCACACAAAGTTCCATTACTCTCCCGTGATTATAGGAGTAGTCCTTATACTGTGCTCTCATAACATCTAGAACATGTTCCCTGATTACAGCAGCGCGGATATCGACATGACTTGTCCACACAAAGTTCCATTACTCTCCCGTGATTATAGGAGTAGTCCTTGTACCGTGCTCTCATAACATCTAGAACATGTTCCTTGATTAAAGCAGCGCGTATATCGACATGACTTGTCCACAGAGAGAAGCATTTCTCTCCCGTGATTATAGGAGTAGTCCTTGTACCGTGCTTTCATAACATCTAGAACATGTTCCCTGAATACAGCAGCCCGAACATTGACATGACTTGTCCACATAAAGTTCCATTACTCTCCCGTGATTATAGGAGTAGTCCTTATACCGTGCTCTCATAACATCTAGAACATGTTCCCTGATTACAGCAGCGCGTATATCGACATGTCTTGTCCACACAAAGGTCCATTACTCTCCCGTGATTATAGGAGCAGTCCTTATATTGTGCTCTCATAACATCTAGAACATGTTCCCTGATTACAGCAGCACGGATATCAACATGGCTTGTCCATACAAAGGTCCATTACTCTGCCGTGATTATAGGAGTAGTCCTTGTACTGTGCTCTCACAACATCTAGAACATGTTCCCTGATTACAGCAGCGCGTATATCGACATGGCTTGTCCACACAAGGATGCATTACTCTCCCGTGATTATAGGAGTACTCGTTATACTGTGCTCTCATAACATCTAGAACATGTTCCCTGATTACAGCAGCGCGGATATCAACATGGCTTGTCCATACAAAGGTCCATTACTCTCCCGTGATTATAGGAGTAGTCCTTGCACTGTGCTCTCATAACATCTAGAACATGTTCCCTGATTACAGCAGCGCGTATATCGACATGGGTTGTCCACACAAAGGTCCATTACTCTCCCGTGATTATAGGAGTAGTCCTTGTTCCGTGCTCTCATAACATCTAGAACATGTTCCCTGATTACAGCAGCGCGAACATTGACATGACTTGTCCACATAAAGTTCCATTACTCTCCCGTGATTATAGGAGCAGTCCTTATACTGTGCTCTCATAACATCTAGAACATGTTCCCTGATTACAGCAGCGCGTATATCGACATGACTTGTCCACACAAAGGTCCATTACTCTCCCGTGATTATAGGAGTAGTCCTTGTACCGTGCTCTCATAACATCTAGAACATGTTCCCTGATTACAGCAGCGCGTATATCGACATGACTTGTCCATAAAAAGGTCCATTACTCTCCCGTGATTATAGGAGCAGTCCTTATACTGTGCTCTCATAACATCTAGAACATGTTCCCTGATTACAGCAGCGCGTATATCGACATGACTTGTCCACACAAAGGTCCATTACTCTCCCGTGATTATAGGAGTAGTCCTTATACTGTGCTCTCACAACATCTAGAACATGTTCCCTGATTACAGCAGCGCGTATATCGACATGACTTGTCCACACAAAGGTCCATTACTCTCCCGTGATTATAGGAGTAGTCCTTGTACCGTGCTCTCATAACATCTAGAACATATTCCCTGATTACAGCAGCGCGGATATCGACATGACTTGTCCACACAAAGGTCCATTACTCTCCCGTGATTATAGGAGTAGTCCTTGTACCGTGCTCTCATAACATCTAGAACATGTTCTCTGATTACAGCAGCGCGAACATTGACATGACTTGTCCACATAAAGTTCCATTACTCTCCCGTGATTATAGAAGTAGTCCTTATACCGTGCTCTCATAACATCTAGAACATGTTCCCTGATTACAGCAGCGCGTATATCGACATGACTTGTCCACACAAAGGTCCATTACTCTCCCGTGATTATAGGAGCAGTCCTTATACTGTGCTCTCATAACATCTAGAACATGTTCACTGATTACAGCAGCGCGTATATCGACATGACTTGTCCACACAAAGGTCCATTACTCTCCCGTGATTATAGGAGTAGTCCTTGTACCGTGCTCTCATAACATCTAGAACATGTTCCCTGATTACAGCAGCGCGGATTTCGACATGACTTGTCCACACAAAGGTCCATTACTCTCCCGTGATTATAGGAGTAGTCCTTATACCGTGCTCTCATAACATCTAGAACACGTTCCCTGATTACAGCAGCGCGTATATCGACATGACTTGTCCACACAAAGGTCCATTACTCTCCCGTGACTATAGGAGCAGTCCTTATACTGTGCTCTCATAACATCTAGAACATGTTCCCTGATTACAGCAGCGCGTATATCGACATGACTTGTCCACACAAAGGTCCATTACTCTCCCGTGATTATAGGAGTAGTCCTTGTACCGTGCTCTCATTACATCTAGAACATGTTCCCTGATTACAGCAGCGCGGATATCGACATGACTTGTCCACACAAAGTTCCATTACTCTCCCGTGATTATAGGAGTAGTCCTTATACCGTGCTCTCATAACATCTAGAACATGTTCCCTGATTACAGCAGCGCGTATATCGACATGACTTGTCCACACAAAGTTCCATTACTCTCCCGTGATTATAGGAGTAGTCCTTATACCGTGCTCTCATAACATCCAGAACATGTTCGCTGATTACAGCAGCGCGTATATTGACATGACTTGTCCACACAAAGGTCCATTACTCTCCCGTGATTATAGGAGCAGACCTTATACTGTGCTCTCATAACATCTAGAACATGTTCCCTGCTTACAGCAGCGCGTATATCGACATGACTTGTCCACACAAAGGTCCAATACTCTCCCGTAATTATAGGAGTAGTCCTTATACTGTGCTCTCATAACATCTGGAACATGTTCCCTGATTACACAGCGCGTATATCGACATGACTTGTCCACACAAAGTTCCATTACTCTCCCGCGATTATAGGAGTAGTCCTTATACCGTGCTCTCATAACATCTAGAACATGTTCCCTGATTACAGCAGCGCGTACATAGACATGACTTGTCCACACAAAGTTCCATTACTCTCCCGTGATTATAGGAGCAGTCCTTATACTGTGCTCTCATAACATCTAGAGCATGTTCCCTGATTACGGCATCGCGTACATAGACATGACTTGTCCACACAAAGTTCCATTACTCTCCCGTGATTATAGGAGTAGTCCTTATACTGTGTTCTCATAACATCTAGAACATGTTCCCTGATTACAGCAGCGCGGATATCGACATGACTTGTCCACACAAAGTTCCATTACTCTCCCGTGATTATAGGAGTAGTCCTTGTACCGTGCTCTCATAACATCTAGAACATGTTCCCTAATTAAAGCAGCGCGTATATCGACATGACTTGTCCACAGAGAGAAGCATTTCTCTCCCGTGATTATAGGAGTTGTCCTTGTACCGTGCTCTCATAACATCTAGAACATGTTCCCTGATTACAGCAGCGCGAACATTGACATGACTTGCCCACATAAAGTTCCATTACTCTCCCGTGATTATAGGAGTAGTCCTTATACCGTGCTCTCATAACATCTAGAACATGTTCCCTGATTACAGCAGCGCGTATATCGACATGAATTGTCCACACAAAGGTCCATTACTCTCCCTTAATTATAGGAGCAGTCCTTTTATTGTGCTATCATAACATCTAGAACATGTTCCATGATTACAGCAGCACGGATATCAACATGGCTTGTCCATACAAACGTCCATTACTCTCCCGTGATTATAGGAGTAGTCCTTGTACTGTGCTCTCATAACATCTAGAACATCTTCCCTGATTACAGCAGCGCGTATATCGACATGGCTTGTCCACACAAAGGTCCATTACTCTCCCGTGATTATAGGAGTAGTCCATATACTGTGCTCTCATAACATCTAGAACATGCTCCCTGATTACAGCAGCGCGTATATCGACATGACTTGTCCACACAAAGGTCCATTACTCTCCCGTGATTATAGGAGTAGTCCTTGTACCGTGCTCTCATAACATCTAGAACATGTTCCCTGATTACAGCAGCGCGAACATTGACATGACTTGTCCACATAAAGTTCCATTACTCTCCCGAGATTATAGGAGTAGTCCTTATACTGTGCTCTCATAACATCTAGAACATGTTCCCTGATTACAGCAGCGCGGATATCGACATGACTTGTCCACACAAAGGTCCATTACTCTCCCGTGATTATAGGAGTAGTCCTTGTACCGTGCTCTCATAACATCTAGAACATGTTCCCTGATTACAGCAGCGCGAACGTTGACATCACTTGTCCACATAAAGTTCCATTACTCTCCCGTGATTATAGGAGTAGTCCTTACACCGTGCTCTCATAACATCTAGAACATGTTCCCTGATTACAGCAGCGCGTATATCGACATGACTTGTCCATAAAAAGATCCATTACTCTCCCGTGATTATAGGAGCAGTCCTTATACTGTGCTCTCATAACATCTAGAACATGTTCCCTGATGACACCAGCGCGTATATCGACATGACTTGTCCACACAAAGGTCCATTACTCTCCCGTGATTATAGGAGTAGTCCTTGTTCCGTGCTCTCATAACATCTAGAACATGTTCCCTGATTACAGCAGCGCGGATATCGACATGACTTGTCCACACAAAGTTCCATTACTCTCCCGTGATTATAGGAGTAGTCCTTATACCGTGCTCTCATAACATCTAAAACATGTTCCCTGATTACAGCAGCGCGTATATCGACATGACTTGTCCACACAAAGGTCCATTACTCTCCCGTGATTATAGGAGCAGTCCTAATACTGTGCTCTCATAACATCTAGAACATGTTCCCTGATTACAGCAGCGCGTATATCGACATGACTTGTCCACACAAAGGTCCATTACTCTGCCGTAATTATAGGAGTAGTCCTTATACTGTGCTCTCATAACATCTAGAACATGTTCCCTGATTACACAGCGCGTATATCGACATGACTTGTCCACACAAAGTTCCATTACTCTCCCGTGAATATAGGAGTAGTCCTTATACCGTGCTCTCATAATATCTAGAACATGTTCCCTGATTACAGCAGCGCGTACATAGACATGACTTGTCCACACAAAGTTCCATTACTCTCCCGTGATTATAGGAGCAGTCCTTATACCGTGCTCTCATAAGATCTAGAACATGTTCCCTGATTAAAGCAGCGCGTATATCGACATGACTTGTCCACACAGAGAAGCATTTCTCTCCCGTGATTATAGGAGTAGTCCTTGTACCGTGCTCTCATAACATCTAGAACATGTTCCCTGATTACAGCAGCGCGAACATTGACATGACTTGTCCACATAAGGATCCATTACTCTCCCGTGATTATAGGAGTAGTCCTTATACCGTGCTCTCATAACATCTAGAACATGTTCCCTGATTACAGCAGCGCGTATATCGACATGACTTGTCCACACATAGGTCCATTACTCTCCCGTGATTATAGGAGCAGTCCTTATATTGTGCTCTCATAACATCTAGAACATGTTCCCTAATTACAGCAGCGCGTATATCGACATGACTTGTCCACATAAAGTTCCATTACTCTCCCGTGATTATAGGAGTAGTCCTTATACCGTGCTCTCATAACATCTAGAACATGTTCCCTGATTACAGCAGCTCGTATATCGACATGACTTGTCCACACAAGGTCCATTACTCTCCCGTGATTATAGGAGCAGTTCTTATATTGTGCTCTCATAACATCTAGAACATGTTCCCTGAATACAGCAGCGCGTATATCGACATGACTTGTCCACATAAACTTCCATTACTCTCCCGTGATTATAGGAGTAGTCCTTATACCGTGCTCTCTAACATCTAGAACATGTTCCCTGATTACAGCAGCGCGTATATCGACATGACTTGTCCACACAAAGGTCCATTACTCTCCCGTGATTATAGGAGTAGTCCTTGTACCGTGCTCTCAAAACATCTAGAACATATTCTCTGATTACAGCAGCGCGGATATCGACATGACTTGTCCACACAGAGGTCCATTACTCTCCCGTGATTATAGGAGTAGTCCTTGTACCGTGCTCTCATAACATCTAGAACATGTTCCCTGATTATAGCAGCGCGAACATTGACATGACTTGTCCACATAAAGTTCCATTACTCTCCCGTGATTATAGGAGTAGTCCTTGTACCGTGCTCTCATAACATCTAGAACATGTTCCCTGATTACGGCATCGCGAATATCGACATGACTTGTCCACACAAAGGTCCATTACACTCCCGTGATTATAGGAGCAGTCCTTATACTGTGCTCTCATAACATCTAGAACATGTTCCCTGATTACAGCAGCGCGTATATCTACATGACTTGTCCACACAAAGTTCTATTACTCTCCCGTGATTATAGGAGTAGTCCTTATACTGTGCTCTCATAACATCTAGAACATGTTCCCTGATTACAGCAGCAGGCATATCAACATGGCTTGTCCATACAAAGGTCCATTACTCTCCCGTGATTATAGGAGCAGTCCTTATACTGTGCTCTCATAACATCTAGAACATGTTCCCTGATTACGGCATCGCGTACATAGACATGACTTGTCCACACAAAGTTCCATTACTCTCCCGTGATTATAGGAGTAGTCCTTATACTGTGCTCTCATAACATCTAGAACATGTTCCCTGATTACAGCAGCGCGGATATCGACATGACTTGTCCACACAAAGTTCCATTACTCTCCCGTGATTATAGGAGTAGTCCTTGTACCGTGCTCTCATAACATCTAGAACATGTTCCCTGATTAAAGCAGCGCGTATATCGACATGACTTGTCCACACAAAGATGCATTACTCTCCCGTGATTATAGGAGTAGTCCTTGTACCGTGCTCTCATAACATCTAGAACATGTTCCCTGATTACAGCAGCGCGTATATCGACATGGCTTGTCTATACAAAGATGTATTACTCTCCCGTGATTATAGGAGTAGTCGTTGTACCGTGCTCTCATAACATCTAGAACATGTTCCCTGAATACAGCAGCGCGTATATCGACATGGCTTGTCCACACAAAGGTCCATTACTCTCCCGTGAATATAGGAGTAGTCCTTGTACTGTGCTCTCATAACATCTAGAACATGTTCCCTGATTACAGCAGCGCGGATATTGACATGGGTTGTCCACATAAAGTCCATTACTCTCCCGTGATTATAGGAGTAGTCCTTATACTGTGCTCTCATAACATCTAGAACATGTTCCCTGATTACAGCAATGCGGATATTGACATGGCTTGTCCACATAAAGTCCAATACTCTCCCGTAATTATAGGGGTAGTCCTTATACTGTGCTCTCATAACATCTAGAACATGTTCCCTGATTACAGCAGCGCGTACATAGACATGACTTGTCCACACAAAGTTCCATTACTCTCCCGTGATTATAGGAGCAGTCCTTATACTGTGCTCTCATAACATCTAGAACATGTTCCCTGATTACGGCATCGCGTACATAGACATGACTTGTCCACACAAAGTTCCATTACTCTCCCGTGATTATAGGAGTAGTCCTTATACTGTGCTCTCATAACATCTAGAACATGTTCCCTGATTACAGCAGCGCGGATATCGACATGACTTGTCCACACAAAGTTCCATTACTCTCCCGTGATTATAGGAGTAGTCCTTGTACCGTGCTCTCATAACATCTAGAACATGTTCCTTGATTAAAGCAGCGCGTATATCGACATGACTTGTCCACAGAGAGAAGCATTTCTCTCCCGTGATTATAGGAGTAGTCCTTGTACCGTGCTTTCATAACATCTAGAACATGTTCCCTGTATACAGCAGCCCGAACATTGACATGACTTGTCCACATAAAGTTCCATTACTCTCCCGTGATTATAGGAGTAGTCCTTATACCGTGCTCTCATAACATCTAGAACATGTTCCCTGATTACAGCAGCGCGTATATCGACATGACTTGTCCACACAAAGGTCCATTACTCTTCCGTGATTATAGGAGAAGTCCTTGTTCCGTGCTCTCATAACATCTAGAACATGTTCCCTGATTACAGCAGCGCGGATATCGACATGACTTGTCCACACAAAGTTCCATTACTCTCCCGTGATTATAGGAGTAGTCCTTATACCGTGCTCTCATAACATCTTAAACATGTTCCCTGATTACAGCAGCGCGTATATCGACATGACTTGTCCACACAAAGGTCCATTACTCTCCCGTGATTATAGGAGCAGTCCTAATACTGTGCTCTCATAGCATCTAGAACATGTTCCCTGATTACAGCAGCGCGTATATCGACATGACTTGTCCACACAAAGATCCATTACTCTGCCGTAATTATAGGAGTAGTCCTTATACTGTGCTCTCATAACATCTAGAACATGTTCCCTGATTACACAGCGCGTATATCGACATGACTTGTCCACACAAAGTTCCATTACTCTCCCGTGAATATAGGAGTAGTCCCTATACCGTGCTCTCATAATATCTAGAAGATGTTCCCTGATTACAGCAGCGCGTACATAGACATGACTTGTCCACACAAAGTTCCATTACTCTCCCGTGATTACAGGAGCAGTCCTTATACCGTGCTCTCATAAGATGTAGAACATGTTCCCTGATTATAGCAGCGCGAACATTGACATGACTTGTCCACATAAATTTCCATTACACTCCCGTGATTATAGGAGTAGTCCTTATACCGTGCTCTCATAACATCTAGAACATGTTCCCTGATTACAGCAGCACGTATATCGACATGACTTGTCCACACAAAGGTCCATTACTCTCCCGTGATTATAGGAGCCGTCCTTATACTGTGCTCTCATAACATCTAGAACATGTTCCCTGATTACAGCAGCGCGTATATCGACATGACTTCTCCACACAAAGGTCCATTACTCTCCCGTGATTATAGGAGTAGTCCTTGTACCGTGCTCTCATAACATCTAGAACGTGTTCCCTGATTACAGCAGCGCGGATATCCACATGACTTGTCCACACAAAGGTCCATTACTCTCCCGTGATTATAGGGGTAGTCCTTATACCGTGCTCTCATAACACCTAGAACACGTTCCCTGATTACAGCAGCGCGTATATCGACATGACTTGTCCACACAAAGGTCCATTACTCTCCCGTGACTATAGGAGCAGTCCTTATACTGTGCTCTCATAACATCTAGAACATGTTCCCTGATTACAGCAGCGCGTATATCGACATGACTTGTCCACACAAAGTACCATTACTCTCCCGTGATTATAGGAGTAGTCCTTATACCGTGCTCTCATAACATCTAGAACATGTTCCCTGATTACGGCATCGCGAATATCGACATGACTTGTCCACACAAAGGTCCGTTACATTCCCGTGATTATAGGAGCAGTCCTTATACTGTGCTCTCATAACATCTAGAACATGTTCCCTGATTACAGCAGCGCGTATATCTACATGACTTGTCCACACAAAGTTCCATTACTCTCCCGTGATTATAGGAGTAGTCCTTATACTGTGCTCTCATAACATCTAGAACATGTTCCCTGATTACAGCAGCACGGATATCAACATGGCTTGTCCATACAAAGGTCCATTACTCTCCCGTGATTATAGGAGCAGTCCTTATACTGTGCTCTCATAATATCTAGAACATGTTCCCTGATTACGGCATCGCGTACATAGACATGACTTGTCCACACAAAGTTCCATTACTCTCCCGTGATTATAGGAGTAGTCCTTATACTGTGCTCTCATAACATCTAGAACATGTTCCCTGATTACAGCAGCGCGGATATCAACATGACTTGTCCACAAAAAGTTCCATTACTCTCCCGTGATTATAGGAGTAGTCCTTGTACCGTGCTCTCATAACATCTAGAACATGTTCCCTGATTAAAGCAGCGCGTATATCGACATGACTTGTCCACACAAAGATGCATTACTCTCCCGTGATTATAGGAGTAGTCCTTGTACCGTGCTCTCATAACATCTAGAACATGTTCCCTGATTACAACAGCGCGTATATCGACATGGCTTGTCTATACAAAGATGTATTACTCTCCCGTGATTATAGGAGTAGTCGTTGTACCCTACTCTCATAACATCTAGAACATGTTCCCTGAATACAGCAGCGCGTATATCCACATGGCTTGTCCACACAAAGGTCCATTACTCTCCCGTGAATATAGGAGTAGTCCTTGTACTGTGCTCTCATAACATCTAGAACATGTTCCCTGATTACAGCAGCGCGGATATTGACATGGCTTGTCCACATAAAGTCCATTACTCTCCCGTGATTATAGGAGTAGTCCTTATACTGGGCTCTCATATCATCTAGAACATGTTCCCTGATTACAGCAATGCGGATATTGACATGGCTTGTCCACATAAAGTCCATTACTCTCCCGTAATTATAGGGGTAGTCCTTATACAGTGCTCTCATAACATCTAGAACATGTTCCCTGATTACAGCAGCGCGTATATCGACATGACTTGTCCACACAAAGGTCCAATACTCTCCCGTAATTATAGGAGTAGTCCTTATACTGTGCTCTCATAACATCTAGAACATGTTCCCTGATTACACAGCGCGTATATCGACATCACTTGTCCACACAAAGTTCCATTACTCTCCCGTGATTATAGGAGTAGTCCTTATTACGTGCTCTCATAACATCTAGAACATGTTCCCTGATTACAGCAGCGCGTACATAGACATGACTTGTCCACACAAAGTTCCATTACTCTCCCGTGATTATAGGAGCAGTCCTTATACTGTGCTCTCATAACATCTAGAACATGTTCCCTGATTACGGCATCGCGTACATAGACATGACTTGTCCACACAAAGTTCCATTACTCTCCCGTGATTATAGGAGTAGTCCTTATACTGTGCTCTCATAACATCTAGAACATGTTCCCTGATTACAGCAGCGCGGATATCGACATGACTTGTCCACACAAAGTTCCATTACTCTCCCGTGATTATAGGAGTAGTCCTTGTACCGTGCTCTCATAACATCTAGAACATGTTCCTTGATTAAAGCAGCGCGTATATCGACATGACTTGTCCACAGAGAGAAGCATTTCTCTCCCGTGATTATAGGAGTAGTCCTTGTACCGTGCTTTCATAACATCTAGAACATGTTCCCTGAATACAGCAGTCCGAACATTGACATGACTTGTCCACATAAAGTTCCATTACTCTCCCGTGATTATAGGAGTAGTGCTTATACCGTGCTCTCATAACATCTAGAACATGTTCCCTGATTACAGCAGCGCGTATATCGACATGTCTTGTCCACACAAAGGTCCATTACTCTCCCGTGATTATAGGAGCAGTCCTTATATTGTGCTCTCATAACATCTAGAACATGTTCCCTGATTACAGCAGCACGGATATCAACACGGCTTGTCCATACAAAGGTCCATTACTCTGCCGTGATTATAGGAGTAGTCCTTGTACTGTGCTCTCATAACATCTAGAACATCTTCCCTGATTACAGCAGCGCGTATATCGACATGGCTTGTCCACAACAAGGTCCATTACTCTCCCGTGATTATAGGAGTACTCCTTATACTGTGCTCTCATAACATCTAGAACATGTTCCCTGATTACAGCAGCGCGTATATCGTCATGACTTGTCCACATAAAGTTCCATTACTCTCCCGTGATTATAGGAGTAGTCCTTATACCGTGCTCTCATCACTTCTAGAACATGTTCCCTGATTACAGCAGCGCGGATATCCACATGACTTGTCCACACAAAGTTCCATTACTCTCCCGTGATTATTGGAGTAGTCCTTGTACCGTGCTCTCATAACATCTAGAACATGTTCCCTGATTACAGCAGCGCGGATATCCACATGACTTGTCCACATAAAGTTCCATTACTCTCCCGTGATTATAGGAGTAGTCCTTGTACCGTGCTCTCATAACATCTAGAACATGTTCCCTGATTACAGCAGCGCGGATATCGACATGACTTGTCCACACAAAGGTCCATTACTCTCCCGTGATTATAGGAGTAGTCCTTATACTGTGCTCTCACAACATCTAGAACATGTTCCCTGATTACAGCAGCGCGTATATCGACATGGCTTGTCCACACAAGGATGCATTACTCTCCCGTGATTATAGGAGTACTCCTTATACTGTGCTCTCATAACATCTAGAACATGTTCCCTGATTACAGCAGCGCGGATATCAACATGGCTTGTCCATACAAAGTTCCATTACTCTCCCGTGATTATAGGAGTAGTCCTTGCACTGTGCTCTCATAACACCTAGAACATGTTCCCTGATTACAGCAGCGCGTATATCGACATGGCTTGTCCACACAAAGGTCCATTACTCTCCCGTGATTATAGGAGTAGTCCTTGTTCCGTGCTCTCATAACATCTAGAACATGTTCCCTGATTACAGCAGCACGGATATCAACATGGCTTGTCCATACAAAGGTCCATTACTCTCCCGTGATTATAGGAGTAGTCCTTGTTCCGTGCTCTCATAACATCTAGAACATGTTCCCTGATTACAGCAGCGCGGATATCGACATGACTTGTCCACACAAAGTTCCATTACTCTCCCGTGATTATAGGAGTAGTCCTTGTACCGTGCTCTCATAACATCTAGAACATGTTCCCTGATTACAGCAGCGCGGATATCGACATGACTTGTCCACACAAAGTTCCATTACTCTCCCGTGATTATAGGAGTAGTCCTTATACCGTGCTCTCATAACATCTAAAACATGTTCCCTGATTACAGCAGCGCGTATATCGACATGACTTGTCCACACAAAGGTCCATTACTCTCCCGTGATTATAGGAGCAGTCCTAATACTGTGCTCTCATAACATCTAGAAAATGTTCCCTGATTACAGCAGCGCTTATATCGACATGACTTGTCCACACAAAGGTCCATTACTCTGCCGTAATTATAGGAGTAGTCCTTATACTGTGCTCTCATAACATCTAGAACATGTTCCCTGATTACACAGCGCGTATATCGACATGACTTGTCCACACAAAGTTCCATTACTCTCCCGTGAATATAGGAGTAGTCCTTATACCGTGCTCTCATAACATCTAGAACATGTTCCCTGATTACAGCAGCGCGTACATAGACATGACTTGTCCACACAAAGTTCCATTACTCTCCCGTGATTATAGGAGCAGTCCTTATACCGTGCTCTCATAAGATCTAGAACATGTTCACTGATTACAGCAGCGCGTACATAGACATGACTTGTCCACACAAAGTTCCATTACTCTCCCGTGATTATAGGAGCAGTCCTTATACCGTGCTCTCATAATATCTAGAACATGTTCCCTGATTACAGCAGCGCGTACATAGACATGACTTGTCCACACAAAGTTCCATTACTCTCCCGTGATTATAGGAGCAGTCCTTATACCGTGCTCTCATAAGATCTAGAACATGTTCACTGATTACAGCAGCGCGGATATCGACATGACTTGTCCACACAAAGTTCCATTACTCTCCCGTGATTATAGGAGTAGTCCTTGTACCGTGCTCTGATAACATCTAGAACATGTTCCCTGATTAAAGCAGCGCGTATATCGACATGACTTGTCCAAACAGAGAAGCATTTCTCTCCCGTGATTATAGGAGTAGTCCTTGTACCGTGCTCTCATAACATCTAGAACATGTTCCTTGATTACAGCAGCGCGAACATTGACATGACTTGTCCACATAAAGATCCATTACTCTCACGTGATTATAGGAGTAGTCCTTATACCGTGCTCTCATAACATCTAGAACATGTTCCCTGATTACAGCAGCGCGTATATCGACATGACTTGTCCACACATAGGTCCATTACTCTCCCGTGATTATAGGAGCAGTCCTTATATTGTGCTCTCATAACATCTAGAACATGTTCCCTAATTACAGCAGCGCGTATATCGACATGACTTGTCCACATAAAGTTCCATTACTCTCCCGTGATTATAGGAGTAGTCCTTATACCGTGCTCTCATAACATCTAGAACATGTTCCCTGATTACAGCAGCTCGTATATCGACATGACTTGTCCACACAAGGTCCATTACTCTCCCGTGATTATAGGAGCAGTTCTTATATTGTGCTCTCATAACATCTAGAACATGTTCCCTGAATACAGCAGCGCGTATATCGACATGACTTTTCCACATAAAGTTCCATTACTCTCCCGTGATTATAGGAGTAGTCCTTATACCGTGCTCTCTAACATCTAGAACATGTTCCCTGATTACAGCAGCGCGTATATCGACATGACTTGTCCACACAAAGGTCCATTACTCTCCCGTGATTATAGGAGTAGTCCTTGTACCGTGCTCTCAAAACATCTAGAACATATTCCCTGATTACAGCAGCGCGGATATCAACATGACTTGTCCACACAGAGGTCCATTACTGTCCCGTGATTATAGGAGTAGTCCTTGTACCGTGCTCTCATAACATCTAGAACATGTTCCCTGATTATAGCAGCGCGAACATTGACATGACTTGTCCACATAAAGTTCCATTACTCTCCCGTGATTATAGGAGTAGTCCTTATACCGTGCTCTCATAACATCTAGAACATGTTCCCTGATTACAGCAGCACGTATATCGACATGACTTGTCCACACAAAGGTCCATTACTCTCCCGTGATTATAGGAGCCGTCCTTATACTGTGCTCTCATAACATCTAGAACATGTTCCCTGATTACAGCAGCGCGTATATCGACATGACTTCTCCACACAAAGGTCCATTACTCTCCCGTGATTATAGGAGTAGTCCTTGTACCGTGCTCTCATAACATCTAGAACGTCTTCTATGATTACAGCAGCGCGGATATCCACATGACTTGTCCACACAAAGGTCCATTACTCTCCCGTGATTATAGGGGTAGTCCTTATACCGTGCTCTCATAACACCTAGAACACGTTCCCTGATTACAGCAGCACGTATATCGACATGACTTGTCCACACAAAGGTCCATTACTCTCCCGTGACTATAGGAGCAGTCCATATACTGTGCTCTCATAACATCTAGAACATGTTCCCTGATTACAGCAGCGCGTATATCGACATGACTTGTCCACACAAAGTTCCATTACTCTCCCGTGATTATAGGAGTAGTCCTTATACCGTGCTCTCATAACATCTAGAACATGTTCCCTGATTACGGCATCGCGAATATCGACATGACTTGTCCACACAAAGGTCCATTACACTCCCGTGATTATAGGAGCAGTCCTTATACTGTGCTCTCATAACATCTAGAACATGTTCCCTGATTACAGCAGCGCGTATATCTACATGACTTGTCCACACAAAGTTCCATTACTCTCCCGTGATTATAGGAGTAGTCCTTATACTGTGCTCTCATAACATCTAGAACATGTTCCCTGATTACAGCAGCACGGATATCAACATGGCTTGTCCATACAAAGGTCCATTACTCTCCCGTGATTATAGGAGCATTCCTTATACTGTGCTCTCATAACATCTAGAACATGTTCCCTGATTACGGCATCGCGTACATAGACATGACTTGTCCACACAAAGTTCCATTACTCTCCCGTGATTATAGGAGTAGTCCTTATACTGTGCTCTCATAACATCTAGAACATGTTCCCTGATTACAGCAGCGCGGATATCGACATGACTTGTCCACACAAAGTTCCATTACTCTCCCGTGATTATAGGAGTAGTCCTTGTACCGTGCTCTCATAACATCTAGAACATGTTCCCTGATTAAAGCAGCGCGTATATCGACATGACTTGTCCACACAAAGATGCATTACTCTCCCGTGATTTTAGGAGTAGTCCTTGTACCGTGCTCTCATAACATCTAGAACATGTTCCCTGATTACAGCAGCGCGTATATCGACATGGCTTGTCTATACAAAGATGTATTACTCTCCCGTGATTATAGGAGTAGTCGTTGTACCGTGCTCTCATAACATCTAGAACATGTTCCCTGAAAACAGCAGCGCGTATATCGACATGGCTTGTCCACACAAAGGTCCATTACTCTCCAGTGAATATAGGAGTAGTCCTTGTACTGTGCTCTCATAACATCTAGATCATGTTCCCTGATTACAGCAGCGCGGATATTGACATGGCTTGTCCACATAAAGTCCATTACTCTCCCGTGATTATAGGAGTAGTCCTTATACTGTGCTCTCATAACATCTAGAACATGTTCCCTGATTACAGCAATGCGGATATTGACATGGCTTGTCCACATAAAGTCCATTACTCTCCCGTAATTATAGGGGTAGTCCTTATACAGTGCTCTCATAACATCTAGAACATGTTCCCTGATTACAGCAGCGCGTATATCGACATGTCTTGTCCACACAAAGGTCCAATACTCTCCCGTAATTATAGCAGTAGTCCTTATACTGTGCTCTCATAACATCTAGAACATGTTCCCTGATTACACAGCGCGTATATCGACATCACTTGTCCAAACAAAGTTCCATTACTCTCCCGTGATTATAGGAGTAGTCCTTATACCGTGCTCTCATAACATCTAGAACATGTTCCCTGATTACAGCAGCGCGTACATAGACATGACTTGTCCACACAAAGTTCCATTACTCTCCCGTGATTATAGGAGCAGTCCTTATACTGTGCTCTCATAACATCTAGAACATGTTCCCTGATTACGGCATCTCGTACATAGACATGACTTGTCCACACAAAGTTCCATTACTCTCCCGTGATTATAGGAGTAGTCCTTATACTGTGCTCTCATAACATCTAGAACATGTTCCCTGATTACAGCAGCGCGGATATCGACATGACTTGTCCACACAAAGTTCCATTACTCTCCCGTGATTATAGGAGTAGTCCTTGTACCGTGCTCTCATAACATCTAGAACATGTTCCTTGATTAAAGCAGCGCGTATATCGACATGACTTGTCCACAGAGAGAAGCATTTCTCTCCCGTGATTATAGGAGTAGTCCTTGTACCGTGCTTTCATAACATCTAGAACATGTTCCCTGAATACAGCAGCCCGAACATTGACATGACTTGTCCACATAAAGTTCCATTACTCTCCCGTGATTATAGGAGTAGTCCTTATACCGTGCTCTCATAACATCTAGAACATGTTCCCTGATTACAGCAGCGCGTATATCGACATGTCTTGTCCACACAAAGGTCCATTACTCTCCCGTGATTATAGGAGCAGTCCTTATATTGTGCTCTCATAACATCTAGAACATGTTCCCTGATTACAGCAGCACGGATATCAACATGGCTTGTCCATACAAAGGTCCATTACTCTGCCGTGATTATAGGAGTAGTCCTTGTACTGTGCTCTCATAACATCTAGAACATCTTCCCTGATTACAGCAGCGCGTATATCGACATGGCTTGTCCACACAAAGGTCCATTACTCTCCCGTGATTATAGGAGTACTCCTTATACTGTGCTCTCATAACATCTAGAACATGTTCCCTAATTACAGCAGCGCGTATATCGACATGACTTGTCCACATAAAGTTCCATTACTCTCCCGTGATTATAGGAGTAGTCCTTATACCGTGCTCTCATAACTTCTAGAACATGTTCCCTGATTACAGCAGCGCGGATATCCACATGACTTGTCCACACAAAGTTCCATTACTCTCCCGTGATTATAGGAGTAGTCCTTGTACCGTGCTCTCATAACATCTAGAACATGTTCCCTGATTACAGCAGCGCGGATATCGACATGACTTGTCCACACAAAGGTCCATTACTCTCCCGTGATTATAGGAGTAGTCCTTATACTGTGCTCTCACCACATCTAGAACATGTTCCCTGATTACAGCAGCGCGTATATCGACATGGCTTGTCCACACAAGGATGCATTACTCTCCCGTGATTATAGGAGTACTCCTTATACTGTGCTCTCATAACATCTAGAACATGTTCCCTGATTACAGCAGCGCGGATATCAACATGGCTTGTCCATACAAAGGTCCATTACTCTCCCGTGATTATAGGAGTAGTCCTTGCACTGTGCTCTCATAACATCTAGAACATGTTCCCTGATTACAGCAGCGCGTATATCGACATGGCTTGTCCACACAAAGGTCCATTACTCTCCCGTGATTATAGGAGTAGTCCTTATACTGTGCTCTCATAACATCTAGAACATGTTCCCTGATTACAGCAGCGCGTACATCGACATGACTTGTCCACACAAAGGTCCATTACTCTCCCGTGATTATAGGAGTAGTCCTTGTACCGTGCTCTCATAACATCTAGAACATATTCCCTGATTACAGCAGCGCGGATATCGACATGACTTGTCCACACAAAGGTCCATTACTCTCCCGTGATTATAGGAGTAGTCCTTGTACCGTGCTCTCATAACATCTAGAACATGTTCTCTGATTACAGCAGCGCGAACATTGACATGACTTGTCCACATAAAGTTCCATTACTCTCCCGTGATTATAGAAGTAGTCCTTATACCGTGCTCTCATAACATCTAGAACATGTTCCCTGATTACAGCAGCGCGTATATCGACATGACTTGTCCACACAAAGGTCCATTACTCTCCCGTGATTATAGGAGCAGTCCTTATACTGTGCTCTCATAACATCTAGAACATGTTCACTGATTACAGCAGCGCGTATATCGACATGACTTGTCCACACAAAGGTCCATTACTCTCCCGTGATTATAGGAGTAGTCCTTGTACCGTGCTCTCATAACATCTAGAACATGTTCCCTGATTACAGCAGCGCGGATATCGACATGGCTTGTCCACACAAAGGTCCATTACTCTCCCGTGATTATAGGAGTAGTCCTTATACCGTGCTCTCATAACATCTAGAACACGTTCCCTGATTACAGCAGCGCGTATATCGACATGACTTGTCCACACAAAGGTCCATTACTCTCCCGTGACTATAGGAGCAGTCCTTATACTGTGCTCTCATAACATCTAGAACATGTTCCCTGATTACAGCAGCGCGGATATCGACATGACTTGTCCACACAAAGGTCCATTACTCTCCCGTGATTATAGGAGTAGTCCTTGTACCGTGCTCTCATAACATCTAGAACATGTTCCCTGATTACAGCAGCGCGAACATTGACATGACTTGTCCACATAAAGTTCCATTACTCTCCCGTGATTATAGGACTAGTCCTTATACTGTGCTCTCATAACATCTAGAACATGTTCCCTGATTACAGCAGCGCGGATATCGACATGACTTGTCCACACAAAGGTCCATTACTCTCCCGTGATTATAGGAGTAGTCCTTGTACCGTGCTCTCATAACATCTAGAACATGTTCCCTGATTACAGCAGCGCGAACGTTGACATGACTTGTCCACATAAAGTTCCATTACTCTCCCGTGATTATAGGAGTAGTCCTTACACCGTGCTCTCATAACATCTAGAACATGTTCCCTGATTACAGCAGCGCGTATATCGACATGACTTGTCCATAAAAAGGTCCATTACTCTCCCGTGATTATAGGAGTAGTCCTTATACTGTGCTCTCATAACATCTAGAACATGTTGCCTGATTACAGCAGCGCGTATATCGACATGACTTGTCCACACAAAGGTCTATTACTCTCCCGTGATTATAGGAGTAGTCCTTATACTGTGCTCTCACAACATCTAGAACATGTTCCCTGATTACAGCAGCGCGTATATCGACATGGCTTGTCCACACAAGGATGCATTACTCTCCCGTGATTATAGGAGTACTCCTTATACTGTGCTCTCATAACATCTAGAACATGTTCCTTGATTACAGCAGCGCGGATATCAACATGGCTTGTCCATACAAGGGTCCATTACTCTCCCGTGATTATAGGAGTAGTCCTTGCACTGTGCTCTCATAACATCTAGAACATGTTCCCTGATTACAGCAGCGCGTATATCGACATGGCTTGTCCACACAAAGGTCCATTACTCTCCCGTGATTATAGGAGTAGTCCTTATACTGTGCTCTCATAACATCTAGAACATGTTCCCTGATTACAGCAGCGCGTATATCGACATGACTTGTCCACACAAAGGTCCATTACTCTCCCGTGATTATAGGAGTAGTCTTTGTACCGTGCTCTCATAACATCTAGAACATATTCCCTGATTACAGCAGCGCGGATATCGACATGACTTGTCCACACAAAGGTCCCTTACTCTCCCGTGATTATAGGAGTAGTCCTTGTACCGTGCTCTCATAACATCTAGAACATGTTCCCTGATTACAGCAGCGCGGAATTCGACATGACTTGTCCACACAAAGGTCCCTTACTCTCCCGTGATTATAGGAGTAGTCCTTGTACCGTGCTCTCATAACATCTAGAACATGTTCTCTGATTACAGCAGCGCGAACATTGACATGACTTGTCCACATAAAGTTCCATTACTCTCCCGTGATTATAGAAGTAGTCCTTACACCGTGCTCTCATAACATCTAGAACATGTTCCCTGATTACAGCAGCGCGTATATCGACATGACTTGTCCACACAAAGGTCCATTACTCTCCCGTGATTATAGGAGCAGTCCTTATACTGTGCTCTCATAACATCTAGAACATGTTCACTGATTACAGCAGCGCGTATATCGACATGACTTGTCCACACAAAGGTCCATTACTCTCCCGTGATTATAGGAGTAGTCCTTGTACCGTGCTCTCATAACATCTAAAACATGTTCCCTGATTACAGCAGCGCGGATTTCGACATGACTTGTCCACACAAAGGTCCATTACTCTCCCGTGATTATAGGAGTAGTCCTTATACCGTGCTCTCATAACATCTAGAACACGTTCCCTGATTACAGCATCGCGTATTTCGACATGACTTGTCCACACAAAGGTCCATTACTCTCCCGTGACTGTAGGCGCAGTCCTTATACTGTGCTCTCATAACATCTAGAACATGTTCCCTGATTACAGCAGCGCGTATATCGACATGACTTGTCCACACAAAGGTCCATTACTCTCCCGTGATTATAGGAATAGTCCTTGTACCGTGCTCTCATAACATCTAGAACATGTTCCCTGATTACAGCAGCGCGGATATCGACATGACTTGTCCACACAAAGTTCCATTACTCTCCCGTGATTATAGGAGCAGTCCTTATATTGTGCTCTCATAACATCTAGAACATGTTCCCTGATTACAGCAGCACGGATATCAACATGGCTTGTCCATACAAAGGTCCATTACTCTGCCGTGATTATAGGAGTAGTCCTTGTACTGTGCTCTCATAACATCTAGAACATCTTCCCTGATTACAGCAGCGCGTATATCGACATGGCTTGTCCACACAAAGGTCCATTACTCTCCCGTGATTATAGGAGTACTCCTTATACTGTGCTCTCATAACATCTAGAACATGTTCCCTGATTACAGCAGCGCGAACATTGACATGACTTGTCCACACAAAGGTCCATTACTCTCCCTTGATTATAGGAGTAGTCCTTGTACCGTGCTCTCATAACATCTAGAACATGTTCCCTGATTACAGCAGCGCGGATATCGACATGACTTGTCCACACAAAGTTCCATTACTCTCCCGTGATTATAGGAGCAGTCCTTATATTGTGCTCTCATAACATCTAGAACATGTTCCCTGATTACAGAAGCACGGATATCAACATGGCTTGTCCATACAAAGGTCCATTACTCTGCCGTGATTATAGGAGTAGTCCTTGTACTGTGCTCTCATAACATCTAGAACATCTTCCCTGATTACAGCAGCGCGTATATCGACATGACTTGTCCACATAAAGTTCCATTACTCTCCCGTGATTATAGGAGTAGTCCTTATACCGTGCTCTCATAACTTCTAGAACATGTTCCCTGATTACAGCAGCACGGATATCAACATGGCTTGTCCATACAAAGGTCCATTACTCTGCCGTGATTATAGGAGTAGTCCTTGTACTGTGCTCCCATAACATCTAGAACATCTTCCCTGATTACAGCAGCGCGTATATCGACATGACTTGTCCACATAAAGTTCCATTACTCTCCCGTGATTATAGGAGTAGTCCTTATACCGTGCTCTCATAACTTCTAGAACATGTTCCCTGATTACAGCAGCGCGTATATCGACATGACTTGTCCACACAAAGTTCCATTACTCTCCCGTGATTATAGGAGTAGTCCTTGTACCGTGCTCTCATAACATCTAGAACATGTTCCCTGATTACAGCAGCGCGAACGTTGACATGACTTGTCCACATAAAGTTCCATTACTCTCCCGTGATTATAGGAGTAGTCCTTACACCGTGCTCTCATAACATCTAGAACATGTTCCCTGATTACAGCAGCGGGTATATCGACATGACTTGTCCATAAAAAGGTCCATTACTCTCCCGTGATTATAGGAGTAGTCCTTATACTGTGCTCTCATAACATCTAGAACATGTTCCCTGATTACAGCAGCGCGTATATCGACATGACTTGTCCACACAAAGGTCCATTACTCTCCCGTGATTATAGGAGTAGTTCTTATACTGTGCTCTCACAACATCTAGAACATGTTCCCTGATTACAGCAGCGCGTATATCGACATGGCTTGTCCACACAAGGATGCATTACTCTCCCGTGATTATAGGAGTACTCCTTATACTGTGCTCTCATAACATCTAGAACATGTTCCCTGATTACAGCAGCGCGGATATCAACATGGCTTGTCCATACAAAGGTCCATTACTCTCCCGTGATTATAGGAGTAGTCCTTGCACTGTGCTCTCATAACATCTAGAACATGTTCCCTGATTACAGCAGCGCGTATATCGACATGGCTTGTCCACACAAAGGTCCATTACTCTCCCGTGATTATAGGAGTAGTCCTTATACTGTGCTCTCATAACATCTAGAACATGTTCCCTGATTACAGCAGCGCGTATATCGACATGACTTGTCCACACAAAGGTCCATTACTCTCCCGTGATTATAGGAGTAGTCCTTGTACCGTGCTCTCATAACATCTAGAACATGTTCTCTGATTACAGCAGCGCGAACATTGACATGACTTGTCCACATAAAGTTCCATTACTCTCCCGTGATTATAGAAGTAGTCCTTATACCGTGCTCTCATAACATCTAGAACATGTTCCCTGATTACAGCAGCGCGTATATCGACATGACTTGTCCACACAAAGGTCCATTACTCTCCCGTGATTATAGGAGCAGTCCTTATACTGTGCTCTCATAACATCTAGAACATGTTCACTGATTACAGCAGCGCGTATATCGACATGACTTGTCCACACAAAGGTCCATTACTCTCCCGTGATTATAGGAGTAGTCCTTGTACCGTGCTCTCATAACATCTAGAACATGTTCCCTGATTACAGCAGCGCGGATTTCGACATGACTTGTCCACACAAAGGTCCATTACTCTCCCGTGATTATAGGAGTAGTCCTTATACCGTGCTCTCATAACATCTAGAACACGTTCCCTGATTACAGCATCGCGTATATCGACATGACTTGTCCACACAAAGGTCCATTACTCTCCCGTGACTATAGGAGCAGTCCTTATACTGTGCTCTCATAACATCTAGAACATGTTCCCTGATTACAGCAGCGCGTATATCGACATGACTTGTCCACACAAAGGTCCATTACTCTCCCGTGATTATAGGAGTAGTCCTTGTACCGTGCTCTCATAACATCTAGAACATGTTCCCTGATTACAGCAGCGCGGATATCGACATGACTTGTTCACACAAAGTTCCATTACTCTCCCGTGATTATAGGAGTAGTCCTTATACCGTGCTCTCATAACATCTAGAACATGTTCCCTGATTACAGCAGCGCGTATATCGACATGACTTGTCCACACAAAGTTCCATTACTCTCCCGTGATTATAGGAGTAGTCCTTATACCGTGCTCTCATAACATCCAGAACATGTTCGCTGATTACAGCAGCGCGTATATTGACATGACTTGTCCACACAAAGGTCCATTACTCTCCCGTGATTATAGGAGCAGACCTTATACTGTGCTCTCATAACATCTAGAACATGTTCCCTGCTTACAGCAGCGCGTATATCGACATGACTTGTCCACACAAAGTTCCATTACTCTCCCGTGATTATAGGAGTAGTCCTTATACCGTGCTCTCATAACATCTAGAACATGTTCCCTGATTACAGCAGCGCGTACATAGACATGACTTGTCCACACAAAGTTCCATTACTCTCCCGTGATTATAGGAGCAGTCCTTATACTGTGCTCTCATAACATCTAGAGCATGTTCCCTGATTACGGCATCGCGTACATAGACATGTCTTGTCCACACAAAGTTCCATTACTCTCCCGTGATTATAGGAGTAGTCCTTATACTGTGCTCTCATAACATCTAGAACATGTTCCCTGATTACAGCAGCGCGGATATCGACATGACTTGTCCACACAAAGTTCCATTACTCTCCCGTGATTATAGGAGTAGTCCTTGTACCGTGCTCTCATAACATCTAGAACATGTTCCCTGATTAAAGCAGCGCGTATATCGACATGACTTGTCCACAGAGAGAAGCATTTCTCTCCCGTGATTATAGGAGTTGTCCTTGTACCGTGCTCTCATAACATCTAAAACATGTTCCCTGATTACAGCAGCGCGAACATTGACATGACTTGCCCACATAAAGTTTCATTACTCTCCCGTGATTATAGGAGTAGTCCTTATAACGTGCTCTCATAACATCTAGAACATGTTCCCTGATTACAGCAGCGCGTATATCGACATGACTTGTCCACACAAAGGTCCATTACTCTCCCTTGATTATAGGAGCAGTCCTTATATTGTGCTCTCATAACATCTAGAACATGTTCCATGATTACAGCAGCACGAATATCAACATGGCTTGTCCATACAAACGTCCATTACTCTCCCGTGATAATAGGAGTAGTCCTTGTACTGTGCTCTCATAACATCTAGAACATCTTCCCTGATTACAGCAGCGCGTATATCGACATGGCTTGTCCACACAAAGGTCCATTACTCTCCCGTGATTATAGGAGTAGTCCTTATACTGTGCTCTCATAACATCTAGAACATGCTCCCTGATTACAGCAGCGCGTATATCGACATGACTTGTCCACACAAAGGTCCATTACTCTCCCGTGATTATAGGAGTAGTCCTTGTACCGTGCTCTCATAACATCTAGAACATGTTCCCTGATTACAGCAGCGCGAACATTGACATGACTTGTCCACATAAAGTTCCATTACTCTCCCGTGATTATAGGAGTAGTCCTTATACTGTGCTCTCATAACATCTAGAACATGTTCCCTGATTACAGCAGCGCGGATATCGACATGACTTGTCCACACAAAGGTCCATTACTCTCCCGTGATTATAGGAGTAGTCCATGTACCGTGCTCTCATAACATCTAGAACATGTTCCCTGATTACAGCAGCGCGAACGTTGACATGACTTGTCCACATAAAGTTCCATTACTCTCCCGTGATTATAGGAGTAGTCCTTATATTGTGCTCTCATAACATCTAGAACATGTTCCCTGATTACAGCAGCGCGTATATCGACATGACTTGTCCACACAAAGGTCCATTACTCTCCCGTGATTATAGGAGTAGTCCTTATACTGTGCTCTCATAACATCTAGAACATCTTCCCTGATTACAGCAGCGCGTATATCGACATGACTTGTCCACACAAAGGTCCATTACTCTGCCGTAATTATAGGAGTAGTCCTTATACTGTGCTCTCATAACATCTAGAACATGTTCCCTGATTACACAGCGCGTATATCGACATGACTTGTCCACACAAAGTTCCATTACTCTCCCGTGAATATAGGAGTAGTCCTTATACCGTGCTCTCATAATATCTAGAACATGTTCCCTGATTACAGCAGCGCGTACATAGACATGACTTGTCCACACAAAGTTCCATTACTCTCCCGTGACTATAGGAGTAGTCCTTATACTGTGCTCTCATAACATCTAGAACATGTTCCCTGATTACAGCAGCGCGTACATAGACATGACTTGTCCACACAAAGTTCCATTACTCTCCCGTGATTATAGGAGCAGTCCTTATACCGTGCTCTCATAACATCTAGAACATGTTCCCTGATTACAGCAGCGCGGATATCGACATGACTTGTCCACACAAAGGTCCATTACTCTCCCGTGATTATAGGAGTAGTCCTTGTACCGTGCCCTCATAACATCTAGAACATGTTCTCTGATTACAGCAGCGCGAACATAGACATGACTTGTCCACACAAAGTTCCATTACTCTCCCGTGATTATAGGAGCAGTCCTTATACCGTGCTCTCATAACATCTAGAACATGTTCCCTGATTACAGCAGCGCGTACATAGACATGACTTGTCCACACAAAGTTCCATTACTCTCCCGTGATTATAGGAGTAGTCCTTGTACCGTGCTCTCATAACATCTAGAACATATTCCCTGATTACAGCAGCGCGTACATAGACATGACTTGTCCACACAAAGTTCCATTACTCTCCCGTGATTATAGGAGCAGTCCTTATACCGTGCTCTCATAACATCTAGAACATGTTCCCTGATTATACAGCGCGGATATCGACATGACTTGTCCACACAAAGTTCCATTACTCTCCCGTGATTATAGGAGTAGTCCTTGTACCGTGCTCTCATAACATCTAGAACATGTTCCCTGATTAAAGCAGCGCGTATATCGACATGACTTGTCCACACAGAGAAGCATTTCTCTCCCGTGATTATAGGAGTAGTCCTTGTACCGTGCTCTCATAACATCTAGAACATGTTCCCTGATTACAGCAGCGCGAACATTGACATGACTTGTCCACATAAAGTTCCATTACTCTCCCGTGATTATAGGAGTAGTCCTTATACCGTGCTCTCATAACATCTAGAACATGTTCCCTGATTACAGCAGCGCGTATATCGACATGACTTGTCCACACAAAGGTCCATTACTCTCCCGTGATTATAGGAGCAGTCCTTATATGGTGCTCTCATAACATCTAGAACATGTTCCCTGATTACAGCAGCGCGTATATCGACATGACTTGTCCACATAAAGTTCCATTACTCTCCCGTGATTATAGCAGTAGTCCTTATACCGTGCTCTCATAACATCTAGAACATGTTCCCTGATTACAGCAGCGCGTATATCGACATGACTTGTCCACACAAAGGTCCATTACTCTCCCGTGATTATAGGAGCAGTCCTTATATTGTGCTCTCATAACACCTAGAACACGTTCCCTGATTACAGCAGCGCGTATATCGACATGACTTGTCCACATAAAGTTCCATTACTCTCCCGTGATTATAGGAGTAGTCCTTATACCGTGCTCTCATAACATCTAGAACATGTTCCCTGATTACAGCAGCGCGTATATCGACATGACTTGTCCACACAAAGGGCATTACTCTCCCGTGATTATAGGAGTAGTCCTTGTACCTTGCTCTCATAACATCTAGAACATGTTCCCTGATTACAGCAGCGCGTATATCGACATGACTTGTCCACACAAAGGTCCATTACTCTCCCGTGATTATAGGAGCAGTCCTTATACCGTGCTCTCATAACATCTAGAACATGTTCCCTGATTACAGCAGCGCGGATATCGACATGACTTGTCCACACAAAGGTCCATTACTCTCCCGTGATTATTGGAGTAGTCCTTGTACCGTGCTCTCATAACATCTAAAACATGTTCCCTGATTAGAGCAGCGCGTATATCGACATGACTTGTCCACACAAAGGTCCATAACTCTCCCGTGATTATAGGAGCAGTCCTTATACTGTGCTCTCATAACATCTAGAACATGTTCCCTGATTACAGCAGCGCGTATATCGACATGACTTGTCCACACAAAGGTCCATTACTCTCCCGTAATTATAGGAGTAGTCCTTATACTGTGCTCTCATAACATCTAGAACATGTTCCCTGATTACACAGCGCGTATATCGACATGACTTGTCCACACAAAGGTCCATTACTCTCCCGTAATTATAGGAGTAGTCCTTATACCGTGCTCTCATAACATCTAGAACATGTTCCCTGATTACACAGCGCGTATATCGACATGACTTGTCCACACAAAGTTCCATTACTCTCCCGTGATTATAGGAGTAGTCCTTATACCGTGCTCTCATAACATCTAGAACATGTTCCCTGATTACAGCAGATCGTACATAGACATGACTTGTCCACACAAAGTTCCATTACTCTCCCGTGATTATAGGAGCAGTCCTTATACCGTGCTCTCATAACATCTAGAACATGTTCCCTGATTACAGCAGCGCGGATATCGACATGACTTGTCCACACAAAGTTCCATTACTCTCCCGTGATTATAGGAGTAGTCATTGTACCGTGCTCTCATAACATCTAGAACATGTTCCCTGATTAAAGCAGCGCGTATATCGACAAGACTTGTCCACACAGAGAAGCATTTCTCTCCCGTGATTATAGGAGTAGTCCTTGTACCGTGCTCTCATAACATCTAGAACATGTTCCCTGATTACAACAGCGCGAACATTGACATGACTTGGCCACACAAAGGTCCATTACTCTCCCGTGATTATAGGAGTAGTCCTTGTACCGTGCTCTCATAACATCTAGAACATGTTCCCTGATTACAGCAGCGCGTATATCGACATGACATGTCCACACATGGGTCCATTACTCTCCCGTGATTATAGGAGTAATCCTTGTACCGTGCTCTCATAACATCTAGAACATATTCCCTGATTACAGCAGCGCGGATATCGACATGACTTGTCCACACAAAGGTCCATTACTCTCCCGTGATTATAGGAGTAGTCCTTGTACCGTGCTCTCATAACATCTAGAACATGTTCCCTGATTACAGCAGCGCGAACATTGACATGACTTGTCCACATAAAGTTCCATTACTCTCCCGTGATTATAGGAGTAGTCCTTATACCGTGCTTTCATAACATCTAGAACATGTTCCCTGATTACAGCAGCGCGTATATCGACATGGCTTGTCCACACAAAGGACCATTACTCTCCCGTGATTATAGGAGCAGTCCTTATATTGTGCTCTCATAACATCTAGAACATGTTTCCTGATTACAGCAGCACGGATATCAACATGGCTTGTCCATACAAAGGTCCATTACTCTCCCGTGATTATAGGAGTAGTCCTTGTACTGTGCTCTCATAACATCTAGAACATATTCCCTGATTACAGCAGCGCGGATATCGACATGACTTGTCCACACAAAGGTCCATTACTCTCCCGTGATTATAGGAGTAGTCCTTGTACCGTGCTCTCATAACATCTAGAACATATTCCCTGATTACAGCAGCGCGGATATCGACATGACTTGTCCACACAAAGGTCCATTACTCTCCCGTGATTATAGGAGTAGTCCTTGTACCGTGCTCTCATAACATCTAGAACATGTTCCCTGATTACAGCAGCGCGAACATTGACATGACTTGTCCACATAAAGTTCCATTACTCTCCCGTGATTATAGGAGTAGTCCTTATACCGTGCTCTCATAACATCTAGAACATGTTCCCTGATTACAGCAGCGCGTATATCGACATGGCTTGTCCACACAAGGATGCATTACTCTCCCGTGATTATAGGAGTACTCCTTATACTGTGCTCTCATAGCATCTAGAACATGTTCCTTGATTACAGCAGCGCGGATATCAACATGGCTTGTCCATACAAGGGTCCATTACTCTCCCGTGATTATAGGAGTAGTCCTTGCACTGTGCTCTCATAACATCTAGAACATGTTCCCTGATTACAGCAGCGCGTATATCGACATGGCTTGTCCACACAAAGGTCCATTACTCTCCCGTGATTATAGGAGTAGTCCTTATACTGTGCTCTCATAACATCTAGAACATGTTCCCTGATTACAGCAGCGCGTATATCGACATGACTTGTCCACACAAAGGTCCATTACTCTCCCGTGATTATAGGAGTAGTCTTTGTACCGTGCTCTCATAACATCTAGAACATATTCCCTGATTACAGCAGCGCGGATATCGACATGACTTGTCCACACAAAGGTCCCTTACTCTCCCGTGATTATAGGAGTAGTCCTTGTACCGTGCTCTCATAACATCTAGAACATGTTCCCTGATTACAGCAGCGCGGAATTCGACATGACTTGTCCACACAAAGGTCCATTACTCTCCCGTGATTATAGGAGTAGTCCTTGTACCGTGCTCTCATAACATCTAAAACATGTTCCCTGATTACAGCAGCGCGGATTTCGACATGACTTGTCCACACAAAGGTCCATTACTCTCCCGTGATTATAGGAGTAGTCCTTATACCGTGCTCTCATAACATCTAGAACACGTTCCCTGATTACAGCATCGCGTATTTCGACATGACTTGTCCACACAAAGGTCCATTACTCTCCCGTGACTGTAGGCGCAGTCCTTATACTGTGCTCTCATAACATCTAGAACATGTTCCCTGATTACAGCAGCGCGTATATCGACATGACTTGTCCACACAAAGGTCCATTACTCTCCCGTGATTATAGGAATAGTCCTTGTACCGTGCTCTCATAACATCTAGAACATGTTCCCTGATTACAGCAGCGCGGATATCGACATGACTTGTCCACACAAAGTTCCATTACTCTCCCGTGATTATAGGAGCAGTCCTTATATTGTGCTCTCATAACATCTAGAACATGTTCCCTGATTACAGCAGCACGGATATCAACATGGCTTGTCCATACAAAGGTCCATTACTCTACCGTGATTATAGGAGTAGTCCTTGTACTGTGCTCTCATAACATCTAGAACATCTTCCCTGATTACAGCAGCGCGTATATCGACATGGCTTGTCCACACAAAGGTCCATTACTCTCCCGTGATTATAGGAGTACTCCTTATACTGTGCTCTCATAACATCTAGAACATGTTCCCTGATTACAGCAGCGCGAACATTGACATGACTTGTCCACACAAAGGTCCATTACTCTCCCTTGATTATAGGAGTAGTCCTTGTACCGTGCTCTCATAACATCTAGAACATGTTCCCTGATTACAGCAGCGCGGATATCGACATGACTTGTCCACACAAAGTTCCATTACTCTCCCGTGATTATAGGAGCAGTCCTTATATTGTGCTCTCATAACATCTAGAACATGTTCCCTGATTACAGCAGCACGGATATCAACATGGCTTGTCCATACAAAGGTCCATTACTCTGCCGTGATTATAGGAGTAGTCCTTGTACTGTGCTCTCATAACATCTAGAACATCTTCCCTGATTACAGCAGCGCGGATATCGACATGACTTGTCCACATAAAGTTCCATTACTCTCCCGTGATTATAGGAGTAGTCCTTATACCGTGCTCTCATAACTTCTAGAACATGTTCCCTGATTACAGCAGCACGGATATCAACATGGCTTGTCCATACAAAGGTCCATTACTCTGCCGTGATTATAGGAGTAGTCCTTGTACTGTGCTCCCATAACATCTAGAACATCTTCCCTGATTACAGCAGCGCGTATATCGACATGACTTGTCCACATAAAGTTCCATTACTCTCCCGTGATTATAGGAGTAGTCCTTATACCGTGCTCTCATAACTTCTAGAACATGTTCCCTGATTACAGCAGCGCGTATATCGACATGACTTGTCCACACAAAGTTCCATTACTCTCCCGTGATTATAGGAGTAGTCCTTGTACCGTGCTCTCATAACATCTAGAACATGTTCCCTGATTACAGCAGCGCGAACGTTGACATGACTTGTCCACATAAAGTTCCATTACTCTCCCGTGATTATAGGAGTAGTCCTTACACCGTGCTCTCATAACATCTAGAACATGTTCCCTGATTACAGCAGCGGGTATATCGACATGACTTGTCCATAAAAAGGTCCATTACTCTCCCGTGATTATAGGAGTAGTCCTTATACTGTGCTCTCATAACATCTAGAACATGTTCCCTGATTACAGCAGCGCGTATATCGACATGACTTGTCCACACAAAGGTCCATTACTCTCCCGTGATTATAGGAGTAGTTCTTATACTGTGCTCTCACAACATCTAGAACATGTTCCCTGATTAAAGCAGCGCGTATATCGACATGGCTTGTCCACACAAGGATGCATTACTCTCCCGTGATTATAGGAGTACTCCTTATACTGTGCTCTCATAACATCTAGAACATGTTCCCTGATTACAGCAGCGCGGATATCAACATGGCTTGTCCATACAAAGGTCCATTACTCTCCCGTGATTATAGGAGTAGTCCTTGCACTGTGCTCTCATAACATCTAGAACATGTTCCCTGATTACAGCAGCGCGTATATCGACATGGCTTGTCCACACAAAGGTCCATTACTCTCCCGTGATTATAGGAGTAGTCCTTATACTGTGCTCTCATAACATCTAGAACATGTTCCCTGATTACAGCAGCGCGTATATCGACATGACTTGTCCACACAAAGGTCCATTACTCTCCCGTGATTATAGGAGTAGTCCTTATACCGTGCTCTCATAACATCTAGAACATATTCCCTGATTACAGCAGCGCGGATATCGACATGACTTGTCCACACAAAGGTCCATTACTCTCCCGTGATTATAGGAGTAGTCCTTGTACCGTGCTCTCATAACATCTAGAACATGTTCTCTGATTACAGCAGCGCGAACATTGACATGACTTGTCCACATAAAGTTCCATTACTCTCCCGTGATTATAGAAGTAGTCCTTATACCGTGCTCTCATAACATCTAGAACATGTTCCCTGATTAAAGCAGCGCGTATATCGACATGACTTGTCCACACAAAGGTCCATTACTCTCCCGTGATTATAGGAGCAGTCCTTATACTGTGCTCTCATAACATCTAGAACATGTTCACTGATTACAGCAGCGCGTATATCGACATGACTTGTCCACACAAAGGTCCATTACTCTCCCGTGATTATAGGAGTAGTCCTTGTACCGTGCTCTCATAACATCTAGAACATGTTCCCTGATTACAGCAGCGCGGATTTCGACATGACTTGTCCACACAAAGGTCCATTACTCTCCCGTGATTATAGGAGTAGTCCTTATACCGTGCTCTCATAACATCTAGAACACGTTCCCTGATTACAGCATCGCGTATATCGACATGACTTGTCCACACAAAGGTCCATTACTCTCCCGTGACTATAGGAGCAGTCCTTATACTGTGCTCTCATAACATCTAGAACATGTTCCCTGATTACAGCAGCGCGTATATCGACATGACTTGTCCACACAAAGTTCCATTACTCTCCCGTGATTATAGGAGTAGTCCTTATACCGTGCTCTCATAACATCTAGAACATGTTCCCTGATTACAGCAGCGCGTACATAGACATGACTTGTTCACACAAAGTTCCATTACTCTCCCGTGATTATAGGAGCAGTCCTTATACTGTGCTCTCATAACATCTAGAGCATGTTCCCTGATTACGGCATCGCGTACATAGACATGACTTGTCCACACAAAGTTCCATTACTCTCCCGTGATTATAGGAGTAGTCCTTATACTGTGCTCTCATAACATCTAGAACATGTTCCCTGATTACAGCAGCGCGGATATCGACATGACTTGTCCACACAAAGTTCCATTACTCTCCCGTGATTATAGGAGTAGTCCTTGTACCGTGCTCTCATAACATCTAGAACATGTTCCCTGATTAAAGCAGCGCGTATATCGACATGACTTGTCCACAGAGAGAAGCATTTCTCTCCCGTGATTATAGGAGTTGTCCTTGTACCGTGCTCTCATAACATCTAAAACATGTTCCCTGATTACAGCAGCGCGAACATTGACATGACTTGCCCACATAAAGTTTCATTACTCTCCCGTGATTATAGGAGTAGTCCTTATAACGTGCTCTCATAACATCTAGAACATGTTCCCTGATTACAGCAGCGCGTATATCGACATGACTTGTCCACACAAAGGTCCATTACTCTCCCTTGATTATAGGAGCAGTCCTTATATTGTGCTCTCATAACATCTAGAACATGTTCCATGATTACAGCAGCACGAATATCAACATGGCTTGTCCATACAAACGTCCATTACTCTCCCGTGATAATAGGAGTAGTCCTTGTACTGTGCTCTCATAACATCTAGAACATCTTCCCTGATTACAGCAGCGCGTATATCGACATGGCTTGTCCACACAAAGGTCCATTACTCTCCCGTGATTATAGGAGTAGTCCTTATACTGTGCTCTCATAACATCTAGAACATGCTCCCTGATTACAGCAGCGCGTATATCGACATGACTTGTCCACACAAAGGTCCATTACTCTCCCGTGATTATAGGAGTAGTCCTTGTACCGTGCTCTCATAACATCTAGAACATGTTCCCTGATTACAGCAGCGCGAACATTGACATGACTTGTCCACATAAAGTTCCATTACTCTCCCGTGATTATAGGAGTAGTCCTTATACTGTGCTCTCATAACATCTAGAACATGTTCCCTGATTACAGCAGCGCGGATATCGACATGACTTGTCCACACAAAGGTCCATTACTCTCCCGTGATTATAGGAGTAGTCCATGTACCGTGCTCTCATAACATCTAGAACATGTTCCCTGATTACAGCAGCGCGAACGTTGACATGACTTGTCCACATAAAGTTCCATTACTCTCCCGTGATTATAGGAGTAGTCCTTATATTGTGCTCTCATAACATCTAGAACATGTTCCCTGATTACAGCAGCGCGTATATCGACATGACTTGTCCACACAAAGGTCCATTACTCTCCCGTGATTATAGGAGTAGTCCTTATACTGTGCTCTCATAACATCTAGAACATCTTCCCTGATTACACAGCGCGTATATCGACATGACTTGTCAACACAAAGTTCCATTACTCTCCCGTGAATATAGGAGTAGTCCTTATACCGTGCTCTCATAATATCTAGAACATGTTCCCTGATTACAGCAGCGCGTACATAGACATGACTTGTCCACACAAAGTTCCATTACTCTCCCGTGACTATAGGAGTAGTCCTTATACTGTGCTCTCATAACATCTAGAACATGTTCCCTGATTACAGCAGCGCGTACATAGACATGACTTGTCCACACAAAGTTCCATTACTCTCCCGTGATTATAGGAGCAGTCCTTATACCGTGCTCTCATAACATCTAGAACATGTTCCCTGATTACAGCAGCGCGGATATCGACATGACTTGTCCACACAAAGGTCCATTACTCTCCCGTGATTATAGGAGTAGTCCTTGTACCGTGCCCTCATAACATCTAGAACATGTTCTCTGATTACAGCAGCGCGAACATAGACATGACTTGTCCACACAAAGTTCCATTACTCTCCCGTGATTATAGGAGCAGTCCTTATACCGTGCTCTCATAACATCTAGAACATGTTCCCTGATTACAGCAGCGCGTACATAGACATGACTTGTCCACACAAAGTTCCATTACTCTCCCGTGATTATAGGAGTAGTCCTTGTACCGTGCTCTCATAACATCTAGAACATATTCCCTGATTACAGCAGCGCGTACATAGACATGACTTGTCCACACAAAGTTCCATTACTCTCCCGTGATTATAGGAGCAGTCCTTATACCGTGCTCTCATAACATCTAGAACATGTTCCCTGATTATACAGCGCGGATATCGACATGACTTGTCCACACAAAGTTCCATTACTCTCCCGTGATTATAGGAGTAGTCCTTGTACCGTGCTCTCATAACATCTAGAACATGTTCCCTGATTAAAGCAGCGCGTATATCGACATGACTTGTCCACACAGAGAAGCATTTCTCTCCCGTGATTATAGGAGTAGTCCTTGTACCGTGCTCTCATAACATCTAGAACATGTTCCCTGATTACAGCAGCGCGAACATTGACATGACTTGTCCACATAAAGTTCCATTACTCTCCCGTGATTATAGGAGTAGTCCTTATACCGTGCTCTCATAACATCTAGAACATGTTCCCTGATTACAGCAGCGCGTATATCGACATGACTTGTCCACACAAAGGTCCATTACTCTCCCGTGATTATAGGAGCAGTCCTTATATGGTGCTCTCATAACATCTAGAACATGTTCCCTGATTACAGCAGCGCGTATATCGACATGACTTGTCCACATAAAGTTCCATTACTCTCCCGTGATTATAGCAGTAGTCCTTATACCGTGCTCTCATAACATCTAGAACATGTTCCCTGATTACAGCAGCGCGTATATCGACATGACTTGTCCACACAAAGGTCCATTACTCTCCCGTGATTATAGGAGCAGTCCTTATATTGTGCTCTCATAACATCTAGAACACGTTCCCTGATTACAGCAGCGCGTATATCGACATGACTTGTCCACATAAAGTTCCATTACTCTCCCGTGATTATAGGAGTAGTCCTTATACCGTGCTCTCATAACATCTAGAACATGTTCCCTGATTACAGCAGCGCGTATATCGACATGACTTGTCCACACAAAGGGCATTACTCTCCCGTGATTATAGGAGTAGTCCTTGTACCTTGCTCTCATAACATCTAGAACATGTTCCCTGATTACAGCAGCGCGTATATCGACATGACTTGTCCACACAAAGGTCCATTACTCTCCCGTGATTATAGGAGCAGTCCTTATACCGTGCTCTCATAACATCTAGAACATGTTCCCTGATTACAGCAGCGCGGATATCGACATGACTTGTCCACACAAAGGTCCATTACTCTCCCGTGATTATTGGAGTAGTCCTTGTACCGTGCTCTCATAACATCTAAAACATGTTCCCTGATTAGAGCAGCGCGTATATCGACATGACTTGTCCACACAAAGGTCCATAACTCTCCCGTGATTATAGGAGCAGTCCTTATACTGTGCTCTCATAACATCTAGAACATGTTCCCTGATTACAGCAGCGCGTATATCGACATGACTTGTCCACACAAAGGTCCATTACTCTCCCGTAATTATAGGAGTAGTCCTTATACTGTGCTCTCATAACATCTAGAACATGTTCCCTGATTACACAGCGCGTATATCGACATGACTTGTCCACACAAAGGTCCATTACTCTCCCGTAATTATAGGAGTAGTCCTTATACCGTGCTCTCATAACATCTAGAACATGTTCCCTGATTACACAGCGCGTATATCGACATGACTTGTCCACACAAAGTTCCATTACTCTCCCGTGATTATAGGAGTAGTCCTTATACCGTGCTCTCATAACATCTAGAACATGTTCCCTGATTACAGCAGATCGTACATAGACATGACTTGTCCACACAAAGTTCCATTACTCTCCCGTGATTATAGGAGCAGTCCTTATACCGTGCTCTCATAACATCTAGAACATGTTCCCTGATTACAGCAGCGCGGATATCGACATGACTTGTCCACACAAAGTTCCATTACTCTCCCGTGATTATAGGAGTAGTCATTGTACCGTGCTCTCATAACATCTAGAACATGTTCCCTGATTAAAGCAGCGCGTATATCGACATGACTTGTCCACACAGAGAAGCATTTCTCTCCCGTGATTATAGGAGTAGTCCTTGTACCGTGCTCTCATAACACATAGAACATGTTCCCTGATTACAACAGCGCGAACATTGACATGACTTGGCCACACAAAGGTCCATTACTCTCCCGTGATTATAGGAGTAGTCCTTGTACCGTGCTCTCATAACATCTAGAACATGTTCCCTGATTACAGCAGCGCGTATATCGACATGACATGTCCACACATGGGTCCATTACTCTCCCGTGATTATAGGAGTAATCCTTGTACCGTGCTCTCATAACATCTAGAACATATTCCCTGATTACAGCAGCGCGGATATCGACATGACTTGTCCACACAAAGGTCCATTACTCTCCCGTGATTATAGGAGTAGTCCTTGTACCGTGCTCTCATAACATCTAGAACATGTTCCCTGATTACAGCAGCGCGAACATTGACATGACTTGTCCACATAAAGTTCCATTACTCTCCCGTGATTATAGGAGTAGTCCTTATACCGTGCTTTCATAACATCTAGAACATGTTCCCTGATTACAGCAGCGCGTATATCGACATGGCTTGTCCACACAAAGGACCATTACTCTCCCGTGATTATAGGAGCAGTCCTTATATTGTGCTCTCATAACATCTAGAACATGTTTCCTGATTACAGCAGCACGGATATCAACATGGCTTGTCCATACAAAGGTCCATTACTCTCCCGTGATTATAGGAGTAGTCCTTGTACTGTGCTCTCATAACATCTAGAACATATTCCCTGATTACAGCAGCGCGGATATCGACATGACTTGTCCACACAAAGGTCCATTACTCTCCCGTGATTATAGGAGTAGTCCTTGTACCGTGCTCTCATAACATCTAGAACATATTCCCTGATTACAGCAGCGCGGATATCGACATGACTTGTCCACACAAAGGTCCATTACTCTCCCGTGATTATAGGAGTAGTCCTTGTACCGTGCTCTCATAACATCTAGAACATGTTCCCTGATTACAGCAGCGCGAACATTGACATGACTTGTCCACATAAAGTTCCATTACTCTCCCGTGATTATAGGAGTAGTCCTTATACCGTGCTCTCATAACATCTAGAACATGTTCCCTGATTACAGCAGCGCGTATATCGACATGGCTTGTCCACACAAGGATGCATTACTCTCCCGTGATTATAGGAGTACTCCTTATACTGTGCTCTCATAGCATCTAGAACATGTTCCTTGATTACAGCAGCGCGGATATCAACATGGCTTGTCCATACAAGGGTCCATTACTCTCCCGTGATTATAGGAGTAGTCCTTGCACTGTGCTCTCATAACATCTAGAACATGTTCCCTGATTACAGCAGCGCGTATATCGACATGGCTTGTCCACACAAAGGTCCATTACTCTCCCGTGATTATAGGAGTAGTCCTTATACTGTGCTCTCATAACATCTAGAACATGTTCCCTGATTACAGCAGCGCGTATATCGACATGACTTGTCCACACAAAGGTCCATTACTCTCCCGTGATTATAGGAGTAGTCTTTGTACCGTGCTCTCATAACATCTAGAACATATTCCCTGATTACAGCAGCGCGGATATCGACATGACTTGTCCACACAAAGGTCCCTTACTCTCCCGTGATTATAGGAGTAGTCCTTGTACCGTGCTCTCATAACATCTAGAACATGTTCCCTGATTACAGCAGCGCGGAATTCGACATGACTTGTCCACACAAAGGTCCCTTACTCTCCCGTGATTATAGGAGTAGTCCTTGTACCGTGCTCTCATAACATCTAGAACATGTTCTCTGATTACAGCAGCGCGAACATTGACATGACTTGTCCACATAAAGTTCCATTACTCTCCCGTGATTATAGAAGTAGTCCTTACACCGTGCTCTCATAACATCTAGAACATGTTCCCTGATTACAGCAGCGCGTATATCGACATGACTTGTCCACACAAAGGTCCATTACTCTCCCGTGATTATAGGAGCAGTCCTTATACTGTGCTCTCATAACATCTAGAACATGTTCACTGATTACAGCAGCGCGTATATCGACATGACTTGTCCACACAAAGGTCCATTACTCTCCCGTGATTATAGGAGTAGTCCTTGTACCGTGCTCTCATAACATCTAAAACATGTTCCCTGATTACAGCAGCGCGGATTTCGACATGACTTGTCCACACAAAGGTCCATTACTCTCCCGTGATTATAGGAGTAGTCCTTATACCGTGCTCTCATAACATCTAGAACACGTTCCCTGATTACAGCATCGCGTATTTCGACATGACTTGTCCACACAAAGGTCCATTACTCTCCCGTGACTGTAGGCGCAGTCCTTATACTGTGCTCTCATAACATCTAGAACATGTTCCCTGATTACAGCAGCGCGTATATCGACATGACTTGTCCACACAAAGGTCCATTACTCTCCCGTGATTATAGGAATAGTCCTTGTACCGTGCTCTCATAACATCTAGAACATGTTCCCTGATTACAGCAGCGCGGATATCGACATGACTTGTCCACACAAAGTTCCATTACTCTCCCGTGATTATAGGAGCAGTCCTTATATTGTGCTCTCATAACATCTAGAACATGTTCCCTGATTACAGCAGCACGGATATCAACATGGCTTGTCCATACAAAGGTCCATTACTCTACCGTGATTATAGGAGTAGTCCTTGTACTGTGCTCTCATAACATCTAGAACATCTTCCCTGATTACAGCAGCGCGTATATCGACATGGCTTGTCCACACAAAGGTCCATTACTCTCCCGTGATTATAGGAGTACTCCTTATACTGTGCTCTCATAACATCTAGAACATGTTCCCTGATTACAGCAGCGCGAACATTGACATGACTTGTCCACACAAAGGTCCATTACTCTCCCTTGATTATAGGAGTAGTCCTTGTACCGTGCTCTCATAACATCTAGAACATGTTCCCTGATTACAGCAGCGCGGATATCGACATGACTTGTCCACACAAAGTTCCATTACTCTCCCGTGATTATAGGAGCAGTCCTTATATTGTGCTCTCATAACATCTAGAACATGTTCCCTGATTACAGCAGCACGGATATCAACATGGCTTGTCCATACAAAGGTCCATTACTCTGCCGTGATTATAGGAGTAGTCCTTGTACTGTGCTCTCATAACATCTAGAACATCTTCCCTGATTACAGCAGCGCGGATATCGACATGACTTGTCCACATAAAGTTCCATTACTCTCCCGTGATTATAGGAGTAGTCCTTATACCGTGCTCTCATAACTTCTAGAACATGTTCCCTGATTACAGCAGCACGGATATCAACATGGCTTGTCCATACAAAGGTCCATTACTCTGCCGTGATTATAGGAGTAGTCCTTGTACTGTGCTCCCATAACATCTAGAACATCTTCCCTGATTACAGCAGCGCGTATATCGACATGACTTGTCCACATAAAGTTCCATTACTCTCCCGTGATTATAGGAGTAGTCCTTATACCGTGCTCTCATAACTTCTAGAACATGTTCCCTGATTACAGCAGCGCGTATATCGACATGACTTGTCCACACAAAGTTCCATTACTCTCCCGTGATTATAGGAGTAGTCCTTGTACCGTGCTCTCATAACATCTAGAACATGTTCCCTGATTACAGCAGCGCGAACGTTGACATGATTTGTCCACATAAAGTTCCATTACTCTCCCGTGATTATAGGAGTAGTCCTTACACCGTGCTCTCATAACATCTAGAACATGTTCCCTGATTACAGCAGCGGGTATATCGACATGACTTGTCCATAAAAAGGTCCATTACTCTCCCGTGATTATAGGAGTAGTCCTTATACTGTGCTCTCATAACATCTAGAACATGTTCCCTGATTACAGCAGCGCGTATATCGACATGACTTGTCCACACAAAGGTCCATTACTCTCCCGTGATTATAGGAGTAGTTCTTATACTGTGCTCTCACAACATCTAGAACATGTTCCCTGATTAAAGCAGCGCGTATATCGACATGGCTTGTCCACACAAGGATGCATTACTCTCCCGTGATTATAGGAGTACTCCTTATACTGTGCTCTCATAACATCTAGAACATGTTCCCTGATTACAGCAGCGCGGATATCAACATGGCTTGTCCATACAAAGGTCCATTACTCTCCCGTGATTATAGGAGTAGTCCTTGCACTGTGCTCTCATAACATCTAGAACATGTTCCCTGATTACAGCAGCGCGTATATCGACATGGCTTGTCCACACAAAGGTCCATTACTCTCCCGTGATTATAGGAGTAGTCCTTATACTGTGCTCTCATAACATCTAGAACATGTTCCCTGATTACAGCAGCGCGTATATCGACATGACTTGTCCACACAAAGGTCCATTACTCTCCCGTGATTATAGGAGTAGTCCTTATACCGTGCTCTCATAACATCTAGAACATATTCCCTGATTACAGCAGCGCGGATATCGACATGACTTGTCCACACAAAGGTCCATTACTCTCCCGTGATTATAGGAGTAGTCCTTGTACCGTGCTCTCATAACATCTAGAACATGTTCTCTGATTACAGCAGCGCGAACATTGACATGACTTGTCCACATAAAGTTCCATTACTCTCCCGTGATTATAGAAGTAGTCCTTATACCGTGCTCTCATAACATCTAGAACATGTTCCCTGATTACAGCAGCGCGTATATCGACATGACTTGTCCACACAAAGGTCCATTACTCTCCCGTGATTATAGGAGCAGTCCTTATACTGTGCTCTCATAACATCTAGAACATGTTCACTGATTACAGCAGCGCGTATATCGACATGACTTGTCCACACAAAGGTCCATTACTCTCCCGTGATTATAGGAGTAGTCCTTGTACCGTGCTCTCATAACATCTAGAACATGTTCCCTGATTACAGCAGCGCGGATTTCGACATGACTTGTCCACACAAAGGTCCATTACTCTCCCGTGATTATAGGAGTAGTCCTTATACCGTGCTCTCATAACATCTAGAACACGTTCCCTGATTACAGCATCGCGTATATCGACATGACTTGTCCACACAAAGGTCCATTACTCTCCCGTGACTATAGGAGCAGTCCTTATACTGTGCTCTCATAACATCTAGAACATGTTCCCTGATTACAGCAGCGCGTATATCGACATGACTTGTCCACACAAAGTTCCATTACTCTCCCGTGATTATAGGAGTAGTCCTTATACCGTGCTCTCATAACATCTAGAACATGTTCCCTGATTACAGCAGCGCGTACATAGACATGACTTGTCCACACAAAGTTCCATTACTCTCCCGTGATTATAGGAGCAGTCCTTATACTGTGCTCTCATAACATCTAGAGCATGTTCCCTGATTACGGCATCGCGTACATAGACATGACTTGTCCACACAAAGTTCCATTACTCTCCCGTGATTATAGGAGTAGTCCTTATACTGTGCTCTCATAACATCTAGAACATGTTCCCTGATTACAGCAGCGCGGATATCGACATGACTTGTCCACACAAAGTTCCATTACTCTCCCGTGATTATAGGAGTAGTCCTTGTACCGTGCTCTCATAACATCTAGAACATGTTCCCTGATTAAAGCAGCGCGTATATCGACATGACTTGTCCACAGAGAGAAGCATTTCTCTCCCGTGATTATAGGAGTTGTCCTTGTACCGTGCTCTCATAACATCTAAAACATGTTCCCTGATTACAGCAGCGCGAACATTGACATGACTTGCCCACATAAAGTTTCATTACTCTCCCGTGATTATAGGAGTAGTCCTTATAACGTGCTCTCATAACATCTAGAACATGTTCCCTGATTACAGCAGCGCGTATATCGACATGACTTGTCCACACAAAGGTCCATTACTCTCCCTTGATTATAGGAGCAGTCCTTATATTGTGCTCTCATAACATCTAGAACATGTTCCATGATTACAGCAGCACGAATATCAACATGGCTTGTCCATACAAACGTCCATTACTCTCCCGTGATAATAGGAGTAGTCCTTGTACTGTGCTCTCATAACATCTAGAACATCTTCCCTGATTACAGCAGCGCGTATATCGACATGGCTTGTCCACACAAAGGTCCATTACTCTCCCGTGATTATAGGAGTAGTCCTTATACTGTGCTCTCATAACATCTAGAACATGCTCCCTGATTACAGCAGCGCGTATATCGACATGACTTGTCCACACAAAGGTCCATTACTCTCCCGTGATTATAGGAGTAGTCCTTGTACCGTGCTCTCATAACATCTAGAACATGTTCCCTGATTACAGCAGCGCGAACATTGACATGACTTGTCCACATAAAGTTCCATTACTCTCCCGTGATTATAGGAGTAGTCCTTATACTGTGCTCTCATAACATCTAGAACATGTTCCCTGATTACAGCAGCGCGGATATCGACATGACTTGTCCACACAAAGGTCCATTACTCTCCCGTGATTATAGGAGTAGTCCATGTACCGTGCTCTCATAACATCTAGAACATGTTCCCTGATTACAGCAGCGCGAACGTTGACATGACTTGTCCACATAAAGTTCCATTACTCTCCCGTGATTATAGGAGTAGTCCTTATATTGTGCTCTCATAACATCTAGAACATGTTCCCTGATTACAGCAGCGCGTATATCGACATGACTTGTCCACACAAAGGTCCATTACTCTCCCGTGATTATAGGAGTAGTCCTTATACTGTGCTCTCATAACATCTAGAACATCTTCCCTGATTACAGCAGCGCGTATATCGACATGACTTGTCCACACAAAGGTCCATTACTCTGCCGTAATTATAGGAGTAGTCCTTATACTGTGCTCTCATAACATCTAGAACATGTTCCCTGATTACACAGCGCGTATATCGACATGACTTGTCCACACAAAGTTCCATTACTCTCCCGTGAATATAGGAGTAGTCCTTATACCGTGCTCTCATAATATCTAGAACATGTTCCCTGATTACAGCAGCGCGTACATAGACATGACTTGTCCACACAAAGTTCCATTACTCTCCCGTGACTATAGGAGTAGTCCTTATACTGTGCTCTCATAACATCTAGAACATGTTCCCTGATTACAGCAGCGCGTACATAGACATGACTTGTCCACACAAAGTTCCATTACTCTCCCGTGATTATAGGAGCAGTCCTTATACCGTGCTCTCATAACATCTAGAACATGTTCCTTGATTACAGCAGCGCGGATATCGACATGACTTGTCCACACAAAGGTCCATTACTCTCCCGTGATTATAGGAGTAGTCCTTGTACCGTGCCCTCATAACATCTAGAACATGTTCTCTGATTACAGCAGCGCGAACATAGACATGACTTGTCCACACAAAGTTCCATTACTCTCCCGTGATTATAGGAGCAGTCCTTATACCGTGCTCTCATAACATCTAGAACATGTTCCCTGATTACAGCAGCGCGTACATAGACATGACTTGTCCACACAAAGTTCCATTACTCTCCCGTGATTATAGGAGTAGTCCTTGTACCGTGCTCTCATAACATCTAGAACATATTCCCTGATTACAGCAGCGCGTACATAGACATGACTTGTCCACACAAAGTTCCATTACTCTCCCGTGATTATAGGAGCAGTCCTTATACCGTGCTCTCATAACATCTAGAACATGTTCCCTGATTATACAGCGCGGATATCGACATGACTTGTCCACACAAAGTTCCATTACTCTCCCGTGATTATAGGAGTAGTCCTTGTACCCAGCTCTCATAACATCTAGAACATGTTCCCTGATTAAAGCAGCGCGTATATCGACATGACTTGTCCACACAGAGAAGCATTTCTCTCCCGTGATTATAGGAGTAGTCCTTGTACCGTGCTCTCATAACATCTAGAACATGTTCCCTGATTACAGCAGCGCGAACATTGACATGACTTGTCCACATAAAGTTCCATTACTCTCCCGTGATTATAGGAGTAGTCCTTATACCGTGCTCTCATAACATCTAGAACATGTTCCCTGATTACAGCAGCGCGTATATCGACATGACTTGTCCACACAAAGGTCCATTACTCTCCCGTGATTATAGGAGCAGTCCTTATATGGTGCTCTCATAACATCTAGAACATGTTCCCTGATTACAGCAGCGCGTATATCGACATGACTTGTCCACATAAAGTTCCATTACTCTCCCGTGATTATAGCAGTAGTCCTTATACCGTGCTCTCATAACATCTAGAACATGTTCCCTGATTACAGCAGCGCGTATATCGACATGACTTGTCCACACAAAGGTCCATTACTCTCCCGTGATTATAGGAGCAGTCCTTATATTGTGCTCTCATAACATCTAGAACACGTTCCCTGATTACAGCAGCGCGTATATCGACATGACTTGTCCACATAAAGTTCCATTACTCTCCCGTGATTATAGGAGTAGTCCTTATACCGTGCTCTCATAACATCTAGAACATGTTCCCTGATTACAGCAGCGCGTATATCGACATGACTTGTCCACACAAAGGGCATTACTCTCCCGTGATTATAGGAGTAGTCCTTGTACCTTGCTCTCATAACATCTAGAACATGTTCCCTGATTACAGCAGCGCGTATATCGACATGACTTGTCCACACAAAGGTCCATTACTCTCCCGTGATTATAGGAGCAGTCCTTATACCGTGCTCTCATAACATCTAGAACATGTTCCCTGATTACAGCAGCGCGGATATCGACATGACTTGTCCACACAAAGGTCCATTACTCTCCCGTGATTATTGGTGTAGTCCTTGTACCGTGCTCTCATAACATCTAAAACATGTTCCCTGATTAGAGCAGCGCGTATATCGACATGACTTGTCCACACAAAGGTCCATAACTCTCCCGTGATTATAGGAGCAGTCCTTATACTGTGCTCTCATAACATCTAGAACATGTTCCCTGATTACAGCAGCGCGTATATCGACATGACTTGTCCACACAAAGGTCCATTACTCTCCCGTAATTATAGGAGTAGTCCTTATACTGTGCTCTCATAACATCTAGAACATGTTCCCTGATTACACAGCGCGTATATCGACATGACTTGTCCACACAAAGGTCCATTACTCTCCCGTAATTATAGGAGTAGTCCTTATACCGTGCTCTCATAACATCTAGAACATGTTCCCTGATTACACAGCGCGTATATCGACATGACTTGTCCACACAAAGTTCCATTACTCTCCCGTGATTATAGGAGTAGTCCTTATACCGTGCTCTCATAACATCTAGAACATGTTCCCTGATTACAGCAGATCGTACATAGACATGACTTGTCCACACAAAGTTCCATTACTCTCCCGTGATTATAGGAGCAGTCCTTATACCGTGCTCTCATAACATCTAGAACATGTTCCCTGATTACAGCAGCGCGGATATCGACATGACTTGTCCACACAAAGTTCCATTACTCTCCCGTGATTATAGGAGTAGTCCTTGTACCGTGCTCTCATAACATCTAGAACATGTTCCCTGATTAAAGCAGCGCGTATATCGACATGACTTGTCCACACAGAGAAGCATTTCTCTCCCGTGATTATAGGAGTAGTCCTTGTACCGTGCTCTCATAACATCTAGAACATGTTCCCTGATTACAACAGCGCGAACATTGACATGACTTGGCCACACAAAGGTCCATTACTCTCCCGTGATTATAGGAGTAGTCCTTGTACCGTGCTCTCATAACATCTAGAACATGTTCCCTGATTACAGCAGCGCGTATATCGACATGACATGTCCACACATGGGTCCATTACTCTCCCGTGATTATAGGAGTAATCCTTGTACCGTGCTCTCATAACATCTAGAACATATTCCCTGATTACAGCAGCGCGGATATCGACATGACTTGTCCACACAAAGGTCCATTACTCTCCCGTGATTATAGGAGTAGTCCTTGTACCGTGCTCTCATAACATCTAGAACATGTTCCCTGATTACAGCAGCGCGAACATTGACATGACTTGTCCACATAAAGTTCCATTACTCTCCCGTGATTATAGGAGTAGTCCTTATACCGTGCTTTCATAACATCTAGAACATGTTCCCTGATTACAGCAGCGCGTATATCGACATGGCTTGTCCACACAAAGGACCATTACTCTCCCGTGATTATAGGAGCAGTCCTTATATTGTGCTCTCATAACATCTAGAACATGTTTCCTGATTACAGCAGCACGGATATCAACATGGCTTGTCCATACAAAGGTCCATTACTCTCCCGTGATTATAGGAGTAGTCCTTGTACTGTGCTCTCATAACATCTAGAACATATTCCCTGATTACAGCAGCGCGGATATCGACATGACTTGTCCACACAAAGGTCCATTACTCTCCCGTGATTATAGGAGTAGTCCTTGTACCGTGCTCTCATAACATCTAGAACATATTCCCTGATTACAGCAGCGCGGATATCGACATGACTTGTCCACACAAAGGTCCATTACTCTCCCGTGATTATAGGAGTAGTCCTTGTACCGTGCTCTCATAACATCTAGAACATGTTCCCTGATTACAGCAGCGCGAACATTGACATGACTTGTCCACATAAAGTTCCATTACTCTCCCGTGATTATAGGAGTAGTCCTTATACCGTGCTCTCATAACATCTAGAACATGTTCCCTGATTACAGCAGCGCGTATATCGACATGGCTTGTCCACACAAAGGTCCATTACTCTCCCGTGATTATAGGAGCAGTCCTTATATTGTGCTCTCATAACATCTAGAACATGTTCCCTGATTACAGCAGCACGGATATCAACATGGCTTGTCCATACAAAGGTCCATTACTCTCCCGTGATTATAGGAGTAGTCCTTGTACTGTGCTCTCATAACATCTAGAACATGTTCCCTGATTACAGCAGCGCGGATATCGACATGACTTGTCCACACAAAGTTCCATTACTCTCCCGTGATTATAGGAGTAGTCCTTATACCGTGCTCTCATAACATCTAGAACATGTTCCCTGATTACAGCAGCGCGTATATCGACATGACTTGTCCACACAAAGGTCCATTACTCTCCCGTGATTATAGGAGTAGTCCTTGTACCGTGCTCTCATAACATCTAGAACATGTTCCCTGATTACAGCAGCGCGTTTATCGACATGACTTGTCCACACAAAGGTCCATTACTCTGCCGTAATTATAGGAGTAGTCCTTATACCGTGCTCTCATAACATCTAGAACATGTTCCCTGATTACAGCAGCGCGGATATCGACATGACTTGTCCACACAAAGGTCCATTACTCTCCCGTGACTATAGGAGCAGTCCTTATACTGTGCTCTCATAACATCTAGAACATGTTCCCTGATTACAGCAGCGCGTATATCGACATGACTTGTCCACACAAAGGTCCATTACTCTCCCGTGACTATAGAAGTAGTCCTTATACTGTGCTCTCATAACATCTAGAACATTTTCCCTGATTACAGCAGCGCGGATATCGACATGACTTGTCCACACAAAGGTCCATTACTCTCCCGTGACTATAGGAGTAGTCCTTATACTGTGCTCTCATAACATCTAGAACATGTTCCCTGATTACAGCAGCGCGTACATAGACATGACTTGTCCACACAAAGTTCCATTACTCTCCCGTGATTATAGGAGTAGTCCTTATACCGTGCACTCATAACATCTAGAACATATTCCCTGATTACAGCAGCGCGTACATAGACATGACTTGTCCACACAAAGTTCCATTACTCTCCCGTGATTATAGGAGCAGTCCTTATACCGTGCTCTCATAACATCTAGAACATGTTCCCTGATTATACAGCGCGGATATCGACATGACTTGTCCACACAAAGTTCCATTACTCTCCCGTGATTATAGGAGTAGTCCTTGTACCGTGCTCTCATAACATCTAGAACATGTTCCCTGATTAAAGCAGCGCGTATATCGACATGACTTGTCCACACAGAGAAGCATTTCTCTCCCGTGATTATAGGAGTAGTCCTTGTACCGTGCTCTCATAACATCTAGAACATGTTCCCTGATTACAGCAGCGCGAACATTGACATGACTTGTCCACATAAAGTTCCATTACTCTCCCGTGATTATAGGAGTAGTCCTTATACCGTGCTCTCATAACATCTAGAACATGTTCCCTGATTACAGCAGCGCGTATATCGACATGACTTGTCCACACAAAGGTCCATTACTCTCCCGTGATTATAGGAGCAGTCCTTATATGGTGCTCTCATAACATCTAGAACATGTTCCCTGATTACAGCAGCGCGTATATCGACATGACTTGTCCACATAAAGTTCCATTACTCTCCCGTGATTATAGCAGTAGTCCTTATACCGTGCTCTCATAACATCTAGAACATGTTCCCTGATTACAGCAGCGCGTATATCGACATGACTTGTCCACACAAAGGTCCATTACTCTCCCGTGATTATAGGAGCAGTCCTTATATTGTGCTCTCATAACATCTAGAACACGTTCCCTGATTACAGCAGCGCGTATATCGACATGACTTGTCCACATAAAGTTCCATTACTCTCCCGTGATTATAGGAGTAGTCCTTATACCGTGCTCTCATAACATCTAGAACATGTTCCCTGATTACAGCAGCGCGTATATCGACATGACTTGTCCACACAAAGGGCATTACTCTCCCGTGATTATAGGAGTAGTCCTTGTACCTTGCTCTCATAACATCTAGAACATGTTCCCTGATTACAGCAGCGCGTATATCGACATGACTTGTCCACACAAAGGTCCATTACTCTCCCGTGATTATAGGAGCAGTCCTTATACCGTGCTCTCATAACATCTAGAACATGTTCCCTGATTACAGCAGCGCGGATATCGACATGACTTGTCCACACAAAGGTCCATTACTCTCCCGTGATTATTGGTGTAGTCCTTGTACCGTGCTCTCATAACATCTAAAACATGTTCCCTGATTAGAGCAGCGCGTATATCGACATGACTTGTCCACACAAAGGTCCATAACTCTCCCGTGATTATAGGAGCAGTCCTTATACTGTGCTCTCATAACATCTAGAACATGTTCCCTGATTACAGCAGCGCGTATATCGACATGACTTGTCCACACAAAGGTCCATTACTCTCCCGTAATTATAGGAGTAGTCCTTATACTGTGCTCTCATAACATCTAGAACATGTTCCCTGATTACACAGCGCGTATATCGACATGACTTGTCCACACAAAGGTCCATTACTCTCCCGTAATTATAGGAGTAGTCCTTATACCGTGCTCTCATAACATCTAGAACATGTTCCCTGATTACACAGCGCGTATATCGACATGACTTGTCCACACAAAGTTCCATTACTCTCCCGTGATTATAGGAGTAGTCCTTATACCGTGCTCTCATAACATCTAGAACATGTTCCCTGATTACAGCAGATCGTACATAGACATGACTTGTCCACACAAAGTTCCATTACTCTCCCGTGATTATAGGAGCAGTCCTTATACCGTGCTCTCATAACATCTAGAACATGTTCCCTGATTACAGCAGCGCGGATATCGACATGACTTGTCCACACAAAGTTCCATTACTCTCCCGTGATTATAGGAGTAGTCCTTGTACCGTGCTCTCATAACATCTAGAACATGTTCCCTGATTAAAGCAGCGCGTATATCGACATGACTTGTCCACACAGAGAAGCATTTCTCTCCCGTGATTATAGGAGTAGTCCTTGTACCGTGCTCTCATAACATCTAGAACATGTTCCCTGATTACAACAGCGCGAACATTGACATGACTTGGCCACACAAAGGTCCATTACTCTCCCGTGATTATAGGAGTAGTCCTTGTACCGTGCTCTCATAACATCTAGAACATGTTCCCTGATTACAGCAGCGCGTATATCGACATGACATGTCCACACATGGGTCCATTACTCTCCCGTGATTATAGGAGTAATCCTTGTACCGTGCTCTCATAACATCTAGAACATATTCCCTGATTACAGCAGCGCGGATATCGACATGACTTGTCCACACAAAGGTCCATTACTCTCCCGTGATTATAGGAGTAGTCCTTGTACCGTGCTCTCATAACATCTAGAACATGTTCCCTGATTACAGCAGCGCGAACATTGACATGACTTGTCCACATAAAGTTCCATTACTCTCCCGTGATTATAGGAGTAGTCCTTATACCGTGCTTTCATAACATCTAGAACATGTTCCCTGATTACAGCAGCGCGTATATCGACATGGCTTGTCCACACAAAGGACCATTACTCTCCCGTGATTATAGGAGCAGTCCTTATATTGTGCTCTCATAACATCTAGAACATGTTTCCTGATTACAGCAGCACGGATATCAACATGGCTTGTCCATACAAAGGTCCATTACTCTCCCGTGATTATAGGAGTAGTCCTTGTACTGTGCTCTCATAACATCTAGAACATATTCCCTGATTACAGCAGCGCGGATATCGACATGACTTGTCCACACAAAGGTCCATTACTCTCCCGTGATTATAGGAGTAGTCCTTGTACCGTGCTCTCATAACATCTAGAACATATTCCCTGATTACAGCAGCGCGGATATCGACATGACTTGTCCACACAAAGGTCCATTACTCTCCCGTGATTATAGGAGTAGTCCTTGTACCGTGCTCTCATAACATCTAGAACATGTTCCCTGATTACAGCAGCGCGAACATTGACATGACTTGTCCACATAAAGTTCCATTACTCTCCCGTGATTATAGGAGTAGTCCTTATACCGTGCTCTCATAACATCTAGAACATGTTCCCTGATTACAGCAGCGCGTATATCGACATGGCTTGTCCACACAAAGGTCCATTACTCTCCCGTGATTATAGGAGCAGTCCTTATATTGTGCTCTCATAACATCTAGAACATGTTCCCTGATTACAGCAGCACGGATATCAACATGGCTTGTCCATACAAAGGTCCATTACTCTCCCGTGATTATAGGAGTAGTCCTTGTACTGTGCTCTCATAACATCTAGAACATGTTCCCTGATTACAGCAGCGCGGATATCGACATGACTTGTCCACACAAAGTTCCATTACTCTCCCGTGATTATAGGAGTAGTCCTTATACCGTGCTCTCATAACATCTAGAACATGTTCCCTGATTACAGCAGCGCGTATATCGACATGACTTGTCCACACAAAGGTCCATTACTCTCCCGTGATTATAGGAGTAGTCCTTGTACCGTGCTCTCATAACATCTAGAACATGTTCCCTGATTACAGCAGCGCGTTTATCGACATGACTTGTCCACACAAAGGTCCATTACTCTGCCGTAATTATAGGAGTAGTCCTTATACCGTGCTCTCATAACATCTAGAACATGTTCCCTGATTACAGCAGCGCGGATATCGACATGACTTGTCCACACAAAGGTCCATTACTCTCCCGTGACTATAGGAGCAGTCCTTATACTGTGCTCTCATAACATCTAGAACATGTTCCCTGATTACAGCAGCGCGTATATCGACATGACTTGTCCACACAAAGGTCCATTACTCTCCCGTGACTATAGGAGTAGTCCTTATACTGTGCTCTCATAACATCTAGAACATTTTCCCTGATTACAGCAGCGCGGATATCGACATGACTTGTCCACACAAAGGTCCATTACTCTCCCGTGACTATAGGAGTAGTCCTTATACTGTGCTCTCATAACATCTAGAACATGTTCCCTGATTACAGCAGCGCGTACATAGACATGACTTGTCCACACAAAGTTCCATTACTCTCCCGTGATTATAGGAGCAGTCCTTATACCGTGCTCTCATAACATCTAGAACATGTTCCCTGATTACAGCAGCGCGGATATCGACATGACTTGTCCACACAAAGGTCCATTACTCTCCCGTGATTATAGGAGTAGTCCTTGTACCGTGCCCTCATAACATCTAGAACATGTTCTCTGATTACAGCAGCGCGAACATAGACATGACTTGTCCACACAAAGTTCCATTACTCTCCCGTGATTATAGGAGCAGTCCTTATACCGTGCTCTCATAACATCTAGAACATGTTCCCTGATTACAGCAGCGCGTACATAGACATGACTTGTCCACACAAAGTTCCATTACTCTCCCGTGATTATAGGAGTAGTCCTTGTACCGTGCTCTCATAACATCTAAAACATATTCCCTGATTACAGCAGCGCGTACATAGACATGACTTGTCCACACAAAGTTCCATTACTCTCCCGTGATTATAGGAGCAGTCCTTATACCGTGCTCTCATAACATCTAGAACATGTTCCCTGATTACAGCAGCGCGGATATCGACATGACTTGTCCACACAAAGTTCCATTACTCTCCCGTGATTATAGGAGTAGTCCTTGTACCGTGCTCTCATAACATCTAGAACATGTTCCCTGATTAAAGCAGCGCGTATATCGACATGACTTGTCCACACAGAGAAGCATTTCTCTCCCGTGATTATAGGAGTAGTCCTTGTACCGTGCTCTCATAACATCTAGAACATGTTCCCTGATTACAGCAGCGCGAACATTGACATGACTTGTCCACATAAAGTTCCATTACTCTCCCGTGATTATAGGAGTAGTCCTTATACCGTGCTCTCATAACATCTAGAACATGTTCCCTGATTACAGCAGCGCGTATATCGACATGACTTGTCCACACAAAGGTCCATTACTCTCCCGTGATTATAGGAGCAGTCCTTATATGGTGCTCTCATAACATCTAGAACATGTTCCCTGATTACAGCAGCGCGTATATCGACATGACTTGTCCACATAAAGTTCCATTACTCTCCCGTGATTATAGGAGTAGTCCTTATACCGTGCTCTCATAACATCTAGAACATGTTCCCTGATTACAGCAGCGCGTATATCGACATGACTTGTCCACACAAAGGTCCATTACTCTCCCGTGATTATAGGAGCAGTCCTTATATTGTGCTCTCATAACATCTAGAACACGTTCCCTGATTACAGCAGCGCGTATATCGACATGACTTGTCCACATAAAGTTCCATTACTCTCCCGTGATTATAGGAGTAGTCCTTATACCGTGCTCTCATAACATCTAGAACATGTTCCCTGATTACAGCAGCGCGTATATCGACATGACTTGTCCACACAAAGGTCCATTACTCTCCCGTGATTATAGGAGTAGTCCTTGTACCTTGCTCTCATAACATCTAGAACATGTTCCCTGATTACAGCAGCGCGTATATCGACATGACTTGTCCACACAAAGGTCCATTACTCTCCCGTGATTATAGGAGCAGTCCTTATACCGTGCTCTCATAACATCTAGAACATGTTCCCTGATTACAGCAGCGCGGATATCGACATGACTTGTCCACACAAAGGTCCATTACTCTCCCGTGATTATTGGAGTAGTCCTTGTACCGTGCTCTCATAACATCTAAAACATGTTCCCTGATTAGAGCAGCGCGTATATCGACATGACTTGTCCACACAAAGGTCCATAACTCTCCCGTGATTATAGGAGCAGTCCTTATACTGTGCTCTCATAACATCTAGAACATGCTCCCTGATTACAGCAGCGCGTATATCGACATGACTTGTCCACACAAAGGTCCATTACTCTCCCGTAATTATAGGAGTAGTCCTTATACTGTGCTCTCATAACATCTAGAACATGTTCCCTGATTACACAGCGCGTATATCGACATGACTTGTCCACACAAAGGTCCATTACTCTCCCGTAATTATAGGAGTAGTCCTTATACCGTGCTCTCATAACATCTAGAACATGTTCCCTGATTACACAGCGTGTATATCGACATGACTTGTCCACACAAAGTTCCATTACTCTCCCGTGATTATAGGAGTAGTCCTTATACCGTGCTCTCATAACATCTAGAACATGTTCCCTGATTACAGCAGATCGTACATAGACATGACTTGTCCACACAAAGTTCCATTACTCTCCCGTGATTATAGGAGCAGTCCTTATACCGTGCTCTCATAACATCTAGAACATGTTCCCTGATTACAGCAGCGCGGATATCGACATGACTTGTCCACACAAAGTTCCATTACTCTCCCGTGATTATAGGAGTAGTCCTTGTACCGTGCTCTCATAACATCTAGAACATGTTCCCTGATTACAGCAGCGCGAACATTGACATGACTTGTCCACATAAAGTTCCATTACTCTCCCGTGATTATAGGAGTAGTCCTTATACCGTGCTCTCATAACATCTAGAACATATTCCCTGATTACAGCAGCGCGGATATCGACATGACTTGTCCACACAAAGGTCCATTACTCTCCCGTGATTATAGGAGTAGTCCTTGTACCGTGCTCTCATAACATCTAGAACATGTTCCCTGATTACAGCAGCGCGAACATTGACATGACTTGTCCACATAAAGTTCCATTACTCTCCCGTGATTATAGGAGTAGTCCTTATACCGTGCTCTCATAACATCTAGAACATGTTCCCTGATTACAGCAGCGCGTATATCGACATGGCTTGTCCACACAAAGGTCCATTACTCTCCCGTGATTATAGGAGCAGTCCTTATATTGTGCTCTCATAACATCTAGAACATGTTCCCTGATTACAGCAGCACGGATATCAACATGGCTTGTCCATACAAAGGTCCATTACTCTCCCGTGATTATAGGAGTAGTCCTTGTACTGTGCTCTCATAACATCTAGAACATGTTCCCTGATTACAGCAGCGCGTATATCGACATGACTTGTCCACACAAAGGTCCATTACTCTCCCGTGATTATAGGAGTAGTCCTTGTTCCGTGCTCTCATAACATCTAGAACATGTTCCCTGATTACAGCAGCGCGAACATTGACATGACTTGTCCACATAAAGTTCCATTACTCTCCCGTGATTATAGGAGTAGTCCTTATACTGTGCTCTCATAACATCTAGAACATGTTCCCTGATTACAGCAGCGCGTATATCGACATGACTTGTCCACACAAAGGTCCATTACTCTCCCGTAGTTATAGGAGTAGTCCTTATACTGTGCTCTCATAACATCTAGAACATGTTCCCTGATTACACAGCGCGTATATCGACATGGCTTGTCCACACAAAGGTCCATTACTCTCCCGTGATTATAGGAGCTTTCCTTATACTGTGCTCTCATAACATCTAGAACATGTTCCCTGATTACAGCAGCGCGTATATCGACATGGCTTGTCCACACAAAGGTCCATTACTCTCCCGTGATTATAGGAGCAGTCCTTATACCGTGCTCTCATAACATCTAGAACATCTTCCCTGATTACAGCAGCGCGGATATCGACATGACTTGTCCACACAAAGGTCCATTACTCTCCCGTGATTATAGGAGTAGTCCTTATACCGTGCTCTCATAACATCTAGAACATGTTCCCTGATTACAGCAGCGCGGATATCGACATGACTTGTCCACACAAAGTTCCATTACTCTCCCGTGATTATAGGAGTAGTCCTTATACCGTGCTCTCATAACATCTAGAACATGTTCCCTGATTACAGCAGCGCGTATATCGACATGACTTGTCCACACAAAGGTCCATTACTCTCCCGTGATTATAGGAGTAGTCCTTGTACCGTGCTCTCATAACATCTAGAACATGTTCCCTGATTACAGCAGCGCGTTTATCGACATGACTTGTCCACACAAAGGTCCATTACTCTGCCGTAATTATAGGAGTAGTCCTTATACCGTGCTCTCATAACATCTAGAACATGTTCCCTGATTACAGCAGCGCGGATATCGACATGACTTGTCCACACAAAGGTCCATTACTCTCCCGTGACTATAGGAGCAGTCCTTATACTGTGCTCTCATAACATCTAGAACATGTTCCCTGATTACAGCAGCGCGTATATCGACATGACTTGTCCACACAAAGGTCCATTACTCTCCCGTGACTATAGGAGTAGTCCTTATACTGTGCTCTCATAACATCTAGAACATTTTCCCTGATTACAGCAGCGCGGATATCGACATGACTTGTCCACACAAAGGTCCATTACTCTCCCGTGACTATAGGAGTAGTCCTTATACTGTGCTCTCATAACATCTAGAACATGTTCCCTGATTACAGCAGCGCGTACATAGACATGACTTGTCCACACAAAGTTCCATTACTCTCCCGTGATTATAGGAGCAGTCCTTATACCGTGCTCTCATAACATCTAGAACATGTTCCCTGATTACAGCAGCGCGGATATCGACATGACTTGTCCACACAAAGGTCCATTACTCTCCCGTGATTATAGGAGTAGTCCTTGTACCGTGCCCTCATAACATCTAGAACATGTTCTCTGATTACAGCAGCGCGAACATAGACATGACTTGTCCACACAAAGTTCCATTACTCTCCCGTGATTATAGGAGCAGTCCTTATACCGTGCTCTCATAACATCTAGAACATGTTCCCTGATTACAGCAGCGCGTACATAGACATGACTTGTCCACACAAAGTTCCATTACTCTCCCGTGATTATAGGAGTAGTCCTTGTACCGTGCTCTCATAACATCTAGAACATATTCCCTGATTACAGCAGCGCGTACATAGACATGACTTGTCCACACAAAGTTCCATTACTCTCCCGTGATTATAGGAGCAGTCCTTATACCGTGCTCTCATAACATCTAGAACATGTTCCCTGATTACAGCAGCGCGGATATCGACATGACTTGTCCACACAAAGTTCCATTACTCTCCCGTGATTATAGGAGTAGTCCTTGTACCGTGCTCTCATAACATCTAGAACATGTTCCCTGATTAAAGCAGCGCGTATATCGACATGACTTGTCCACACAGAGAAGCATTTCTCTCCCGTGATTATAGGAGTAGTCCTTGTACCGTGCTCTCATAACATCTAGAACATGTTCCCTGATTACAGCAGCGCGAACATTGACATGACTTGTCCACATAAAGTTCCATTACTCTCCCGTGATTATAGGAGTAGTCCTTATACCGTGCTCTCATAACATCTAGAACATGTTCCCTGATTACAGCAGCGCGTATATCGACATGACTTGTCCACACAAAGGTCCATTACTCTCCCGTGATTATAGGAGCAGTCCTTATATGGTGCTCTCATAACATCTAGAACATGTTCCCTGATTACAGCAGCGCGTATATCGACATGACTTGTCCACATAAAGTTCCATTACTCTCCCGTGATTATAGGAGTAGTCCTTATACCGTGCTCTCATAACATCTAGAACATGTTCCCTGATTACAGCAGCGCGTATATCGACATGACTTGTCCACACAAAGGTCCATTACTCTCCCGTGATTATAGGAGTAGTCCTTGTACCTTGCTCTCATAACATCTAGAACATGTTCCCTGATTACAGCAGCGCGTATATCGACATGACTTGTCCACACAAAGGTCCATTACTCTCCCGTGATTATAGGAGCAGTCCTTATACCGTGCTCTCATAACATCTAGAACATGTTCCCTGATTACAGCAGCGCGGATATCGACATGACTTGTCCACACAAAGGTCCATTACTCTCCCGTGATTATTGGAGTAGTCCTTGTACCGTGCTCTCATAACATCTAAAACATGTTCCCTGATTAGAGCAGCGCGTATATCGACATGACTTGTCCACACAAAGGTCCATAACTCTCCCGTGATTATAGGAGCAGTCCTTATACTGTGCTCTCATAACATCTAGAACATGTTCCCTGATTACAGCAGCGCGTATATCGACATGACTTGTCCACACAAAGGTCCATTACTCTCCCGTAATTATAGGAGTAGTCCTTATACTGTGCTCTCATAACATCTAGAACATGTTCCCTGATTACACAGCGCGTATATCGACATGACTTGTCCACACAAAGGTCCATTACTCTCCCGTAATTATAGGAGTAGTCCTTATACCGTGCTCTCATAACATCTAGAACATGTTCCCTGATTACACAGCGCGTATATCGACATGACTTGTCCACACAAAGTTCCATTACTCTCCCGTGATTATAGGAGTAGTCCTTATACCGTGCTCTCATAACATCTAGAACATGTTCCCTGATTACAGCAGATCGTACATAGACATGACTTGTCCACACAAAGTTCCATTACTCTCCCGTGATTATAGGAGCAGTCCTTATACCGTGCTCTCATAACATCTAGAACATGTTCCCTGATTACAGCAGCGCGGATATCGACATGACTTGTCCACACAAAGTTCCATTACTCTCCCGTGATTATAGGAGTAGTCCTTGTACCGTGCTCTCATAACATCTAGAACATGTTCCCTGATTAAAGCAGCGCGTATATCGACATGACTTGTCCACACAGAGAAGCATTTCTCTCCCGTGATTATAGGAGTAGTCCTTGTACCGTGCTCTCATAACATCTAGAACATGTTCCCTGATTACAACAGCGCGAACATTGACATGACTTGGCCACACAAAGGTCCATTACTCTCCCGTGATTATAGGAGTAGTCCTTGTACCGTGCTCTCATAACATGTAGAACATGTTCCCTGATTACAGCAGCGCGTATATCGACATGACATGTCCACACATGGGTCCATTACTCTCCCGTGATTATAGGAGTAATCCTTGTACCGTGCTCTCATAACATCTAGAACATATTCCCTGATTACAGCAGCGCGGATATCGACATGACTTGTCCACACAAAGGTCCATTACTCTCCCGTGATTATAGGAGTAGTCCTTGTACCGTGCTCTCATAACATCTAGAACATGTTCCCTGATTACAGCAGCGCGAACATTGACATGACTTGTCCACATAAAGTTCCATTACTCTCCCGTGATTATAGGAGTAGTCCTTATACCGTGCTTTCATAACATCTAGAACATGTTCCCTGATTACAGCAGCGCGTATATCGACATGGCTTGTCCACACAAAGGACCATTACTCTCCCGTGATTATAGGAGCAGTCCTTATATTGTGCTCTCATAACATCTAGAACATGTTCCCTGATTACAGCAGCACGGATATCAACATGGCTTGTCCATACAAAGGTCCATTACTCTCCCGTGATTATAGGAGTAGTCCTTGTACTGTGCTCTCATAACATCTAGAACATCTTCCCTGATTACAGCAGCGCGTATATCGACATGGCTTGTCCACACAAAGTTCCATTACTCTCCCGTGATTATAGGAGTACTCCTTATACTGTGCTCTCATAACATCTAGAACATGTTCCCTAATTACAGCAGCGCGTATATCGACATGACTTGTCCACACAAAGGTCCATTACTCTCCCGTGATTATAGGAGTGGTCCTTGTTCCGTGCTCTCATAACATCTAGAACATGTTCCCTGATTACAGCAGCGCGAACATTGACATGACTTGTCCACATAAAGTTCCATTACTCTCCCGTGATTATAGGAGTAGTCCTTATACTGTGCTCTCATAACATCTAGAACATGTTCCCTGATTACAGCAGCGCGTATATCGACATGACTTGTCCACACAAAGGTCCATTACTCTCCCGTAGTTATAGGAGTAGTCCTTATACTGTGCTCTCATAACATCTAGAACATGTTCCCTGATTACACAGCGCGTATATCGACATGGCTTGTCCACACAAAGGTCCATTACTCTCCCGTGATTATAGGAGCAGTCCTTATACCGTGCTCTCATAACATCTAGAACATGTTCCCTGATTACAGCAGATCGTACATAGACATGACTTGTCCACGCAAAGTTCCATTACTCTCCCGTGATTATAGGAGCAGTCCTTATACCGTGCTCTCATAACATCTAGAACATGTTCCCTGATTACAGCAGCGCGGATATCTACATGACTTGTCCACACAAAGTTCCATTACTCTCCCGTGATTATAGGAGTAGTCCTTGTACCGTGCTCTCATAACATCTAGAACATGTTCCCTGATTAAAGCAGCGCGTATATCGACATGACTTGTCCACACAGAGAAGCATTTCTCTCCCGTGATTATAGGAGTAGTCCTTGTACCGTGCTCTCATAACATCTAGAACATGTTCCCTGATTACAACAGCGCGAACATTGACATGACTTGGCCACACAAAGGTCCATTACTCTCCCGTGATTATAGGAGTAGTCCTTGTACCGTGCTCTCATAACATCTAGAACATGTTCCCTGATTACAGCAGCGCGTATATCGACATGACTTGTCCACACAAGGGTCCATTACTCTCCCGTGATTATAGGAGTAGTCCTTGTACCGTGCTCTCATAACATCTAGAACATATTCCCTGATTACAGCAGCGCGGATATCGACATGACTTGTCCACACAAAGGTCCATTACTCTCCCGTGATTATAGGAGTAGTCCTTGTACCGTGCTCTCATAACATCTAGAACATGTTCCCTGATTACAGCAGCGCGAACATTGACATGACTTGTCCACATAAAGTTCCATTACTCTCCCGTGATTATAGGAGTAGTCCTTATACCGTGCTCTCATAAAATCTAGAACATGTTCCCTGATTACAGCAGCGCGTATATCGACATGGCTTGTCCACACAAAGGTCCATTACTCTCCCGTGATTATAGGAGCAGTCCTTATATTGTGCTCTCATAACATCTAGAACATGTTCCCTGATTACAGCAGCACGGATATCAACATGGCTTGTCCATACAAAGGTCCATTACTCTCCCGTGATTATAGGAGTAGTCCTTGTACTGTGCTCTCATAACATCTAGAACATGTTCCCTGATTACAGCAGCGCGTATATCGACATGACTTGTCCACACAAAGGTCCATTACTCTCCCGTGATTATAGGAGTAGTCGTTGTTCCGTGCTCTCATAACATCTAGAACATGTTCCCTGATTACAGCAGCGCGAACATTGACATGACTTGTCCACATAAAGTTCCATTACTCTCCCGTGATTATAGGAGTAGTCCTTATACTGTGCTCTCATAACATCTAGAACATGTTCCCTGATTACAGCAGCGCGTATATCGACATGACTTGTCCACACAAAGGTCCATTACTCTCCCGTAGTTATAGGAGTAGTCCTTATACTGTGCTCTCATAACATCTAGAACATGTTCCCTGATTACACAGCGCGTATATCGACATGGCTTGTCCACACAAAGGTCCATTACTCTCCCGTGATTATAGGAGCTTTCCTTATACTGTGCTCTCATAACATCTAGAACATGTTCCCTGATTACAGCAGCGCGTATATCGACATGGCTTGTCCACACAAAGGTCCATTACTCTCCCGTGATTATAGGAGCAGTCCTTATACCGTGCTCTCATAACATCTAGAACATCTTCCCTGATTACAGCAGCGCGGATATCGACATGACTTGTCCACACAAAGGTCCATTACTCTCCCGTGATTATAGGAGTAGTCCTTATACCGTGCTCTCATAACATCTAGAACATGTTCCCTGATTACAGCAGCGCGGATATCGACATGACTTGTCCACACAAAGTTCCATTACTCTCCCGTGATTATAGGAGTAGTCCTTATACCGTGCTCTCATAACATCTAGAACATGTTCCCTGATTACAGCAGCGCGTATATCGACATGACTTGTCCACACAAAGGTCCATTACTCTCCCGTGATTATAGGAGTAGTCCTTGTACCGTGCTCTCATAACATCTAGAACATGTTCCCTGATTACAGCAGCGCGTTTATCGACATGACTTGTCCACACAAAGGTCCATTACTCTGCCGTAATTATAGGAGTAGTCCTTATACCGTGCTCTCATAACATCTAGAACATGTTCCCTGATTACAGCAGCGCGGATATCGACATGACTTGTCCACACAAAGGTCCATTACTCTCCCGTGACTATAGGAGCAGTCCTTATACTGTGCTCTCATAACATCTAGAACATGTTCCCTGATTACAGCAGCGCGTATATCGACATGACTTGTCCACACAAAGGTCCATTACTCTCCCGTGACTATAGGAGTAGTCCTTATACTGTGCTCTCATAACATCTAGAACATTTTCCCTGATTACAGCAGCGCGGATATCGACATGACTTGTCCACACAAAGGTCCATTACTCTCCCGTGACTATAGGAGTAGTCCTTATACTGTGCTCTCATAACATCTAGAACATGTTCCCTGATTACAGCAGCGCGTACATAGACATGACTTGTCCACACAAAGTTCCATTACTCTCCCGTGATTATAGGAGCAGTCCTTATACCGTGCTCTCATAACATCTAGAACATGTTCCCTGATTACAGCAGCGCGGATATCGACATGACTTGTCCACACAAAGGTCCATTACTCTCCCGTGATTATAGGAGTAGTCCTTGTACCGTGCCCTCATAACATCTAGAACATGTTCTCTGATTACAGCAGCGCGAACATAGACATGACTTGTCCACACAAAGTTCCATTACTCTCCCGTGATTATAGGAGCAGTCCTTATACCGTGCTCTCTTAACATCTAGAACATGTTCCCTGATTACAGCAGCGCGTACATAGACATGACTTGTCCACACAAAGTTCCATTACTCTCCCGTGATTATAGGAGTAGTCCTTGTACCGTGCTCTCATAACATCTAGAACATATTCCCTGATTACAGCAGCGCGTACATAGACATGACTTGTCCACACAAAGTTCCATTACTCTCCCGTGATTATAGGAGCAGTCCTTATACCGTGCTCTCATAACATCTAGAACATGTTCCCTGATTACAGCAGCGCGGATATCGACATGACTTGTCCACACAAAGTTCCATTACTCTCCCGTGATTATAGGAGTAGTCCTTGTACCGTGCTCTCATAACATCTAGAACATGTTCCCTGATTAAAGCAGCGCGTATATCGACATGACTTGTCCACACAGAGAAGCATTTCTCTCCCGTGATTATAGGAGTAGTCCTTGTACCGTGCTCTCTTAACATCTAGAACATGTTCCCTGATTACAGCAGCGCGAACATTGACATGACTTGTCCACATAAAGTTCCATTACTCTCCCGTGATTATAGGAGTAGTCCTTATACCGTGCTCTCATAACATCTAGAACATGTTCCCTGATTACAGCAGCGCGTATATCGACATGACTTGTCCACACAAAGGTCCATTACTCTCCCGTGATTATAGGAGCAGTCCTTATATGGTGCTCTCATAACATCTAGAACATGTTCCCTGATTACAGCAGCGCGTATATCGACATGACTTGTCCACATAAAGTTCCATTACTCTCCCGTGATTATAGGAGTAGTCCTTATACCGTGCTCTCATAACATCTAGAACATGTTCCCTGATTACAGCAGCGCGTATATCGACATGACTTGTCCACACAAAGGTCCATTACTCTCCCGTGATTATAGGAGTAGTCCTTGTACCTTGCTCTCATAACATCTAGAACATGTTCCCTGATTACAGCAGCGCGTATATCGACATGACTTGTCCACACAAAGGTCCATTACTCTCCCGTGATTATAGGAGCAGTCCTTATACCGTGCTCTCATAACATCTAGAACATGTTCCCTGATTACAGCAGCGCGGATATCGACATGACTTGTCCACACAAAGGTCCATTACTCTCCCGTGATTATTGGAGTAGTCCTTGTACCGTGCTCTCATAACATCTAAAACATGTTCCCTGATTAGAGCAGCGCGTATATCGACATGACTTGTCCACACAAAGGTCCATAACTCTCCCGTGTTTATAGGAGCAGTCCTTATACTGTGCTCTCATAACATCTAGAACATGTTCCCTGATTACAGCAGCGCGTATATCGACATGACTTGTCCACACAAAGGTCCATTACTCTCCCGTAATTATAGGAGTAGTTCTTATACTGTGCTCTCATAACATCTAGAACATGTTCCCTGATTACACAGCGCGTATATCGACATGACTTGTCCACACAAAGGTCCATTACTCTCCCGTAATTATAGGAGTAGTCCTTATACCGTGCTCTCATAACATCTAGAACATGTTCCCTGATTACACAGCGCGTATATCGACATGACTTGTCCACACAAAGTTCCATTACTCTCCCGTGATTATAGGAGTAGTCCTTATACCGTGCTCTCATAACATCTAGAACATGTTCCCTGATTACAGCAGATCGTACATAGACATGACTTGTCCACACAAAGTTCCATTACTCTCCCGTGATTATAGGAGCAGTCCTTATACCGTGCTCTCATAACATCTAGAACATGTTCCCTGATTACAGCAGCGCGGATATCGACATGACTTGTCCACACAAAGTTCCATTACTCTCCCGTGATTATAGGAGTAGTCCTTGTACCGTGCTCTCATAACATCTAGAACATGTTCCCTGATTAAAGCAGCGCGTATATCGACATGACTTGTCCACACAGAGAAGCATTTCTCTCCCGTGATTATAGGAGTAGTCCTTGTACCGTGCTCTCATAACATCTAGAACATGTTCCCTGATTACAACAGCGCGAACATTGACATGACTTGGCCACACAAAGGTCCATTACTCTCCCGTGATTATAGGAGTAGTCCTTGTACCGTGCTCTCATAACATGTAGAACATGTTCCCTGATTACAGCAGCGCGTATATCGACATGACATGTCCACACATGGGTCCATTACTCTCCCGTGATTATAGGAGTAATCCTTGTACCGTGCTCTCATAACATCTAGAACATATTCCCTGATTACAGCAGCGCGGATATCGACATGACTTGTCCACACAAAGGTCCATTACTCTCCCGTGATTATAGGAGTAGTCCTTGTACCGTGCTCTCATAACATCTAGAACATGTTCCCTGATTACAGCAGCGCGAACATTGACATGACTTGTCCACATAAAGTTCCATTACTGTCCCGTGATTATAGGAGTAGTCCTTATACCGTGCTTTCATAACATCTAGAACATGTTCCCTGATTACAGCAGCGCGTATATCGACATGGCTTGTCCACACAAAGGACCATTACTCTCCCGTGATTATAGGAGCAGTCCTTATATTGTGCTCTCATAACATCTAGAACATGTTCCCTGATTACAGCAGCACGGATATCAACATGGCTTGTCCATACAAAGGTCCATTACTCTCCCGTGATTATAGGAGTAGTCCTTGTACTGTGCTCTCATAACATCTAGAACATCTTCCCTGATTACAGCAGCGCGTATATCGACATGGCTTGTCCACACAAAGTTCCATTACTCTCCCGTGATTATAGGAGTACTCCTTATACTGTGCTCTCATAACATCTAGAACATGTTCCCTAATTACAGCAGCGCGTATATCGACATGACTTGTCCACACAAAGGTCCATTACTCTCCCGTGATTATAGGAGTGGTCCTTGTTCCGTGCTCTCATAACATCTAGAACATGTTCCCTGATTACAGCAGCGCGAACATTGACATGACTTGTCCACATAAAGTTCCATTACTTTCCCGTGATTATAGGAGTAGTCCTTATACTGTGCTCTCATAACATCTAGAACATGTTCCCTGATTACAGCAGCGCGTATATCGACATGACTTGTCCACACAAAGGTCCATTACTCTCCCGTAGTTATAGGAGTAGTCCTTATACTGTGCTCTCATAACATCTAGAACATGTTCCCTGATTACACAGCGCGTATATCGACATGGCTTGTCCACACAAAGGTCCATTACTCTCCCGTGATTATAGGAGCAGTCCTTATACCGTGCTCTCATAACATCTAGAACATGTTCCCTGATTACAGCAGATCGTACATAGACATGACTTGTCCACGCAAAGTTCCATTACTCTCCCGTGATTATAGGAGCAGTCCTTATACCGTGCTCTCATAACATCTAGAACATGTTCCCTGATTACAGCAACGCGGATATCTACATGACTTGTCCACACAAAGTTCCATTACTCTCCCGTGATTATAGGAGTAGTCCTTGTACCGTGCTCTCATAACATCTAGAACATGTTCCCTGATTAAAGCAGCGCGTATATCGACATGACTTGTCCACACAGAGAAGCATTTCTCTCCCGTGATTATAGGAGTAGTCCTTGTACCGTGCTCTCATAACATCTAGAACATGTTCCCTGATTACAACAGCGCGAACATTGACATGACTTGGCCACACAAAGGTCCATTACTCTCCCGTGATTATAGGAGTAGTCCTTGTACCGTGCTCTCATAACATCTAGAACATGTTCCCTGATTAAAGCAGCGCGTATATCGACATGACTTGTCCACACAAGGGTCCATTACTCTCCCGTGATTATAGGAGTAGTCCTTGTACCGTGCTCTCATAACATCTAGAACATATTCCCTGATTACAGCAGCGCGGATATCGACATGACTTGTCCACACAAAGGTCCATTACTCTCCCGTGATTATAGGAGTAGTCCTTGTACCGTGCTCTCATAACATCTAGAACATGTTCCCTGATTACAGCAGCGCGAACATTGACATGACTTGTCCACATAAAGTTCCATTACTCTCCCGTGATTATAGGAGTAGTCCTTATACCGTGCTCTCATAAAATCTAGAACATGTTCCCTGATTACAGCAGCGCGTATATCGACATGGCTTGTCCACACAAAGGTCCATTACTCTCCCGTGATTATAGGAGCAGTCCTTATATTGTGCTCTCATAACATCTAGAACATGTTCCCTGATTACAGCAGCACGGATATCAACATGGCTTGTCCATACAAAGGTCCATTACTCTCCCGTGATTATAGGAGTAGTCCTTGTACTGTGCTCTCATAACATCTAGAACATGTTCCCTGATTACAGCAGCGCGTATATCGACATGACTTGTCCACACAAAGGTCCATTATTCTCCCGTGATTATAGGAGTAGTCGTTGTTCCGTGCTCTCATAACATCTAGAACATGTTCCCTGATTACAGCAGCGCGAACATTGACATGACTTGTCCACATAAAGTTCCATTACTCTCCCGTGATTATAGGAGTAGTCCTTATACTGTGCTCTCATAACATCTAGAACATGTTCCCTGATTACAGCAGCGCGTATATCGACATGACTTGTCCACACAAAGGCCATTACTCTCCCGTAGTTATAGGAGTAGTCCTTATACTGTGCTCTCATAACATCTAGAACATGTTCCCTGATTACACAGCGCGTATATCGACATGGCTTGTCCACACAAAGGTCCATTACTCTCCCGTGATTATAGGAGCTTTCCTTATACTGTGCTCTCATAACATCTAGAACATGTTCCCTGATTACAGCAGCGCGTATATCGACATGGCTTGTCCACACAAAGGTCCATTACTCTCCCGTGATTATAGGAGCAGTCCTTATACCGTGCTCTGATAACATCTAGAACATCTTCCCTGATTACAGCAGCGCGGATATCGACATGACTTGTCCACACAAAGGTCCATTACTCTCCCGTGATTATAGGAGTAGTCCTTATACCGTGCTCTCATAACATCTAGAACATGTTCCCTGATTACAGCAGCGCGGATATCGACATGACTTGTCCACACAAAGTTCCATTACTCTCCCGTGATTATAGGAGTAGTCCTTATACCGTGCTCTCATAACATCTAGAACATGTTCCCTGATTACAGCAGCGCGTATATCGACATGACTTGTCCACACAAAGGTCCATTACTCTCCCGTGATTATAGGAGTAGTCCTTGTACCGTGCTCTCATAACATCTAGAACATGTTCCCTGATTACAGCAGCGCGTTTATCGACACAACTTGTCCACACAAAGGTCCATTACTCTGCCGTAATTATAGGAGTAGTCCTTATACCGTGCTCTCATAACATCTAGAACATGTTCCCTGATTACAGCAGCGCGGATATCGACATGACTTGTCCACACAAAGGTCCATTACTCTCCCGTGACTATAGGAGCAGTCCTTATACTGTGCTCTCATAACATCTAGAACATGTTCCCTGATTACAGCAGCGCGTATATCGACATGACTTGTCCACACAAAGGTCCATTACTCTCCCGTGACTATAGGAGTAGTCCTTATACTGTGCTCTCATAACATCTAGAACATTTTCCCTGATTACAGCAGCGCGGATATCGACATGACTTGTCCACACAAAGGTCCATTACTCTCCCGTGACTATAGGAGTAGTCCTTATACTGTGCTCTCATAACATCTAGAACATGTTCCCTGATTACAGCAGCGCGTACATAGACATGACTTGTCCACACAAAGTTCCATTACTCTCCCGTGATTATAGGAGCAGTCCTTATACCGTGCTCTCATAACATCTAGAACATGTTCCCTGATTACAGCAGCGCGGATATCGACATGACTTGTCCACACAAAGGTCCATTACTCTCCCGTGATTATAGGAGTAGTCCTTGTACCGTGCCCTCATAACATCTAGAACATGTTCTCTGATTACAGCAGCGCGAACATAGACATGACTTGTCCACACAAAGTTCCATTACTCTCCCGTGATTATAGGAGCAGTCCTTATACCGTGCTCTCATAACATCTAGAACATGTTCCCTGATTACAGCAGCGCGTACATAGACATGACTTGTCCACACAAAGTTCCATTACTCTCCCGTGATTATAGGAGTAGTCCTTGTACCGTGCTCTCATAACATCTAGAACATGTTCCCTGATTACAGCAGCGCGTACGTAGACATGACTTGTCCACACAAAGTTCCATTACTCTCCCGTGATTATAGGAGCAGTCCTTATACCGTGCTCTCATAACATCTAGAACATGTTCCCTGATTACAGCAGCGCGGATATCGACATGACTTGTCCACACAAAGTTCCATTACTCTCCCGTGATTATAGGAGTAGTCCTTGTACCGTGCTCTCATAACATCTAGAACATGTTCCCTGATTAAAGCAGCGCGTATATCGACATGACTTGTCCACACAGAGAAGCATTTCTCTCCCGTGATTATAGGAGTAGTCCTTGTACCGTGCTCTCATAACATCTAGAACATGTTCCCTGATTACAGCAGCGCGAACATTGACATGACTTGTCCACATAAAGTTCCATTACTCTCCCGTGATTATAGGAGTAGTCCTTATACCGTGCTCTCATAACATCTAGAACATGTTCCCTGATTACAGCAGCGCGTATATCGACATGACTTGTCCACACAAAGGTCCATTACTCTCCCGTGATTATAGGAGCAGTCCTTATATGGTGCTCTCATAACATCTAGAACATGTTCCCTGATTACAGCAGCGAGTATATCGACATGACTTGTCCACATAAAGTTCCATTACTCTCCCGTGATTATAGGAGTAGTCCTTATACCGTGCTCTCATAACATCTAGAACATGTTCCCTGATTACAGCAGCGCGTATATCGACATGACTTGTCCACACAAAGGTCCATTACTCTCCCGTGATTATAGGAGTAGTCCTTGTACCTTGCTCTCATAACATCTAGAACATGTTCCCTGATTACAGCAGCGCGTATATCGACATGACTTGTCCACACAAAGGTCCATTACTCTCCCGTGATTATAGGAGCAGTCCTTATACCGTGCTCTCATAACATCTAGAACATGTTCCCTGATTACAGCAGCGCGGATATCGACATGACTTGTCCACACAAAGGTCCATTACTCTCCCGTGATTATTGGAGTAGTCCTTGTACCGTGCTCTCATAACATCTAAAACATGTTCCCTGATTAGAGCAGCGCGTATATCGACATGACTTGTCCACACAAAGGTCCATAACTCTCCCGTGATTATAGGAGCAGTCCTTATACTGTGCTCTCATAACATCTAGAACATGTTCCCTGATTACAGCAGCGCGTATATCGACATGACTTGTCCACACAAAGGTCCATTACTCTCCCGTAATTATAGGAGTAGTCCTTATACTGTGCTCTCATAACATCTAGAACATGTTCCCTGATTACACAGCGCGTATATCGACATGACTTGTCCACACAAAGGTCCATTACTCTCCCGTAATTATAGGAGTAGTCCTTATACCGTGCTCTCATAACATCTAGAACATGTTCCCTGATTACACAGCGCGTATATCGACATGACTTGTCCACACAAAGTTCCATTACTCTCCCGTGATTATAGGAGTAGTCCTTATACCGTGCTCTCATAACATCTAGAACATGTTCCCTGATTACAGCAGATCGTACATAGACATGACTTGTCCACACAAAGTTCCATTACTCTCCCGTGATTATAGGAGCAGTCCTTATACCGTGCTCTCATAACATCTAGAACATGTTCCCTGATTACAGCAGCGCGGATATCGACATGACTTGTCCACACAAAGTTCCATTACTCTCCCGTGATTATAGGAGTAGTCCTTGTACCGTGCTCTCATAACATCTAGAACATGTTCCCTGATTAAAGCAGCGCGTATATCGACATGACTTGTCCACACAGAGAAGCATTTCTCTCCCGTGATTATAGGAGTAGTCCTTGTACCGTGCTCTCAAAACATCTAGAACATGTTCCCTGATTACAACAGCGCGAACATTGACATGACTTGGCCACACAAAGGTCCATTACTCTCCCGTGATTATAGGAGTAGTCCTTGTACCGTGCTCTCATAACATCTAGAACATGTTCCCTGATTACAGCAGCGCGTATATCGACATGACATGTCCACACATGGGTCCATTACTCTCCCGTGATTATAGGAGTAATCCTTGTACCGTGCTCTCATAACATCTAGAACATATTCCCTGATTACAGCAGCGCGGATATCGACATGACTTGTCCACACAAAGGTCCATTACTCTCCCGTGATTATAGGAGTAGTCCTTGTACCGTGCTCTCATAACATCTAGAACATGTTCCCTGATTACAGCAGCGCGAACATTGACATGACTTGTCCACATAAAGTTCCATTACTCTCCAGTGATTATAGGAGTAGTCCTTATACCGTGCTTTCATAACATCTAGAACATGTTCCCTGATTACAGCAGCGCGTATATCGACATGGCTTGTCCACACAAAGAACCATTACTCTCCCGTGATTATAGGAGCAGTCCTTATATTGTGCTCTCATAACATCTAGAACATGTTCCCTGATTACAGCAGCACGGATATCAACATGGCTTGTCCATACAAAGGTCCATTACTCTCCCGTGATTATAGGAGTAGTCCTTGTACTGTGCTCTCATAACATCTAGAACATCTTCCCTGATTACAGCAGCGCGTATATCGACATGGCTTGTCCACACAAAGTTCCATTACTCTCCCGTGATTATAGGAGTACTCCTTATACTGTGCTCTCATAACATCTAGAACATGTTCCCTAATTACAGCAGCGCGTATATCGACATGACTTGTCCACACAAAGGTCCATTACTCTCCCGTGATTATAGGAGTGGTCCTTGTTCCGTGCTCTCATAACATCTAGAACATGTTCCCTGATTACAGCAGCGCGAACATTGACATGACTTGTCCACATAAAGTTCCATTACTCTCCCGTGATTATAGGAGTAGTCCTTATACTGTGCTCTCATAACATCTAGAACATGTTCCCTGATTACAGCAGCGCGTATATCGACATGACTTGTCCACACAAAGGTCCATTACTCTCCCGTGATTATAGGAGCAGTCCTTATATGGTGCTCTCATAACATCTAGAACATGTTCCCTGATTACAGCAGCGAGTATATCGACATGACTTGTCCACATAAAGTTCCATTACTCTCCCGTGATTATAGGAGTAGTCCTTATACCGTGCTCTCATAACATCTAGAACATGTTCCCTGATTACAGCAGCGCGTATATCGACATGACTTGTCCACACAAAGGTCCATTACTCTCCCGTGATTATAGGAGTAGTCCTTGTACCTTGCTCTCATAACATCTAGAACATGTTCCCTGATTACAGCAGCGCGTATATCGACATGACTTGTCCACACAAAGGTCCATTACTCTCCCGTGATTATAGGAGCAGTCCTTATACCGTGCTCTCATAACATCTAGAACATGTTCCCTGATTACAGCAGCGCGGATATCGACATGACTTGTCCACACAAAGGTCCATTACTCTCCCGTGATTATTGGAGTAGTCCTTGTACCGTGCTCTCATAACATCTAAAACATGTTCCCTGATTAGAGCAGCGCATATATCGACATGACTTGTCCACACAAAGGTCCATAACTCTCCCGTGATTATAGGAGCAGTCCTTATACTGTGCTCTCATAACATCTAGAACATGTTCCCTGATTACAGCAGCGCGTATATCGACATGACTTGTCCACACAAAGGTCCATTACTCTCCCGTAATTATAGGAGTAGTCCTTATACTGTGCTCTCATAACATCTAGAACATGTTCCCTGATTACACAGCGCGTATATCGACATGACTTGTCCACACAAAGGTCCATTACTCTCCCGTAATTATAGGAGTAGTCCTTATACCGTGCTCTCATAACATCTAGAACATGTTCCCTGATTACACAGCGCGTATATCGACATGACTTGTCCACACAAAGTTCCATTACTCTCCCGTGATTATAGGAGTAGTCCTTATACCGTGCTCTCATAACATCTAGAACATGTTCCCTGATTACAGCAGATCGTACATAGACATGACTTGTCCACACAAAGTTCCATTACTCTCCCGTGATTATAGGAGCAGTCCTTATACCGTGCTCTCATAACATCTAGAACATGTTCCCTGATTACAGCAGCGCGGATATCGACATGACTTGTCCACACAAAGTTCCATTACTCTCCCGTGATTATAGGAGTAGTCCTTGTACCGTGCTCTCATAACATCTAGAACATGTTCCCTGATTAAAGCAGCGCGTATATCGACATGACTTGTCCACACAGAGAAGCATTTCTCTCCCGTGATTATAGGAGTAGTCCTTGTACCGTGCTCTCAAAACATCTAGAACATGTTCCCTGATTACAACAGCGCGAACATTGACATGACTTGGCCACACAAAGGTCCATTACTCTCCCGTGATTATAGGAGTAGTCCTTGTACCGTGCTCTCATAACATCTAGAACATGTTCCCTGATTACAGCAGCGCGTATATCGACATGACATGTCCACACATGGGTCCATTACTCTCCCGTGATTATAGGAGTAATCCTTGTACCGTGCTCTCATAACATCTAGAACATATTCCCTGATTACAGCAGCGCGGATATCGACATGACTTGTCCACACAAAGGTCCATTACTCTCCCGTGATTATAGGAGTAGTCCTTGTACCGTGCTGTCATAACATCTAGAACATGTTCCCTGATTACAGCAGCGCGAACATTGACATGACTTGTCCACATAAAGTTCCATTACTCTCCCGTGATTATAGGAGTAGTCCTTATACCGTGCTTTCATAACATCTAGAACATGTTCCCTGATTACAGCAGCGCGTATATCGACATGGCTTGTCCACACAAAGAACCATTACTCTCCCGTGATTATAGGAGCAGTCCTTATATTGTGCTCTCATAACATCTAGAACATGTTCCCTGATTACAGCAGCACGGATATCAACATGGCTTGTCCATACAAAGGTCCATTACTCTCCCGTGATTATAGGAGTAGTCCTTGTACTGTGCTCTCATAACATCTAGAACATCTTCCCTGATTACAGCAGCGCGTATATCGACATGGCTTGTCCACACAAAGTTCCATTACTCTCCCGTGATTATAGGAGTACTCCTTATACTGTGCTCTCATAACATCTAGAACATGTTCCCTAATTACAGCAGCGCGTATATCGACATGACTTGTCCACACAAAGGTCCATTACTCTCCCGTGATTATAGGAGTGGTCCTTGTTCCGTGCTCTCATAACATCTAGAACATGTTCCCTGATTACAGCAGTGCGAACATTGACATGACTTGTCCACATAAAGTTCCATTACTCTCCCGTGATTATAGGAGTAGTCCTTATACTGTGCTCTCATAACATCTAGAACATGTTCCCTGATTACAGCAGCGCGTATATCGACATGACTTGTCCACACAAAGGTCCATTACTCTCCCGTGATTATAGGAGTAGTCCTTATACTGTGCTCTCATAACATCTAGAACATGTTCCCTGATTACACAGCGCGTATATCGACATGGCTTGTCCACACAAAGGTCCATTACTCTCCCGTGATTATAGGAGCAGTCCTTATACCGTGCTCTCATAATATCTAGAACATCTTCCCTGATTACAGCAGCGCGGATATCGACATGACTTGTCCACACAAAGGTCCATTACTCTCCCGTGATTATAGGAGTAGTCCTTATACCGTGCTCTCATAACATCTAGAACATGTTCCCTGATTACAGCAGCGCGGATATCGACATGACTTGTCCACACAAAGTTCCATTACTCTCCCGTGATTATAGGAGTAGTCCTTATACCGTGCTCTCATAACATCTAGAACATGTTCCCTGATTACAGCAGCGCGTATATCGACATGACTTGTCCACACAAAGGTCCATTACTCTCCCGTGATTATAGGAGTAGTCCTTGTACCGTGCTCTCATAACATCTAGAACATGTTCCCTGATTACAGCAGCGCGTTTATCGACATGACTTGTCCACACAAAGGTCCATTACTCTGCCGTAATTATAGGAGTAGTCCTTATACCGTGCTCTCATAACATCTAGAACATGTTCCCTGATTACAGCAGAGCGGATATCGACATGACTTGTCCACACAAAGGTCCATTACTCTCCCGTGACTATAGGAGCAGTCCTTATACTGTGCTCTCATAACATCTAGAACATGTTCCCTGATTACAGCAGCCAGTATATCGACATGACTTGTCCACACAAAGGTCCATTACTCTCCCGTGACTATAGTAGTAGTCCTTATACTGTGCTCTCATAACATCTAGAACATGTTCCCTGATTACAGCAGCGCGGATATCGACATGACTTGTCCACACAAAGGTCCATTACTCTCCCGTGACTATAGGAGTAGTCCTTATACTGTGCTCTCATAACATCTAGAACATGTTCCCTGATTACAGCAGCGCGTACATAGACATGACTTGTCCACACAAAGTTCCATTACTCTCCCGTGATTATAGGAGCAGTCCTTATACCGTGCTCTCATAACATCTAGAACATGTTCCCTGATTACAGCAGCGCGGATATCGACAAGACTTGTCCACACAAAGGTCCATTACTCTCCCGTGATTATAGGAGTAGTCCTTGTACCGTGCCCTCATAACATCTAGAACATGTTCTCTGATTACAGCAGCGCGAACATAGACATGACTTGTCCACACAAAGTTCCATTACTCTCCCGTGATTATAGGAGCAGTCCTTATACCGTGCTCTCATAACATCTAGAACATGTTCCCTGATTACAGCAGCGCGTACATAGACATGACTTGTCCACACAAAGTTCCATTACTCTCCCGTGATTATAGGAGTAGTCCTTGTACCGTGCTCTCATAACATCTAGAACATGTTCCCTGATTACAGCAGCGCGTACATAGACATGACTTGTCCACACAAAGTTCCATTACTCTCCCGTGATTATAGGAGCAGTCCTTATACCGTGCTCTCATAACATTTAGAACATGTTCCCTGATTACAGCAGCGCGGATATCGACATGACTTGTCCACACAAAGTTCCATTACTCTCCCGTGATTATAGGAGTAGTCCTTGTACCGTGCTCTCATAACATCTAGAACATGTTCCCTGATTAAAGCAGCGCGTATATCGACATGACTTGTCCACACAGAGAAGCATTTCTCTCCCGTGATTATAGGAGTAGTCCTTGTACCGTGCTCTCATAACATCTAGAACATGTTCCCTGATTACAGCAGCGCGAACATTGACATGACTTGTCCACATAAAGTTCCATTACTCTCCCGTGATTATAGGAGTAGTCCTTATACCGTGCTCTCATAACATCTAGAACATGTTCCCTGATTACAGCAGCGCGTATATCGACATGACTTGTCCACACAAAGGTCCATTACTCTCCCGTGATTATAGGAGCAGTCCTTATATGGTGCTCTCATAACATCTAGAACATGTTCCCTGATTACAGCAGCGCGTATATCGACATGACTTGTCCACATAAAGTTCCATTACTCTCCCGTGATTATAGGAGTAGTCCTTATACCGTGCTCTCATAACATCTAGAACATGTTCCCTGATTACAGCAGCGCGTATATCGACATGACTTGTCCACACAAAGGTCTATTACTCTCCCGTGATTATAGGAGCAGTCCTTATATTGTGCTCTCATAACATCTAGAACATGTTCCCTGATTACAGCAGCGCGTATATCGACATGACTTGTCCACATAAAGTTCCATTACTCTCCCGTGATTATAGGAGTAGTCCTTATACCGTGCTCTCATAACATCTAGAACATGTTCCCTGATTACAGCAGCGCGTATATCGACATGACTTGTCCACACAAAGGTCCATTACTCTCCCGTGATTATAGGAGTAGTCCTTGTACCGTGCTCTCATAACATCTAGAACATATTCCCTGATTACAGCAGCGCGGATATCGACATGACTTGTCCACACAAAGGTCCATTACTCTCCCGTGATTATAGGAGTAGTCCTTGTACCGTGCTCTCATAACATCTAGAACATGTTCCCTGATTACAGCAGCGCGAACATTGACATGACTTGTCCACATAAAGTTCCATTACTCTCCCGTGATTATAAGAGTAGTCCTTATACCGTGCTCTCATAACATCTAGAACATGTTCGCTGATTACAGCAGCGCGTATATCGACATGACTTGTCCACACAAAGGTCCATTACTCTCCCGTGATTATAGGAGCAGTCCTTATACTGTGCTCTCATAACATCTAGAACATGTTCCCTGATTACAGCAGCGCGTATATCGACATGGCTTGTCCACACAAAGGTCCATTACTCTCCCGTGATTATAGGAGTAGTCCTTGTACCGTGCTCTCATAACATCTAGAACATGTTCCCTGATTACAGCAGCGCGTATATCGACATGACTTGTCCACACAAAGGTCCATTACTCTCCCGTGATTATAGGAGCAGTCCTTATACCGTGCTCTCATAACATCTAGAACATGTTCCCTGATTACAGCAGCGCGGATTCGACATGACTTGTCCACACAAAGGTCCATTACTCTCCCGTGATTATAGGGGTAGTCCTTATACCGTGCTCTCATAACATCTAGAACACGTTCCCTGATTACAGCAGCGCGTATATCGACATGAGTTGTCCACACAAAGGTCCATTACTCTCCCGTGACTATAGGAGCAGTCCTTATACTGTGCTCTCATAACATCTAGAACATGTTCCCTGATTACAGCAGCGCGTATATCGACATGACTTGTCCACACAAAGTTCCATTACTCTCCCGTGATTATAGGAGTAGTCCTTATACTGTGCTCTCATAACATCTAGAACATGTTCCCTGATTACAGCAGCACGGATATCAACATGGCTTTTCCATACAAAGGTCCATTACTCTCCCGGGATTATATGAGCAGTCCTTATACTGTGCTCTCATAACATCTAGAACATGTTCCCTGATTACAGCAGCGCGGATATCGACATGACTTGTCCACACAAAGTTCCATTACTCTCCCGTGATTATAGGAGTAGTCCTTATACTGTGCTCTCATAACATCTAGAACATGTTCCCTGATTACAGCAGCGCGGATATCGACATGACTTGTCCACACAAAGTTCCATTACTCTCCCGTGATTATAGGAGTAGTCCTTGTACCGTGCTCTCATAACATATAGAACATGTTCCCTGATTAAAGCAGCGCGTATATCGACATGACTTGTCCACACAAAGATGCATTACTCTCCCGTGATTATAGGAGTAGTCCTTGTACCGTGCTCTCATAACATCTTGAACATGTTCCCTGATTACAGCAGCGCGTATATCGACATGGCTTGTCTATACAAAGATGTATTACTCTCCCTTGATTATAGGAGTAGTCCTTGTACCGTGCTCTCATAACATCTAGAACATGTTCCCTGAATACAGCAGCGCGTATATCGACATGGCTTGTCCACACAAAGGTCCATTACTCTCCCGTGATTATAGGAGTAGTCCTTGTGCTGTGCTCTCATAACATCTAGAACATGTTCCCTGATTACAGCAATGCGGATATTGACATGGCTTGTCCACATAAAGTCCATTACTCTCCCGTGATTATAGGGGTAGTCCTTATACAGTGCTCTCATAACATCTATAACATGTTCCCTGATTATAGCAATGCGGATATTGACATGGCTTGTCCACATAAAGTCCATTACTCTCCCGTGATTATAGGAGTAGTCCTTATACTGTGCTCTCATAACATCTAGAACATGTTCCCTGATTACAGCAATGCGGATATTGACATGGCTTGTCCACATAAAGTCCATTACTCACCCGTGACTATAGGGGTAGTCCTTATACTGTGCTCTCATAACATCTAGAACATGTTCCCTGATTACAGCAGCGCGAACATTGACATAGCTTGTCCACACAAAGGTCCATTACTCTCCCGTGATTATAGGAGTAGTCCTTATACTGAGCTCTCATAACATCTAGAACATGTTCCCTGATTACAGCAGCGCGAACATTGACATGGCTTGTCCACATAAAGTCCATTACTCTCCCGTGATTATAGGAGTAGTCCTTATACTGTGCTCTCATAACATCTAGAACATGTTCCCTGATTACAGCAGCGCGGATATCGACATGACTTGTCCACACAAAGTTCAATTACTCTCCCGTGATTATAGGAGCAGTCCTTATACTGTGCTCTCATAACATCTAGAACACGTTCCCTGATTACAGCAGCGCGTATATCGACATGACTTGTCCACATAAAGTTCCATTACTCTCCCGTGATTATAGGAGTAGTCCTTATACCGTGCTCTCATAACATCTAGAACATGTTCCCTGATTACAGCAGCGCGTATATCGACATGACTTGTCCACACAAAGGTCCATTACTCTCCCGTGATTATAGGAGTAGTCCTTGTACCTTGCTCTCATAACATCTAGAACATGTTCCCTGATTACAGCAGCGCGTATATCGACATGACTTGTCCACACAAAGGTCCATTACTCTCCCGTGATTATAGGAGCAGTCCTTATACCGTGCTCTCATAACATCTAGAACATGTTCCCTGATTACAGCAGCGCGGATATCGACATGACTTGTCCACACAAAGGTCCATTACTCTCCCGTGATTATTGGAGTAGTCCTTGTACCGTGCTCTCATAACATCTAAAACATGTTCCCTGATTAGAGCAGCGCGTATATCGACATGACTTGTCCACACAAAGGTCCATAACTCTCCCGTGATTATAGGAGCAGTCCTTATACTGTGCTCTCATAACATCTAGAACATGTTCCCTGATTACAGCAGCGCGTATATCGACATGACTTGTCCACACAAAGGTCCATTACTCTCCCGTAATTATAGGAGTAGTCCTTATACTGTGCTCTCATAACATCTAGAACATGTTCCCTGATTACACAGCGCGTATATCGACATGACTTGTCCACACAAAGGTCCATTACTCTCCCGTAATTATAGGAGTAGTCCTTGTACTGTGCTCTCATAACATCTAGAACATGTTCCCTGATTACAGCAGCGCGGATATCGACATGACTTGTCCACACAAGGATCTATTAATCTCCCGAGTTTGTAGGACCAGTTCTTGTACCGTGCTCAGATAACATCCAGGCCATGTTCCCTGATTACAGCAGCGCGGATATCGACATGACTTGTCCACACAAAGGTCCAGTACTCTCCCGTGATTATAGGAGCAGTCCTTGTACTGTGCTCTCATAACATCTAGAACATGTTCCCTGATTACAGCAGCGCGGATATCGACATGACTTGTCCACACAAAGTTCCATTACTCTCCCGTGATTATTGGAGTAGTCCTTGTACCGTGCTCTCATAACATCTAAAACATGTTCCCTGATTACAGCAGCGCGTATATCGACATGACTTGTCCACACAAAGGTCCATACCTCTCCCGTGATTATAGGAGCAGTCCTTATACTGTGCTCTCATAACATCTAGAACATGTTCCCTGATTACAGCAGCGCGTATATCGACATGACTTGTCCACACAAAGGTCCATTACTCTCCCGTAATTATAGGAGTAGTCCTTATACTGTGCTCTCATAACATCTAGAACATGTTCCCTGATTACACAGCGCGTATATCGACATGACTTGTCCACACAAAGGTCCATTACTCTCCCGTAATTACAGTAGTCCTTGTACCGTGCTCTCATAACATCTAGAACATGTTCCCTGATTACAGCAGCGCGAACATTGACATGACTTGTCCACATAAAGTTCCATTACTCTCCCGTGATTATAAGAGTAGTCCTTATACCGTGCTCTCATAACATCTAGAACATGTTCGCTGATTACAGCAGCGCGTATATCGACATGACTTGTCCACACAAAGGTCCATTACTCTCCCGTGATTATAGGAGCAGTCCTTATACTGTGCTCTCATAACATCTAGAACATGTTCCCTGATTACAGCAGCGCGTATATCGACATGGCTTGTCCACACAAAGGTCCATTACTCTCCCGTGATTATAGGAGTAGTCCTTGTACCGTGCTCTCATAACATCTAGAACATGTTCCCTGATTACAGCAGCGCGTATATCGACATGACTTGTCCACACAAAGGTCCATTACTCTCCCGTGATTATAGGAGCAGTCCTTATACCGTGCTCTCATAACATCTAGAACATGTTCCCTGATTACAGCAGCGCGGATTCGACATGACTTGTCCACACAAAGGTCCATTACTCTCCCGTGATTATAGGGGTAGTCCTTATACCGTGCTCTCATAACATCTAGAACACGTTCCCTGATTACAGCAGCGCGTATATCGACATGAGTTGTCCACACAAAGGTCCATTACTCTCCCGTGACTATAGGAGCAGTCCTTATACTGTGCTCTCATAACATCTAGAACATGTTCCCTGATTACAGCAGCGCGTATATCGACATGACTTGTCCACACAAAGTTCCATTACTCTCCCGTGATTATAGGAGTAGTCCTTATACTGTGCTCTCATAACATCTAGAACATGTTCCCTGATTACAGCAGCACGGATATCAACATGGCTTGTCCATACAAAGGTCCATTACTCTCCCGTGATTATATGAGCAGTCCTTATACTGTGCTCTCATAACATCTAGAACATGTTCCCTGATTACAGCAGCGCGGATATCGACATGACTTGTCCACACAAAGTTCCATTACTCTCCCGTGATTATAGGAGTAGTCCTTATACTGTGCTCTCATAACATCTAGAACATGTTCCCTGATTACAGCAGCGCGGATATCGACATGACTTGTCCACACAAAGTTCCATTACTCTCCCGTGATTATAGGAGTAGTCCTTGTACCGTGCTCTCATAACATATAGAACATGTTCCCTGATTAAAGCAGCGCGTATATCGACATGACTTGTCCACACAAAGATGCATTACTCTCCCGTGATTATAGGAGTAGTCCTTGTACCGTGCTCTCATAACATCTAGAACATGTTCCCTGATTACAGCAGCGCGTATATCGACATGGCTTGTCTATACAAAGATGTATTACTCTCCCTTGATTATAGGAGTAGTCCTTGTACCGTGCTCTCATAACATCTAGAACATGTTCCCTGAATACAGCAGCGCGTATATCGACATGGCTTGTCCACACAAAGGTCCATTACTCTCCCCTGATTATAGGAGTAGTCCTTGTACTGTGCTCTCATAACATCTAGAACATGTTCCCTGATTACAGCAGCGCGGATATTGACATGGCTTGTCCACATAAAGTCCATTACTCTCCCGTGATTATAGGAGTAGTCCTTATACTGTGCTCTCATAACATCTAGAACATGTTCCCTGATTACAGCAATGCGGATATTGACATGGCTTGTCCACATAAAGTCCATTACTCTCCCGTGATTATAGGGGTAGTCCTTATACAGTGCTCTCATAACATCTATAGCATGTTCCCTGATTATAGCAATGCGGATATTGACATGGCTTGTCCACATAAAGTCCATTACTCTCCCGTGATTATAGGAGTAGTCCTTATACTGTGCTCTCATAACATCTAGAACATGTTCCCTGATTACAGCAATGCGGATATTGACATGGCTTGTCCACATAAAGTCCATTACTCACCCGTGATTATAGGGGTAGTCCTTATACTGTGCTCTCATAACATCTAGAACATGTTCCCTGATTACAGCAGCGCGAACATTGACATAGCTTGTCCACACAAAGGTCCATTACTCTCCCGTGATTATAGGAGTAGTCCTTATACTGAGCTCTCATAACATCTAGAACATGTTCCCTGATTACAGCAGCGCGAACATTGACATGGCTTGTCCACATAAAGTCCATTACTCTCCCGTGATTATAGGAGTAGTCCTTATACTGTGCTCTCATAACATCTAGAACATGTTCCCTGATTACAGCAGCGCGGATATCGACATGACTTGTCCACACAAAGTTCAATTACTCTCCCGTGATTATAGGAGCAGTCCTTATACTGTGCTCTCATAACATCTAGAACATGTTCCCTGATTACAGCAGCGCGTATATCGACATGGCTTGTCCACACAAAGGTCCATTACTCTCCCGTGATTATAGGAGTAGTCCTTGTACTGTGCTCTCATAACATCTAGAACATGTTCCCTGATTACAGCAGCGCGGATATCGACATGACTTGTCCACACAAGGATCTATTAATCTCCCGAGTTTGTAGGACCAGTTCTTGTACCGTGCTCAGATAACATCCAGGCCATGTTCCCTGATTACAGCAGCGCGGATATCGACATGACTTGTCCACACAAAGGTCCATTACTCTCCCGTGACTATAGGAGCAGTACTTATACTGTGCTCTCATAACATCTAGAACATGTTCCCTGATTACAGCAGCGCGTATATCGACATGACTTGTCCACACAAAGTTCCATTACTCTCCCGTGATTATAGGAGTAGTCCTTATACTGTGCTCTCATAACATCTAGAACATGTTCCCTGATTACAGCAGCGGGGATATCGACATGACTTGTCCACACAAAGTTCCATTACTCTCCCGTGATTATAGGAGTAGTCCTTGTACCGTGCTCTCATAACATATAGAACATGTTCCCTGATTAAAGCAGCGCGTATATCGACATGACTTGTCCACACAAAGATGCATTACTCTCCCGTGATTATAGGAGTAGTCCTTGTACCGTGCTCTCATAACATCTAGAACATGTTCCCTGATTACAGCAGCGCGTATATCGACATGGCTTGTCTATACAAAGATGTATTACTCTCCCGTGATTATAGGAGTAGTCCTTGTACCGTGCTCTCATAACATCTAGAACATGTTCCCTGAATACAGCAGCGCGTATATCGACATGGCTTGTCCACACAAAGGTCCATTACTCTCCCGTGATTATAGGAGTAGTCCTTGTACTGTGCTCTCATAACATCTAGAACATGTTCCCTGATTACAGCAGCGCGGATATTGACATGGCTTGTCCACATAAAGTCCATTACTCTCCCGTGATTATAGGAGTAGTCCTTATACTGTGCTCTCATAACATCTAGAACATGTTCCCTGATTACAGCAGCGCGTATATCGACATGTTTTGTCCACAAAAAGGTCCATTACTCTCCCGTGATTATAGGAGTAGTCCTTGTACCGTGCTCTCATAACATCTAGAACATGTTCCCTGATTACAGCAGCGCGGATATCGACATGACTTGTCCACACAAAGTTCCATTACTCTCCCGTGATTATTGGAGTAGTCCTTGTACCGTGCTCTCATAACATCTAAAACATGTTCCCTGATTACAGCAGCGCGTATATCGACATGACTTGTCCACACAAAGGTCCATACCTCTCCCGTGATTATAGGAGCAGTCCTTATACTGTGCTCTCATAACATCTAGAACATGTTCCCTGATTACAGCAGCGCGTATATCGACATGACTTGTCCACACAAAGGTCCATTACTCTCCCGTAATTATAGGAGTAGTCCTTATACTGTGCTCTCATAACATCTAGAACATGTTCCCTGATTACACAGCGCGTATATCGACATGACTTGTCCACACAAAGGTCCATTACTCTCCCGTAATTACAGTAGTCCTTATACCGTGCTCTCATAACATCTAGAACATGTTCCCTGATTACACAGCGCGTATATCGACATGACTTGTCCACACAAAGTTCCATTACTCTCCCGTGATTATAGGAGTAGTCCTTATACCGTGCTCTCATAACATCTAGAACATGTTCCCTGATTACACAGCGCGTATATCGACATGACTTGTCCACACAAAGGTCCATTACTCTCCCGTAATTACAGTAGTCCTTATACCGTGCTCTCATAACATCTAGAACATGTTCCCTGATTACACAGCGCGTATATCGACATGACTTGTCCACACAAAGTTCCATTTCTCTCCCGTGATTATAGGAGTAGTCCTTGTACCGTGCTCTCATAACATCTAGAACATGTTCCCTGATTACAACAGCGCAAACATTGACATGACTTGGCCACACAAAGGCCCATTACTCTCCCGTGATTATAGGAGTAGTCCTTATACTGTGCTCTCATAACATCTAGAACATGTTCCCTGATTACAGCAGCGCGTATATCGACATGTTTTGTCCACAAAAAGGTCCATTACTCTCCCGTGATTATAGGAGTAGTCCTTGTACCGTGCTCTCATAACATCTAGAACATGTTCCCTGATTACAGCAGCGCGGATATCGACATGACTTGTCCACACAAAGTTCCATTACTCTCCCGTGATTATTGGAGTAGTCCTTGTACCGTGCTCTCATAACATCTAAAACATGTTCCCTGATTACAGCAGCGCGTATATCGACATGACTTGTCCACACAAAGGTCCATACCTCTCCCGTGATTATAGGAGCAGTCCTTATACTGTGCTCTCATAACATCTAGAACATGTTCCCTGATTACAGCAGCGCGTATATCGACATGACTTGTCCACACAAAGGTCCATTACTCTCCCGTAATTATAGGAGTAGTCCTTATACTGTGCTCTCATAACATCTAGAACATGTTCCCTGATTACACAGCGCGTATATCGACATGACTTGTCCACACAAAGGTCCATTACTCTCCCGTAATTACAGTAGTCCTTGTACCGTGCTCTCATAACATCTAGAACATGTTCCCTGATTACAGCAGCGCGTATATCGACATGACTTGTCCACACAAAGGTCCATTACTCTCCCGTGATTATAGGAGCAGTCCTTATATGGTGCTCTCATAACATCTAGAACATGTTCCCTGATTACAGCAGCGCGTATATCGACATGACTTGTCCACATAAAGTTCCATTACTCTCCCGTGATTATAGGAGTAGTCCTTATACCGTGCTCTCATAACATCTAGAACATGTTCCCTGATTACAGCAGCGCGTATATCGACATGACTTGTCCACACAAAGGTCCATTACTCTCCCGTGATTATTGGAGCAGTCCTTATATTGTGCTCTCATAACATCTAGAACATGTTCCCTGATTACAGCAGCGCGTATATCGACATGACTTGTCCACATAAAGTTCCATTACTCTCCCGTGATTATAGGAGTAGTCCTTATACCGTGCTGTCATAACATCTAGAACATGTTCCCTGATTACAGCAGCGCGTATATCGACATGACTTGTCCACACAAAGGTCCATTACTCTCCCGTGATTATAGGAGTAGTCCTTGTACCGTGCTCTCATAACATCTAGAACATATTCCCTGATTACAGCAGCGCGGATATCGACATGACTTGTCCACACAAAGGTCCATTACTCTCCCGTGATTATAGGAGTAGTCCTTGTACCGTGCTCTCATAACATCTAGAACATGTTCCCTGATTACAGCAGCGCGAACATTGACATGACTTGTCCACATAAAGTTCCATTACTCTCCCGTGATTATAGGAGTAGTCCTTATACCGTGCTCTCATAACATCTAGAACATGTTCCCTGATTACAGCAGCGCGTATATCGACATGACTTGTCCACACAAAGGTCCATTACTCTCCCGTGATTATAGGAGCAGTCCTTATACTGTGCTCTCATAACATCTAGAACATGTTCCCTGATTACAGCAGCGCGTATATCGACATGGCTTGTCCACACAAAGGTCCATTTCTCTCCCGTGATTATAGGAGTAGTCCTTGTACCGTGCTCTCATAACATCTAGAACATGTTCCCTGATTACAGCAGCGCGTATATCGACATGACTTGTCCACACAAAGGTCCATTACTCTCCCGTGATTATAGGAGTAGTCCTTGTACCGTGCTCTCATAACATATAGAACATGTTCCCTGATTAAAGCAGCGCGTATATCGACATGACTTGTCCACACAAAGATGCATTACTCTCCCGTGATTATAGGAGTAGTCCTTGTACCGTGCTCTCATAACATCTAGAACATGTTCCCTGATTACAGCAGCGCGTATATCGACATGGCTTGTCTATACAAAGATGTATTACTCTCCCTTGATTATAGGAGTAGTCCTTGTACCGTGCTCTCATAACATCTAGAACATGTTCCCTGAATACAGCAGCGCGTATATCGACATGGCTTGTCCACACAAAGGTCCATTACTCTCCCGTGATTATAGGAGTAGTCCTTGTACTGTGCTCTCATAACATCTAGAACATGTTCCCTGATTACAGCAGCGCGGATATTGACATGGCTTGTCCACATAAAGTCCATTACTCTCCCGTGATTATAGGAGTAGTCCTTATACTGTGCTCTCATAACATCTAGAACATGTTCCCTGATTACAGCAATGCGGATATTGACATGGCTTGTCCACATAAAGTCCATTACTCTCCCGTGATTATAGGGGTAGTCCTTATACAGTGCTCTCATAACATCTATAACATGTTCCCTGATTATAGCAATGCGGATATTGACATGGCTTGTCCACATAAAGTCCATTACTGTCCCGTGATTATAGGAGTAGTCCTTATACTGTGCTCTCATAACATCTAGAACATGTTCCCTGATTACAGCAATGCGGATATTGACATGGCTTGTCCACATAAAGTCCATTACTCACCCGTGATTATAGGGGTAGTCCTTATACTGTGCTCTCATAACATCTAGAACATGTTCCCTGATTACAGCAGCGCGAACATTGACATAGCTTGTCCACACAAAGGTCCATTACTCTCCCGTGATTATAGGAGTAGTCCTTATACTGAGCTCTCATAACATCTAGAACATGTTCCCTGATTACAGCAGCGCGAACATTGACATGGCTTGTCCACATAAAGTCCATTACTCTCCCGTGATTATAGGAGTAGTCCTTATACTGTGCTCTCATAACATCTAGAACATGTTCCCTGATTACAGCAGCGCGGATATCGACATGACTTGTCCACACAAAGTTCAATTACTCTCCCGTGATTATAGGAGCAGTCCTTATACTGTGCTCTCGTAACATCTAGAACATGTTCCCTGATTACAGCAGCGCGTATATCGACATGGCTTGTCCACACAAAGGTCCATTACTCTCCCGTGATTATAGGAGTAGTCCTTGTACTGTGCTCTCATAACATCTAGAACATGTTCCCTGATTACAGCAGCGCGGATATCGACATGACTTGTCCACACAAGGATCTATTAATCTCCCGAGTTTGTAGGACCAGTTCTTGTACCGTGCTCAGATAACATCCAGGCCATGTTCCCTGATTACAGCAGCGCGGATATCGACATGACTTGTCCACACAAAGGTCCATTACTCTCCCGTGACTATAGGAGCAGTACTTATACTGTGCTCTCATAACATCTAGAACATGTTCCCTGATTACAGCAGCGCGTATATCGACATGACTTGTCCACACAAAGTTCCATTACTCTCCCGTGATTATAGGAGTAGTCCTTATACTGTGCTCTCATAACATCTAGAACATGTTCCCTGATTACAGCAGCGGGGATATCGACATGACTTGTCCACACAAAGTTCCATTACTCTCCCGTGATTATAGGAGTAGTCCTTGTACCGTGCTCTCATAACATATAGAACATGTTCCCTGATTAAAGCAGCGCGTATATCGACATGACTTGTCCACACAAAGATGCATTACTCTCCCGTGATTATAGGAGTAGTCCTTGTACCGTGCTCTCATAACATCTAGAACATGTTCCCTGATTACAGCAGCGCGTATATCGACATGGCTTGTCTATACAAAGATGTATTACTCTCCCGTGATTATAGGAGTAGTCCTTGTACCGTGCTCTCATAACATCTAGAACATGTTCCCTGAATACAGCAGCGCGTATATCGACATGGCTTGTCCACACAAAGGTCCATTACTCTCCCGTGATTATAGGAGTAGTCCTTGTACTGTGCTCTCATAACATCTAGAACATGTTCCCTGATTACAGCAGCGCGGATATTGACATGGCTTGTCCACATAAAGTCCATTACTCTCCCGTGATTATAGGAGTAGTCCTTATACTGTGCTCTCATAACATCTAGAACATGTTCCCTGATTACAGCAGCGCGTATATCGACATGTTTTGTCCACAAAAAGGTCCATTACTCTCCCGTGATTATAGGAGTAGTCCTTGTACCGTGCTCTCATAACATCTAGAACATGTTCCCTGATTACAGCAGCGCGGATATCGACATGACTTGTCCACACAAAGTTCCATTACTCTCCCGTGATTATTGGACTAGTCCTTGTACCGTGCTCTCATAACATCTAAAACATGTTCCCTGATTACAGCAGCGCGTATATCGACATGACTTGTCCACACAAAGGTCCATTACTCTCCCGTAATTATAGGAGTAGTCCTTATACTGTGCTCTCATAACATCTAGAACATGTTCCCTGATTACACAGCGCGTATATCGACATGACTTGTCCACACAAAGGTCCATTACTCTCCCGTAATTACAGTAGTCCTTATACCGTGCTCTCATAACATCTAGAACATGTTCCCTGATTACACAGCGCGTATATCGACATGACTTGTCCACACAAAGTTCCATTACTCTCCCGTGATTATAGGAGTAGTCCTTATACCGTGCTCTCATAACATCTAGAACATGTTCCCTGATTACAGCAGATCGTACATAGACATAACTTGTCCACACAAAGTTCCATTACTCTCCCGTGATTATAGGAGCAGTCCTTATACCGTGCTCTCATAACATCTAGAACATGTTCCCTGATTACAGCAGCGCGGATATCGACATGACTTGTCCACACAAAGTTCCATTACTCTCCCGTGATTATAGGAGTAGTCCTTGTACCGTGCTCTCATAACATCTAGAACATGTTCCCTGATTAAAGCAGCGCGTATATCGACATGACTTGTCCACACAGAGAAGCATTTCTCTCCCGTGATTATAGGAGTAGTCCTTGTACCGTGCTCTCATAACATCTAGAACATGTTCCCTGAATACAGCAGCGCGAACATTGACATGACTTGTCCACATAAAGTTCCATTACTCTCCCGTGATTATAGGAGTAGTCGTTATACCGTGCTCTCATAACATCTAGAACATGTTCCCTGATTACAGCATCGCGTATATCGACATGACTTGTCCACACAAAGGTCCATTACTCTCCCGTGATTATAGGAGCAGTCCTTATATGGTGCTCTCATAACATCTAGAACATGTTCCCTGATTACAGCAGCGCGTATATCGACATGACTTGTCCACATAAAGTTCCGTTACTCTCCCGTGATTATAGGAGTAGTCCTTATACCGTGCTCTCATAACATCTAGAACATGTTCCCTGATTACAGCAGCGCGTATATCGACATGACTTGTCCACACAAAGCTCCATTACTCTCCCGTGATTATTGGAGCAGTCCTTATATTGTGCTCTCATAACATCTAGAACATGTTCCCTGATTACAGCAGCGCGTATATCGACATGACTTGTCCACATAAAGTTCCATTACTCTCCCGTGATTATAGGAGTAGTCCTTATACCGTGCTGTCATAACATCTAGAACATGTTCCCTGATTACAGCAGCGCGTATATCGACATGACTTGTCCACACAAAGGTCCATTACTCTCCCGTGATTATAGGAGTAGTCCTTGTACCGTGCTCTCATAACATCTAGAACATATTCCCTGAATACAGCAGCGCGGATATCGACATGACTTGTCTACACAAAGGTCCATTACTCTCCCGTGATTATAGGAGTAGTCCTTGTACCGTGCTCTCATAACATCTAGAACATGTTCCCTGATTACAGCAGCGCGAACATTGACATGACTTGTCCACATAAAGTTCCATTACTCTCCCGTGATTATAGGAGTAGTCCTTATACCGTGCTCTCATAACATCTAGAACATGTTCCCTGATTACAGCAGCGCGTATATCGACATGACTTGTCCACACAAAGGTCCATTACTCTCCCGTGATTATAGGAGCAGTCCTTATACTGTGCTCTCATAACATCTAGAACATGTTCCCTGATTACAGCAGCGCGTATATCGACATGGCTTGTCCACACAAAGGTCCATTTCTCTCCCGTGATTATAGGAGTAGTCCTTGTACCGTGCTCTCATAACATCTAGAACATGTTCCCTGATTACAGCAGCGCGTATATCGACATGACTTGTCCACACAAAGGTCCATTACTCTCCCGTGATTATAGGAGCAGTCCTTATACCGTGCTCTCATAACATCTAGAACATGTTCCCTGATTACAGCAGCGCGGATTCGACATGACTTGTCCACACAAAGGTCCATTACTCTCCCGTGATTATAGGGGTAGTCCTTATACCGTGCTCTCATAACATCTAGAACACGTTCCCTGATTACAGCAGCGCGTATATCGACATGACTTGTCCACACAAAGTTCCATTACTCTCCCGTGACTATAGGAGCAGTCCTTATACTGTGCTCTCATAACATCTAGAACATGTTCCCTGATTACAGCAGCGCGTATATCGACATGACTTGTCCACACAAAGTTCCATTACTCTCCCGTGATTATAGGAGTAGTCCTTATACTGTGCTCTCATAACATCTAGAACATGTTCCCTGATTACAGCAGCACGGATATCAACATGGCTTGTCCATACAAAGGTCCATTACTCTCCCGTGATTATATGAGCAGTCCTTATACTGTGCTCTCATAACATCTATAACATGTTCCCTGATTACAGCAGCGCGGATATCGACATGACTTGTCCACACAAAGTTCCATTACTCTCCCGTGATTATAGGAGTAGTCCTTATACTGTGCTCTCATAACATCTAGAACATGTTCCCTGATTACAGCAGCGCGGATATCGACATGACTTGTCCACACAAAGTTCCATTACTCTCCCGTGATTATAGGAGTAGTCCTTGTACCGTGCTCTCATAACATATAGAACATGTTCCCTGATTAAAGCAGCGCGTATATCGACATGACTTGTCCACACAAAGATGCATTACTCTCCCGTGATTATAGGAGTAGTCCTTGTACCGTGCTCTCATAACATCTAGAACATGTTCCCTGATTACAGCAGCGCGTATATCGACATGGCTTGTCTATACAAAGATGTATTACTCTCCCTTGATTATAGGAGTAGTCCTTGTACCGTGCTCTCATAACATCTAGAACATGTTCCCTGAATACAGCAGCGCGTATATCGAAATGGCTTGTCCACACAAAGGTCCATTACTCTCCCGTGATTATAGGAGTAGTCCTTGTACTGTGCTCTCATAACATCTAGAACATGTTCCCTGATTACAGCAGCGCGGATATTGACATGGCTTGTCCACATAAAGTCCATTACTCTCCCGTGAATATAGGAGTAGTCCTTATACTGTGCTCTCATAACATCTAGAACATGTTCCCCCTGATTACAGCAATGCGGATATTGACATGGCTTGTCCACATAAAGTCCATCACTCTCCCGTGATTATAGGGGTAGTCCTTATACAGTGCTCTCATAACATCTATAACATGTTCCCTGATAATAGCAATGCGGATATTGACATGGCTTGTCCACATAAAGTCCATTACTCTCCCGTGATTATAGGAGTAGTCCTTATACTGTGCTCTCATAACATCTAGAACATGTTCCCTGATTACAGCAATGCGGATATTGACATGGCTTGTCCACATAAAGTCCATTACTCACCCGTGAGTATAGGGGTAGTCCTTATACTGTGCTCTCATAACATCTAGAACATGTTCCCTGATTACAGCAGCGCGAACATTGACATAGCTTGTCCACACAAAGGTCCATTACTCTCCCGTTATTATAGGAGTAGTCCTTATACTGAGCTCTCATAACATCTAGAACATGTTCCCTGATTACAGCAGCGCGAACATTGACATGGCTTGTCCACATAAAGTCCATTACTCTCCCGTGATTATAGGAGCAGTCCTTATACTGTGCTCTCATAACATCTAGAACATGTTCCCTGATTACAGCAGCGCGTATATCGACATGGCTTGTCCACACAAAGGTCCATTACTCTCCCGTGATTATAGGAGTAGTCCTTGTACTGTGCTCTCATAACATCTAGAACATGTTCCCTGATTACAGCAGCGCGGATATCGACATGACTTGTCCACACAAGGATCTATTAATCTCCCGAGTTTGTAGGACCAGTTCTTGTACCGTGCTCAGATAACATCCAGGCCATGTTCCCTGATTACAGCAGCGCGGATATCGACATGACTTGTCCACACAAAGGTCCATTACTCTCCCGTGATTATAGGGGTAGTCCTTATACCGTGCTCTCATAACATCTAGAACACGTACCCTGATTACAGCAGCGCGTATATCGACATGACTTGTCCACACAAAGGTCCATTACTCTCCCGTGACTATAGGAGCAGTACTTATACTGTGCTCTCATAACATCTAGAACATGTTCCCTGATTACAGCAGCGCGTATATCGACATGACTTGTCCACACAAAGTTCCATACCTCTCCCGTGATTATAGGAGCAGTCCTTATACTGTGCTCTCATAACATCTAGAACATGTTCCCTGATTACAGCAGCGCGTATATCGACATGACTTGTCCACACAAAGGTCCATTACTCTCCCGTAATTATAGGAGTAGTCCTTATACTGTGCTCTCATAACATCTAGAACATGTTCCCTGATTACACAGCGCGTATATCGACATGACTTGTCCACACAAAGGTCCATTACTCTCCCGTAATTACAGTAGTCCTTATACCGTGCTCTCATAACATCTAGAACATGTTCCCTGATTACACAGCGCGTATATCGACATGACTTGTCCACACAAAGTTCCATTACTCTCCCGTGATTATAGGAGTAGTCCTTATACCGTGCTCTCATAACATCTAGAACATGTTCCCTGATTACAGCAGATCGTACATAGACATAACTTGTCCACACAAAGTTCCATTACTCTCCCGTGATTATAGGAGCAGTCCTTATACCGTGCTCTCATAACATCTAGAACATGTTCCCTGATTACAGCAGCGCGGATATCGACATGACTTGTCCACACAAAGTTCCATTACTCTCCCGTGATTATAGGAGTAGTCCTTGTACCGTGCTCTCATAACATCTAGAACATGTTCCCTGATTAAAGCAGCGCGTATATCGACATGACTTGTCCACACAGAGAAGCATTTCTCTCCCGTGATTATAGGAGTAGTCCTTGTACCGTGCTCTCATAACATCTAGAACATGTTCCCTGATTACAACAGCGCAAACATTGACATGACTTGGCCACACAAAGGTCCATTACTCTCCCGTGATTATAGGAGTAGTCCTTGTACCGTGCTCTCATAACATCTAGAACATGTTCCCTGATTACAGCAGCGCGTATATCGACATGACTTGTCCACACAAAGGTCCATTACTCTCCCGTGATTATAGGAGTAGTCCTTGTACCGTGCTCTCATAACATCTAGAACATATTCCCTGATTACAGCAGCGCGGATATCGACATGACTTGTCCACACAAAGGTCCATTACTCTCCCGTGATTATAGGAGTAGTCCTTGTACCGTGCTCTCATAACATCTAGAACATGTTCCCTGATTACAGCAGCGCGGATATCGACATGACTTGTCCACACAAAGTTCCATTACTCTCCCGTGATTATAGGAGTAGTCCTTGTACCGTGCTATCATAACATCTAGAACATGTTCCCTGATTAAAGCAGCGCGTATATCGACATGACTTGTCCACACAGAGAAGCATTTCTCTCCCGTGATTATAGGAGTAGTCCTTGTACCGTGCTCTCATAACATCTAGAACATGTTCCCTGATTACAGCAGCGCGAACATTGACATGACTTGTCCACATAAAGTTCCATTACTCTCCCGTGATTATAGGAGTAGTCCTTATACCGTGCTCTCATAACATCTAGAACATGTTCCCTGATTACAGCAGCGCGTATATCGACATGACTTGTCCACACAAAGGTCCATTACTCTCCCGTGATTATAGGAGCAGTCCTTATATGGTGCTCTCATAACATCTAGAACATGTTCCCTGATTACAGCAGCGCGTATATCGACATGACTTGTCCACATAAAGTTCCATTACTCTCCCGTGATTATAGGAGTAGTCCTTATACCGTGCTCTCATAACATCTAGAACATGTTCCCTGATTACAGCAGCGCGTATATCGACATGACTTGTCCACACAAAGGTCCATTACTCTCCCGTGATTATAGGAGCAGTCCTTATATTGTGCTCTCATAACATCTAGAACATGTTCCCTGATTACAGCAGCGCGTATATCGACATGACTTGTCCACATAAAGTTCCATTACTCTCCCGTGATTATAGGAGTAGTCCTTATACCGTGCTCTCATAACATCTAGAACATGTTCCCTGATTACAGCAGCGCGTATATCGACATGACTTGTCCACACAAAGGTCCATTACTCTCCCGTGATTATAGGAGTAGTCCTTGTACCGTGCTCTCATAACATCTAGAACATATTCCCTGATTACAGCAGCGCGGATATCGACATGACTTGTCCACACAAAGGTCCATTACTCTCCCGTGATTATAGGAGTAGTCCTTGTACCGTGCTCTCATAACATCTAGAACATGTTCCCTGATTACAGCAGCGCGAACATTGACATGACTTGTCCACATAAAGTTCCATTACTCTCCCGTGATTATAGGAGTAGTCCTTATACCGTGCTCTCATAACATCTAGAACATGTTCCCTGATTACAGCAGCGCGTATATCGACATGACTTGTCCACACAAAGGTCCATTACTCTCCCGTGATTATAGGAGCAGTCCTTATACTGTGCTCTCATAACATCTAGAACATGTTCCCTGATTACAGCAGCGCGTATATCGACATGGCTTGTCCACACAAAGGTCCATTTCTCTCCCGTGATTATAGGAGTAGTCCTTGTACCGTGCTCTCATAACATCTAGAACATGTTCCCTGATTACAGCAGCGCGTATATCGACATGACTTGTCCACACAAAGGTCCATTACTCTCCCGTGATTATAGGAGCAGTCCTTATACCGTGCTCTCATAACATCTAGAACATGTTCCCTGATTACAGCAGCGCGGATTCGACATGACTTGTCCACACAAAGGTCCATTACTCTCCCGTGATTATAGGGGTAGTCCTTATACCGTGCTCTCATAACATCTAGAACACGTACCCTGATTACAGCAGCGCGTATATCGACATGACTTGTCCACACAAAGGTCCATTACTCTCCCGTGACTATAGGAGCAGTACTTATACTGTGCTCTCATAACATCTAGAACATGTTCCCTGATTACAGCAGCGCGTATATCGACATGACTTGTCCACACAAAGTTCCATTACTCTCCCGTGATTATAGGAGTAGTCCTTATACTGTGCTCTCATAACATCTAGAACATGTTCCCTGATTACAGCAGCGCGGATATCGACATGACTTGTCCACACAAAGTTCCATTACTCTCCCGTGATTATAGGAGTAGTCCTTGTACCGTGCTCTCATAACATATAGAACATGTTCCCTGATTAAAGCAGCGCGTATATCGACATGACTTGTCCACACAAAGATGCATTACTCTCCCGTGATTATAGGAGTAGTCCTTGTACCGTGCTCTCATAACATCTAGAACATGTTCCCTGATTACAGCAGCGCGTATATCGACATGGCTTGTCTATACAAAGATGTATTACTCTCCCGTGATTATAGGAGTAGTCCTTGTACCGTGCTCTCATAACATCTAGAACATGTTCCCTGAATACAGCAGCGCGTATATCGACATGGCTTGTCCACACAAAGGTCCATTACTCTCCCGTGATTATAGGAGTAGTCCTTGTACTGTGCTCTCATAACATCTAGAACATGTTCCCTGATTACAGCAGCGCGGATATTGACATGGCTTGTCCACATAAAGTCCATTACTCTCCCGTGATTATAGGAGTAGTCCTTATACTGTGCTCTCATAACATCTAGAACATGTTCCCTGATTACAGCAGCGCGTATATCGACATGTTTTGTCCACAAAAAGGTCCATTACTCTCCCGTGATTATAGGAGTAGTCCTTGTACCGTGCTCTCATAACATCTAGAACATGTTCCCTGATTACAGCAGCGCGGATATCGACATGACTTGTCCACACAAAGTTCCATTACTCTCCCGTGATTATTGGAGTAGTCCTTGTACCGTGCTCTCATAACATCTAAAACATGTTCCCTGATTACAGCAGCGCGTATATCGACATGACTTGTCCACACAAAGGTCCATACCTCTCCCGTGATTATAGGAGCAGTCCTTATACTGTGCTCTCATAACATCTAGAACATGTTCCCTGATTACAGCAGCGCGTATATCGACATGACTTGTCCACACAAAGGTCCATTACTCTCCCGTAATTATAGGAGTAGTCCTTATACTGTGCTCTCATAACATCTAGAACATGTTCCCTGATTACACAGCGCGTATATCGACATGACTTGTCCACACAAAGGTCCATTACTCTCCCGTAATTACAGTAGTCCTTATACCGTGCTCTCATAACATCTAGAACATGTTCCCTGATTACACAGCGCGTATATCGACATGACTTGTCCACACAAAGTTCCATTACTCTCCCGTGATTATAGGAGTAGTCCTTATACCGTGCTCTCATAACATCTAGAACATGTTCCCTGATTACAGCAGATCGTACATAGACATAACTTGTCCACACAAAGTTCCATTACTCTCCCGTGATTATAGGAGCAGTCCTTATACCGTGCTCTCATAACATCTAGAACATGTTCCCTGATTACAGCAGCGCGGATATCGACATGACTTGTCCACACAAAGTTCCATTACTCTCCCGTGATTATAGGAGTAGTCCTTGTACCGTGCTCTCATAACATCTAGAACATGTTCCCTGATTAAAGCAGCGCGTATATCGACATGACTTGTCCACACAGAGAAGCATTTCTCTCCCGTGATTATAGGAGTAGTCCTTGTACCGTGCTCTCATAACATCTAGAACATGTTCCCTGATTACAACAGCGCAAACATTGACATGACTTGGCCACACAAAGGTCCATTACTCTCCCGTGATTATAGGAGTAGTCCTTGTACCGTGCTCTCATAACATCTAGAACATGTTCCCTGATTACAGCAGCGCGTATATCGACATGACTTGTCCACACAAAGGTCCATTACTCTCCCGTGATTATAGGAGTAGTCCTTGTACCGTGCTCTCATAACATCTAGAACATGTTCCCTGATTACAGCAGCGCGAACATTGACATGACTTGTCCACATAGAGTTCCATTACTCTCCCGTGATTATAGGAGTAGTCCTTATACCGTGCTCTCATAACATCTAGAACATGTTCCCTGATTACAACAGCGCGAACATTGACATGACTTGGCCACACAAAGGTCCATTACTCTCCCGTGATTATAGGAGTAGTCCTTGTACCGTGCTCTCATAACATCTAGAACATGTTCCCTGATTACAGCAGCGCGTATATCGACATGACTTGTCCACACAAAGGTCCATTACTCTCCCGTGATTATAGGAGTAGTCCTTGTACTGTGCTCTCATAACATCTAGAACATCTTCCCTGATTACAGCAGCGCGTATATCGACATGGCTTGTCCACACAAAGTTCCATTACTCTCCCGTGATTATAGGAGTACTCCTTATACTGTGCTCTCATAACATCTAGAAAATGTTCCCTGATTACAGCAGCGCGTATATCGACATGACTTGTCCACACAAAGGTCCATTACTCTCCCATGATTATAGGAGTAGTCCTTGTTCCGTGCTCTCATAACATCTAGAACATGTTCCCTGATTACAGCAGCGCGAACATTGACATGACTTGTCCACATAAAGTTCCATTACTCTCCCGTGATTATAGGAGTAGTCCTTATACTGTGCTCTCATAACATCTAGAACATGTTCCCTGATTACAGCAGCGCGTATATCGACATGACTTGTCCACACAAAGGTCCATTACTCTCCCGTGATTATAGGAGTAGTCCTTATACTGTGCTCTCATAACATCTAGAACATGTTCCCTGATTACACAGCGCGTATATCGACATGGCTTGTCCACACAAAGGTCCATTACTCTCCCGTGATTATAGGAGCAGTCCTTATACTGTGCTCTCATAACATCTAGAACATGTTCCCTGATTACAGCAGCGCGTATATCGACATGGCTTGTCCACAAAAAGGTCCATTACTCTCCCGTGATTATAGGAGCAGTCCTTATACCGTGCTCTCATAACATCTAGAACATCTTCCCTGATTACAGCAGCGCGGATATCGACATGACTTGTCCACACAAAGGTCCATTACTCTCCCGTGATTATAGGAGTAGTCCTTATACCGTGCTCTCATAACATCTAGAACATGTTCCCTGATTACAGCAGCGCGGATATCGACATGACTTGTCCACACAAAGTTCCATTACTCTCCCGTGATTATAGGAGTAGTCCTTATACCGTGCTCTCATAACATCTAGAACATGTTCCCTGATTACAGCAGCGCGTATATCGACATGACTTGTCCACACAAAGGTCCATTACTCTCCCGTGATTATAGGAGTAGTCCTTGTACCGTGCTCTCATAACATCTAGAACATGTTCCCTGATTACAGCAGCGCGTTTATCGACATGACTTGTCCACACAAAGGTCCATTACTCTGCCGTAATTATAGGAGTAGTCCTTATACCGTGCTCTCATAACATCTAGAACATGTTCTCTGATTACAGCAGCGCGAACATAGACATGACTTGTCCACACAAAGTTCCATTACTCTCCCGTGATTATAGGAGCAGTCCTTATACCGTGCTCTCATAACATCTAGAACATGTTCCCTGATTACAGCAGCGCGTATATCGACATGACTTGTCCACACAAAGGTCCATTACTCTCCCGTGATTATAGGGGTAGTCCTTATACCGTGCTCTCATAACATCTAGAACACGTTCCCTGATTACAGCAGCGCGTATATCGACATGACTTGTCCACACAAAGGTCCATTACTCTCCCGTGACTATACGAGCAGTCCTTATACTGTGCTCTCATAACATCTAGAACATGTTCCCTGATTACAGCAGCGCTAATATCGACATGACTTGTCCACACAAAGTTCCATTACTCTCCCGTGATTATAGGAGTAGTCCTTATACTGTGCTCTCATAACATCTAGAACATGTTCCCTGATTACAGCAGCGCGTATATCGACATGACTTGTCCACATAAAGTTCCATTACTCTCCCGTGATTATAGGAGTAGTCCTTATACCGTGCTCTCATAACATCTAGAACATGTTCCCTGATTACAGCAGCGCGTATATCGACATGACTTGTCCACACAAAGGTCCATTACTCTCCCGTGATTATAGGAGCAGTCCTTATATTGTGCTCTCATAACATCTAGAACATGTTCCCTGATTACAGCAGCGCGTATATCGACATGACTTGTCCACATAAAGTTCCATTACTCTCCCGTGATTATAGGAGTAGTCCTTAAACCGTGCTCTCATAACATCTAGAACATGTTCCCTGATTACAGCAGCGCGTATATCGACATGACTTGTCCACACAAAGGTCCATTACTCTCCCGTGATTATAGGAGTAGTCCTTGTACCGTGCTCTCATAACATCTAGAACATATTCCCTGATTACAGCAGCGCGGATATCGACATGACTTGTCCACACAAAGGTCCATTACTCTCCCGTGATTATAGGAGTAGTCCTTGTACCGTGCTCTCATAACATCTAGAACATGTTCCCTGATTACAGCAGCGCGAACATTGACATGACTTGTCCACATAAAGTTCCATTACTCTCCCGTGATTATAGGAGTAGTCCTTATACCGTGCTCTCATAACATCTAGAACATGTTCCCTGATTACAGCAGCGCGTATATCGACATGACTTGTCCACACAAAGGTCCATTACTCTCCCGTGATTATAGGAGCAGTCCTTATACTGTGCTCTCATAACATCTAGAACATGTTCCCTGATTACAGCAGCGCGTATATCGACATGGCTTGTCCACACAAAGGTCCATTACTCTCCCGTGATTATAGGAGTAGTCCTTGTACCGTGCTCTCATAACATCTAGAACATGTTCCCTGATTACAGCAGCGCGTATATCGACATGACTTGTCCACACAAAGGTCCATTACTCTCCCGTGATTATAGGAGCAGTCCTTATACCGTGCTCTCATAACATCTAGAACATGTTCCCTGATTACAGCAGCGCGGATTCGACATGACTTGTCCACACAAAGGTCCATTACTCTCCCGTGATTATAGGGGTAGTCCTTATACCGTGCTCACATAACATCTAGAACACGTTCCCTGATTACAGCAGCGCGTATATCGACATGACTTGTCCACACAAAGGTCCATTACTCTCCCGTGACTATAGGAGCAGTCCTTATACTGTGCTCTCATAACATCTAGAACATGTTCCCTGATTACAGCAGCGCGTATATCGACATGACTTGTCCACACAAAGTTCCATTACTCTCCCGTGATTATAGGAGTAGTCCTTATACTGTGCTCTCATAACATCTAGAACATGTTCCCTGATTACAGCAGCACGGATATCAACATGGCTTGTCCATACAAAGGTCCATTACTCTCCCGTGATTATATGAGCAGTCCTTATACTGTGCTCTCATAACATCTAGAACATGTTCCCTGATTACAGCAGCGCGGATATCGACATGACTTGTCCACACAAAGTTCCATTACTCTCCCGTGATTATAGGAGTAGTCCTTATACTGTGCTCTCATAACATCTAGAACATGTTCCCTGATTACAGCAGCGCGGATATCGACATGACTTGTCCACACAAAGTTCCATTACTCTCCCGTGATTATAGGAGTAGTTCTTGTACCGTGCTCTCATAACATATAGAACATGTTCCCTGATTAAAGCAGCGCGTATATCGACATGACGTGTCCACACAAAGATGCATTACTCTCCCGTGATTATAGGAGTAGTCCTTGTACCGTGCTCTCATAACATCTAGAACATGTTCCCTGATTACAGCAGCGCGTATATCGACATGGCTTGTCTATACAAAGATGTATTACTCTCCCGTGATTATAGGAGTAGTCCTTGTACCGTGCTCTCATAACATCTAGAACATGTTCCCTGAATACAGCAGCGCGTATATCGACATGGCTTGTCCACACAAAGGTCCATTACTCTCCCGTGATTATAGGAGTAGTCCTTGTACTGTGCTCTCATAACATCTAGAACATGTTCCCTGATTACAGCAGCGCGGATATTGACATGGCTTGTCCACATAAAGTCCATTACTCTCCCGTGATTATAGGAGTAGTCCTTATACTGTGCTCTCATAACATCTAGAACATGTTCCCTGATTACAGCAATGCGGATATTGACATGGCTTGTCCACATAAAGTCCATTACTCTCCCGTGATTATAGGGGTAGTCCTTATACAGTGCTCTCATAACATCTAGAACATGTTCCCTGATTATAGCAATGCGGATTTTGACATGGCTTGTCCACATAAAGTCCATTACTCTCCCGTGATTATAGGAGTAGTCCTTATACTGTGCTCTCATAACATCTAGAACATGTTCCCTGATTACAGCAGCGCGTATATCGACATGGCTTGTCCACACAAAGGTCCATTACTCTCCCGTGATTATAGGAGTAGTCCTTGTACTGTGCTCTCATAACATCTAGAACATGTTCCCTGATTACAGCAGCGCGGATATCGACATGACTTGTCCATACAAGGATCTATTAATCTCCCGAGTTTGTAGGACCAGTTCTTGTACCGTGCTCAGATAACATCCAGGCCATGTTCGCTCCACGTTTCCTTTTCTTGAAATTGTTATCAAGTTGTAAAAATTGGAGATATAAAATAAAATACTTACTAAGGTGTCTTTAACCTTAGTGAAGAGTGTCATGTGTCATGGAGTAGAAACAGTTGTTGCAACTTTTCAGAAGCGTGAAGATAAAAGAAAAGGGGCCTGATGTTTCACTTCAATTTAATATATAGATGATCACAATTTAGTAACCGATAACTTAAAAGACATAGCAAAACAACAAACTTATAGAATTCAGTTATAATGCTACGTTAAGCATGCTGTGCTAGTAGATTAACTACTGGCTTTGTTTCTAGATTTTGTAAACTTCGTACTCTGGAGCAAGTAAGACTATGTTTCGTCTGCTGGTGATATTTCACGGTGAGTCATTTGCGATAGCCAGGATATTTTTGGGGATTTATGAATTCCTTTTCAAGTTAGTGTGCAAGTTAAATATGGTAACGTGTATGGTTACTTTGGACCGTACGTTTTGCCTCCTTTAATTCGCCCTTGCTAATGTATTTGGCCGTTTGGCGGAGTCTACCTTTGCGACCATTTCCTTAATTTGTTTAGTTAATCTAGGTTTCGATTTTAAAGGGTTTTGTTTTATTTTGGTTTAATTTTAATTTTGGGGGAATATTTTAATATCATTTTGTGTAAATGGTCACTTAATTTCAGTGAGTGGCACCTTAATTATATTATCCTTCTTATTGGGTGAAATGTCGCTTCCACCACGGAGATGCCACACCTGCCCGCTCTATCCACTTGCTTTGCCCACTTATACGAGTAGTTTGTATGGAGTTGGGGCAAGTGAATAAAATTTTAATTTTACATATTTGCTATATTGTATATTACTTCTCATTATTATATGCTTGATAAACACGTTTATCTCATTAATACTTTTACTAATAAAGTCAACATTTAAATGTACATAAGGTGTTACTTGTTTTAAGATGTGGCTAGCTTGCATACTTAGGGTGATTTCTGTGCTTTGTGCGGCCGCTCTGCTGGTTTATTTTCATTATGTTTCAGTTTCTCATGTTTTTCGGGTAATTTCTTTTTTTTCCTTTCCTCGTGCTTCTCTGTGTGGACTCCCTGGCACTGCTGAGTTCCTGATATGTTGCCGGCTTTCCAAGTTTCTTCTGATCATTTGGTGTGTGCAGCCGGGTGATCCTATTGGGATTTTCGCTGTTGGATGCTAATTGGCTGTTTAAAACTACTGCGCCTGTGCCTCCTCGTTCGGAACCTATCAGCTTTATACATGTTTTAGTCCGGCTCAGTTTCAGCCTTAGCATTATTCGTCTGTAGTGTCGGCGTACTAAGAGGTGCAGAAATTCTGCTCTTGATCACCTGGGCGTGCGCCTAGTTTTGCTGTCAAGGTTATGATTCAGCCATTTACCAGTGACCGTTCCTGGGAGTTACCTATATCCTGCATCTTAAGCTTTTATTATCACCGGGATTGCCGCCCGGTTGTTACGTCGTGAATTAAGTACTGAAGGAGTCTGCCTGCCTTATTATCGGCCGTCGTATCTGTGCTCAGTGTCATAGCTAGTAGGGGATGTGGACAGTGGGTGTGGAGATCTGTTCTTAGTAATCCTACAGTGTAGCATCTTCTTTTTTCTAATGTTTCCCCTCTTGGCCTTTTTCTTTTCCTTTCCAAAAGTTCCTATACATTGTTTCCTCTTTTTACTTCACTTCCCGCAAGCTTGCAGTTTGGAGGGTGCCATTGTGCTGATATATGTACTGGATGTATACATTGTTGTTGTTGTGTATAACAGTCACTTATGTTATCTGTTTTGGTATCTCTATGTTCAACTATTTGTCGATCTGGTGGTTCATTTCCTCCATGTATTGAGGATGTGGCCGGCGCCTTGCTTTATGCGACTGGCGGACGGAAGCCTCTCTGCATTGCGGACACGGTGTGGCTTCGAGACAAACGTTCTGTGTGTTCGTTTCTTGAATTTCGTTCCTGAGTGGAATGCTTTCTGGTTTTTCTTTGTGCACTCACCAGTGTTGCTGATATATCCAAATCTGATCTTTTCGACCTAAATTTTACTAATCAAGGGGTTAGTTTATTTTCCAAATTCTGCTGGCGGCGTCAAATTTGCGGGGCGTGTTATGACGGATGGCCGTGATTTCTGCATAAGTAAAGTTACACTTTTCTTCACAGCCTATCTGTGTTTTGGTAAGGGTGAATGGATTTTCGGGCGGAAAATGTAATCTATGATTTTCACAGGCAATTCGTAAGTGACTGGCTCTCAATTTTATTTATAGAGTTCTAGTGTATTTCGGTAGATTTGTTTCTTTGTCAAATTTGATACACAGTTAAATAGATCATGTATAACATTGCGGTTTTTATTTTGGCCATCTTGTTTATAAATGAGGGTGTTTGTATGACTTTTAAGAGTACCAAAGAGGGATGTTTTGAGGCTTTGTATGTGGGTTCAGTAAGGAATCATTTAATGAAAAATTTATATGCCTTTTATTGGTGTTAAATGTGATTCTTTTATTGGAATATTATTGTGTAAAGTGTTAAAGAAGTCCCTTTTCAATGCGTAAAGGAGCGTTGTAAGCTTTAGTAAAGTCTTTAAGGTTATTGTTCTTGATATTGGCCTGATACGGTAAAGTTGGATTTTGTAGAAGTTCAACAGTATCTGATGTTATATGTATGTTTAATTGGTTTGTCCCTTTCAACGAAATATTTATGATAGGTGTTTTATCGCTGTTAAATCTGATTTTCTTATTGGAATATCAGTGAGCTGGGATGAAATTTACTATTTTGCCAATTTGCCCTGGATATAGTCGGAACTGGTTATGATTTAGTTAAGGTGCCTATGGTTGTTTACTGGGATATATTTTGATAGTTGATTTATCAGACCATTTATTAATTTATGAAGGGTACAATTGCACTTATAACTGGTTTTATAATTGCAAAATTAGCCCGTGCAATATTGGGCACGGTACTTTAGTTTCAATGCAGTAGTTGAATTTCTTTGGCTGTTATAATCTAGCCTCTTCTATGTTTTGAGCCATTTTGCCATTTTGACCTATTGATTTTCCGTGTTTCCTACTTAAGTCTCTCGGATTGTAAGAATTAAATTTTATTTGCTCTTTAGTGCATGGGTTTGGTAAAATGTTCATTTTGTTTAGGTTTAATGTTAAATAATTTTACTTTTCAACTTAAGTATTAATGCTATTTTGTTAGCTATCTTGTGAGTTGTCAAAAGCAGCTAAATTATTACTGACTCCAGTGAGGTGATTTTGACCCAGATATTTTTGATTTCTTAGATTTATAACTTTACCAAGTTTAAAAGAAAGTTACTCTTTCTGGGTATTTTAAAGTTATAATTATTAGCGTTATGCCGCACGGGGTTTGTAAGATATGCAGATATTTAAATACCGCTTAAAAGAGAAAACTGTTGCTGTAGATTTTGTATTTTCATTTCTTGGTTTGTGGAACTTTATGTTTTTAAACTTAAATTTGCTTTAAAGCTTTTGGTCAGTTAAAGTTTGTTTATTACAATTAAAGTCACCTATTTTACTTTATAGTTATCAGAATATTAATTTTGTTTTAAAGTATTGGTCAGTGGAAGTTTTGGTTTTATTACTATTAAAGCCACTTTTGTTTTAAAGTTATCGGAATATTAATGTTGCATTAATATTTTGGTCGTTAAAGTTTGTTTTATTGTTATGATTAAAGTACTTTTGAAAATTTATCAGAATTCTTGCTTGGCACTTATGGTTTGAAGGTTAAATTTTGTTCAAGTTAAAGTTTGATTAATTCTTTCCAGCTTGAAATGTTTGAAGTTATGACCCTGTTATTAGTTTTATAAGAAGTTTTCGCATTTCTGTGTTTTTATAACGTTAGCGGTTCCTTGTTATATTTTGTTATTTTGTGAAAAGCTATGTTTAATGGGCTACGAATTTGGTGAAATAAAGCCAGTGAAGGTTACATTTCAGAAGATTATCTCTGTTTGTATTGGGAGATACTTCCTGGGTCTTTCTCCATTCCTGTGTTAGCTTCGGAGTTTTGGTTTTCGTCTTAGGATTCTTATCCCCTACGGCATTCGTTAGGGTTCCCCTTTTCGTCTGGCCGGGGTTCCCTGCTTCAGACTAGTGTTCGTAAGCGGCTGTTTGGCTTCGGTGGTGTTCTCATGCTTTTATGTTTTGCATGAGGCCAGCGGAATCGTTGCACTGCGATACATACCAAGTTCTTTAGTTAATGTTTATTCAAATTATACAGCCACACAGTAAACTGTATTACCATTTTGTGAACTCTCTAGATGTCAAAACGTTTTACTAACTCTTATGCAGGAAAATTTTGCTGTATTTCCTATGTATTTAGGAGTTCATTACCAGCGTGTGCTAAGAGAGACAAAGTCATGTCCAAAATAACATGCTCAACCGATATTTACACTTAATTTCTTGGGAGATTATTCTTCTTTATGGTTACAGATTACTTATCATTTCCAAAATGTTAAAGTTGACATTTTCGTCTGTATTTTTACGAATGTTAATATCATGTGAAAACTGTGGAGACTTTATGTTATATATCTGCAGGAGCAAAGAGGATATACATAGATTTAAATATCTTTTCGGTATGATTTTCTAAAAATTACTTCGCCATCTCGACAATTGTTTCACTGCTGGAAGGTGATTACTTACAGCCTATGCATTTCCAGAACCTGGATGGCTATCGGAGGGAGGTTAAAGAAATCCAAAATAGAATATCTATCCGCTGATATTTCATTGACATTTTTTCTGAATTATTAGGGCAATGCCGTCCGTTATGAGGAGTATCACAAGGACTTTACGAAATTATAGGCATAAATAGTAAAGTGAAGGAGGTACTATAAATCCTTCTAGATTATTGTACAATCATTTTATAAAAAATAAGGGGAAGGAGATAAAAACAATTAATGAAGTCTTTCCATGGTTGCCAAAACATGCATACAACGCCAGGTAAGAGAAAGAAGTAAAAGCTTCAGTTCGTATGTAGTTCATTTGATGCGTTCCGGTTTCAAGATAACAAACATCCTTTTCTTATTCTTTATTTATTATCTTAGATCTGAAAATTTTGTATGTATTCTCTGCCGACATTGCACTGGACGCGAGACAACCGTTTGCAACACCCCTATTGTGCCCATCTTTCTTCTCAGAGAGTCTTCACGTTGGGACAGTTCCGACTGAAGAAGCATGGTATATCGCAGCCCCAAGTCTTCCTAAGACATGTATCCTCTGACCAAACTGCACTGGGCAGGAGCCAAACGTTTGTCACATCCCTCTCAGAGAGTGGTCACTTTTTGACAGCTTCACTTGGAGAACAGAAGATATCACTGATGGATGGTACAGAAACGACAGGAAGAAGTCTACACGGCTTACCTGAAAAAACCGCATTTGTTAGCGTTTCTAGGGTACTTAATGACGTCATGACTTCATTTTACTGGGTGGTGGTAGTGTCACCTTGTGCTATGTATCGCACCAATAAGCATACCAATGCTAGTTCTGTCAACTCATTGGCAAATTACGAATAAGTATAGGTGAGGAATGGCGACCGACTTTGTCGATCTTTCGCGAGGTTAATTGCGAATATAAGCAAATGTATGTTTTGAAATGCTCTTGAATATGAGTCATTTCTCGAAATGTTAGCAAACATCAGTTGTAGGTCCTCATATAAGTTAGAATCTCCTAGCTATTTACATGTTCTGAAACAGGCAAGCTAGAGCCCCCTTCCTGCTTCAACGCACTAAGGGTGAAGGAGGCGCCAGCGGGTATCTGAAGTCACGTCCTATTAACGCCCTTACAGATGATCAGAAATCGGATGCAGATTACTTCTTGTGGGTTGAGTACGCCAGAGTCCCAAGTCTTCCTAAGACAGCTATGCTTGTATCCCCTGCCCACACTGCACTAAACAGAAGTCAAATATTCGCAACATCCCTATACTCCACATCTTTTTTCTCAGATAGTGATCACTTGTTACAGTTCCACTTGAATAACAAAAGACTGTCGCTGCTGGATGATACATCACAACTCTTCCTAGGACATGTCTACATGAATACTCTACCCAGAATGCATTGGAGAAGAGTGAAATGTCTGCAACATTCTTACAGTTAACATCTTTCTTCTCAGATACTGATCATGTTGTGACAATTCTGCTTATACAACAAAAGATTGTGGCAGCTCCAAGTCTTCCTATGACAAGTCTGCAAGTACCCTCTGTCCACGCTGCACTGGACAGTAAACAAATGTTTGCAACAGCCATATAGTCTACATCTTTCTTCTCTGATAGTGGTGATAGAGTAACCCTTGAAGAACAACAGCTCACTGGAACATCGCAACTACAAGTCTTCCTAAGACAGGCCTGTGTGATTCCTCTTTCCATACAGCATTAGACAGTAATCAAATGTTTGCAACATCCCTATAGTCCACATCCTTCTTGTCAGAAAGTGATCATTTTGTGACACTTGAAGATTGTACATCACAGCCACAAGTCCTCCTAACATGAATCTACATTAATCCTCTGCCCAGAATGTTCTGGACAGGAGTGAAATGTTTGGGACATCCCTACTGTTCACTTCTTTCTTCTCAGATAGTGGTCATGTGATGGTTCCACTTGAAGAACAACAGACTGTCACTGCTGGATGGTATACTACAGTCCGAAGTGTACCTGAGCCAAGTCTGTGCCAATCATCTGTTAATGGTGCACAGGACAGGAATAAAATACTTGCAACATCCTTATGTCCACATTTCTATTCTATTCTATAAAAAAGGATAAACATTGGAGAACGTTTTGAATCGACCTGAAGAATACATATTTTGCACTCTATACAAAATAGCTTTACAAAGTGGTTTGAATACTTGGAAAAAAGGCAATGAGAAGGCCTCATTTGTATTTTATCACCCTATTAGGTATAGGAAGTATTATTGCCTTTCCATATCAAGGTTCCGGAAATGTATGTTTCGAGCCCCTGAATAACAGGCAATGTTAGAAAAAGTTTTGTGTTGGTGGGTGAACAGTATAACTCAAAAGCCAAATGCTGGATAATTGCGAAACTCACGATGAGTTTTAAGAAACCCCTTCACTCTAAGCTACCCTTTTCATAGAGCATTTTTATGAAATGACTATAATGGTTTGATTCAATTCGTTAGATTATAAGATATTTACATAACATAAACTGTATATCTTGAATTTTCTGGGAATAACGTTTCTGTGGTAACCGCCATTTCCGAGGTATTCGTTGTTATAGGTTAGAATTTCAATACTGGCATTTTTTTAGTGCTGTCACCATTCAGTTGTTTCTCGTGGCGTCATATAAGAGTACGCAATTTGAATGGAAGCATATAAATATCCGTTTTGAAACATCTGACTATCACTTCGGGTTCTTGTATCCCTCTTGCACTTATAACGAAGTGTATTATGAAAATATTTCTGCACTGGATTAATATAAAATAGATAATCCTAGTTTCGAGAAGTTGTACGTTAATCAACATCGTTTTCAGCGAACGGCATGTGAAGGTTGGAATCTGTTTTTTGCTTTTTCTACTACTTAGTAGTGTAGTATAGTGAGTAGACGGACCACCCCAAAAAATTTCACACCGTGACTCCACCGGAAATTCACGTTTAGCGGCTCCCCGAAGTCACAGACAGCATTTTTAGAAAATGCTCGTGTGCACGTCTGTCTGTCTATGAAAAGTATAACTTAAAACATCACATGTCTTACATTCACATGTCTTTCTCTAACTTCTAACGCTTATTAGTGGGTATACAAGTTATTCTTAAACAAGTTTATTTTCCTCTCTACTTCATTTTAATCGAGATAAGCCTTCCCGGAAACAGCTGCATTACTTGCTTCCTTGTAGAAACAAAGGAAACAGCGATAGTGAAACGTTTTATACTGAATGCTATACGCTGGCCTTAAAATTCCACGCTCTTTGTATACACTCACTAGAAACAGCTGAAAATGGGTAGAACTTTAAAAGAAAGAGAAAGTATTGAGCAACTCGAACCATTAATGATATCTCGGAAATGCTGATTACACAAAAAAATTCTTTGAAATAAGCTGTGTTCTCTAAAGAGTTCTAAAATGTTCTAACTTTTTTTTAGTACGTTTTCGTCTATCGCTTAATGTTTATCAATCATACAAGCTTATGCAAAATTTCTTCACAATGAAGACGACAATCCCAGAAAAATTAATATATCGATTTTATTTATCGTGTAAATATCTTTTATATGTGGTATTTTAACCAAAATTTAGGAGCCATTTTTAGAAAATAAAAAAATTAGACAATTTTTCCATATGTAGGGTAGTTTTGGCCATAAGAGCTTCTTGAAAATATTCATTGGTCATCTTTGGAAAATACTAAAACTATACACCAAGTTTTGTATTTATCCGACATTTCGTTTGTGAGTTATACTGTTCACAGACACACATATACATGGACTTTTTTTATAAAAATATGATATGCTACATTCACATCGCTCTATCGCTTATTATTGGGTATACAAATTATTCTTACAAACGTGTATTCTCCTATCTACGCAATTTTCATCGAGATAAACCTTTTTGGGTACAGCAGATTACATGTTTCGTTATAGATATAAAGAGGACAGCGATAGTCAAATGTTTCAATACGTTGGACTTAAAATTACATTCTCCTTCAATAACATAGTGAGAAACAATTAAAAAGATTTACAGGACTTTAAAAGAATGGCTAAGCACTAAACAATTCGAATCATTAATGACGGATATCTCAGAAATGGCTTATGCAGAAAAAAGTTTATATGAAATAAATTGTATATTTTAAGGAGGTCTACATTTTTTGTGTAGTACACTTTCGTCTTTGCTTGCCGTTTACCAGTAATTCCTTCTGAGTGAGATGGATTTTAAAGGCTATTTCCACAAAATTACAGATATAAATCTATTTATCATGTAATTATCTTCAGTATGTGGTATTTTAATCAAAATTGTTACATCCATTTTTTACAAAATTAAAAGTTTCGAAAAGTTTTCGATATGAAGGGTAACTTGCGGTGGGCACAGTTTCTTTAAAATCTTCGTGTCGCATGTTTGGAAGGCACTGAACGTAAATACCAAGTTTAGTATTTATTCCAATGTTCGATTTTGAGTTATGCTGTGCACAGACACGCACGAACGTTTCCTTAAAAATGCTTTGTTTTGGCCTCAGGTAACCTCAAAACCTGCATTTCCAGTGAAATCTCTGTATAGATTTTTTTGGGATGGAATAAAATTTCCTTATTTACTATATACATGGTAACAAAGTAAAAATGCATATTTTCTGAAATTCGCATGACAGTTAACCATGGGAAAACTTGTCGCCAGGAATATTTAGAAAATGTCTAATTCTATGGAAAAAGTTATTTAACATAAATTGTATACCTATTTCAATTAGCTCTGCGTTTTTTCCATAGAAAAATGTTGTGTTTGTCTTGTGGTTTACCAGTTATACAAAACTCATTCAGGATGTAGAGAACCTCAAAGACTATTCACACAGAATTAAAGATGTACATTTAATACTTAAGTAAATGTATTAAATATGTGATTTTTCAATAAAATTCCTTACCATTCTAGAGCATACAGCAATGAAAATGTATTCCACAAAGGGTAGTTTGGTGGGGAGGGTCTTCGTGGTGTAATAATTGAAAGGTGATTTACCCGACTTTTTAATTTCGAATTATGTTTCTCGCCCCCCCCTCTCTCTCTCTCTCACTGTGGTTTATTCTGCAAACTTTTCTTACATAAGTTTATGACTTAACGTTAATCCAGAACATTTTACCTCTGAACATAACATGTTTGAAAGCTTGGTATTACAGTTTGAACATCGCTAAGTATCGATACGCAATGTTGTCGTTGAGGTACAACAGAAATACAGGAGGCTGAAGCCATATTCAAATCTTTAAAAAACGGATTGCAATATGTTGTCTTTGAAATTCCAATAGTTGTACGACAGCAGAAATAAAAGAATGGTGGCTTAGTGCCTTAAAATATATATGATAAAGCATTGTAAAATTTAGACCAGGAGCAAAATATATCTCAGAATTTCACAGCAATTTTTATTTCATATAAACTGAACTACTTAACGAGATCTACTTGTGTCCTGCAGTAAGATTTCGACTGTTCCGTATGGTTTACCAGCTACGTAAAGTTATACAAAATTTGTTAGGAATGAAATTTGACTTGACGGTCTATTTTCAGAAAGTTCAGTGTAACTTATATTTTATTGCATCTCAAACATTTATGTTTCAATAAGTATAGGTTATTCAAGGCGCGAACACCCCGCGCACTGCGTCCTATTTTGGCTGCCAACCCCAGGAGGAGTGCATGAAGTGAAGGAACCACAGGAGGCTACATGCCGCATGCAGACAGACCACAGAGACTCGCAGAAGTCCCTAATAGTTCCAGGTCCAAAGACCCGCCCCACTACTGCAGCTACCTAAGAGGGATTATGAACGATCCGTCGAACAGGTAGCCCTCTAGAGTCCACGGGGAGTACTCTTTGTTTTGATCAAGCATCCGCACCATTTGTCTGTCACCGTCATACACCAAGAAGCCTAGAAGCACACCTGAAATATAAGAAGGAAACCGAAAGAAAGAGAAATGAAGGAAAGAAAATCGTGGCAGATGAGAAATAATCCCAGCATTTGCCTACCCCGAAATACCCAATGTGAGTGTGGGCAGGAATGAACCTGGGACCTCCTGAATGCAAGCCTATCGCTGGTTTAAAATGTTTAATAGGAAAAAATAACAAAATATTTTCCACGTAAAGAGTTATGGGTGACGGAAATTTCTTCAAAATCTAGTGTCGCAACCTTGGAAGATTTTGAACCCTAATACCAAGTTTGTATTTATACGGGATTTTCAGATGTATTCGACCTTTGCCGCCAGTCGGTTGTCCGCGCATGACATTAATACATTCAAGCGAGCTTATCACCAGTACCTTTCCAGTATTTACATTTGGAACTTCTTTCGCTTGCGTCTCGCAGACTCGCAATCTCAGCACGTACGCTGATAGGTAACTGCAATAATTGTACGGCTTTGTAATGTAGAGTGTCTCGGCATTAATGACACAGCTTAAACGTTTTGTAATAAAAAAGAACTGACGGAATCTTTTTAATTGTTTTAAGCGTTTTTAAATATTTTAGTTCTTTGTTCTTTTTCTTTTTTGTTAATAGAAAGAACACTTTTTTATTTTATCATGTTTTATCTCCTCTTGATGGCATTCTGAGAAAGAACTGAGAAAATCATTCACACAGCAGCCAATATCGTGACGACAGACTGCCCCACCATGCAAATTCTGATCACTTCCATCTCGCGTGCAAAGAACGCACAAAATTTCCTAGTGAAGAACAGTTCTGCACCGCCGTAGTACATCAACTGTTTACGAAGTCGTAAAAGCATGCAGTTCTTTTGAGACAAGGGGCTCGCTGAGCTGATAATGACGTCGGTGAAGACCGAAAAAATCTGAAGACACGTTTCAAATTATGTTTCCACACACAGTGGACATAGAATGTGCATTTCAAGTGAAATCTAGTTTTGGGGGGCAACTCAATACTTTCACTACCTAACATTTATAAGTGACAGAGAAAGGAATTTAAAAGAATTGAATATTTATTGTAATGATAAAGCGAAAGAAATATAGCAGTTACATGAATATGTAGGGACAGGAAATTCAGATGTTAGAATCGTTCCCAGCATTCGCCTGGGACCTCGGGAAATCCCCGAAAAAAACATGGGCCACAAAGTTAGACCACCGGAATCATACCCACGACCTCTTAAATGCGGGCCACAAACGAAACCGCCTGAGCCATCCCGCTCGGTACAATTATGGTTAACTTTTACGTTAAATAAAATGCTATCCTGAATCTTCTTGGAACAGCAAGTAAAGTCCTCTTTATTCTGAAGGAATTTTGTATAATTTTGTACAACTGCTAAATGTTAAACGATAGACGAAAACATACTACACACAATTTATTGCAAACGACTGTTTTGTAGCATCAGACGTTTCCGAGATATCCGTTGCTAATGGTTCGAACTGTTCAATATTTAGCCATTCATTTAAAGTGCTGCCGGTTTTCAGTTGTTTCTCGCGATGTCATGGAAACAGTATGGAATTTTAAGGCCAGCATATAGCGTCCGGTTGTTAAACATTTAACTATCGCTATTCCCTTTGAATTTATAACGAAATGTGTAATGTAGCTATTTCTGTAAAGTTTATTTATCTCGTTTAAAATGAAGTGGATAGGAAACTACTCGTATATCTTCGTAAGAATATTCTGTATACCACTAATAAACGAAACAGGGCAGAGAATGTCATGTGCATGTTTTCCTCAGAGTATTGAATATCTGACCAACGCTTAGCCCAATGTATTCTCATTATAGCTGCAACGAAATGTTAATGAAAGTTTATCTCGATTAACAAGACGTAGGTAAAGGAATATGTTTTAGTACGACTAGTTTATAGAAGAGCGCGTAGAGAAGGTCATGTGCATGTTTTTATCAGACTATTGAATATCTGACTAACGCTTAGCCCAATGTATTCTCCTCTTACCTGCAACGAAATGTTAATGAAAGTTTATCTCGATTAACAAGAAGTAGACAGATGAATTTGGCTTTGTGAGACTAGTTTGTAGAAGAATGAATAGAGAAGGTCACGTGAATCCATGCTTGATACTGCTAAGTCGCTATTCGTTTTTTCTCCCGTGGTCATTAAACAGAATCGTTTTCGCGAAGGTCACGTTTTTAAAATATTTAACCTTCACTAAAGTCTAAAGTATTCATTCCCCTTTGTAGTATAACAAAATGTGTAATAGAAGTTAGTCTGACTAGCATCAAGCAGAAAGAAAAGTAACCGTTTGCAGAAGAGGGAAGTCATAGAATGTTACACGTCAATGTCCCTGTGTGTGTCTGCGAACAGAGTTTCTCGAAACGAAAAACATGAATGTCAAACTTGCCACTTTTTTCGGTACCTTCCAAAATGCCCCACGTCAGACCACCCTTTAGTTCGAAAATATGTCTAAATTTATATTCTCAAAAATGGCTCAAATGATTTTGATATTAAAATATTATACATTTAAAATATTTAGATTGCAAATACAATGCATATATTGAATTTTCTGGAATGTTCGTTCTTCGTTTGAAAGAAATGTTTATAACTAGTAAACCATGACAGACAAGAACTTCTACACAAAAGTTTTTTTTGTTATATTCGCATGAGTGTCTCTACCATCTATCCGTTATTAGTGGTACAATTATTGTTCTTACGAAAGGATATTTTAATAACTACTTCATGTTTATCCAAATAAACCTTTGCAGAAATAGCTACATTACACATATCGTTATAGATACAAAGAGAACAGCGATAGTCAAATGTTTAAGAGCTGGATGCCATATGCTGGCCTTAAAATTCCATACTGTTTCCACAATATCACTAAAAACATTGAAAAACGACAAGACGTTCAAAAGAAACGCAAGTTTTGAACAATTCGAACCAATAATAACGGATATCTCGCAAATGACTTGTGCCACAAAATAGGTTATTTGAAACAAGTTGTGTATTACAGTGTCTATATTTCTTGTGTAGTAAGTTTTCATTCATTACTTAACGTTTACCAGTAACACAAGATTATACAAAGTTGCTTTGGAATGAAGAGGACTTCACAGGCATTCCTCAGAAAATTCAAGATAAACGTTTCATTTGTGATGGAAATGTATTTAATATATGATCTTTTAATAAAAAATGTAAGAGACATTTTGTAGAAAACAAAACATTTCGAAAAACGTTCCATGTAAACGATAGTTTAGGGTGAAGCAATTTTTTAAAAATATTCGTGTCCCATCTTTGGAAGGTACTGAATCTCAAGTTTGGTATGTATCTGACGCTTCATTTTTGAGTTATGCTGATCACAGACGCACACACATACGGACCTTTTTGTAAAAATGCTTTATTTGGATAAGCGGGCCTCAAAACATGTACTTACGGTGAAATGTCTCTTCTCTACCTGCTATGCACGTGGTAGAGAAGGAAACATTATGTCTCTTTAAAACACAATTTATTTCAAACATGTTCTTGTGGCTCCAGTCAATATCGTTATTGTTGATCTGAATGTTTCAAGTGTTTGTCATTTGTTAAAGTGCTGTTGCGATGGAAATGATAAAGCCAGCATATAACAACCCGCTTTTAAACATCCGAGTATCCAATCGGTTTCCTCTCTGACTCGTGCGCCTATAACGAGGTGTTTCATGAAACTGTTTCTGTAAACGTTTATTCTCCATCAACAGAAGTAGATAGACAAATATAGTTTGAAGAAGCTATGTTAAATGTGCAATAATGTGAGTAGAGAAAGTCTGTGAATGTAACACATCAGAATAGTTACGAGTTTTCTACCCTACTAAGTAGAAACTGGAATGTTATCCCAAACTTAGAGAACAAACATTAAAGAAAATCTTCTACTTACAAAAATATGCAGAAATTGATAATGTTCTCTCTTTCAGAAACACAAATCGAGTCAGTACAGTGCAGAATTGTGTCTGCTTGAAAATGCAAACCAGCGTTTTTATAATTGCAAAACTGATAGGGAAAATATCAAAGGTTATTCATTATCTCGAGTCAAGAGGTCAGCATGTATCTGTTATTTCGTAATAAATAATAAGGAAACAACATCCAGCACGCTAATAATGATTCTGTGAATTTAGAGAAGCTAATATGAGTGCAATTTTAACAATGGCTACAAAATTCTGAATTATAGATTTTATCTATAAATATGCCTCTTGGGAACAACAAATTTCATGTAGCATTACAAACTTCATTCTGCCATTTTAAAGGTGCATAGATAATGTTAAAACCGTCACTGGGTAGAAATTTAAGGACTTCTCTTGCATTGCTCTTCACCATGAATGTTTCAAAACAAATTATTCCTGCTCAACAGTTGTGTTTCAAAATCACTGAAAATTGTAATTCTTTATCTTTCAAATTTGTTCATAAACATAATGGTTTTTCCTGTGTGTACTGGTTTGGAAAAGAAATATGACAGAAAATTTAGGAAATTTTTGAACAAAAAACAAACAAACTTGAAGGATACAAAAAAATATTATATAAATAAATATACGATTAGAAACATTATGACTTCAAATATTATTTCAATTTTATAAACTTAGAAAATATTGAATTTGTGCTTTATTTTAATTTATATATTGCATAAATGTATTTATATTGTTACAAACGCATTACTATCTTATATAAAACAATTGAAACCACTTCTGCTAAAGCCATTCGACTGACCAAAAAGAAATTAATGAAGCCTATCTAAACAAGTCGGTCAACTGGGAAATTATAAACAGAGAATGTATAAAATCATATAAGAATATAACCGTAATATCAAGCCTGATGATGTAAATAGTTATTTTGTTTATACTTTTAAACTAATTAGTGATACCGTTCAGCAAAACACTGAGAAATTAATTAATTTTCTTCATAATACAAACATGGATGCTAATACGGTTTTTACATGGCATCGTGTAACTCATAATGATGTTCTAGCAAGGATAGGCATCTTCGGCATGGATAGTGATTTACTTAAACTGGTAGTTCCTTATATAATCGGTTCTTTATCAAATATTATTTTTCTGCAGATCTTTTTTCTCAGTCTTCAAAATGATACCTGTTCTTAAGAAGGACGATGTAGTCGATGTGGGTAATTGTAGACGAATTTTTAATTAGTTCTAATTTTCTAAACAATAATTTAAAAATTAACGAATCAGCAATTAATAATGCGTTTTGTATCTAATTAATACTCAATAAATCCCAATATGGATTTAATTTTAGATAATATTAATAAGAATCTGTTATAACTGGATTTGAGAACCTTGACAGAACTTTCCGATTTCTCCGAGGCTTTTGATTGCGCCCATAATGCAACTATTTATTCCAAATTAGATTTTTATGGAATAGGAGATAAAGCCCTTAATTTAATTGGAAAATTGCTTATCAATTCGCACCCAATTAACTTGCGTTAGGAGCAGTTCTGAAATTCTTTAGAATGAATAAAGGTGTTCCTCAAGGATCTAGTTTGCATCCTCTGTTAATTGTAATACTTATTAACGACCTGCCTCTAAGCTTGAGCTGTGATTAATTAATATATGTGTATGAAACACCACTCTTAACCCATTGCTGTTCTTTAATGTACATTAATTAAGCTACAGAAGCCTCTCTTAACACTGATAAGACCTAGATAATATATTTTTCATTTAAGCCACCTCCTGATGATATGTTCTTTAAAGTTAAACCTCTGGACATTGTTTTGGATTCCCAGCTTATTAAAGGCCGATACTTTTTTATGTCCTAATTTCGTATCGTTTTTTCTAAACCATTTAAGAAATTCCATATCCACGCACTATATTGAGCAAACTTGTTATGCTTTCTTTCATTGTATACCTACTTTTGGTATCCATAACTGGCGCAATGTTAACAATATCTATAAAATATTGCCTCTACTGAAAAAGCCTTGGGAATTATCTGTAATTTATCATTTAATGTCCCTTGTTCTATATTTAAATACTTTAAAATTCATACTATACATATATATATATAGTAAGATAATGTATATATTTGCTTAGTAATTACTGAGGATAACTTATGCAATCAAATACTTCATAATCATCACCATTAATGTGATACAAGCAATAATCATTTTATTATTACTCATTGTGCGGGTTTGACTACATTAGAGAAATGGTATAAAATTGGCCTTAATATGTTTAACAGATAACTGACAAATGTCCATTCTACTAGCTCAAATAGGTTTAAAATCATTTTGAAATGTTGATTTCATGTAAATATTTTTCAAGCCTATATTGGTTTTATAATTTGAAGTGTTCTTTTTTGTAATTTATTGTTTATTTTAATGCTCGGTCTTATCATTGATATTGCATTATTTTATTTACTTATGTTAACAAATGCTTTTGTTTAAAATTTAACGTCCTTTAACCTGGTAGCTCATGTCGGAAGATGAATGAATCGATGCTGAAATAAATTTGGATCCTTAGAAGTTAGGGTAAGCCGACATTCGTCTTCTCAGGATAAGGGAACACCCCGGAAAAGCCTTATCCGGGTAACTCACTCTAACCGAGATTCGAACACGATACCTCTTGAATGTGAGGCAGACACCTACCCCCACGACACGAAGGTGGTAACTGTTTCTGTTACAGTTCTAAAACATCAACAAACATTGAATTATTTTGGAGTATTCTAATTTCTATCAGGCGGCGCCGTGGCCGAGTGGTTAGACCGCTCGCCTCCCACCGAGGCGGCCCGGGTTCAATCCCAGAGACCTGCATGTGGGATTCGTGGTGGACGAAGCAGCGTCTGGGCGGGTTTTCTCCGGGTTCTCCGGTTTCCACCGGCATTCATTCCACCAACTGCTCCATCATCACCTTTCCTTTCATCCATTTCACCAACATGTCGTTTCATCTACTTCCTTCATCCCATACCAGGCATCGGACTGATCACCCATCCTGGATGTTCTGTCTGATCCATGGGTGTCTGCTCCTCGACGGGCCTCTGACCCCAGGCACCCGCTTGTAAGTCCTGGGGGTGTAAGTCCTACATAAGAGGAGGATATACAGATAATGAATGAATGAATTCTAATTTCTTTCAACATTTTGTATCACACTACATTTGATGATAATTTTTCACATCAATATTTAGTATCAAGTATTCAACAACATAACTCCAAAATTAAAGATATATACAAACGCAGTACCAGAGGAGAGTGCTAATAAACCGGGTATCACATTTACATAAATCATCCACTATAGCTTTGTGTTGTGCAGAGTAACTGGTGTATCTTTACATAGGCTGATAAATTGTGGGGTTCTTGAAGAATTTGGTTTATGCAATGAATTCATACATCTAAAAATAAGGGTTGTTAAATACTGCTTACGTATAGTACGGGGAGATCAGGCGCCTGTACATGTGGTATGCTTCAGGGAGCAAGTACGGGAAGCGTGGATAAGTGTTGGGCAACGAGCGCAAGGTCTTAGAACACATTGGAATGAGGTGCATTGGCTGTGGGAGAGGGATATGGGGTGTAGTGGATGGAAGATGGTTCAGAAACGACTTCGTGATATTGAGAGACAAGATTTGGAATCACAATGGGCGGCTAAACTTTCACTCAAATTAAAGTATTGTGACTTTGTCCAGTATTTCAAATGTCACTTCTCTGAGTTGTCACTGCACCTGATCTAAGTTCTTATCTAGTTCACCTTCACTGAGAGTTCACTTCACTCACACTGTCACTTCACTCAGGTGAAGTAGTTACAATTCTCGTCCCTTCACTTTCCCTCGTGACGTAGCCTCTTTTGCCGGAAGGTTCACTTCACTTGGATGAACTCGTTCAACCTTCCGTCATCTCACTTCCTTCGTGACGTAGGCTTTTCTGGTCGGACGGTTCACTTGCTTAGTTCACTGGCTCAATGAATGTGGAATGTGGGCACTGTGGTATGGGGCATTATAACAACCTTGCAGGAAGTTTATAAATAAGGCATTCTTGAGCCATTATTCATAGTTTTCATGACTCAGTGAATATTGAAGTTTGATAATTTGGACACCGTGGTAAGGGGCATTAGCGCAAACTTGCAGGAAGTTTATAAATAAGGCATTCTTGAGCCATTATTCATAGTTTTCATGACTCAGCGAATATTGAAGTTTGATAACTTGGACACCGTGGTAAGGGGCATTATCACAACCTTGCAGGAAGTTTATAAATAAGGCATTCTTGAGCCATTATTCATAGTTTTCATGACTCAGGGAATATTGAAGTTTGATAATTTGGACACCGTGGTAAGGGGCATTATCATAACCTTGCAGGAAGTTTATAAATAAGGCATTCTTGAGCCATTATTCATAGTTTTCATGACTCAGTGAATACTGAAGTTTGATAATTTGGACACTGTGGTAAGGGGCATTATCACAACCTTGCAGAAAGTTTATAAATAAGGCATTCTTGAGCCATTATTCATAGTTTTCATGACTCAGTGAATATTGAAGTTTGATAATTTCCACACCGTGGTAAGGGGCATTAGCACTACCTTGCAGGAAGTTTATAAATAAGGCATTCTTGAGCCATTATTCATAGTTTTCATGACTCAGTGAATATTGAAGTTTGATAATTTGGACACCGTGGTAAGGGGCATTATCACAACCTTGCAGAAAGTTTATAAATAAGGCATTCTTGAGCCATTATTCATAGTTTTCATGACTCAGTGAACATTGAAGTTTGATAATTTGGACACCGTGGTAAGGGGCATTATCACAAGCTTGCAGGAAGTTTATAAATAAACTATTCTTGAGCCATTATTTATAGTTTGCATGGGTCAGTGAATATGTAAGTTTGACAATTTGGACACTGTGGTACGGGACATTATCACAAGCTTGCAGCAATCTTATATATATATATATATATATATATATATATATATATATACTTTTCTTGTGCCATTATTTGTACCTTGCATGGCTCAGTGATAATGGAAGCTTGACAAGTTGGACACTGTGGTAAGGGACATTATCACAGGCTTGCAGCAATCTTATAAATAAGCTTTTGTGTGCCATTATTCATAGATTGCATGGCTCAGTGAATATGGAAGTTTTAGAATTTGGATACTGTGGTAAGGAGCATTATCACAACTTACAAGAGGTTTTTAAATAAGCTCTTCTTGAGACATTTTTCATAGTTTGCATTGCTCAGTGAATTTAAAGGTTTGTGAAAATCGACACTGTGGTAACAGCATTATCAACAGCTTGCAGGAAAGTTAGTAAGAAGCCTTTCTTTGAGGGTCTTTTCATAGTTTGTATGCAATTGAACACTCTGGTAAGGGATACTATAAACAACTTGCACGAAGATTAGGAAGAAGCTTTTCTTTGGTCCAGTATTAATTTTTCGCATGGCTCAGTGAATGCATAAGTTTGACAATATGGACATTCTGGCAAATTGCATTATCAGAAAATTGCAGGAAGATTAGGGATGGGCTTTTCTTTACGTATTTATAGTGTAAATTATCGTACCAAATTCAACTTTTGTATTTATCCAACTTTTTATTTTGAAATACGCTTTTCACAGAGAGACGGACGGAAACCACAGACACATGACGCTTTTTTCTAAGAATGCAATTATTTGGTTCAGTAGTATATTTTCGGTGAAATCACGGTATTGATTTTTCCATCTATCTACTAGGGTAGATGGCAGAGAAAGTAATAAAGTTATCTAAAACATTGTGCTTTAAAAGATAACTATTTTTGTGGAGTAAGATTATTTCAGATGTTCTACCAGTTTTACAGGAGTAATGCAAATGGGAGAGTGTTTCTTTTAAAATCTTCAGGTTGCATCCTCGGAAGATCCTGAAGTTATATACCAGTTGGCCAAGATATGAGAGCGTATGGTGGGAGGAGGAGTTAAACGTTTACGAAACAAGTGGGGGAACTTCGGAAGGACAGTCAGGAAACATTCGCAGTTCCGAGTTGCAACTACTAGCGAGGCTGTGGCCTGCAGATGTAATACTGTCTTCATTGTGCGACTGTACATTCCCTTATCGTCTTACCCCTCACTCCCCTCTGATTCCCAGCCTTGATTGTCAATAAAAAATAGAGGCAACATACTTCAAGCGCATTCATATCGTGGCCGACTAGTACAAACCTAGCTATTTATCCGACCTTTCGTATTTTATTATGCTGTTCACACACACAGGGTACTTACCTGTGCAGGCTTTACCGTGTGTTATTTTTTTAGGACACAATAGGTTCAAGTTTGTATTTTTGATTGTGAGGTCGACAGCAGGCTTCCCAAAAATTATCCTTTCAAATCAGTTTCTAGATCTTAGAAATTCACCAATGTTCGCAACTATGTTGAGTTTTAAAAATACAAGATGTGATCGTCAAGTACAGCGCATGAGCATTCACAGAATCTAACGTAACTGGAATGTTCTCATGACCGCACTTTAAGTAGCAACAGAAAATTTGCTTTAATGAATAGAAAATACAAAAAATGGTGATTTGAATAAGGTTTTATATTATGTATGTTAATTTAAAGAATAACAAGAACATAAAAACTATGTGAATCACAAATATAAAGACATAAAAAAATACTGAATATCTATCCGTGTATAGATGCATTGTGTTTTTCAAATATGTTTTCAAAGAAATAAACAAACTGTCGGATATGTTCAAAAGTCTTTCTCTAAAGAAAAATGTAGAATTCGCTAAGATAAATACCTACTTCATCTTAGCAACACTTGAAACTTCCATGATTCCTCTGTTTACTTTATCAATCACTTACCTGTAGCAGGTTAAAGAAGTATTGTTGGTAATGCAGAATTAGAGTAATAATTTCAATGTCATAGTCAAAATTTGATTGACTAACGGTGCCGCTGCACTTATCAGCTGAGCTACCGTGCCGGAGTCAACATTAAATTCCTCAAGTGACTCACATGTTCCCCGTTTAATCACAAGGCCTTCACAAATCCATTTTGACACAGCATCGATTTACAATCTCGTAAGTACCCAAACATAACACATGGAGATTACACAGGAAATACGGGTTTTGTGCTCCTCTGAAGAAGAAAAAAGACTATTAGTAAATGGAACCTCGCGCGTATGTGTCCTTGTGAACAGCATAACTAAAAACAAATAGGATAGATAACAATTACTATTTGTTACATATATTCCAAGGATGCGATATGAAGATTTTCAAGAAAACTTCCCCACTTCAGTCTACACTTTACTTGGACAATTCTTTGTTATTTTCGAATTGCTCAAAATGGCTATAACAAATTGGATTAAAGTACCATAAGTCTAAAATTTTTGTATGACAAATAAAATGAATATTTTGAATTTACTAGGAACAAGCGCTAAGTCCTCTGCATTCTGAATGAATTTTACATCGGATTATCTGAAACCTCAATTTAAATGCAACACATCTTTGTGACTGTAGCGACACCCCGCCACAAAGATAGACAAGTTCACCAGAGACTCGACGCACGCCAAATAAGCACTAGTATACTGTTAGAGAGAAATGATCTGTAAATAGTTCACACGCGCTGCACAGCGGCGCTGATGTATATTAAGTCGAGCTAAATAAACTTAGAAATCCACACAGGTAATTAGCGCAGGAGTTACGACCTAATAGCTACGGTTCTGTGATGAATAGACCGAGGGGCGTGGGAGGCAATTGGTCTTAACTGATCCTCCCTACCTATCAAAGTGGCGTCCTTTAAACCGGAAGGATGGTTGACTAATTCGTTAGTAGAGTAAATCGTACACCCTCTCTGACAATCTCGCGTCTCCTCTTATCCGGGGACCTCGTAGAGACGAATTAACGATTCCGGGTGGTGTTTGAGCTCAGTGGCCCTTCCACTAGTGTGCCTCTCACTGTCAAGCGGAGCCTTTTCCTCCATACCGGGACCTCTATATTCAGCCGAGCTGAGATGACGAACCCGGCTTGATCGCCTAGAGCCAACTCAACTGAGGAAGCGCCGGGTAACAAACAGGCGGTACCTTCTCCAGTCGGCGAACAAACGTCTTCAGCCCTCGAACCTCTTGTAGTGACAAAACGCAACCATGGACGCAGCACAGTCCACAACAGTGACATGAAGCACTCTTGATATATTCGTTGTTATTGCTCTGAATTTGCATACGCATTGTAGTGCTAAGTCCCATTTATTTGCTTCTAGTGACCATGGAAAAGGTATGGAATGTCAAAACCGGCATATAGTGACTAGCTTTTACAACATTTAATCTCAGTTTCAGGTTCCTGCATCCTTTTGTACCTACTACCAAATGAAATGTCTGTCTCGATTAAGATATGTAGAAAAATGAATAAGGTTCTGTAACAATATTTTTTTAGAAAGGTGGGAAAATAAAGTAATGTGAATGTAACAGATTACTGTCACTTCCACATTCACACTACCAGGCTGTTGGAGGGTAGGTAATAATGCCTGTGGTTAAAGAAACTGTGTTCCCTGCTCCAGCAGAAACCTCCACTGAGAAGACAGAACGACAACCATTCAACAACAAAGGTAGTTGTGGCCTAGGTTGTTCTTTAATTAGTGATTTTGAATATAAATTTCAGTTCATTTGACTACAGTTGTTTGGTCACAATAGTGTTTGATACCCAAATGCAGATGGGTTGTGATTGGGGACAGCAATGTGACATTAGCCTTGCAAGAACATATTACTAATGTTATTTTAGCAATATACGAGGTGTATTCCAAAACTACCGTCCGATGAACAATATTTAACGGATGGTAGTTCCGAATGACGTTTTACGCCTGCATCGCTGTCTACCGACTCCTGAGGAACTATCACAGTGTTGGTGTGACGCAGTAGGCGTTTGCCAGTCGGCGAGAGCAGATTGCAATGGCCGCGACAATCGCAGTGGCAAAAGGATCGTCAGTTGCAGACATCTATTGTGAATTATGCCTCTAGTTTGGACCAGACATAATGAGTGACAAACAGGTTCGACACTGGTGTCGATAATTACGAAATGGGTGCACAAATGTGCACTATGAACAGCGGAGTGGTAGTCCAGTATTCGAACCGATGCCATTGTTGAGCAAGTGAATTAAAAACTTTGAAGTGAACGGCGTTTGACGATTAGCGGTCTGGCTGATGAATTCCGAAATGTGGCTCGGACCTCACTTTACAGGGTTGGCACTGAACAGCTGGGATATCGCAAACTTCTTGCGAGGTGACTGCCAAAAATCGTCATCGGTGAGCACTAGGAGCAACGAATGTGTGATGCACGACAGTTTTTGGAGCGCTATAGACAAGATTGAGTTGGTTTGTTGACCCACATTACTACGGGCGACGAGACATGGATAGCGTCACTAACGCAGAAACGAAACAACAGTCAATGCAGTGGCGCCGTTTCAGTTCAACCAAACCAAAAGCTGTAAGCAATCACCGTACACGAATCGCTAAACGATGACTACCGTGTTTTGTTATGAAAAGGGTTTCCTATGGATTGCTTTCATGTACAGTGGGTCAATAATTACAACTGACGTTTACTGTGCAACGCTTACCAAACTGAGACGTGCCACCAAAAATGACACGGTGGAAAAATGATGTCTGGCATCATCCTCCTGTACAAGCACGTCCACGCACCGCTGCCAAAATTAAAGAGAAGATTCAAGTGTTTTGTTGGGAATTCTTTGACCACGCTTCGTAATGTCCCGACCTGGTACCGAGAAAATATTTCCTCTTCTTTCATTTGAAACCGTGGGAGGGTGGAGAAACGTTTCAAACCAACGATAAGCTCAAGACGAGCGTTACCACCTTGTTCAAGTCCTAGACGGCAGACTTCTATGCCGAGGGGTTAAATATGCTGATGCAGCGTTACAAGTGTGTAGATGTGAACGGTGATTATGTGGAAAAGTAAACCATATATGTGGGCACATATTACTGTCAATAAAAGTCTTGTCTCACGAGCTATGTTGTTATTATGACCAAACGGAATACGCCTAGTTATGGAATACGCCTCGTATGCAATATTTATTCGTGTGCATTACAATAACAGTCAAACGAACATCAGGTATCTACCCGCCCACACTAGCAAGGTACTCAGCTACTTGTTTGTGACCATTAGCGATAGCATAATCCCGTGGAGTTCTGTTCTCAGGTTTGGAATATTGTTTGAGATTAGCACCTTTGTTCACAATACGTTTGACCATCTCCAGGTGGCCGTAGTATGCTGCTAAATGTAAAGGGGTAAAATCATTAGCGGGAAGCTTTACGTTCACATCGGCACCGGCCTCAAGAAGAGCTTCTGCTATTGGTAGGCGATTACGTTTAGAAGCGACATGCAGCGCAGTCCATCCATCTTTGTTTATTAGATTAACATCAGCGTTGTGTTGTATCAGTAGCTTTACCATTTCCAAGTTATCTTTGAAGGTGGCCAAATACAAGCAAGTTTCGGAGTATTGACCAGCTATTTTATTGACATCGGCACCAGCTTCAAGAAGAGAGTTTCCTATTTCTATTTGATTTTGTTCACAAGCTACATGCAACACAGTCCATCCATTTTTCTTTGGTAGATTAACGTTAGCGTTGTGTTGTATCAGCAGCTTTACCATTTCCTTGTTACCATTGTAGGTGGCCACATACAACGGAGATTTCGAATTTGGACCACCTAGCATGTCGACATCAGCACCGCCCTCAAGAAGAACTTTTGCTATTCGTATATGATTCAATTCGGAAGCGACATGCAGTGCAGTCCATCCATCTTTGTTTTGTAGGTTAACGTTAGCACCGTGTTGAATCAGTAGCTTTACTGCATCCTGGCTATGCCTCCAGGCGGCTGTAAACAGGGGAGGTTCCAACTCTGGACCACCTAGCGCATTGATATCGGCACCGGCCTCAAGAAGAGCTTTTGCCGTATCTTTGAGATTACGTTGAGAAGCGCCGTGCAATGCAGTCCATCCATTTTTGTCTAGTTGGTTAACATTAGCGTTGTGTTGTGTCAGCAGCTTTACTATTTCTGGGTTATTATAAACGGCGGCTATATACAAGGGTGTTTGCGAGTGTTTGCCAGGTAGTATATTGACATTGGCACCGGCCTGTAGAAGAGCTTTTGCTATTTGTACGTGATTGTGTTTAGAAGCGACATGCAGTGCAGTCCATCCATCTTTGTTTGGTAGATTAACATTAGCGTTGTGCTGTATCAGCAGCTTTACTATTTCCCGATTGCCCTTCAAGGCGGCTGAAAACAAGGGAGGTTCCAACTCTGGACCACCTAGCACATTCACATCGGCACCGGCCTCAAGGAGAGATCTTGCTGTACCTTTGAGATTACGTTGAGAAGCGCCGTGCAATGCAGTCCAACCATCTTTATCTGGTTGATTAACTTTAGCGTTGTGTTGTATCAACAGCTTTACTATTTCTGGGTTATTAGAAACGGCGGCTATACACAAGGGTGTTTGTGAATATTTTCCAGCTAGTATATTGACATTGGCACCGGCCTGTAGAAGAGCTTTTGCTATTTGTATGTGGTTATGTTCAGATGCGTTATACAACGCAGTCCATCCATCTTTGTCTGGTTGATTAACATTAGCGTTGTGTTGTATCAGCAGCTTTACTATTTCTGGGTTATTATAAACGGTGGCTATATACAAGGGTGTTTGCGAGTATTCACCAGCTTGTATATTGACATTGGCACCGGCCTGTAGAAGAGCTTTTGCTATTTGTACGTGATCATGTTCAGAAGCGACATGCAACGCAGTCCATCCATCTTTGTCTGGTTGATTAACATTGACGTTGTACTGTATCAGCAGCCTTACTATTTCCAAGTTACCAAGCTGCGCAGCCAGGTGTAATCCTGTTTTATTATTACTGTCTCGCCCATTTACATCGGCTCCGTGTTCAAGGAGAACGGAGGTTACGCTTATGTGGTTTTTCTTCGCCGCAACATGTAGCGGTGTGGAATCGTTTACACATCTCCACTCAAGAGAGGCGTTGTACTCTAACAGCATTTGGACGATCTGGACATTACCTAACGCTGAAGCCTGATACAGAGGAGTACATTCGTCGCTTCTTCTTACATCCGTCTCAGCACCCTTACTCAACAACAGACGAACCACGTCCGCATGTCCATATTGTACTGCTACATGAAGAGGCGTCGATTTGTCGTTCTTCCTCACCAGGTCCATGTCAGCGCCTCTATCCACGAGCATCTGAACTATCTCGGAGCTTCCATAATACGCAGCCAAGTGAACAGCGCTGTTAGGATCTGCTCCACAGTTTAAGTAAGTGCTTACAAGCGACGAGTTTCCCATGGAAGCTGCATAAACTAGTCCTTGGTTGATCTTCTCCACAGTTGCATCTTTCTCACACAACACTTCAGAAGAAACCTGAAAAATTAACACAAATATCCATGTTTTTAAACTATTTATGGTTATGTAGAGTTAAGTGTAAACGACGGTGACACTGATCATGTTCATAAATTGAACCACTTGTTTTGACATTTTTATCACCGGTTTTTCAATGGAATTACAATAAATTATAATTGTTATAGATTGCTTATATAAAATGCTTTAAAAGATGAAAATATTAATTTATGAACTGCTTGTATTATTTCTCAAACACAGTTCGTTAGAAGGAAACTTTAAATTTGATATAACATTAAAATTTTCTTGCAAATCATGGAGTTCTTTATTTTTATAAAACCGATACTCCATTAAATTATTAAATTGAATAATTTAAAGTGACAAACGCGCAAGTAAGCAAGAGCGAAAGCAATCAAGTTTTAAAATTTCATACGCACTTTGTGAGCAACTGAGCACATCCATTTTGTCGTTTTTAAGCATTTAAACACCGAGAAAGGCAAAACTGCAATTCCATTCTGATTCTGCTATGTTAGAGGATTTCTTTAATCGACAATTATTATACAGGTATATCATTCGTAATTTTGTAGAAAATTCAATATTGACCAGTTGCTCAAGTCGTATCATAAGATAGATATTCATTATTTTGATTACAAATTTGTTGAATTTTGTGAAAGATTCACTATAGTATACCCATAACAGAATTGACCAGCGCAGTTGCTGAAGTCTTTGGAGCAGCCAGATTTTTATTGTTTTTATTACAAATTTACAGTAATATCAGGTATAGGATTATTCTAACTTCACCAACAGGCTTTGAGATCCAATAGGTAACCTTCTTTGAAACACTTTTTTTTACGTTCTCAGAGGCTAATCTTCCTTAAGTGCAAGCAACGGTTTATGAAATTAAATTTGGAAAATTTTACAAGAAATAATTAAGGTAACTAGGTATGTGAATCTTTAATATAACAGACGAGTCAGCTGCCCCTATTTCATTTTGAATTTATGGAACGTGCTAGGCGACATATTTGACTTACGCCTTTCTTGAATGCCTTCTAATGGCTGATTTGAATAAAACTTTATAGAGGAGGAATAGACAACTCAGTGCATAAGTGCTTTACAGGACAGAATGCAATCACTATGTATGTCAATACAAAAAACATCCCACCCTGACACTGGGAGCTGCAGTAGCACTTTTAGCCAATTTTACAAACTTTTATTCTTTAGCATACATTCATGCACAGCTTTGAAAACGGCCCTGAAGAAACAACCTATCACATGCATTGGTTGACAAAACTATTTGAAAACAAAATGGCATATCTACGCGGTGCGAACAATTGGATTTAAGCGGTCAACGTTGTACAGCCTTGTTAAAAAATGTTAAGTATTAGGTAGATAATTTCACTTATGTCACAAATTATGGCGTATTTCAGTTCATACAGTAATTGTAAAGACTGATGCAGTTTATTTGTTTGAATTAAAACTATCAAAACAGCTCAAAACACTGTATGACGCTGCAAAAAGCGTGTAAAGATTCGTGATGGGGTTCTAGTTCTGTCATTACTAATTCGTATAGGAACCTCAGCTCACAAGGTAACATTGGACGAATGGTATTATCATGATTGCTTTAAAACTGTAACTTCAGTTCAGGTTCAAATTCTTCGGGTTAAGTTCAAACTTTTTATTACCTTTTGTTTTATCTCCTTGGGCCTATAATTTGATATAAATAACACTATCTACTGCATTATCTGCGTTATCTACCAAGTATCTGAAACCTTTCTACGAAACACGGCTGCTGTCATAATGTATACAAACGACGAGTATGTTGACATGCTGTTAATCTATGGAGAAACAAGGTGTAATGCGCTGTCAGCAAAGCGCCTGTATGAAGAATGGTTTTCAGGAAGGAGGGCACCTACTGCAGACACTTTTCGAAGCGTTGAAATACGCCTTCATGAAACAGGATCATTTGGAAGAGCACCACCTGCTCGCCATGCTCCAGTAACCTCTGGAGGCAATAAATAGGCCGTGCGATACGCAATAGAAAACAATCCACATACCAGTTCAAGGGCCATAGCAGAAGATCTGTACTTAAGTCAATCCTCAGTGATGTGCATATTGCACCGTAATAGGTATCATCAGTTTCAATTACAACTACACAAGGCTCTCCACGGAGGACACGACTTTCAAGCGCGAGCGATATATGCACAGTGGCTACAGCAGCAAGCGCAAATGGATGCAGAGTTTTTGGGAAGTGTTCCCTTCAGTGATGAAGCCGCATTCTACACTGACGGAATTGTTAACCGCCATAATATGCGCTATTGGAGAATAGGCAATGTCTGGTGCGGAATATTAGGAGACCAGCTAATTGGACCGTACTCTCTTGAAGGCAACATCACAGGAACACAGTACCTTGCATTTCTGCAAGAATAGTTGCCATTGTTCCTAGAAGGTGTGTCGCTAATGAAATGGACAGAAATGTGGTCCCAGCAAGGTGGAGTTCCACCACACTGGTCACTGATTGTAAGGGATCGCTTACATACAACATATTCGCAAAAATGGAAAGGTCGAGGGGGCCCAATCGCATGGCAACCTAGCTCGCCTCACTGGATTTATTTCTGCGGGGTCATTTAAAGAAACGGGTCTAAGCTCAACAACAGCAGAGCCCAAATCATCTACGGGCAGTCATACCTGAAGAATGCAGACACATCACAAAGAGCATGTTGCAGTATGCAAGAAGGACTCTCCGGCAACGTATACAAATGTGCATTGATGAAGGTGGTCGGCATTTTGAACATTTACTTCGTTGATGAAATCCACGCTCTTTAACAATTTATTATTCTGTTTATCAGTGAACTTAGCTCATTTATAACTCCTTTGTCACTAGAAGAAGTGAAACATAAGGTTTAAACATGAAACAAAAACTGTTAGATTTAATCGATATGCGCACAAAGAAATGAAAGATAACTACGTAACATGATTTACAACACCAGATACGGTACGCATTAATTAGGGCAAACATGATACATGATACATGTTCACTAATATTGCCTGAGATCAGCCGTTCTCTTTACTTCCGGTGTTCACTAACACTTCCAGATTTCAGTCGGTTTATTTACTTCTAGTGTTCACTAATACTGCCTGATTTCACCAGCTCCCTTTACTTCTGGAGTTCACTAATACTGCCTGATATCAGCAGTTTTCTTTACTTCTGGAGTTCACTATAATACTGCCTGAGATCAGGAGTTTCTTTACTTCTGGAGTTCAGTAATACTGCCTGAGATCAGGAGTTTCTTTACTTCTGGAGTTCAGTAATACTGCCTGAGATCAGGAGTTTTCTTTACTTCTGGAGTTCACTAATACTGCCTGATTTCACCAGCTTTCTTTACTTCTGGAGTTCACTAATACTGCCTGATTTCACCAGCTTTCTTTACTTCTGGAGTTCACTAATACTGCCTGAGATCAGCAGTTTTCTTTACTTCTGGAGTTCACTATTATGCCTGAGATCAGCAGTTTTCTTTACTTCTGGAGTTCACTAATACTGCCTGAGATCAGTAGTTTCCTTTACTTCTGGAGTTCACTTTTATGCCTGAGATCAGCAGTTTTCTTTACTTCTGGAGTTCACTAATACTGCCTGATTTCACCAGTTTTCTTTACTTCTGGAGTTCACTAATACTGCCTGATTTCACCAGCTTTCTTTACTTCTGGAGTTCACTAATACTGCCTGAGATCAGCAGTTTTCTTTACTTCTGGAGTTCACTATTATGCCTGAGATCAGCAGTTTTCTTTACTTCTGGAGTTCACTAATACTGCCTGAGATCAGCAGTTTCCTTTACTTCTGGAGTTCACTTTTATGCCTGAGATCAGCAGTTTTCTTTACTTCTGGAGTTCACTAATACTGCCTGAGATCAGGAGTTTCTTTACTTCTGGAGTTCACTGATACTGCCTGAGATCAGGAGTTTATTTACTTCTGGAGTTCACTAATACTGCCTGAGATCAGGAGTTTCTTTACTTCTGGAGTTCACTAATACTGCCTGAGATCAGGAGTTTATTTACTTCTGGAGTTCACTAATACTACCTGAGATCAGCAGTTTTCTTTACTTCTGGAGTTCACTATTACTGCCTGAGATCAGGAGTTTCTTTACTTCTGGAGTTCACTAATACTCCCTGAGATCAGCAGTTTATTTACTTCTGGAGTTCACTAATACTGCCTGAGATCAGCAGTTTTCTTTACTTCTGGAGTTCACTAATACTGCCTGAGATCAGGAGTTTTCTTTACTTCTGGAGTTCACTAATACTGCCTGAGATCAGCAAATTTCTTTACTTCTGGAGTTCATTAATACTGCCTGAGATCAGCAGTTTTCTTTACTTCTGGTGTTCACTAACACTGCCAGATTTCAGTCGGTATATTTACTTCTGGAGTTCACTAACACTGCCTGAGATCAGCAGTTTTCTTTACTTCTGGAGTTCACTAATACTGCCTGACATCAGCAAATCTTTTTACTTCTGGAGTTCACCAATACTGCCTGAGATCAGCAGTTTTCTTTACTTCTGGTGTTCACTAACACTGCCAGATTTCAGTCGGTATATTTACTTCTGGAGTTCACTAACACTGCCTGAGATCAGCAGTTTTCTTTACTTCCGGAGTTCACTAATACTGCCTGACATCAGCAAACTTCTTTACTTCTGGAGTTCACTAATACTGCCTGAGATCAGCAGGTTTCTTTACTTCTGGATAGAGTACATGCAGACCAGGGAAGCAATGGTAGCCATCGCTCTTTGTAGAAGGTTGTACATTCTTCGCAATATGTGGCTAGGTATTGTCCTTCAGAAATGTGGCCTGAAGCAGGGGAGTACCTCAGCCTCTAAAACCACCGTTAGGTACATGTTGCTGTTCAAAGTGCCCTCAATTCGTAGGAGGCGTGATCGGTTGTTGTAACCAATGGCGCCCCAAACCATCACACCTGCTGTTTGTCCGCTATTCCGCTCAACAATGCAATTCTCCAGGTTGCGCTTATTACGGTACGCCGGACACGTATGTGGCCATCATTGTAGAACACGTTGAAGCGGGAATCGTCCAAAAAGACTACATTTTCCCACTCAGCACCCCAGTGACTTTGTTCACGTGCCCATTGCATTCGGAGGAAGTTGTGGTTTTCTGGACAATGGAAGCTGACGTAATGGTACGCATGCAACCAGTCCAACCTGCAGCAGGCGGCAACGAAACGTTGATGCAGACAAGTTAACACCTGCTGGAGTGCTCCAGCGTTGATCCAACAGTGTGGATGAAGCTGTACGGTCCGTTATGGCCATGCAGACAAGATGACGGTCAAACCGCGCTGTGGTCATGTTCCGTTGTCCAGTGCCCGCTCTTCGCAGCGTACGATCTTCATCTATCCACAGCTTCCTCAAAGCATCACTATCGTAGCAGCATGTCCTGTACAAGCCGAAATGTCACGGTAAAACAAACCCGCTTCCAAGACACCTTTCATCCTGCCCCTTTTGAACTTACTCACATGCCGATATGGCTCCCTTTGACGCCGACGAGGCATACTACCACCTTCTTTATTGTTTCCAAGTTGTTTGGTAGCTCTGCGCTGACTACCCAGGGCACAACACGGACGTTGTCGGACCGACAGAAAGAGGGCCCTGTTCCGCAAACGTGAGCCCCATCTCTCTGCAAACCTAATCACTTATTGTTTGCACACTCTTCTACACATCCACCAAGTTTGGAGTTATTTGGGAAATTCTTTCTTGGAGTTGAAATTTTCACAAACGGCATTGTATATATTGTAAGTAACAGATAAAAGGCAGTATCAGTATCAATACTGTCGTGACTTACCGGGCGAGATAACCACATGTCTGCAGAAATTCGAACTTGAGAGCGTTCGGAAAGAACCATTGAGGGCTAAGGTACCGAGAGAGCGTGAATTTAAATCCTGGTGTACCCTCTCCCAAAAAGGTAAAGGGTAACACTCCAGTAATAAATGGACCCGACAACTTGGCCAGGAGTGAATGGAAAACCGCATTAGCACCAGAACTAGGAGCGGAGGGGGTCTTGGTACCTCGATACGAAGATCGTTTGTGCCCAAGCCCCGGGAGGGAGGGGTGACGAGACAGAGGTCGGTCAGACCAGGAGGCACGACAGAACATAGGGCAGAGTCCCTATGGTCTTCCAGATAGAAACTCCCCAGATGGCAGCTGCTACAACCAGCTCCCCTCCCCCTGCGGGGTTGTATATCCCACTAGGGGGGCGGGACACGGGCACAGTCCCCATTTCGGGGCGAGAAATGTTACATAGTGCATCCTTTTCGCCTGCCATGCAACGCCGAGACAACCGTCGAAACCAGCAACCCTAAAACAGTCAAACAGATGAAAGCTGAAGTGAAATGAGAAAGAAGATGAAATAAAGAGGCAGGAAATTCGGGAGATGCAATAAACCTTCCAGTATTCGCCTAGCGACACCGGAAAACCTCCAAAAAAACCCATAGCTGAGCAAAGTTGGCCACGAGAATCGAACCCCAGACCTCCGGAATGCAAGCAACAGATCTGGCGTCCTGAGTATCCCGCTCGGTAAACCGCATTAAAAGTTTGGTAATGTTTGACCGCTGTGTTCTATACCACGAAGATTCCGAGACGGGAGTCACTGTCACAACTGCAACAGTGGGACGAAAACCCTTGGCCACGTTTTGGGTCATTAGTCCTGTTTTGTTTCGAGGATGTTATCATAGTCATTTTAGGGTCAATTCATTTTTACTTTCTCTACTACGTATAGTAAGTAAGAGAAGTATTGTATTCCACCCAAAAATTCGATACCGAGATTTCACCGGAAATATATGTTTTGAGATCCCCTGAATCCAAAAAAGCATTTTTGGAAACATGTCCGTGTGTGTCTATGTGTGTGACTTTGAACAGCATAACTCAGAAACGAACAGTCGGATAAACACCAAACTTGCTATTTAGGTTCAGTATCTTCCGGAGATGCGACACGAAGGTTTTCAAGAAAATCCCCCCACCCCATATTACCCTTTACATGGAACATCTTTCTAAAATTTTAATTTTCTGAAAAATGGCTCTAACGATTTTGATTAAAGTATCATATGTTTAAGATATTTTTATGATAAATAAAATGTATATCTTGAATGTTCTGGGAATGTCTCCAAAAGCATTCTTCATTGTGAACGATTTTTGCATAACTGGTAAACCATAAGAGATAGACAAACTTTTACTACACAAAATATGTAGATCGCTTTAAAATACACAATTTATGTCATATACATTTTTTGTTGTTGAATGAACCATTTTCGAGATATTGCTTGTTATTCCCTTAAATTTTTCAATACTTATTTTCTCAAATGGGAATTCGTTATTCATTTTTTTTGTCTTGGATATGCAATGAGTTATAATCTGTGGCAAAGGGAATGGTGCTGCACCTAGCAACCAGCTATTAAGAGATATGTATGTGCTTAAAGGCTACTGTATTTCTATATTGCCTTTGTAAATATATATTCCCCTTACATCTACAAGAAAATTAGCAATAAGATAGACTCTGCAAATGTTTATCTCGATTAACATGAAGTAGATGGAGAATAAGCGTTTGTAAAAATAATTTGTACAAGAGTAGAGAAAGTCATGTGAGTGTAACACATCAGATTTTTTTGTCCTGGTAATGCAAAGGGAATGGAATACTCCACATAGCAACCAGCTCTTAAAATATTTGACTATCGCTTAAAGCCTACCATATTCCCCTTGCACCTACAAGAAAATTAGCAATAAGATTAACATCTCGATATCTCAGTTAACATGAAGCATATGGAGAATACGCGTTTGTAATGGTAGTTTGTACAAGAGTAGAGAAAGTCATGTGAGTGTAACACATCAGAATTTTTTTAAATGGGAACCTACAATTTTCTTCAGATTTACTTGACCCTAAAATGACCATAATAACGTCCACCAAATAAAACACGACTAATGGAATTTACTTTCACCCATAATATCAAGCAAACTTTGTTAAAGGCATTTCTTTCTGTAGTCTTAGTCTTGGAGATATTGTACATTCTCAACTTAAATGGTCCACTGTATATTGTTAAAGTAATTAAACGACTTTATTTATATTATATATTTAATGGACTATATATATATGTGAGAAGAGTGAAGGGATATTAGAATAAATAATTGGAGCTAATGGATTTTAGTTATAACCCACCACAGTGAATATTTAGTATTGAACAAATATATATATATATATATATATACACAAAATAAATCTGTGCTGGCTACCAGTGCAGATTCAGCTGGATAACAGTAATGCAGGTATAGTAGTAGTCCTACCTTTCAGACTAGCTTAGACTTAAAATGTAAAATTTTAATACAATGATTGGAAATAAAATGTAGGCACATTTTCTGTGTATATCCAGTGAGCTTTCTTAATTTGACTGAATTTCGTATAAAAAGGACAGCTCAACTAAAAGAAATAAGATACCACAGGAAAAACAAAATTGTCATTAAATGTGTGTCAAATTTTGTCGTAGCATTAGCCGTTTTCGAAACATTTCATGTTTCAAGTTTAGATCATTCTTAAGGGTCAAGTAGCCTATATGGTTGAATGTTTTGGATTCTAGTTTTCCCCCAAATTTCATTTCATTCCTCTGCAAGAGCCTTGTGAAACAGCATTTTAAGCATGTTTCACGCAATTTGAAATCTTCTCCCTTAACTTCAAGCAATCCCTAGGTGAAACATATCGGTAGCAAGAATAGTCACTTTGTGTATCAATAGTGTAATATAATGTATTGAACATATGTGACGTTATGGTTGTAGGAACGTCACTTGAATGCATCACAACAGTGTGCCAAGTTCAAACAGCATTGGATCCGTAAGAATATTTCACGTGAAGAGCCGCATTTTTAGTACGTCTTTATGGCTCCCAGAGCCTATCCTCTGTGACGTTATCTCTGGGCAAATAAAATAATGTATGCATTCAGGACTTACACATACACACACTCACTCTCTCAAAAACTCACACACTCTGGAAGATTTGAGAGAATATACCTGACAGGCTTAATCAACGTGAACGAGACGACAAGGATGCATGGTGTCTTAAAAGGTGCCAGAAATATATGGACAACGGAAGTCATTTTAGGCTTCTCCTTTAATAAGGCTGCTAAGTGCAGACTTTTAAAACAACTAAAGTAATAAAATTGTTGTATGATTGCATCAGCACAACTCTATGGCAACGAGCATAGGCAAAACATCGCCTGCTAGTTCACACTTCATTGGGTCGCTCTGAATTGACCTAGATAAAATTAGTTTAGGAGTCGATCAACTTTTTATCTATACCAAAATATGTTCTCAGTTTAATTAAATTTGTTTCTAACAGAAACCCTTTTTATAGAGTGTCAAGTGTTTACAAAACACAATGCCCTTTTGGGGCATTAGATGCATTGGCATTTACCGTCTAATGCTAGTGTTATCATAGATTCCCTTCAGGCTGTTCTCGTTTCGTATGGCCCATTTTATCACCTCATAGAGTGCGGAAGAAGGTTGTAACTAATTATATACCTTCTGTTTTTTCTGTTGTGAGAGAGGAGCAAATTTGGGATAGATTTGAAACCACCGAGATACATTTACTATTGCAAATCCCAAGTACTTCGTGCAAAGCAATCCGTCCAACAAAGCAAAGCCATAATTTGAGTATCTCTGCTGATTTCATTCCGTAATGATGTTAAACTTCGGCGTAGTATTGAGGAGAGCTCTTAATTAGTGACCTTCAATTTCTCACGATAAAAGTATTTCCACACAGAGAATATGAGAGGTAAGTGAGTGTCTCTTAGGGAAACCTGCAAGCATGTGCTCTTTTGTTAACACTGAATGATAAGTTTCTTAAATTACCTGCTTTACTGTCACGTTTTCCTCTGGCGCCGCAACTTCCTTAGGGCAGTCTTTCTCCGTATTTCTCTTGAGGTTTTGCAGTTCCATCTTATATTCCTCAATCTCCTTGCTGAAAGATTCAGTTTGATCCACATATTTGGATATTTCCAAGGCATGATCACTCACTGTGCGTTCCCAACTTTTGTGCACGGAAATAAGATAGCTAAAATGCATTGACGTTAGATTATTTACTTCTTGCTGACATTTTCCCAATAGATGTGGCGATTCATCCTTCCTAAATTGCAACAGTTCTTGCAAACTTTGTACGCACCTGCTGTCGACATTTGGTTGAACATGCAGCAAGAACTGATACAACAGCAACTGCATCTGTGTTGAACTGCAGAGTATGCCAGGTGAGGCAGTTGATGTGGGTTGAATGAACTGCGAGTACATCTTCTGGAATCATAAAAAAATTCATGATAACAACTTGAACGTACTGCAATTACTGATACAACAGCAGAAGCATCTGTGTTGAACTGTAGAGTATGCCAGGTGAGGCAGTTGATGTGGGTTGAATGAACTGCGAGTACATCTTCTGGAATCATAAAATAAATTCATGATAACAACTTGAACGTGCTGTAATTACTATTACAACAGCAGAAGCATCTGTGTTGAACTGTAGAGTATGCCAGGTGAGGCAGTTGATGTGGGTTGAATGAACTGCGAGTACATCTTCTGGAATCATAAAATAAATTCATGATAACAACTTGAACGTGCTGTAATTACTATTACAACAGCAGAAGCATCTGCGTTGAACTGTAGAGTATGCCAGGTGAGGCAGTTGATGTGGGTTGAATGATCTGCAAATACATCTTCTGGAATCATAAAATAAATTCATGATAACAACTTGAACGTACTGCAATTACTGATACAACAGCAGAAGCATCTGTGTTGAACTGTAGAGTATGCCAGGTGAGGCAGTTGATGTGGGTTGAATGAACTGCGAGTACATCTTCTGGAATCATAAAATAAATTCATGATAACAACTTGAACGTGCTGTAATTACTATTACAACAGCAGAAGCATCTGTGTTGAACTGTAGAGTATGCCAGCTGAGGCAGTTGATGTGGGTTAAATGAGCTGGAATCATAACATTAGTGCATGAAAGAACTTGAATGCAATCCAGGTACGATACGACAGCAGAAGCATCTTTGTTCAATTGCAGAGTGTGCCTGGTGAGGTAGTTGATGTGGGTTGAAAGAGCTGGAATACACCTTCTGGAATCATAAAATAAATGCATGAAAGAACCTAAATGCAATCCAGGTACGATACGACAGCAGAAGCATCTTTGTTCAATTGCAGAGTGTGCCAGGTGAGGTAGTTGATGTGGGTTGAAAGAGCTGGAATACACCTTCTGGAATCATAAAATAAATGCATGAAAGAATCTAAATGCAATCCAGGTACGATACGACAGCAGAAGCATCTTTGTTCAATTGCAGAGTGTGCCTGGTGAGGTAGTTGATGTGGGTTGAAAGAGCTGGAATACACCTTCTGGAATCATAAAATAAATGCATGAAAGAATCTAAATGCAATCCAGTTACGATACGACAGCACACGTATCTTTGTTCAATTGCAGAGTGTGCCTGGTGAGGTAGTTGATGTGGTTTGAAAGAGCTGGAATACATCTTCTGGAATCATAAAATAAATGCATGAAAGAACCTCTAATGCAATCCACTTACTGATACAACACCAGAAGTATCTGTGTCGAGCTGTAGAGCGAACCTGGTGAGGCAGTTGATGTGGGATGAATGAGCTGCAAGTACATCATCTACCTATAGCGTCATAAAATACAATTATGACAACAACCTGAAGATGCTACTGGAATTGATTTCACGATAGCACTACTGGTGTTGAGTTGTAGAGGTGATTAGTAAAGTAGCTGCAATGAGTTGAATGATTTGCAAGTCCATCACCTGGAATCATGAAATACTTATAGGATAACATGAACATGCTACAGTGCTAAAACAACAACAGGTGTATGTGCGTCGAGTTACAGAATATGGCTAGTGAGGTCGGTGTAATGCCATGATTGATCTGCAATCATAAACTAAACGTATTACATAATTTGAAGGTGCTGCAGAAAAAGATATAACATCACCTGTATGTGTGTTGAGTTTCCTCAGGAGAATGCAACCCTCCGTCTGCTTTGGGTAGGAGTTAGGAGGACTCAAGTATGAGGTCTCCAGTAACTGAAGCACAGTACCACATGTAGATTATAGTGGGACTTTTGGGCTTCCAACGTGACCCTGGGAGAAAGGGATGAAGGGGAGACCCGAAAGACGAGCAGGTACCAACGAACATGTGCCTGAGCCAGGAGGAGTTCTTGCGGGTCCAGGATTTGAATGTGAGAACAACTTGAAGCCGGCTATTCCTGCCTTAGCCACCCGATACTTGATGGTACCGGAAATAGACAAGACAGCTCCCAAAACGCAAGTGAGCCTACGCAGTTCTGCCAAGCCCCAGGGAGAGTTGATTCCACATCGCAAATCCCACAGTTCTACCGCAAAACACCAACCACCGGGATCTGGTGCCACAATAGGTACAGGTGAGGTTTAACCGATGAAAACAAATGATAAACAGGAAATTGGTGTTGAAGATGGACCACGAAGCATCTCCTACAAGCCACAGAAATCGCAAGAATAGCCATGATGTCCATCCAACAAAATCGAACAAGAGATCTCCTTATTGGGAGCTTCCCACATTACTGCGGAGCAATATAGCACGATTCTGCAGTGACAGACAAAGTACAGAGACATTTGTTTGATGTGCCCTGATATTTACGGCAGCCCATAACCGCGTACATGGACATAGCTTGTACACACAAAGGTCCATTAATCTGCCGTGATTATAGGGGTAGTCCTCGTACCGTGCTCACAAAACATCTAAATCATATTCCGTGATGTTTAGGGTACCCCGGCCCCGCAGGTATTGGCATGGCTTGTCCATTGCCCTTTCGTGATTGTAGAAGCAGTCCTTGTACCATGCTCACGTAACATCTACAACATGTTTCCTTATGTTTACGACAGCCCATTACCGCGTACATCGACGTGCCTTGTCCATACAAGAGCCCATTACTCTCCCGTGATTATAACACGAGTCCTTGTACCATGCTCTTAGAACATCTAGATTATGTTCCCAGATGTTTACGGCAACTCGTCGCCGCAGACATCGGCGTGGCTTGTCCATACAAAGGTCCATCACTCTCTCATGATTATAGATGCAGTCCTTGTACCGTGCTCACATAACACCTAGAACACGTTCCCTGATGTTTACGCCAGCTCGTCACCGTGGATATCGGCCTGGCTTGTACATACAAAGTCCATCACTCTCTCATGATTATAGAGGCAGTCCTTGTACCGCGGTCACAAACCATGTAAAAGATGTTTTCAGATGTTTACGGCAACCCGTCACCGCGGAAATTGGCGTGGCTTCTCCATACAAAGGTCCATTTCTCTATCGTGATTGTAAGAATAGTCATTGTACCGTGCTCACAAAACATGTAGAAAATGTTCCCAGATGTTTACGCCAGCTCGTCATCGCGGACATCGGCCTGGCTTGTCCATAAAAAGGCTCACTATCCTGTCATGATTATAGGAGCATCTTGTACCGTGCTCACATAACACCTAGAACATGTTTCCCGATGATTACGATAGCTGATCACCAAGAATATCGTCATGGCTTGTCCATACAGAGGCCCACTTATCTCCCGTGCTAATAGGAGCAGTCCCTGTTCCATGCACAAACAACATCTAGAACATGTTCCCTGATGTTTATGTCAGCGCGGACATTAACATGGCTTGTCCTTACAAAGGTGTATTAATCCCCGTGTATGTAGGACCTGTTCTTGTTTCATGCTCACATAACATCCGGATCATATTTCCTCCATGTTTCCTATTCTTGAAATTTATATCAAGTTGTATTATTTGGAGATATAAAATAATAGACTTCATAAGATTGCTTTGACCTTGGTTAAGAGTGTCATGTGCCATGGAGTAGAATCAGTTTTGGTAACTTTTAGAAGTGTGAAGATAAATTAAAATGTTTGCTCTTTCATTTCAATTTAATATATATTTATTTATATATATGGTCACAATTTAGCAACCGAGAATATAGAAGACATAGAAAAACAACAAACTATTGGATTCGTTATAATGATACATTATGCATGCAACACATACTAACCTGTTTAATTAATATTTTATTCAAATACTACAGCCACACAGTAAACTTTATTGTAATTTTGTGACTTGTCTAGATGTCAAAACCTTTTACTAACTCTTATGCAGGGAAGTTTTTCTGTACTGCCTACACATATTCTCATCGAGTTCATTACTACCGTGTGCTACGAGAGACAAAATTGTGTCCAAAATAACATTGCTCAACCGGTATTTACACGTCAAAAATTCGGAGATTTGTATTCTTTATGGTTACACATTACTCGTCATTTCCAAAATGTTTAAGTTGACATTTTCGCTCGTTTTTCTACGAATGTTAATATAATCTGAAAACGTTGAAGGATTTATGTTATATATCTACAGGAGCAAAGAGGATGTGTACAGGCTAAACTCTTTCCAGTGTGATTATCTAAAAGTTACTTTGCCATCTCGACAATTGTTTCACTGCTGGAAGATAATTACCTACAGCCGATGCATTTCCAGTACCAGGAAGACTGTCGGAAAGGAGGTAAAAGAAATCCAAAATGCAATATCTATTCCCTGATATTTCATTCATAGTTTCCTGAATTTTAGGGCAGTTTCGTCCTTTATTAGGAATATTACAAGGACTTTACAAAATTACAGTAAAGTGCTAAAGGAAGGACGGGCTATAAAAACTTCTAGATCGTCGTACAATCATTTTATAAAAAATAAGGGGAAGGAGATAAAATAATTAAATCTTTTCAGGATTGCCCAACTATGAATGTAACCCTGATAATACTCGTAGAAAGAAGTAAACGCTTCAGTTCTTGTGTAGTTCATTTGATGTGTTCCGGTTTCAAGTTAACAAACATCCTTTGCTTATTCTGTGTTTATTATCTTAGATAATTTATGTGTATTCTCTGTTGACTTAGCGGGTCAAATGTTAGCGCCATCCCTATTATTCATATCTTTCTTCTCAGAGAGTCCTTACGTTCTGACAGTTCCGACTGAAGAAGGATGCTATATCGCGGCCCCAAGTCTTTCTAAGACAGTTCTCCATGTATCCTTTGACCAAACGGCACTGGACAGGAACCAGACGTTTGCCACATACCTCTGACATAGTGGCCACCTTGTGACAACTTCACTTGAAGGACATAAGATGTCACTGATGGATGGTACAGAAACGACAGGAAGAAATCAAAAGGCTTCCCTGGACAAATCGCATTTGTTACCGTTTCTAGGGTATTTTATGACGTAATGACTTCATTTTATTGGGAGGTGGTGTTGTCACCTTGTAGCTGCTATCACGCCTTGTGCTGTGTATCACACCAATAAGCACACCTATATAGTTCTGTCAACTCATTGGATAATTATGGTAAGGTAAGGAATGGTGACCGATTTTGTCGATCTTTTCCGAGGTTAATTACGAATATACAGCAAATGTCTGTTTGGAAATGCTCTTCAAAATGAGTCAATTCTCGAAATTTTTGCATTTTAGTCCTCAAACATCAGTTGTAGATCCTCACATAAATTATAATCTCTTAACTATTTACATGTTCTTAAACAGGCAAGTTAGAGCCCCCTTCCTTCTTCAACACACTAAGGGTGAAGGAGGCGCCAGCGGGTATCTGAAGTCACGTCCTATTAACGCCCTTACAGACGATCAGAAATCGGATGCAAAAACACTATTAGTGGGGTGTGTATGTCCCAGACCCAAGTTTTCCTAAGACAACTCTGCAAGTATCCTCTGTTCACACGGCACTAAAAAGAAACATCCATTTTGTCCATATCTTTCTTCTCACATAGTGGCCACATTGTTACAGTTCCACTTGAATGACAAAAGACTGTCGGTCCTGGATGATACATCTCAACCACAAGTCTTCCTAGGACATGTCTGCATCAATCATCTACCCAGAATGTATTGAACAGAAGTGAAATGTCTACGGGATCCTTACAGTTCACATGTTTCTACTGAGATAGTGACCACGCTGTGATAGATCCACTCGAAGAAGAAAAGACTGTCCCTTTTGAATGACACGTCACTCAAAGTCTTATTTGGGCAAGTCTGAATGTATCCTGTGTCCACGCTGCATTGGATAGTAATCAATTGTCTGCAGCACTCATATAATTAACATCCTTCTGCTCAGATAGTGGTCATATTGTGACACTTGAAGAACAACAGCTGACTGGTACATCACACCTCCAAGTCTTCCTAGGAAAGTCTGTGTGATTTTTCTGCCCACAATACATTGGACAGAAATAAAATGTTTGCAACACCCCATAGTTCACATCTTTCTTCTCAGATAGTGGTCATGTTGTGAAAATTCCGCTTGAAGTACAATAGATTGTCGCTTTCGGATGGTACGTCACAGCTTCAAGTCTTCCTAAGATAAGTTGAATGTATTCTCCGTCCATGTTGCACTGGACAGGAATCAGATGTTTGCAATATCCTTGTAGTTGGCATCTTTCTTTCCAGAAAGTGGTCATGTGATAGATCCACTTGAAGAACAAAAGACTGCCACCGGATCCGAATTCTACCAAAGCCAAGTCTTGTGTCAATTATCTGCCCATGGTGTACAGGACAGGAATAAAGTATTTGCAACATCCCTATAGTCTACATTTTTATTATACTCCATAAACATTGTGGAGAACGTTTTGAATCGACCTGAAGAATACACATTTTTCACTCTATACAACCTATCTTTAAGTTCAGCATTTACAAACTAGTTTGAATACTTGGAAAAAATACAACGATAAGATCTCATTTGTACTTCACCTTTATCATTTGTGCTTTATGACCCAATTATGTATAGGAACTATTGCCGTTCCATACTAAGGTACCGGAAATGTAAATTTTGAGCCCCTGAATAACAGGCAATGTTAGAAAAAGGCGTGTGTGGATGGGTGAGCAGTTTCACTCAAAAACAAAATGCGGATAATTGCGAAACTAACGGTGAGTTTTAAGAAACTCCCTCCACCCTAAGCTACCCTTTTCATAATGCGTTTTTAAAAAATGGGTGGGTGTAATGATTTGATTCGATTCGTTAGATTCTAAGATATTTACATAACGTATATCTTGAGTTTTCTGGGAATAACCTTTCTGTGTTAACAACCATTTGCGAGTTATTCGTTGTTATAGGTTAGAATTTAAATACTGACATTTTTGAAGTGTTGTCACCATTCGGTTGTTTCTCGCGGTGTCATACAAAGAGTGCGCAATTTGAATGGAAGCATACAGCGATACGTTTTGAAACATCTGACTATCACTTCGGGTTCTTATATCCCTCTTGCACTTATAACGAAATGTATCATGAAAATATTTCAGCACTGGATTAATATGAAATAGATAATCCTGGTTTCGAGAAGTTGTAGGAAAATAAACGTTTTCAGCGAACAACATGTGAAGGTTGGAATCTGTGTTTTTCTTTCTCTACTACCTAGCTAGGTATAGAGTGAGTCGACGAACCACCACATTCCGCCCAAAAATTCCACACCGAGACTCACCAGGAATTCAAGTTTTGCGGCTGTCTGAAGCCACAGAAAGTATTTTTAGAAAATGCCCGTGTGCATGTCTGTCCGTCTATGAAAAGTATAACTTAAAACATGTGATGTCTTACATTCAGAAGTCTTTCTCTAACCTCTAACCCTTATTAGTGGCTATAATCATTATTCCTACAAAACTTTTTTTCCCTATCTACTTCATTGAAATTGAGATAACCTTCCCGGAAATAGCTACATTACATATTTCCTTATAGATACAAAGCGAACACCGATAGTCAAATGTTTTATTACTGGACGCTATATGCTGGCCTTAAAATTCCAGGCTCTTTTTATGCAATCGCTAGAAACAGCTGAAAATGGAAATAGAGAGAGAAAATATTAAGCAATTCGAACCCTTAATGAGGGACATCTCGGAAATGTTGATTCCACAAAAAATTCCTTGAAATAAGCTGTATTTTTTAAAAGAGATCTACACTTTTTGTGTGGTACGTTTTCGTCTATCGCTTAACGTTTTACCAGTCATACAAGATTATACAAAATTTCTTCGGGATGAAGATGACTTCACAAGAAAATCCCAGAAAAATTAATATATAGATTTTATTTATCTTTTAAATAACTTTTAAGTGTGGTATTTCACTCAAAATTGTTAGAGCCGTTTCTTAGAAAATTAAAAGTTTCGGAAATTTTTCCATATGTAGTGTAGTTTGGACTGGGGGATTTTCTTGAAAACTTTCATGTCGCATCTTTGGAAGATATTGAAACTATATACCACGTTTAGTATTTATCCAACTTTTCATTTTTTAACTATATTGTTTACAGGCACACATATATATGGACCTTTTTTTAAAAAATATATGATATGCTACATTCACATGATCTCTACTCTCTATCGCTTATTATTGGGTATACAAATTATTGTTACAAAAGTGTATTCTCCTGTCTACGTGATTTTAATCGATATAAACATTTCCGAAACAGCTGCAGTACACGTTTCAATATAGACACAAAGAAAATTGGGATTGTCAAATGTTTTAAAACTGGACGATATACACCGGGCTAAAAATTCCATACTCCTTCTATAACATAGTGAGAAACAACTGAAAACCTACAGGACTTTAAAAGAATGGCTAAGCACTAAACAATTTGAAGCACGAATGACGGATTTCTCGGAAATGGCTTATGCCATAAGAAAGGTTATATGAAATAAATTGTATACTTTAAGGAGTTCTACATTTTTTGTGTAGTACATTTTCCTCTACTGCTTGCCGTTTACCAGTAATACAGGATTATACAAAATTCCTTCCGACTGAGGACTTCAAAGGCTATTCCCACAAAATTCCAGATATAAGTCTTATTTATTATGTAAATATCTTCAGTATATGGTATTATAATACAAATCCTTAGAGCCATTTTTTGGAAAATTAAAAGTTTCGAAAATTTTTCCATATGAAGGTTATTTCAGAGTGGGGGGAGTTTGTTGAAAATCTTCGTGTCGCATGTTTGGAAGGTACTGAACGTAAATACCAAGTTTAGTATTTGTTCGAATATTTCGATTTTGAGACACGCAGGAACCTTTCCTTAAAAATGCTTTGTTAAGGCCTCAGGTGATGTGTTTTGGGCTGGAATACAATTTCCTTATTTACTATATACATGGTAAGAAAGAAAAAATGCATGTTTTCTCAAATTCACATGCCAGTTAACCATGGAAAAGGTTGTGCCACGAATATTTCGAAAATGGCTAATTCTATAGAAAAAGGGCATTTAACATAAATTGTATATCCATTTCAATTAGTTCTGCGTTTTTTCATAGTAAATTTATGTGCCTGTCTCGTGGTTTACCAGTTATACAAAATTCATTCAGAATGTAGAGGACTTCACAGATTATTCCCACAGAACTAAAGATGCACATTTAATCGTTAAATAAATGTATTAAATATATGATATCTTAATAAAATTCCTTGCCATTTTAGAGCATACAACAATGAAAATGTCTTCTGCAAGGGAAAGTTTGATGGAGAGGGTCTTTGTAGTGCAAACTTGGAAGGTGATTTATCCGACGTTTTGATTTCCAATTATGTTGTTTTCCTCTCTCTCTCTCTCTCTCTCTCTCTCTCTCTTTCTCACTGTGGTGCAAACTTTTCTTACACAAGCTCATTACTTAACGTTAATCCAGAACATTTTACCATCTGGAGTAACTGTTTGAAAGCTTGCTATTATGGTTTGAACATTGTTAAGCATGTTATATAACTATCGTGTTACGTAATGCAATATTGTCGTTGAGGTACAACAGAAATAGAGGAGGCTGAAGCCATATTCAAATCTTTAAAACACGGATTGCAATATGTTGTGTTTGAAATTCCAGTAGTTGTACAACCACAAAAATAAAAGAACGGTGGCTTAGTACCTTAAAATGTGTATGACAAAGTATTGAAAAATTCAAGCCACGGGCAAAGAATATCTCAGAATTTTACAAAAAATTTTAATTCACATAAAATGAACTATTTAACGATCTACTTGTATCCTGCAGTAAGCTTTGGTCTATCCCTTATGGTTTACCAGCTATGTAAAGTTATAAAAATTTGTTAGGAATGAAATCTGACTTCACGGACTATTTTCGGAAAATTCAGTATAACATATCTTATTGCAGGTGTTAACATCTCAAACATTTGATATTTCAATAGGTATAGGTTATTCAACGGTGCGAACACCCCGCGTGCTTCGTTCCATTGTGGTTACCACCCCCAGGAGGAGGGGATGAAGTGAAGGAACCACAGGAGTCTACAGGCCACAAGCAGACAGACCGCAGAGACTCGCGGAAGTCCCGAATAGTTCCAGGCTCAAAGACCCGTCACACTGCTGCAGCTACCTAGAGGGGATGATGAACGATCCGCCCAACAAACAGCCCTCTAGTGTGCACGGAGAGTACTCTTTGTTTAGAGCAAGCATCCGCGCCGTTTGTCTGTCACCGTCATACGCCAGGAAACCTAGAAGCACACCTGAAAGATGAGAAGAAAACGGAATAATGGAAAGGAAATAGGGTAGATAAGAAATCATCCCAGCACTCTCCTACAGGCCAGGAAACACTATCAAATACTCAATGCAATTCAGATGGACAGGAATCGATCCTGGGACCTCCTGAATGCGAGCCTTTTGCTGTATCTGATTTATAAAAAAACAAACCTTTTCCACATAAAGAGTAGTTTTGGGCAAGGGAAATTTTTTCAAAAACTAGTGTCGCAACCTTGGAGGATTTTGAACCCTAATACCAAGTTTGGTATTTATACGGAATTTTCAGATGTATTCGACCTTTGCCGCCAGTCGGTTGTCTGCGCATGACGTCAATACTTTGAAGCGAGTTCATCACCAGTGCGTCTAGCAGAGCACTAGCGAAGGATGTGTGGTTGCGAAATATCACGAGTTCACCTTAGTGAAATGGGATTTGTGTTGCACCTTTCCAGTATTCACATTTGGAACTTCTTTCGCTTGCGTCTCGTAGACTCGCAATCTCAGCACGTACACTGACAGATAACTGCAATAGTTGGACGGTTCTTGTTGTGTAGAGTGTCTCGGCTTTAATGACACAGCTTAAACTTTTTCTAATAAAAAAGAACTGAACGAACCTTTTTAATTATTTTAAACGTTTTTAAATATTTTAGTTGTTTCTTCTTCTTTTTTATTAATAGAAGGAAGTCATTTTTATGATGTTTTGTCTGCTCTTGATGACATTCTGGACAAGAAATGACAAAGTCATTCACACAGCAGCCAACATCGTGACGATAGACTCCCCCTCGTATACTTCCAGTGTGGAAGTAGCACTTGAACCATGCAAATTCTGGTCACTTCCATCTCGCGTGCAGAGAACGCACAAAATATCCTATTGAAGAACAGTTCCGCACCGCCGTAGTACGTCAACCTGTTTACTAGGTCGGAAAAGTATGCAGTTCCTTTGAGACAAAGGGCTCGCTGAACTAATAATGACGGCGGTAAAGACAGAATAACTCTGAAGACCCGTTTCGACTTGCGTTTTCACACACAGCGGACATAAAAAGTGCATTTAAAGTGAAATATTGAAATCTAGTTTTTTGGGGCAATTCAATACTTCCACTACCCAACATATGTAGGTGACAGAGAAAGAAATTTAAAACAATTTAGTATTTATTGTAATGATAAAACGAGGGAAGTGAAGCAGTTATATGAATAAATATTGGTTATCAAATTAGGATTTTAATTTATTTCATGTGGATGTTTCACATCTCATCTCTTAAATTATAGAGGTGATCGCAAGCAAACACGAATACACATTCAACCATCAAGTAAAAGATGCACATTAAATACTAAAACGCAGTATTTCAACACACATTTCCAAAACCTTTATCACTAAGGCACTATTTTATTCAGAAAGTCAAAGATACCTCACATAAATGTAAATGTTAGGAGTGGAACGGCCCTAAAAAGTCAGATGAGCAGAAGAGGACAAACAAATAAACAAGGAAAATGAATGCTATTAAATGATATAAGTATACTTATCAGTTTCATAATATCATTACAAAATTCAGAAGATAAATGTTGGCATATTTTCGTAGTTTATTTTTGTTTCATTTTGTAATATCTGTCCACAGAAAAATAATTCCATTGTGTTGTTTTGAATATAAATGACCACGTTATACACTCCTCATATAAATAAGTAAGGGGATATTTCTCAACTAAGTGATTTATTTTGGATGTGCAGACACAACTATTAGCGTCGCTTTGTGCGCACATTCGTCCGTTGGCATGAAACACCTCATGCACGTACGTAGTTCAAATGTTCATACAAAGGAATTTGAACCTTTTTTGGACATATTTCAAGTTTTGCTTAATGTGTATAAAATAAGGTATAGTTACACAAAGGCGAACGGAAGTCACTGCGCCTTTTCACCTTTGTTACTATTTGCCTACAGTAAGTAGAGAAAGTGTTTTATTTCATCCAAAGTTTTGTGTCCGAGATTTCACGGAAGTACATGTTTTGAGGCCCCCTGTACCCAAAACCTTTGGTTAAATACCAAACTTAGTATTTAAGTTCAGCTTTCCAAAGAGACAAAGATTTTCAAGAAAATCTCCACAAGCTACCGTTTTTATGGAAATTTGTTTGTTTCCAGGAATGATGAGAAACAAATGTTACAGTGAAACATGTATATTTTATTTCATACAACCAATACAGACAACTGATAGTACATACAATAGGTCTTTATATAGGTTTAGGCACTCGTCCCTTCCTGGGATGAGTTTGAACATTCCCTCCTGGAAACAATCCTGTCCTTGTGCGTTCAGGCACCTTGTGAAGTGTTTCACCACCTCGTCGGCCTCCTAGGTGCACCTTCAAGTGAGGAAAAAGGTGAAGGTTGCTTAGAGCAAGGTCCGGGTTGTAGGGAGGGTGGACGATGAAGTCCCAGCAAAACTGCGTGATGATCTTCTAGGCTATGTGAGTTCGCGCGTTGTCGTGAAGGAAGATGACTTGGTGAGAAGTGCTGACCGTTTCCTCCTGATTTTTTCGCATAATCCTGTCAAGGTCTCGCAGTATCGTCAGCGGCCACTGTATGCCCTCTTTCCAAAAAACTCCACGAGTATGACACACGCGCTGTGACACTCGCGCTGTCTCAAATAAACTGGTCATCACCTTCCCGGCTGGTGGCGTCACCTTAAACTTCTTGTCTTTGGAGAGGAGGGGTGTTTCCACTCAAACGACGACGCTTACTGCTGGGGGTGTAGTGTTGGATTCATGTTTGTCTCCCGTGACAATGTAGTGAAGAAAACTATTCCCTTCCGTGGAGAACCGTTGCAAAAAATGCAGACTTGCCCCCATACGCTTCTCCATGCGTTGCTTGGAAAGATTTCGTGAAACGTATAAGGAACAAACTTTCCGGTACTGGATAATATCGTGAACAATGTGACGAACACTTCCAAACGACATTCCCAATTCTACCGTCATATGACGTAACGTGATTCTCTTGTTCTCCTGAATCAACTCCTTCACGTGAACTGTGCTCAAATCTGTCGATGCCGTGTTGGGTTGTCCACTGCGATCCTCGTCGGTGACGTTTTCAATACCGGTCGCAAGCTTTCCGATACCATTCTGCGACATGCTGACGATACATTACAGTCCCTCCGTAATATGAGAGAATGCCGGTGAATTTTAAGCGCGGTTATATGTTTCGCACACAGAAATCGAATAACGGAGTGGATTTATTCACGATACGGTTCTCCAAACGAGTCGCCATTTGTGTTTATCCACAACTAGCGCTGTAGGGACGTGTGGCTGAAACTTTGCACAGTTGCCAACCGCGAGTATTAGAATTACCGCACACTACTAATTTCTTTATAACAGACGAAACTCCAGGAATGTCGGCCTTGTAATCTTAGTTTCTGATCAACCCTCGTATTTTTTAGTTTCTTAAAACGGCTCAAACGATTTCGATGTAAATACAGCATATTTAACATATTTGGATAAAAATGAAATTATTTTCTGCGAACAGGTCTGACGTCATCTTCGTTCTGAATGAATTTTGTATAACTTATAACAGTTATAAAACTTACTACATAAAAATGTAGATCTCGTTAAGGCACACAATTTATGTCAAAGAGATTCTTTTTTGGGGGGTGGGGAATTAACCATTTTGAGATACTATTTCTTTGTTAGAATTTTCAAATACTTGTAGTACATTTATCAAGTGGTTCCCCGTTATTCTTTTTACCTTCTCTAACACGTACACATACAGAAGGTATTGGGTTACCTACGTAGGGGACTCGGCACAAATCGAATTAGGGGATTTTGTACCTACGCCCCAAAAGAGGGAGTTCCCGGGAGGAAAGATGAGGCGAGAGGAGACACTGGGCGACCGGAACCAGCAATGACGGCACAGGAATGGCAGGGTCCCTAGGTTTCCAGATAGACACTGCCCAGCAGACGCACAGGCAGACCGGGAATTCCAACCCGCACAGAGGGGGCCCAACTCCCCTCAAGGTGGTTCCGATACCTCCGGTAGCCTCCCGAAAGCCGAGGAACGGAGATAGCCACAAAGAGTATCCTTTTTCCCTGCCACACTGCACCGAAACACCATCGCTGACACTTCCAACCCTGAAAGAGACCAACGATGAAAGATGAAGTGAAGTGAGAATGGAAATAAAATGGATTGGCTTGGCGACCCGGGAAACCCCCCAAAAACCCCATGTGTCAGGAAGGTCGGCCACGGGAATCGAACTCATGACCTCTTGAATGTGGGCCACAAACGAAACCGCCTGAGACATACCGTTTGGTTAGAGAAAGTAACGCATTTCACCCAAAAATTCGAGACGAGATCCTCGTAAATACATCTTTTGAGCCGCCCGAGTCCAAAAAGTATTTTTAGAAAAAGATTCGTGTATGCGCAAACAGCATAGTCAAAAACGAAAAGTAGGATGAACACCAAACTTGGTGTTTAGGTTCAGTACCTTCCAAAGTTGGGTTACGAATATTCCCCACCCCAAACTACACCTTACACGGAACGCTTTTCGAAATTTTTTATTTTCTATAAAATGGATATAACGATTTTAGTTAACTTACATAACAAACAAAGTGCATACATAGAATTTTCTGGGAATAGCCTGAACTCCTCTTCACTCTGAAGGAATTTTGTGTAATCTTGCAAACGTTAAGTGATAGACAAAAACGTACTACACAACAAACACACAATTTATTTCAAATGACTGTTTTGTAGCATTAGACGTTTCCGAGATATCCGTTATCACTGGTTCGAATTGTTCAATATTTAGCCATTCTTTTAAGCACTGTCGATTTTCATTTGTTGCTAGCGATGTCATGGAAACAGTATGGAATTTTAAAGCCAGCATATAGCGTCCAGTTCTTAAACATTTGACTATCGCTATTCCCTTTGTATCTATAACGAAATGTGTAATGTAGCTATTTATGCAAAGTTGATGTGGATTAAAATTAAGTAGATAGGAAAATACAACTTCGTAAGAATGGCTTGTATATCGCTAATAAACGATGAAGGGCAGAGAAACGGATATGCATGTTTTCATCAGATTGTTAAAAATGTAACTAACGCTTTAGTCTAATGTATTCTCCTCTTACCTGGAACGAAATATGTAGGGAAAGTAGGTAGAAAAATATGGTTTTGTAAGACTAGTTTGTAGATGAGCAAGTAGAAAAGGTCATGAGAATGCATTTTTGCTGGTGCTAAGTCGCTATTCGCTTTCTTCCCGTGGTCATTTAAATAGAACCGTCTTCACGAAGCGTACCGTTTTTAAAATCATAATCTTCACTAAAGTATTCATTACGCTTTCTACTATAACGAAATGTGTAATAGAAGTATATGTCGACTAACGTCAAGCTGATAGAAAAGTAACCTTTTATAAAGAGGGGTTAGAAAAGTAATATGAATGTAACACGTCAACGTCCCTGTGTGTTTCCGTGAACAGGATTTCTCAAAAACGAAATGCATGAATACCAAACTTGCTGTTTTTTTTTCAGTACCTTCCAAAATGCCCCACTTATATTGAAAATATGTCGATATGTATTTTCTCAAAAATAGCACAAACGATTTTGACATTAAAATAATATATATTTAAAATATTTAAATGGCAAATAGAATGCATAAGTGAATTTTCTGGAGTATTCGTTCTTCGTTTGAAAGAATTGTGTATAACTAGTAAACCATAAGACATTGACAATAACTTCTACACAAAACAACTGTCTTACATTCGCATGAGTTTCTCTACCCTCTATCGCTTATTAGTCAGTATACAAATTATACTTACAAAAGTTAATTTTTCTATCTGCTTCCTTTTACAGATAAACCTTTGCAGAAATAGCCTCATTACACATTTCGTTAGGATATAAAGGAACAGCGATAGTCAAATGTTTAAGAACTGGATGCTATAGGTCTCTTAAAATACCATACTGTTTCCATAACATCACCAGAAACAACTGAAAAACGACAAGACGTTCAAAAGAAAGACAAGTATTAAACAATTCCAACAAATAATAACGGATATCTCGGAAATGATTTATGCCACAATATAGGTTATTTAAAACAAGTTGTGTATTAAAGTGTCTATATTTGTTCTGCAGTATGTTTTCACCCATTGATTAACGCTTGCCAGTAACACAAGGTTAATTAACGTTCCTTGCGAATGAAGAGGACTTCACAGGCCATTCTCAGAAAATTCAAGATAAACATTTTATTTGTGATGTAAATATCTATAATATATGATATTTTAATACAAATATTTGTGGACATTTTGTAGAAAACAAAAAATTTCGAAGAACGTTCCATGTAAACGGTAGTTTAGGGTGAAGTAATTTTTTTAATATATTCTTGTCCCATCTTTGAAGCTAATGGACCTCAAGTTTGGTATTTATCCGACTTTTCGTTTTTGAGTTATGCTGATCACAAACACAGATAGGATCTTTTTCTAAAAATGCTTTATCTGGATAAGCGGGCCTCAAAACATGTATTTACGGTGAAATCTCTCTACTCAACCTGCTATGTACGTGGTAGAGAAAGAAACATTATGTCTCTTTAAAACACAATTTATTTCAAACATGTTCTTGTGGCTGCAGTCAATATCGTTATTGTTGGTCTGAATGTTTCAAGTCTTTGTCATTTGTTAAAGTGCTGTTGCGATGGAAATGATAAAGCCAGCATATAACAACCCGCTTTTGAACATCCGAGTATCCAATCGGTTTCCTCCATAGCTCCTTGTGCCTATAACGAGGTGTTTCATGAAACTGTTTCTGTAAACGTTTATTCTCCATCAACAGAAGTAGATAGACAAATATAGTTTGAAGAAGCTATGTTAAATGTGCGATAATGTGAGTATAGAAAGTCTGTGAATGTAACACGTCAGAGTAGTTACGAGTATTCTATCCTACTAAGTAGAAAGTGGAATGTTACCCCAAACTTAGACAACAAACATTAAAGAAAATCTTCTACTTACAACAACTTGTAGAAATTGATAATGTTCTCTCTTCCAGAAACACAAATCGAGTCAGTACAGTACAGACTTGTGTCTGCTTGAAAATGCAAACCAGCGTTTTTATAATTGCAAAACTGATAGGGAAAATATCAAAGGTTATTCATTATCTCAAGTCAAGAGGTCAGCATGTATCTGTTCTTTCGTAATAAATAATAAGGAAACAACATCCAGCACGCCAATAATGATTCTGTGAATTTAGAGAAGCTAATATGAGTGCAATTTTAACAAAGATTACAAAATTACTGATTTAATCTATAAATATGCTTCTTCTGAACAATACATTTCATGTAGCATTACAACTTTTACATTCTGCCATTTTTAAAGATGTATAAATAATGTTAAAACAGACACTGAGTGGCAATTTGATGACGCATACAATCAATTATCTCGCATTGTTCTTCACCATGAATGTTCAAAACAAATTATTTCAGCTCAACAGTTGTGTTCCAAAATTATTGAAAACTGTTATTCTTTATCTTTCTAATTTCTTCATAAACATAATGGTTTTTCCTGTGTGTACTGGTTTGGATAAGAAATATGACAGAAAATTTAGGAACTATTTTGAAATAAAAACAAACTGAAAGAAAACGAAGAAATATTATATGAATAGATAAATAAATATAAGATTAGAAAAATTATGACCAAATAGTATTTTAATTTTATAAAGTTAGAAAATATTTAATTTGTTCTTTATTTTAATTTGTACGAGGGCTGATCAACAAAGACTGAGACTGATGTTTTCCTGTAGCTTCTGTGATAGTTTCGTATCTGTGGCATAAATATTTGAAAAGAGCGGGTTTTTATGTATAATGTTGGTAGGCGGCAGCACTCTCGTATTGGTAGGTTGGTAGTAATGCTCTATTTTGTAGACCCTACGTGCATTTCGCATACCAGACAATGGAGGTGATGCATTTTCTAAATCGATTATCACCGGTGATGAGTCATGGCTGCATCATTATGATCCTGAAGGAAAACAAGCCAGCACAGTGTGGAAATTGCCAGGTCCTCCAACACCAAAAAAGGCAAAAGTTGTTCCATCTGCAGGGAAAGTGATGGTGATCACATTTTTGGACTGTAATGGAATGATTTACCAGCATGCAGTTCCCCCTCACACTACTGTCACAGCAGTATACTTCACGTCAGTATTGGCTACACTGAGGAAGCACATTGCAAAGAAATGACCAGAGCTTTCTCGGACTGGGTGGCGACTTCATAATGATAATGCACGGCCTCACGTCGCAAATCAAGTCATGCAGTTTCTGGCTCGATTCAACATTACCTGTGTAACACATCCACCTTATAGCCCAAATCTTGCACCCTGTGACTTTTTTTATTCCCATCACTAAAGGAAAAGCTTAGGGGTATTCGATTTGAGAACTCTGAAGCAGTGCTCAAGAAAAGTGAGGCGATTCTCAAGGACCTGACAAAGAATGGTCTGCAGCACGTGTTCAAGGACTGGCAGAGACGCTATAAAAAGTGCATTGAAGTAGGAGGGGACTACTTTGAAAAAGATCATGTAAACATTGAATTGGAGTAATAAACATCTGTGAAAAAAATCAGTCTCAGTATTTGTTGATCAGCCCTCGTATATTGCACAAATGTGATTTATATTGTCACAAACGCATTACTGTCTTACACAACACAGTTGAAATCACTTCTGCTAAAGCCTTTCGACTGACCACAAAGATATTAATGAAGCCTACATAAACAAGTCGGTCACTTGGGAAATTATAAACAGAGAATTTAATAAATCATATAAGAATATAACCGTAATATCAAGCCTGATGATGTAAATAGTTATTTTGTTAATGCTTTTAAACTAATTAGTGATACTGTTCAGCAAAGCACTGAGAAATTAATTAATTTTCTTCATAATACAAACATGGATGTTAATACGGTTTTTACATGGAGTGTGTAACTCATAATTATATTCTAGCAAAGATAGGTATCTACGGCATGGATAGTGATTTACTTAAACTGGTGGTTCCTTATATATTTGGATCTTTATCAATCATTATTTTTCTGCTGATACTTTTTTTCAATCTTTAAAATAATACCTGTTCTTAAGAAGGACGATCTAGCCGATGTGGGTAATTGTAGATGAATTTTTAATTTGATCCAATTTTTTAAAACAATAATTTAAAAATTAACAAATAAGCAATTAATAATGTATTTTGTATATAATTAATTCTTTACTAGATCCCAATATAGATTTAATTTCGGATTATCTACAGGTGATGTTGCTGAATGCATATTAATGGTCTGTTATAACTGGATTTGAGAACCTAGACGGTACTTTCCGATTTCTCCGAAGCTTTTGATTGCGTCCATAATGCAACTATTTATTCTAAATTGGATGTTTTTGGAGTAGGAGTTAAATCTCTTAATCTAATTAGAATTTATACCTCAATTCGAAGCAAATTAACTTGCGTTATGAGCAATTCTGCAATTTGTCAGAATGGATAAAGGTGTTTCTCAAGGATCTAGTTTGGATCCTCTGTTGTTTGTAATACTTATTAACGAACTACCTCTAAACTTAAGCTGTGATTCATTAATATTTGCGAATGACACACCACTCTTACCCAATGACTGTTCTTTAATGTACATTAATGAATCTATACAAGTCTCTCTTAACACTGAAAAGACCTAGGTAATATATTTCTCACTTAAGCCAGCTTGTGATGATATGTTCTTTGAGGTTAAACCTCTAGACACTGTTTTGAATTTCCAGCTTGCTGAAGCCCGATACATTTCCTATGATCTAAGTTTGTCACGTTTTTTCTCTAAGCCATTTAAGAATTCCCATATCCAGCCACTATCTTGAGCGAAGTTGTTATGCCTTCCTTCATTGTGTACCTACTTATGGTATCCATAACTGGCGCAATGCTAACAATATCTAAAACATACTGCCTTTACGGAAGAACCTTGGGAATTATCTGTGGTTCATCATGCGATGACCTTTGTCGTTCCATATTTAAAGACTTTTAAAAAATTCGTACTATACATATAGTAGAATATAGTATAATATATACATTACCTTTGTAATTACTGAGGGTAATACAACATAATCAAATACGTCATCATGATCACCATGAATATGATGGAAGGAATAATGATTTTATTAACGCTGATTGTGTGGATGACTAAATCAAAGAAATTGTATAAAAGTTGGCCTTAATAATTTAATATATTACCGAGAGGTGACTGTCTGCTAGCTTAAATAGGTTTAAAATTGTTTTAAAATGTTGGCTTGATGTAAATACTTTTTAAGTCTATATTGATTTTGTAATTTGAAGTGTTCTGTTTTATAATAGCATTGTTTATTTTAATGTTCTATCTTATTGTTATTGCATTACTTTATTGACTTGCGTTAATAAATGTTTCTGTTTGAAATTCAATGTATGTACTTTAACCTGGTAGGTTATATCTGACGATGAATGAATTAATGAGATGATGCTGAAATACATCTGGGTCCTTAAGAGCTTAGAGTTACATTCGTCTTCTCAGCATAAGGGAAAACCCTGGAAAAGCCTTATCCGGGTAACTCAATCTAACCGAGATTCGAACACGGTACCCCTTGAATGAGCGGTAGACAACTACCTCCACAACTGAAAGCTGGTAACTGCTTCTGTATCAGTTTAAAACATCAACAAAACATTGAATTAATTTGGAGTATTCAAATTTCCATAAACATTTTGTACCAAACTACATCAGATGGTAATTTTTCACACCAGTAATTAGTATGAAGTCTTCAACAACATAACTATAAAACTACATATATATACATTTTTCAGTCGCAGACTAGAGTGTTAATAAACAGGGTATCACATTTACATAAATCACCAACTATAACTTTGTGTTGTGCAGAGTAACTTGTGTGTCTTTACATGGGCTGATAAAATAAACTGTTTCAGTATTACTAGGAGTACAGCAAATTGTGGGGTTCTTAAAGAACTTGGTTTATGCAATGAAATTATAATCTAAAAATAAGGGCAGTTAAATACTGGTTACGCATAGTACGGGGAGATCAGGCACTTGTATATGCGGTGTGTTTCAGGGAGCAAGTAAGGGAAGGGTGGATACGTGTTGGGCAACGAGCGCAAGGTCTTAGAACAAATTGGAATGGACTGCATTGGCTGCGCGGGAGGGACATGAAGTGTAACGGGTGGGGGATGGTTCAGAGACGTTTGCGAGATATTGAGAGACAAAATTTGGAATCACAATGTACGGCTAAAATTTCACTCAAATTAAAGTATTGTGACGTTGTCCAGTTTTTCAACTGTCACTTCTCTCAGTTGTCACTGTCCCTGTTCTAAGTTCTTATCTAGTTCAGCTTCACCGAGAGTTCACTTCGTTCACACTGTCACTTCACTCAGGTGAAGTAGTTTCGATTCTCGTCCCATCACCTTCCTTCATGACGTAGGCTCTTACGCCAGACAGTTTGCTTCACTCGGATGAACTAGTTCAACCTTACGTCACTTCACTTCTTTCGTGACGTAGGCTTTTCTGACCGGACGGTTAACTTGATTAGTTCGCTGGTTCAATGAATGTAGAAGTTTGACAGTTTGTATACTGTGGTAGGTGGCATTAAAACAACAGGCAGGAAGATTAGGAATAGGCTTTTCTTGAGCCATTATTCATAGTTCGTATAGCTCATTGAATATGGAAGTTTAACAATTTCGATACTGTGATAGGTGGCATTATCAACAACTTGCAGGAACGTTAGGAATAAATTTCTCTTTGGGCCATTTTTCATAGTTTGCATGGCTCAGTGAATGTGCAACTTTTGGTAATTTGAACACTGTGGTAGGTGACATTATCAACAACTTGCAGGAACGTTAGGAATAAATTTCTCTTTGGGCCATTTTTTCATAGTTTGCATGGCTCAGTGAATGTGCAAGTTTGGTAATTTGGACACTGTGGTAAGGGACATTATCAACAACTTCAAGGAATTAACTTTTCTGTTTGAGGAATTTGCAGGAAGAAGCTTATCTTTGGGGCCATTTTTCATAGTTTGCATAGCTCCAGTGAATGTTAAGGGTTGTCAAATTGAACATTCTGGTAAGGGACACTATCAACAATTTGCAGTAACGTAAGAATAAGGTTTTCTGTTTCAACCATTTTTCATAGTTTGCATGCCTCAGTGAATGTGGCAAGTTGTGTCTGGACAGTGTCGTATAGGATATTATCAACAACTTGCAGAATAATTAGGAATTAATTTTCTCTAAGCCATTTTTTAGTTTAATATATCTGATTTCGCCATCATTATCTCATTTTTGTTATGGTACGAACATAGGCATTTGAATAAATCCGTGTTCTCCGCCAAAATGTACGATTATTAAATCTCGGCTGTTGGACATTGGTACAAAATGTCCTTATTTGAGTGATCAAACCAAAAATACGGCGCGGCATGAGAGATAAGGGTATACGTCTCAACCATGATTATTATGTTAAGACTTTGATTACGGTACTTTTGAATTACACTCAAATACGCGATCGTATTTCCTCGTATGGTGTGAAGTTCTATCAGGATTGCCTATTTTGCTTTGTTTCTTTCCAGTTGAATCCCACTTTCAGTAGTGTTCTTTTTAAAGTGCTCATGCTACCGTGAAGATTTATGGATTCTCTTAGCTTTAAGAGCATTTTCTTAAGAGTTGGTTTTTCCTTGTCTGCGATATAGAACTCTACAGAGTTCTGCCAACAAACTCTTCATTCAAATTACCAATTGCTGATTTAGTCAGAATATCGCTATCTGCTGCTTACGTGGAAAATGCTGCTGATCAGCCCGAATCAATTGTTTATTCCCAGGTATTTCTGAAACAACTGTTGCTTCTGCTACCCTCTTCCTGATCTTCACTGCGGTTTGAGCACCTGCTTGTTTCATCATAAACTTTTCCAGCTTAGCTATAACATCTCTCATTTGAGAGTGTAACACAGTATTTTGATGGCATCTCAAATAAACGCACACACATGAATGCCACTTTTTCACTATACACTGAAGGTCGACTGACCATTAAACCGCTGTTCCTAAACAACTGTGCATCTTACTGCATCTGTCATGACGTGAAAACAACCTAATGTAATCAAGATACCGAAGCTTTTACTAGCTCTTACGCAGGGAAACATTGTTGATGTATTGTCATAAGGTTGAAGAATAGCCTGATTACGGGGATAGCCTGTGAAAATCTCTTCACAGGGAAGTAATCTTGTATAAGTTTTGTATAACTAGTAAACGTTAAGACGTGTGTTAACCTTTTCAGTGAAAAGAACCATTTCGGAGATATAAGTTATTATTGGTTTCAACTGCTCAATACTTCTGTAATTTTTTGAATGTGACATCGCTATTCAGCTATTTCTCGAGATGTAAACGAAATAGTTAGGCATTTCCAGGCCCACAAAGAGCGACACTTTGAAACATCTGAGTACCGAGTTTTTCCCCTACCCTCTTGTACCTACAAGGAAATGTGTAATGAAACTATTTCAGGAAATGCTTATCTCGATTAACATGAAGTAGATATAAACATAATCTTCTGCAAGAATAGTTTGTGTAAGCTTACAAAAGCAATGATAGTGCCTAGAGAAATCATATGAATATAACATATTGTCGTGACCTCTTAACAAACTAGCTCAATGGGGGGTAGAGCGACTGGTACCGAAAATCTTAAAGTTATATTTCACATTATGCGAGGTCAGACGGGGGACGCAGCTGAGAGAAATTATGAAAATATACCAGAATGTTCCTAGCAATAGTACTATTTCATGGTGTGGATGAGGGAAGGGACTATCTACTATAGTAATTTACACGAAATGAAAATGGATGGCAATTGAATTTAATGATGAAAAGGAATTACATTACCTCCTTACTTCCTTGCCTTTCGGTGGGGACGCCATACTGCTCGTATGGACAGCGCACACACACTACGACTTGCCCCTAGCAGTAACTCGGCTCGACTGACTAACCCACGCTAACTCGGCGTGGTTACGCTATGCTAGAACTGGTTTATCCCCTCCACTCTTGCGCAAAATCCGATCTGGGCCGCCAGGTCACGTACGCAATAATGCTCATATCACAACGTCACAATATAACATACGGAGCGGGATGACTCAGGCGGTTACGTCTGTGGCCCACATTTGGGAGGCCTGAGGATCGATCCCCTGGTGACCGCCCACTCTGGCCGATGAGTTTTTCGTGGTTTCCGAAGTCGCCAGGCGAAAGTTGCGGTGGTTCATCTTCTACCACGAGTCTCCTTCCTCTCATTTCCTGTACCCATCGTCTTCCTTGTCATCTGTTTCAGGGCTTTAGCACCAGGTGGCAGTGCTCGACGGTGGCTTGCGCTCTGTAAAAGTTACTTCCCTGGTGTCGCTGCGGTACCGCTCAGTTAGGTCTCTGCTCAGTGTGGGGCTCCGCTCCGGGGGACTCTGGAGGTTGGTGGCTTATAGGCACGGACCGTGAGGCTTCGGATGCGCTCTATCTGGAAACATTAGGGATCCCGTTCGTGCTTGATTCCGTTGGCATCCGGATGTGGTTGCCCTTCGTGTCTCTCCCTTAATCCTTCCCTTTCAGGGGTCACTTTGTAAGCACAATGTGGCTGCCGCGGTGCTCTACCCCTGTTCCGGAGCCCCTCCATGATACGTACCTTTACCTGACATATAAATGTTTGCTATGTACTTGATATTATTGGGATAAACGTTTCCAGAAATGGTTTCTAACACATTTTGTTCTGAATTTCGTTGTAGGTGCAAGAGAAACACAAGAGGCTGAAGCGATAGTGAAATCTTTAGAAAATGTTGCGCTATATACTGGCTTTGATATTCCATACTACTTCGCGAGAAACGAACAAATGGAGTGTTAGCCCTTCTAAAAGGGTCTACAGTAGTTGAAGATTATATACAGTACCAAGGAATACCTTGGAAATTGCTGACATCACAGAGAAAAGAAAGTTATTTGAAATGAATTATATGTTGTGTTTATCTGGTAGGCTTTATCTGTTGTAGTTTGGCAGTTACAAAATTCCTTCAGAATAAAGAGCACTTTATAGACTATTCGTAGATTGTTCTAGAACATTGTAACTGTCATGCAAATATATGTGGTACTTTAATCAAAATCGTTAGCGCTATTTCTGAGAAAGCCTAAGATAAGGAAATATTTTCAAGTAAACGCTAGTTTGGGGTGAAGGGATCACTGGAAAATATTCGTGTTATATCCTTGAAGATGCTGAGCTTAAATACGAAGTTTGGTATTTATCAAACTTTACATTTTGAATTGCGCTGCTAAGAGAGAGACGGACGGGTACTACAGACACGTTAAACTCTTTTCTAAAAATACTGATTATTTGGATCAGTAGTGTGTTTTCGGCAAAACCTCGGCATTGAATGTTTCCTCTACCTACCAGTGTAGATGGTAGTGTAGGTAATAAAGTTATATAAAACATTGTGTTTTAAAAGAGAACTGTTTCTTATTTTGTGGAGTAAGGCTATCTCTAATGTTTCACCAGTTATACAAAGGTAAACTAAATGTGGGGAGTGTGGTTTTTTTTAAATCTTCTTGTTGCATCACTGGAAGATGCTGAATTTAAGTAGCAGTCGACCACGATATGACTGCGTATGGTGGGAAGAGGAACTAAACGTTTATGAAATAAGTGGGCGGAGCATCGGAAGGATAGTCAGGAAACATCCCCAGTTCCGAGGTTAAACTACTAGCGAGGCTGGCAAATGTAATACTGTTTTCATTGTGCGACTTACATTTCCCTATCGCCTTGCCGCTCACTCCCCTCTGATTCCCAGCTTTGGTTGTCAACAAAAACAGTGGTAACCTCCTACAAGCGCATTTATATTGTGGCTATCTAGTATAAACTTTGCTATTTATCCGACCTTTTGTATTTAAATTATGCTGTTCACACGCACACAGCGTACTTCCCTGCGCAGGGCTTTAGCCGTGTTATTTTGTTAGGATACAAAGGTTCAGGTTTATATTTTTGATTGTGAAGTCGATAGAAGGCTTCTCAAAGATTATCCCTTCAAATTTAGTTTCGCGACCTTAGAAATGTATCAGTATTCACAACTATTACGAGGTTTAAAAATACAAGATGTGATCGTCAAGTACAGCGCATGCGCATTCACAGAATCCAACGTAACTGGAATGTTCTAATGACCAAACTTTAATTAACAACAGAAAATTTGCTGTAATAATTAGAGAATACTTGAAAATTGCGATTTAAATAAAGTTTTATATTGTGTATATTAATTTGTAGAATAACAATGCAAATAAATAGTATGTGAACCCCAAAAATTAAGAAACAAAAAGAAACTGAATATCTATCGGTGCATAGATGCATCCTGTTTAACAAGCATATTACCAAAGAAAAAACAAGTTGTCTGATTTGCTAAAAAGGCTTTCTCTAAAGAACAAAATGTAGAATTTGCTAAATTACATAACTACTTCATCTTACGCAACACTTGAAACTTCCATGATTCTTCGGTTTACTTTATGAATCACTTAGCTATAGCAGGTTAAGGAAGTATTTGTGGTAATGCAGTAATGCCATAGTCGAAATATGATTGACTAACGGTGCCACTGCACTAATCATCTGAGCGACCGTGCCGGATTCAACATTCAATTCCTCGACTGACTAAAATGTTCCCAGTTAAACCACAAGGCCTTCACAAATCCATTTTGACAGAGCATCGATTTACAATCTCGTAAGTACACAAACATATGACATGGAGATTACACAGGAAATACGAACTTTGGGCTCCTGTGAAGAAAAAAACACATTATTAGTAAATGGACCGCGCGCGTATGTCCTTGTGAACAGCATAATTAAAAACAAATAAGATAGATACAAAATTACTATTTATTACATATATTCCAAGGATGCAATAAGAAGATATTCAAGAAAATTCCCCCATTCAAATTTACACTTAACTTGGACAATTCCTTATTATTTTCGATTTGTTCAAAATCGCTATAACAACTTGAATTAAAGTGCCGTAAGTCTAAAATCTTTTTATGACAAATAAAATTAATATTTTGAATTTGCTAGGAACAACCGTGAAATCCTCTGTATTCTGAATGAATTTTACATACTTTTGTAAAGTGGTAAACCATCAGTGATAGACAAAGGCTTACTGCACGGGAATGTATGCTTCTCTGAGACTTTAATTTAAATGGAACACCTTTTTGTGACTGTAGCGACACCCGCCACAAAGATAGACAAGTTCACCATCGACTCAACTTACGCCACATAAGCACTAGTATACTGTTAGATAGCAAATGATCAGTAAATAGTTCACACGCGCTCCACAGCGGCACTGATGTATATTAAGTCAAGCTCAATAAACTTAGAAATCCACACAGGTAATTAGCGCAGGAGTTACGACCTAATAGCTACGGTTCTGTGATGAATAGACCGAGAGGCGTGGCAGGCAATTGGTCTTAACTGATCCTCCCTACCTATCAAAGTGGCGTCCTTTAAACCGGAGGGATAGTTGACTAATTCGTTAGTAGAGTAAATCCTACACGCTCTCTGACAATCTCGCGGCTCCTCTTATCCGGGGACCCTGTAGAGACCACTTAACGATTCCGGGTAGTGTTTGAGCTCAGTGGCCCTACTACTAGTGTGCCTCACACTGTCAGAAGGAGCCTTGTCCTCCATACCGGGACCTCCACATTCAGCCGAGCTGAGATGACGAACCCGGCTTGATCGCCTAGAGCCACCTCAACTGAGGAAGCACACGGGACCAAGCAGGCGGTGCCTTCTCCAGTGGCCGAACATACATCCTCATACCTCGAACCTCTTGTAGTGACAAAACGCAACCATGGGCGCATCACAGCTCACAACTGTGACATGGACCATTTATGAGATATTCGTGGTTATTGCTCTGAAGTTTCATACACCACTGTAGTGCTAAGTCGCCATTCGTTTATTTCTGGTGACTTTGTAGGGGTATGGGATATCAAAGCCAGCATACGGTAACTAGCTTTTAAAACATTTAATCACTGCTTCAGCCACCCGCACCCTTTTCTACCTACAACAAAATGAAAGGTTTATCTGGATTAAAATATGCAGAAACAGGAATAAGGTTCTGTAACGATAGTTTTTAGAAAAATGGGAAGAGAAAGTAATGTGAATGTAACAGATTTCAATAATTTCCACATTCACACAACCAGATTGTGGGGAGGGTAGGGAGTAATGCCTCTGGTTAAAGAAAATGCGTTCCCTGCTCCAGCAGAAACCTCAACAGACAGGGCAGAACAACTACCATACAACCACAAAGATAGTTGTGGCCTAGGTTGTTCCTTGAAGACTGATTTTGAATTCATAAACTTCAGTTGATCTGACTATGGTTATTTGGTTACATTAGTGTTTGATACCTAAATATAGATGAGTTGTGATTGGAGACAGCAATGTGACAGTAACTTTGCAAGAACATGTTACTATGTTATTTTAACAATATACGAGGTGTATTCCAAAACAAACGTCCGGTGAGCAATATTTAACTGATGGTAGGCCTGAATGACGTTTCACGCTTGCAGTGCTGTCAACCAACTCCTGAGAGACCTAACACAGTATGGGTGTGACGCTGTAGACGTTTGCCAGTCGCTGAGAGCAGATCGTAATGGCCGCGGTGTGATTAGATATTTGCTGGCAAAAGGATCGTCAGCTGCGGACATCCATCGTGAGTTATGCCTCGTGTATTGACCGGACATAATGAGTGAAAAACAGGTTCGCCATGGGTGTCGAGATTTAGGAAATGGGTGCACAAACGTGCACGATGAACAGCAGAGTGCTAGCCCAGTATTCGGACCGACGACATCGTTGAGTAAGTGAGCCAAAAGCTTCGACGTGATCGGCATTTAACGATTAGCGGTCGGGCTGACGAATTCCCAAATGTTGCTTGAACCTCACTTTACAGGATTGTCACTGAACAGCTTGCTTATGGGAAACTTTGTGCGAGGTGGATGCTAAAACTGCTTATCGGTGATACGGTAATTTGTATCACAAATTACTCAAATGTAAATAATTATTTTAATATGAATATGTATTTTTATGTAACATTGATTTCAGAGGTTTAATAATTGTAATTATTATTGGTAAATAATAATATAAGGCTCTACTGAAACTGTTAACAATAACGCAATACTGCAGCAAGGAATGAGTTGTTTATCGTTACCGGGAACCAGGAAGTTACGTAATGTTTCGCGCCTTTTCAGTAAAAAAAGCTTCCAGAATGTTCTCTAAAAGTAATATGTATTAGTGGTTTTCATTGGATGTTAAAATAGACGCTAATGTTGGCGCGTTTTATTAGCCAATAGCATTTCATATATAATCTTTAGGTGTATCTTGAGGTAAGCGCATAAATAGCCAGGCTCGAAGTCGGTCGCCCCGCAGTTATACAAAATTCTCCGTACACTCCACGTCGATCCCGCAGTTCAACAAGATTCTTAGTACACTACACGTCAACCCCCAGTTCAACGGAATTCTCAGTACACTACATGTCGCCAATCAGTCCTTCATTTCGTCATAAGTTACACGCAGCAGAAGTACGAGAAATCTTATAAAATATTCTACAGTTAAATATACAAAGTTGAAGTACGTGAGTTAAAAGTGATAAGAAGTTATTATAAACAGTTTCAGTTTGGGCGAGTATTCAGTTTAATATGTAAATGTGTTAGTGCACGTGTTCGACAATAAAACATTATAAAACACATTTCTTCACTAGTAATTTTTGGATAAAAGATTCCTTTCCGCTTCACAACCTGTAAGAAAAACATGCCTACCAAGATCAGATGATAGCTAGCCGGTGGACATTTAAAACTGATACAAATTGCTACGCCAGAGTGAGCTACGAACAGAACAAATGAACCAACCAACGTATGACGTCACAAGAATGGCTTCCACCAACACTGAGGTAAACAAACAAGGTAACTAATACCGCCGCATCATCGGTCACCACAAGGAGCAACGAATGTGTGGTGCACGACAGTTTTGGAGCGCTATACACAAAATGGAGATGCTTCGTTTTCCCACATTGTTACGGGCGACGAGACATGGATAGCGCACACCAACGCAGAATCCAAACCACAGTCAATATAGTGGCGCCGTTCCGGTTCACCGAAACCAAAACAGTGTAAGCAATCGCCCAACACGAATCGTAAAGTGATGGCTACCGCGTTTTGGTACGAAAAGCGGGCCTATTGATTGATTTCAAGGCGCGTGGGTCAACAATTATGACACAGGCGTGTACTGTGCAATACTTACCAAACTGAGACATGCGATCAAAAATTGGCGCCGCGGGAAACTGTCGTCTGACATCATCCTCCTACACAGCGTAAGCCCGCACACCGCTGCCACAACCAAAGAGAATATTTCAGAGCTTCGTTGCGAACTCTTTGACCATCCTTTTTAAAGTCCCAGCCTGACACCAAGCGACTATTTCCTCTTCTTGCATTTCAAACGGTGGCTGGGTGGACAAAGATTTCAAACCGACGATGAACTCAAGACGAGCGTTACCAACTGGTTCAAGTCCCAGGCGGCAGACTTCTATGCCGAGGAGTTAAGGAAGCTGGTGCAACATTACAGTAATTGTATAGATGTGAGCGCCGTTATGTGGAAAGTAAAGTGTGTATATATATGCAGGCACACATTACTGTCAATTAAAACCTTGTCTTATGAGGGATGTTGTTATTATGACCAAACGGACTTTAGTATTGGAATACACCTCGTATATAATATTTATTTGTGTGCATTACAATAACACTCAAACGAACATCAGATATCTATCCGCCCACACTAGCAAGGTACTCAGCTACTTGTTTGTAACCTTTTTCGAAAGCATAATCTCGTGGAGTTCTGTTCTCAGGTTTGGAATATTGTTTGACATTAGCACCTTTGTTCACAATACGTTTGACCATCTCCAGATGGCCGTAGTAGGCTGCTAAATGTAAAGGGGTAAAACCATTAGATAGAAGTTTTATGTTCACATCGGCACCGGTCTCAAGAAGAACTTCTGCTATTGGTAGGTGATTATGTTCAGAAGCGACATGCAACGCAGTCCATCCAGATTTCGTCACTACATTAACATCAGCGTTGTGTTGTATCAGTAGCTTTACTATATCCAAGTAACCTTTGAAGGTGGCCAAATACAAGGATGATTCGGAGTTTTCACCAGCTATTATATTGACATCGGCACCGGCTTGAAGAAGAGATTTAGCTATTTGTAATTGATTATATTCAGAAGCGACGTGCAACGCAGTAAATCCATTTTTCTTTGGTAGATTAACATTAGCGTTGTGTTGTAACAACAGCCTTACTAACTCCTGTCTACCCTTGTAAGTGGCCAGAATCAAGGGAGATTCCGAAGTTGATCCACCTAGCATGTTGACATCGGCACCGCCCTCAAGAAGAACTTTTGCTATTTGTATGTGATTCAGTTGAGAAGCGATATGCAAAGCAGTCCAACCATCTTTGTTTTGTAGGTTAACATTAGCATTGTGTTGAATCAGTAGCTTTACTACATCCTGGCTACCCTTCCAGGCGGCTGTAAACAAGGGAGGTTGCAACTCTGGACCACCTAGCACATTCACATCGGCACCAGCCTCAAGAAGAACTTTTGCTATATGTTTGAGATTAAGTTCAGAAGCGGCACCCAAAGCAGTCCATCCATCTATGATTTGTTGATTAACATTTGCGTTGTGTTGTATAAGCAGCTTTACTATTTCAGGGTTATTGTAAATGGCGGCTATATACAAGGGCGTTTGCGAGTATTTTCCAGCTTGTATATTGACATTGGCACCGGCCTGTAGAAGAGCTTTTGCTATTTGTACGTGATTAAATTCAGAAGCGTCATACAACGCAGTCCATCCATCTTTGTCTGGTTGATTAACATTGGCGTTGTGTTGTATCAGAAGCTTCACTATTTCCAAGTTACCACGCTTGGTTGCGAGGTGTAACCCTGTTTTATTATTACTGTCTCGCCCATTTACATCGGCTCCGTGTTCAAGAAGAACGGAGATTACGTTCACGTGGTTATTCTTAGCCGCTACATGCAGCGGTGTGGAGTCGTTTATACATCTCCACTCAAGGGAGGCGCTGTACCCTAAAAGCATTTGGACGATCTCGACATTACCTAACGATGAAGCCTGATACAGTGGAGTACAGTCGTCGCTTCTTCTTACATCCGTCTTGGCGCCCTTACTCAGCAACCAACGAACCACGTCCACATGTTCATATTGTACTGCTACATGAAGAGGCGTCCATTTGTCGTTCTTCCTCTCCAAGTCCACATCAGCGCCTCTATCCAGGAGCAGCTGAACTATCTCGGAGTGTCCATAATGCGCAGCCAAGTGAACGGCGCTGTTAGGATCTGCTCCACATACTAAGTAATTGCTTACAAGCGACGAGTTTCCTATAGAAGTTGCATGAATTAGTCCTTTGTTGAGCTTTTCCGCGGTTGCCCCTTTCTCACATAGAACTTCAGAAGAAACCTGAAAATGTAAGACAAATATCCATGTTTTTAAACCGTTTATGGTTTTGTACAGTTAAGGGTACTCGGCAGGGAAACAGATTATTTCCATAAATTGAACCACTCACTCGTTTTGAAAGTTTTATTACATGGTTCTTCAATGAAATTACAATAAATTATAATTGTTACAGATTGTTTATGTAAAGTGCTTTACAATATGAAAATTTTAAATTTTAGGACTGCTTGTCTTATTTCTAAATTACAGTTCGTTGGAAGGAAACCTAGAATTTCATATATCATTAAAATTTTCTTGCAAAAGATGGAATTCTTTATTTTTATAAAACCCATCTCTATTAAATTATTAAAGCCCCAATCCAGAACTAAAGGAAACACTCTTGAAGTTTTCATCCACACTGAAAATCTGAAAGAAGCTGAACAACAATTGCATCATGAATATCTTGAAGTGACTAAAGTGTAAGAAACAGGAGTGCAAGCAATCAAGTTTTAAAACATCATGCGCAATTTGAGCACAACTGAGCACATGCGTCTCGTTCTTTTTAAGCATTTAAACAGTGAGAAAGATAAAACTGCAATTCTATCCTGATCCTGGAATGTTAAGCGGTTTTATTTAATCGACAATAATTATAAAAGGCACCTCATTCGTAAATTTGTAGAAAATTCAAAATTGGCCGGTTGCTCAAGTCATATCATCAGCCACATCTTCATTATTTTTATTACAAAATTGTTGAATTTGGTGAAAAACTCTATATAGAATATCCTTAACAGAACTGACCTGAGCAGTTGCTCAAGTCGTTGGAGCAGCTAGACTTTTATTGTTTTATTACAAATTTATAGTAATAACAGGTATAGGATTATTCATACACCAACAAGCTTTGAGATCCAACATAGAACGTTCTTTGAAACACTTTTGTCAAGATTCTCAGTGAGTTTAATCTATATTCAAGTGCAAAGAACGGTTTATGGAATTAAATTTGTAAAATCCTACAAGAAGTGATTAAAGTAATTAGGCATGTGAAACATTAATATATAGAGCGTTAACGTTACAGATATTCTATTCATTGACCCAAAAATACTGAAGCACACCAAGAAACGTGTCAATGGAAAAGTACTCGGTACAGTACAAGACGTGGTCGTTATTAATGCCACCACCCAGTCGAACCCAGTTGATTTACCTCTGGAGCTAACCATACTGCCTGTGATTAGCAGGTTTGTATACTTCTAGAACTCACAATACTACCTAAGATTAGCTGTTTTGTTTATTTCTAGAACTCACCAATACTGCCTGAGATTAGCTGGTTTGTTTACTTCTAGAACTCACCAATACTGCCTGAAATAGGCTGTTTAGTTTACTTCTAGAACTCACCAATACTGCCTGAAATTAGCTGTTTTGTTTATTTCTAGAACTCACAATACTGCCTGAAATTAGCTGTTTTGTTTTCTTCTAGAACTCACAATAGTACCTGAGATTAGCTGTTTTGTTTACTTCTAGAACTCACCAACACTGCCTGAAATTAGCTGTTTTGTTTACTTCTAGAACTCACCAATACTGCCTGAAATTAGCTGTTTTGTTTACTTCTAGAACTCACCAATACTGCCTGAGATCAGAAGGTTTGTTTACTTCTAGAACTCACCATTACTGCCTGAAATTAGCTGTTTTGTTTACTTCTAGAACTCACCAATACTGTCTGAGATCAGAAGGTTTGTTTACTTCTAGAACTCACCAATACTGCCTGAGATCAGAAGGTTTGCTTGCTTCTAGAACTCACCAATTCTGCCTGAAATTAGTTGTTTTGTTTACTTCTAGAACTCACCAATACTGCCTGAGATCAGAAGGTTTGTTTACTTCTAGAACTCACCAATACTGCCTGAAATTAGCTGTTTTGCTTACTTCTAGAACTCTCCAATACTACCTGAGATTAACTGGTTGGTTTACTTCTAGAACTCACCAATACTACCTAAGATTAGCAGGTTTGTTTACTTCTAGAACTCACCAATACGGCCTGAAATTAGTTGTTTTGTTTACTTCTAGAACTCACCAATACCGCCTGAGATCAGAAGGTTTGCTTACTTCTGTTGCCCACAAATACTGCCTGAGAATAGCAGGTTTCTTTGTTTCTGGAGCTCACTATTACTGCCTGTGATCAACATGTTTGTATTATTCTGGAGCTCACCAATACTCCCTGTGATGTGCAGGTTTTATAATCTGAAGATTGCAAATACTGCGTGAGATCAGCAGGTTTTTCTACACCAATGCTGCCTGCGATCACCAGGTTTCTTTGCTTCTGGAGCTCATTAATACTGCCTGAGATCAACATGTTTGTTTAGTTTTGGAGCTCAGCAATGCTGCCTGTGATCAGCAGGTTTCTTTGCTTCTGGAGCTCATTAATACTGCCTGAGATCAACATGTTTGTTTACTTTTGGAGCTCAGCTATGCTGCCTGTGATCAGCAGGTTTGTTTAATCTGAAGCTCACAAATACTGCCTGCGATCAGAAGGTTTCTTTGCTTCTGGAGCTCATTAATACTGCCTGAGATCAACATTTTTGTTTACTTTTGGAGCTCAGCAATACTGCCTGTGATCAGCAGGTTTGTTTAATCTGAAGTTCACAAATACTGCCTGCGATCAGAAGGTTTCTTTGCTTCTGGAGCTCATTAATACTGCCTGAGATCAACATTTTTGTTTACTTTTGGAGCTCAGCAATGCTGCCTGTGATCAGCAGGTTTCTTTGCTTATGGAGCTCATTAATACTGCCTGAGATCAACATTTTTGTTTACGTTTGGAGCTCAGCAATGCTGGCTGTGATCAGCAGGTTTCTTTGTTTCTGGAGCTCATTAATACTGCCTGAGATCAACATGTTTGTTTACTTTTGGAGCTCATCAATGCTGCCTGTGATCAGCAGGTTTGTTTAATCTGAAGCTCACAAATACTGCCTGCGATCAGAAGGTTTCTTTGCTTCTGGAGCTCATTAATACTGCCTGAGATCAACATTTTTGTTTACTTTTGGAGCTCAGCAATACTGCCTGTGATCAGCAGGTTTGTTTAATCTGAAGCTCACAAATACTGCCTGCGATCAGCAGGTTTCTTTGCTTCTGGAGCTCATTAATACTGCTTGAGATCAACATGTTTGTTTACTTTTGGAGCTCAGCAATGCTGCCGGTGATCAGCAGGTTTGTTTAATCTGAAGCTCACAAACACTGCCTGAGATCAGCAGGCATGTTTACTTCTGGACCTCACCATACTACATGAGAGCAGCAGGTTTATTTACTTCCGGAATTCGTCAATACCGTCCGAGATTAGCAGGTGTGATTACTTCTGAAGCTCCTTATCACTGCATGAGATCAGCAGGTTTGTTTACTTCCATTTGTTGACTTGTGTTGAATTCCATTCATCCACTCATTCTGTTGAGGACTTGGCCTCAGTACAGTACAATTCTTGCAGCCTGCACGCACCACTATGAACTACGACAACCTGGAACGTTTTACACGGTATGCTTTACAGCGAGCGAATTTCAAACCGACTGCTTCCTCACCGCAGTACATCTGCGAACATTCATCGCAGGCAACGCAAACTGGGTGTAGTACACAGACGAGCAGAGAGTCGGAAATGGAAGTGTTCTGTGCGAAACCTTGCGGAGTAGATTGCGGTGCTGCGGTATGCGGTGAACAATCCTTCAATGAGTACTCAAGTAATCGCTCAACAATTTAACATTAATGATTCAAGGTTCTGGAGAATTCTGCAGGAACAGATATTGCATCCATAACATCTTGAAACCAGGATAGTATCCAATGTGATAAAAGTTTTGTAACTAGCATTTAAACCAAACGTCGTCAACGGGCTTTACACCCCGTGTGTTATTTACCGATGATAATGCAGGTGACTATCCATTGTGACAATAAATTTGCAATTAATATTTGAACCAAACTGCTGTCTCCAGACTTAACAACCCGTGTGTTGTTTACGGATGATAGTCCAGCTGTCTATTCACTGTGACAATAGATTTGTGTATGGTATTGAAACTAATTGCGTCATCAGACTTTACAATCCGCGCATTATAATCCTGGTGACTGTGATTTTGTGACAATAGATTTTTAATTAGTATTTGCAAATTAATTGCAGTCATCAGACTTTCAATCCGTGTGTTATTCACGGACGATTATACAGCTGACTGTGCAGTGTGACCATAGATTTGTAACTAGTATTTTAAATGAATTGTAGACATCAGACTTTACAACCCGTGTGTTATACACAGATGAAGTTTGAGGGATTGTTTAATTTTCGTAATCCCCAAGCTCTGACTCTCGAGAACGCCCAATCCAGGCTTTTTATGATCACAAGAAACGAGATTTGGTGTCAATGTGGGTGTTGGGGTTGTGGATGACTTCCTTGTGGAGCAACGGCATCCGGTTTCTGTTAATATCAGACAAGAAATGTGGATTCAACATGACGGGGCACCATTCATTTTGGGAATGAAGTAATTGCACATTTAACAGTACATTCGGTGGTCCCTGGATAGATCACAGTAGACCCATTGTCTGGCCGGGGCGGTTATCTAACCGTATTTGATTTCTTTTTGTGGGGCTACAGGAAGTCTATGGATTACGAAACCCCTGTTGACACGACAGAAAAAGTTATAGCAAGCATAGCCAGCGTAGCACCCGAGATCGGCTTTGAAAGGGTATGGCAAAATATGGCACATCAAATGCATAGATTGTCTGGAAGTCAATGTTTGTGTGTTTCTATCATTGTTATAGTAATGAGACAGTAAAACAATAAATGCATAATGCTTAATGAACTTGAAGTGAGTGTTTTTCCCTTTCTTCGACATGATTTGTGTGTGTGCCTTGTATATATTCGGGTCAATAAACAAAATATCTGTAACAATAATAATTTCTGTATTGACTTTTACATTCCTAATTACTTCAATCGCTTCTGTAGGATCGACCAATTCAATAAAAAAACAAACCCGACAAAGCCCATGAGTGCCGTAACAAAAGTTATTCAAAAGCGATGTTAACGTTTGTAGGTCTATTATATAAACCACCTGTAACAAACTCAGTAATATCAAATATAATTACAAACACATTCCTAACAAAATATGACGTCATGCACCTATACTACGTTTGTACTCTCTCTACCAATGACAGGTATCCGTTTATGTAATGTCCTTGAATTTAAAAGAGCGTCTTTTATCCACGTTAAATATTGACAATAAATTGTTGTCTAGTTTGAATGTTCATTTGTGATATCAAGCTGCAGGGAAACACCTACTCCGTAATCAATAATGGCAGATTTTTTAATAAACAATAGGGAAACAATAGCAAACAATATGCAGTAAAAGGTAAACACGTAGGAAAGGAGAGCAGATGTAAATATCAGAAATACTGTAAATAGTATTTTTGACGGAAGCAAGCTATCATGCACTAATTAAATTAATATACTGTCACTTTTAGTGACTAATTTTGTATATATATATATGTTTTAAGTAACAGAGATCACTCAGCATCAATATGAATACCTATCGTGGCTTACCGGGCGACACAAAGGCATGCCTGCAGAAACTCAAACTTGAGATTGTTCGGAATGAACTATTGAGGATTAGGGTACTTAGAAAGAACAGACCTAACGTGAGTTTAAGTCCTGGTGTACCCTCCCCCAAAAAGGTAAAGGGGTTGTACAATACAAGTAACACACTCCGGGTAATAAATGGACCCGACAGCTAGGCCAGCAGCTAATGGAAAACCGCATTGGGACTAAGACGAGGAGCGAAATGGGACTTAGTGCCTCAATACGAAGATCTTTTGTGCCTGACCAAGGAAGGAGGGGTGAGGAGGCAGAGGTCAGGTACGAAAAGAGCAGAGTGCAGTCTCCCTATGGTTTCCCAGATTGAAACACCCCGGAAGGCAGCTGGTGCAACCAGCTCCCCTCCCCCTGCGGGGTTCTACATCCCACTAAGGGGATCCGGGACTCGGACACAGCCCCCATTCTGGGAGACGAAATGTTACATAGAGCATCCTTTTTCCCTTGGCATGCAACGCCGAGATCCCCGCCCACACCTGCAAACCTAAAACAGTTAAACAGACGAAAGCTGAAGTGAAATGAGAATGGAGATCAAATGAAGGAACAGGAAATTCGGGGGGATGTAATGCAGTCGCCTAGTGCCCCAGGGAAACCTCCAAAAAGCTGATGGGTGAGTAAATTTGGCCACGGGGATCGAGCACATAACTTTCTGAATGCAGCCAACTAATGTGGCTACCTGAGCATTCCGCTCGGTAAACCGCATTAAAATGACTGGCAATGTTTGACCGCTGCGTGCTGTACAAGGAAGGTTCCGAGACGATAACCACTGCCGCCATTGCAATAGTGGGATGGTAAACCTTGGCCACGTTTCGGAGAAGGGAGATAAGAAACAAATCCGAAACACTGTGATTATCTAATGGGCTAGAATTGCGCAATCCCATTTTAACATACCGTCAACCACAATTTCAACGTACCATAACATTTTTGCATCCATTATAACATATTGTGCTAGATCTTGGGCACTCGCATGCAGGATGCCCGAATAAGGAATTTATTAAGGAGAACCCAAAGAAACATTTTGAGGGGATATACTGGAGCTTTTAAAACCACCCCAACTATGGCCCACCTAGTCACGATAGGAATCTGGCCAATAGATGTTTTAATTAAACTGAAGGGAGCAAATCTTGGTCAAAGAAGAATGGAATGCGAACAGTAACACAAATAAGTGGAACAACATGACAAAATCTAGCTGATATTAAGCGGGTTATGAAATTAAACTGGCAACAAGAGTGAGTTACCATGGAAGCGAGAAGGAGAGTACATAGTTTATTTCATAACATCATCGAAAGACTTTGATTCAAGCACATTAAAACTACCAGAGGACTAATTCATTATATTACCGGAGATGGATCTTAGAAAGCATATTGGAAAAATATCAATAAAAAAAAACAAAAAATATTTGTACTATGCTTAACAAACAAGACACTCCAGAACATGTCATTGTTTGAATGTCCGCAATATGGAGAACAGGTAACTGAAATACCATCTGAATTAACTGGGCATCAAATAGTCTATACATTAAGAGACAAAGACTTGCATGTTTATTTATACAAATTTTCACGAACATAAGTAGTAAAAGTGCCTCGGCAGAGAATCGAAATCGTGGAAATAATAAAGTATACACTAGAAAGTAACGAAGAATTAAGAAGATACCAAACAATTCGAAATAGTTTATCCTTAGATCTAATAACTGATATACCTAACTATAATACACAACAAACAACACCAGATGGAGAGGAGGTAGAAGAGGAAGCAGAAATTTAAAATTAGAACCACAGAAACATAAGGGGAATTAGTGCATTCTATTAGAAAGATAATCAATGGAATAAACGGAGGAGGATAATATTGAGAAGGGGAGATTAGGAAATTTATGCTGAACATAAATTAAGATTAGAGGTAGACGGAAGATGGTGCGGGGCACAGGGAGGTTTAGAAGAAGGTGCCGGTGTAGAGCAGTGTGGAAGAGGGAAGTAGAGCAGGAGTAAAATGCACAAAATGGAGGATTTCGGGCATCTGGAGGCGGAATGGTACCCGCAAGGGAGAGAAGTTGACGAGGAAGGGTTAATGAAGTGTTGTATAGTGTTAAAAAGGAAAATGGAAGTATAATTGCTGTTAGCAGCACAATAAGGATGTAAAAATGTTATACTTTTATGTATACCAAAATATATTCTCCATTTGGAATAAGTTTGTTTCTAACAGAAACCCTCTTTACAGACTGTCAAGTGTTAACAAAACACAATTCCCTTGTGGTGTATTAGATTTTTGGCATTTACCGTCTAATGCTATTGTTATCATACATTCCCTTCAAACTGTTCTCGTTTCGTATGACATTTTATCACAGCATAGAATACGGAAGAATGTTATAATACTTATATCCCTTTTGTTTCCATTGTGAGAGAGGAACAAATTCGGGAAGGGTTTGGAACCACCGATATAATTTACCATTGCAGAGCTCAAGTACTTCGTACAACAAAGCAATCGGTATGCCATTATTTGAGTATTTCTTATGATTTAATTCCGTAATGATGTTATTACACTTCGGCGTAGCATTGAGGACAGCTCTCAATTAATAGGCTCTTACGATAAAACGATTTCCACGCACAGAATCTGAGCGGTAGGTGAATATCTCTTAGAAAACCCCGTAAGCGTGTGGTCTTTTGTAAACACTGCATTATACATTTATTAAAAATACCTGTTTTTCTGTCGCGTTTTCTTCTGGCGTCGCAACATCCTTAGGGCAGCTTCTCACGGTATTTGTCTTGAGTTTCTGCAGTTCCATCTTATATTCCTCAAGCTCCTTGTTGAGAGATTCAATATGGTTCACATAATTGGCTGTTTCCAAGACATGGTCACTCTCTATGCGTTCCCAGTTTTTGTACACGGAAATAAGATGGGTAAAATGCATTGATGTTAGGTTATTTACTTCTTGCTGACATTTTTCCAATTGATGTTGAGTCGACTCATCCTTCCTAAATTGTAACAATTCTTGCAAACTTTGTATGCAACTTCGGTCGACGTTAGGTTGAACATGCAGCAAGAACTGATACAACAGCAACTGCATCTGTGTTGAACTGCAGTGCATACCTTGTGAGGCAGTTGCAGTCGGTTGAATGAGCTGCGAGTACATCATCTGGAATAATAAAATAAGTGCATGATAATAACTAGAACGTACTCCAGTTACTGATATAACAGCAAAAGTATCTGTGTTGAACTTTGAGCGAGTTCGGTGAGGCAGTTGATGTGGGTTGAATGAGTTCCAAGTACATAATCTAGAATCATAAAATCAGATTATGACGACAACCTCAAGATACTGCAGGAATTGATGTAACAACAGCACTATTGGTGTTGAGCTGTAGAGGTGATTAGTGAGGTAGCTGCAATGAACTGAATGATTTACAATTGCATCATTTGGAATCACATAGCAAATGTATGACAACAAGCTAAGTATGCTGCAGGAACTGACACAATAGCAGAAGTAGCTGAGGTGGGTCTTAGAGGATGGCTGGCAGAGAACTGCAAATAGATGAATGGTCTACAAGTCCATCATCTAAAATCATAAAATAAAAATAGGACAACATGAACATGTTACAGGGGCTAAAGCAACGACAGCTATATCTGTGTCGAATTACAGAACATGGCTAGTGAGGTTGGTGTAATACAATGATTGATCTGCAATCATAAATTAGGCGTATTACGTAAATTGAAGATGCTGCAGAAAGTGATGTAACAGCAGTTATAAGAGTGTTGAGTTTCCTCAGTAGGTTGCAGCCCTCCGTCTACTTTGGTTAGGAGTGGGGAGGAGTAAACGATGAGGCCTTCAGTAACTGAAGCACAGCACCCCATGTAGATTATGGTGGGAATTTTGGGCTTCTAACGTGACCCTGGGAGGAAGGGATGAAGGGGAGACCAGAAGGACGAGCAGATCCCAACGAACATGTGCCTTAGCCAGGACGAGCTCTATACGGGTGCAGGGTTCCAACATAGAACAACTTGAAGCCGGCTAGCCTTGCCTTAGCCACCCGGCATCTGGTGGTCCCGTGAACAGACAAGACAGCTCCCAAAAAGTAAGTGGGCCTCAGCAGTTCTGCCAAGCCCCAAGGGAGAGATGATTCCATATTGTAAATTCCACAGTTCTACGCAACACACTACCCGCCGTTGCCTGGGGCCACAACAAGTACAGGAGAGGTTTAACCGATGAAAGCAAATGATGAACAGTAAACTTCGAGTTGAAGACGAAACCATTACAGCATCTCCTACAAGCCAGAGAAATGACTAAAGTACCCATGATGTCGATCCAAGAGGAAACGAACCCGATACCTCCCGATTGGGAGCTTCCCAAATAGCCGCGGAGTAATATCGCACGATTCTGCAGGGACAGTAAAAGTACAGAGACATTTATTTTATGGGCCCTGATATTTACGACAGGCCATCACCGCGGACATCGACATAGCTTGTCCATTAATCCCCCGTAATTATTGGAGTAGTCCTTGTACCGTGCTCAGAAAGCATGTAGATCATGTTCCGTGATGTTTACGGTAGCTCGTCACCGCGGACATCGACATAGCTTGTCCATTATTCCCCCGTGATTGTAGGAGTAGCCCTTGTACCGTGCTCAGAAAGCATGTAGATCATGTTCCCTTATGTTTACGGTAGCTCGTCACCGCGGACATCGACATAGCTTGTCCATTAATCCCCTGTGAATATAGGAGTAGTCCTTGTACCGTGCTCAGAAAGCATGTAGATCATGTTCCCTTATGTTTACGGTAGCTCGTCACCGCGGACATCGACATAGCTTGTCCATTAATCCCCTGTGAATATAGGAGTAGTCCTTGTACCGTGCTCAGAAAGCATGTAGATCATGTTCCCTTATGTTTACGGTAGCTCGTCACCGCGGACATCGACATAGCTTGTCCATTAATCCCCTGTGAATATAGGAGTAGTCCTTGTACCGTGCTCAGAAAGCATGTAGATCATGTTCCCTTATGTTTACGGTAGCTCGTCACCGCGGACATCGACATAGCTTGTCCATTAATCCCCTGTGAATATAGGAGTAGTCCTTGTACCGTGCTCAGAAAGCATGTAGATCATGTTCCCTTATGTTTACGGTAGCTCGTCACCGCGGACATCGACATAGCTTGTCCATTAATCCCCTGTGAATATAGGAGTAGTCCTTGTACCGTGCTCAGAAAGCATGTAGATCATGTTCCCTTATGTTTACGGTAGCTCGTCACCGCGGACATCGACATAGCTTGTCCATTAATCCCCTGTGAATATAGGAGTAGTCCTTGTACCGTGCTCAGAAAGCATGTAGATAATGTTCCCTTATGTTTACGGTAGCTCGTCACCGCGGACATCGACATAGCTTGTCTATTAATCCCCCGTGATTATTGGAGTAGTCCTTGTACCGTGCTCAGAAAGCATGTAGATCATGTTCCGTGATGTATACTGTAGCTCGTCACCGCGGACATCGACATAGCTTGTCCATTAATCCCCTGTGAATATAGAGTAGTCCTTGTACCGTGCTCAGAAAGCATGTAGATCATGTTCCCTTATGTTTACGGTAGCTCGTCACCGCGGACATCGACATAGCTTGTCCATTAATCCCCCGTGATTATTGGAGTAGTCCTTGTACCGTGCTCAGAAAGCATGTAGATCATGTTCCGTGATGTATACGGTAGCTCGTCACCGCGGACATCGACATAGCTTGTCCATTAATCCCCCGTGATTATTGGAGTAGTCCTTGTACCGTGCTCAGAAAGCATGTAGATCATGTTCCGTGATGTTTACGGTAGCTCGTCACCGCGGACATCGACATAGCTTGTCCATTAATCCCCCGTGATTATTGGAGTAGTCCTTGTACCGTGCTCAGAAAGCATGTAGATCATGTTCCCTTATGTTTACGGTAGCTCGTCACCGCGGACATCGACATAGCTTGTCCATTAATCCCCCGTGATTATTGGAGTAGTCCTTGTACCGTGCTCAGAAAGCATGTAGATCATGTTCCCTTATGTTTACGGTAGCTCGTCACCGCGGACATCGACATAGCTTGTCCATTAATCCCCCGTGATTGTAGGAGTAGCCCTTGTACCGTGCTCAGAAAGCATGTAGACAATGTTCCGTGATGTTTACGGTAGCTCGTCACCACGGACATTGGCGTTGCTTGCTCATACAAAGTCCATTAATCTCCCGTGATTATAGGAGCGGTCCTAATACCGTGCTCACATAAATTCTAGAGTATGTTCCCTGATGTTTACGGCAGCGCGGACATTAACATGGCTTATCCATACAAAGTTCTAATAATCTCCCTTGATTGTAGGACCAGTTCTTGTATCGTGCTCACATAACTACCGGACCTTGTTCCCTCTATGTTTTCTTTTATATAAAATGTTATAAAGTTGTAAAAATTGGAGATATAAAATACTTCCTAAGGTGGCTTTGAACTTGGTTAAGAGTGCTATGTAGCATGGAGTAGATACAGGTATTGTAACTTCTCAGAAATGTGAAGATAAAACAAAAGGTGCTGATGTTTCCTTTCAATTTAATATATATGGTGTCACAATTTAGCAACCGAGAACTTAGAAGATATAGAAAAACAACAAACCTATACGATTCAGTTATAATGCTACATTATGCATGCGATATATACTAACTCCTTTAATTAACATTTTATTCAAACACTACAGCTACACAGTAAACTTTATTATAAATTTGTGACTTAGATGTGACCTATTAACGAGTTGTCTGAACGTTTTACTAATTCTTATGGCAGAAAGTTTTGCTGCATTTCCTATGCCCATTGTCATCGAGTCCATTACCAGCATATGCTAAGAGAGACAAAATCGTGTCCAACATAACACTGCTCAACCAATATTTACATTTAGTAGATTGGGAGATTATTCTTCTTTATTTACTGATTACTCGTCATTTCCAAAATGTTTATCTTGACATTTTCGCCTGTATTTCTACGAATGTTGATATCATGTGTAAACCGTGGAGAATTCATATTATACATCTACAGGAGCAAAGTGAATGTACACGGATTTAAACGTCTTTTCAATATGATTACACTAGTCTGCATGATATCGGATGACTGAAAACTAATAAGCGATTCTGACTCACTTTTTATGCTGATTTCAGAACTGCTTTCGGTTTTTTTCTATCACGTATAGTTTTTTTCACAATTTCATTTCAAATATATAGGGCTGACCCAGTAGATGATGAGTATTGTTGTATGTCTTTACGTTGTTACACCTGTAGATGCTGGTTGCTGTTTGTAATTTAGGCATTGTTGTTAATGTCGGAGGCTTGCATTAACAGTGCTATATCGTGATTAATGTTATAAATACATTATGTCTACACGCAAGTGTGTGAACAATGCAAATGTTTTTACTACATTTGTGGAAATTATACAGTGCTTAAGCAGAGAACTGATATAACGACTTTGTAAAGAGGTGTACCATGCTTATTTTAAAATGAAACTTGGTGACCAAGACAAGGCCTGGGCTCCAAAGACAATTTGCCGCTATTGTGATGAGAGGTTAAGATTGTGGATAAAACGAAAGAAATCAAGGATGACATTTGCAATTCCTATGGTGTGGAGGGAGCCTAAAGACCAACTTAAAGACTGTTATTTATGTTTAGTTACTGTTCAGGGGTGCAATTCGAAAAATAAGAAACACATTGTGTATCCAAGTATTCCTTCAGCTATCACGCCACACGGAGAAGATCTGCCTGGTCCTCTTCCTCCAGCTATTTTAGAGGACTTGGAAGAAGATGGTGTTGAAAGAGAATCTCATGAAATCACCGAAGACGATTCTGATGATGTCTACCGCCCTGAATACGACATGACTACACAACTGTTCTCTCAGAGTGAACTTAATGATCTAATACACGATTTGAATCTGTCTAAGGAATCTGCGGAGTTACTAGGCTCCCGTCTTAAAAATAAGTATCTTCTGGAACCAGTAACACATCACTCATGGTACAGACACAGAGAACAAGAGCTAGTTCCTTTTTCTCACAGATCGAATCATTTACTGCAATAACATAAACGAGTTAATGCACTATTATGACATTTAACATGATCCTACTTAGTTGAGACTTTTTATAGATTCATCAAAGAGGAGCCTGAAAGGCGTGTTACTGCATACTGGGAATGCGTATGGGTCCATTCCTGTCACACATTCAGTTCAAATGAAAGAGACAGTTGAAAACATGAAGACACTTTTAACAGGTATCCAATACGAGGAACACAATGGCGTATCTGCGGTGCTTTCAAAGTTATTGGAATACTATTAGGAAAACAAGCTGGGTTCACAAAAATTCCTTGTTTTCTGTGCGAATGGGACAGTCGGGCAAAGCAAAGACATTGGAGTGTGAAATCATGGCCACAGCGGAGAACCTTGTTGCCTGGAACTAAAAGCATCCTGCACGAACCGCTTGTAGAGAGGCAAAAGATATTGCTTCCGCCACTACACATAAAATTAGGCTTAATGAAGCAATTTCTAAGGGCTCTACCATAGGATGAACCCTGCATCAAGTACCTTTCCAAGAAATTTCCCTTCATTACACAAGACAAATTAAAGGTTGGAATTTTTGTTTGTCCTCAAATAAAGAAATTGATGAAGGCTGAAGACTTTGAGAAGACAATGAATGAGAGAGAAATAGAAGCATGAACCGCCTTCCAATCAGTTACTGAAAACTTCTTAGGCAATAACAAACATCCTAATTACAAGGCCATTGTCGAAACAATGTTGAAAAATTTCAAGAAGATGGGTTTTAACATGAGAGTAAAGGTGCATTTTCTGCATTCGCATATCGTCTGTTTTCCAGAAAATCTGGGACGTTATAGTGAAGAACAGGGTGAAAATTAAGGAAATGGAGAGGAGGCACTAGGGGAGATGGAATGAAACTATGATGGCCGACTACCGATGGATGTTGAGGAGGGACAGTCATCTTCAAGGATCTGCAAGGAAGTCAAAGAAGAGAAAGTTTGAAAAAATTAAATGAAACAATTTGACTTCTTGTTTTGTTAAAATGTAGTCATGAAATAAATTAGGGGAGTTCTTGAGAGTATTCTTAAAATGTTTCTTGAATAAAAACTTACCTTGTGTGAAATTGTATTTGAATACCTTTCTACGCTCATTAGTAAAATTGTCAAAACATTACTTCTTATTTTGTGTAAAAACCTGACGTGATAGAAAAAAACCGAAGTTATTTCTGGAATCAGCATAAAAACTTGATTCAAGAACGCCTACTTTTAAGAAATCACCTGACAAAAAGTTTGAAAATGCACACTAGTGTCATCTAAAGGTTACTTCACCATCTCGGCAATTGTTTCACTACTGGAAGATAATTTACATACAACCTATGCATTTTCAGAACCTGGAAGACTTTTGGAGATAGGCTAAACAAATCTGAAACACAATATATATCCGTTGATATTTCATTCACATTTTCCTGAATTATTAGGGCAGTTACGTCCGTTATTAGGAATATCACAAGGACTTTGCGAAATTACAGGAATAAGTGGTAAAGTGAAGGACGTACTATAAAAGCTACTAGATCACAATACAACCATTTTATATAAAATAAGAGGACGGAGATAAAAGAAATTAATTAAGTCTTTCCAGGGTTTCCAAACGATGGATGCAACCAGGGTAATAGAAGGAATTAAACGCTTCAGTTCTTATGTAGTTCATTTGGTGCGTTCCAATTTCAAGATAAAAACATCCTTTGCTTATTCTGTGTTTATTATCTGAGATCTCACAAATGTGTGTGTATTATCTGCCGACATTGCACTGGGCGCGTGTCAAATGTTTGCACCATCCCTATTATCCACATCTTTCTTCTCAGAGTGTGTTCACATAGTGACAGTTCTGACGAGTGAACAAGGATGACATATCGCAGCTTCAAGTCTTCCTAAGACAGCTCTACATGTATTCTCTGACCAAACTGCACTGGACAGGAGCCAAACGTTTGTCACATACCTCTCAGAGAGTGTTCACGTTGTGGCAGTTCTGACGACTGAACAAGGATGATATATCGCAGCCCCCAGTCTTCCTAAGACAGCTCTACATGTATTCTCTGACCAAACTGCACTGGACAGGAGCCAAACGTCTGTCACATACCTCTCAGAGAGTGTTCACGTTGTGGCAGTTCTGACGACTGAACAAGGATGATATATCGCAGCCCCAAGTCTTCCTAAGACAGCTCTACATGTATTCTCTGACCAAACTGCACTGGACAGGAGTCAAACGTTTTTCATATCCCTCTCAGAGGGTGTTTACGTTGTGACAGTTCTGACGACTGAACAAGGATGATATATCGCAGCTTCAAGTCTTCCTAAGACAGCTCTACATGTATTCTCTGACCAAACTGCACTGGACAGGAGCCAAGCGTTTGTCACATCCCTCTCAGAGAGTGTTCACGTTGTGACAGTTCTGACTGAACAAGGATGATATATTCCAGTCCCAAGTCTTCCTAAGACAGCTCTACATGTATTCTCTGACCAAACTGCACTGGACAGGAGCCAAACGTTTGTCACATCCCTCAAAGATGGTGGTACCGTTGTGACAGTTCTGACGACTGGACAAGGATGATATATCGCAGCCACAAGTCTTCCTAAGACAGCTCTACATGTATTCTCTGACCAAACTGGACTGGACAGGAGCCAAACGTTTGTCACATCCCTCTCAGATAGTGGTCACGTTGTGACACTTAAAGAACAGCTGGATAGCACATCGTAGATTCAGCTCTTCCTAAGATAAGTCTGTGTATACCTCTGCACACACTGCTTTGGGCAGTTATCAAATGTTTGCAACACCCCTATAGTCCACATCCTTCTTCTCAGATGTGGTTATGTTGCGACAATTCCGCCTGAAGAACAAAAATTATCACTTACAGCTCTTCAAAGAAAGTGCTACAATTAAGGATCCGGTTGTCTTAACTCAGTTCGAATTAAAATTCTTAAAGATGTTCCTAGTATTCCTGCTCATGCACCAAAGATGAAATATAATTTTCCGATATCTTTATGATTTGTTGAAAATAACCACCGTTGCAAATAAAATACTGATTGTGACACTTGAAGATTGTACATCACAGCCACAAGTCCTCATAATACAAGTCTACATGAATCTTCCGCCCAGAATGTACTGGACGGGAGTCAAACGTTTGCGACACCCCCACTGTTCATTTATTTATTCCCAGATAGTGGTCATGTGATAGTTCCACTTAAAGAACAAAAGACTGTTACTGCTGGATTGTATACCAAAGTCCGAAGTCTGTGTCAATCATCTGCTCATGGTGCACAGGACAGGAATAAAATATTTGCAACATCCCTATAGGACGCTGGTGTGCAAAACCAAAGGACGAGATGAATAAAGTAACATAACAAATGAACTACTTGGTGGAAGCAGATTAAGGTGCGAAAGTATGTTGCGAGAGGTCTCTCACACGTACACAGAAAGCTGGACGTCACATGGCGTGAGTGTAGCGAGCCTATAGTGCCAAATGTGACTGGTCGCGCAACGCGGGGCAGTTGACGAAACAGGACAAGACAGTGTGTGTCAATTATTGAGCTGTTACGGTGCACTGTAGTGGTGTTCTTCATTGCAACATGGCCCGTAGACACCATTTGGATGACTTCACATGGGGAAGAATCATCGGGAAACGGGAAGAAGGGCAAAGTGTGACGAGTGTTTCTCAGGAGTTTGGAATTGCTCACAGCATTGATTCACGTGCATGGGGAACCTTCCAAACCACAGGCACTGCTGTCCCAAGGAGAGGTGGAGGTCGACCATGCTCAAGTACAGCAGCAGGTGGCCGCTACATTGTGCAAGAGGCAAGGAGAGATTCACGCCAAACAGCGGGTGCAATTGCAATGACATTTAACAGGACAACTAGGCACGCAATCTTACGATACACAGTGACACGGCGACTACCCAGAGGTGGTCTCTTTGCCCGACGGCCAGTACGTTGTGTTCCATTGACATCCGCACATCGGCGGCAACGTTTGCGATCTCTCCCAGCAGTATCAAAATTGGACCAACGAGGAATGGGGTCGCGTGCTCTTCTCAGATGAGAGCAGATTCAGTCTAAGTAGCGATTCTCGACGTACCCTCATCTGACGAGGTGGGAACACGTAATGAACCCAGGAACATTTTTGAACATGACCGTTTTGATGGTCCGAGGTGTTATGGTTAGGGGAAGCATAATTTTGCACGGGCGCATCGACCTCCAAATCTTTGAACACGATATGCTCACTAGTCAACGTTATTATGATTCTGTACTCCTTCCCCATGTGCATCTTTTCAAGGGTGCAGTCGGCCCGACTTCATTTTTATGGATGACAATGCGCGACCGCATCGAACAGCGCTGGTGGAGGATCTCTTGGAACGAGAGGATATTCGACGAATGGACTGGCCTGCCCGTTCCCCCAATTTAAATCCCATCGAACATGTGTGGGATGTACCAACGACGATCCAACAGTTGTCAACAGCGCTGGTGGAGGAATGGAACGCTTTACAACAAGAACTGCTTACCAACCTTGTGGCCAGCATGCGAGCACGATGCAGAGCATGCATCTGTTTCTGTAAATCTAGAGAGCCATCATATGTCGTATTGACTTTAGTGTAGCTTATGGTCTATGAATAAAAGTGGCATTTCTGTTCGTCTCATTGCATATTTCGTTTAGTTGCCTACTGTAGCATACTGTAGCAGTTCCCTCTATGTATGATTCAAGTTTCATCGAGCTGTGTTGCTTGGCAGTGTCACAGCATGCGAAGATTGCTTTTGTCCTTAGGTTTTGCACAACAGTGTATACATTTTTATTATACTCCGTAAAAGGAAGAAGAAATTGTGGACAACGCTTTGAATCATCTGCAAAATACCTATTTTTACTCTGTAAAAGTAGCTTTGTATTCAGTATTTACAAAGTGGTTTGAGTACTTGGGAAAAAGTGCAATGAAAGATCTCGTTTGTACTTTATGACCCTATTACGTATAGGAAATGTTGCCCTTCTAAATTAAGGCACTGGAAATGTATGTTTTGAGCCCCCGAATAACAACAATGTTAGAAAAACGTGTGTGTGGAAGGGTGAATAATATAACACAAAAGCAAAATGCGGATAATTGCGAAACTCACGATGAGTTTTAAGAAACTCCCTTCTTCGTAAGCTATACCATTCATGGAGCATTTTAAAAAAAATGACTATAATGATTTGACTCAATTCGTTAGATTATAAGATATTTAAATAACATATAAAATGTATATCTTGAGTTTCCTGGGAACAACGTTTCTCCGGCAACAGCCTTTTCCGAGGTATTCGTTGTTATAGGTTAGAATATAAATGCTGACATTTTTTGAAGTGATGTCACCATTCAGTTGTGTCTCGAGGTGAAATACAAAGAGTACGCAATTTGAATGGAAGCATATAACGATCCGTTTTTAAACATCTGACTATCACTTCGGGTTCTTGTATCCCTCTTGCACTTATAACGAACTCTATTATGAAAATATTTCAGCACTGAATTAATATGAAATAGATAATCTTGGTTTCGAGAAGTTGTACGTTACTCAACATTGTTTTCAGCGAATGACATGTGAACCTTGGAACCTGTTTTTTCTTTTCTTTCTCTACTACTTAGTAGACGAGTGAGTAGACGAACTACCGCATTCCGTCCAAGAATTCCACACTGAGTCTTCAACGGCAATTCAGGTTTTGAGGCTCCCCGAAGTCACAGAAAGCAGTTTTAGAAAATGTCCGTGTGCATGTCTGTCTATGAAAATTATAACTTAAAACATTTCATGTCTTACATTCACATGTCTTTCTCTAACTTCCAACGCTTATTATTCTTAGAAAAGTTTATTTTCCTCTCTACTTCATTTTAATCGAGATAAGCCTTCCCGTAAACAGCTGCATTACATGTTTCCTTATAGAAACAAAGGAAACAGGGATAGTCAACTGTTTTATAACTGAACGCTATATGCTGGCGATTGTATAAAATATACTAATTATATACAATCGCTAGAAACAGCTGAAAATGGACTGAACTTCAAAAGAAGGAGAAAGTTTTGAGCAATTCGAACCATTAATGAAGGATATCTGCAAAATGCTGATCCCACAAAAAAAGTTTTTCAAGTAAACTGCATGTTCTAAAGAGGTCTACATTTTTCTGTGCAGTATATTTTCGTCTATCGCTTAACGTTTACCTGTCATACAAGCTTATACAAAATTTCTTCCGAATGAAGAAGTCTTTGCAAGAAAATCCCAGAAACATTTATATTTAGATTTTATTTATCTTGTAAACATATTTTATATGTGGCATTTTAATCAAAGGTGTTGGAGCCATTTTTTAGAAAATAACAGATTTTGAAAATTTTGCCATATGTAGGATAGTTTGCGCTGGAAGATTTTCTTGAAAATGTTCATGTCCCATCTTTGGAAGATACTGAACCTATGTACCAGGTTTAGTATTTATCCGACTTTTCGTTTTTGAATTATATTGTTCACAGTCACACATATGCATGTACCTTTTTTATATAAAAATATGACATGCTACATTCACATGATCTCTACTCTCTATCGCTTATTATCGAGTATACAAATTATTCTTACATAAGTGTATTCTCCCATCTACGTAATTTTAATCGAGATAAACATTTTCAGAAACATGTTTCTTTATAGATAGAAAGAGGACAGCGATAGTCAAATGTTTTAAAACTGGACGCTATACTTTGGATTTAAATTCCATACTGCTCCTATAACATAGTGAGAAGGAATTGAGAATCTACAGGACTTCAAAATGGCTTATGCCACAAAAAAGGTTATATGAAACAAATTGCATATTTTAAGGAAGTCTACATTTTTTGTATATTACGTTCTCGTCTATTGCTTGCCGTTCACCAGTAATACAACATTATACAAAATTCCTTCCGAGTGAGAAGGACTATTCCCACAAAATTCCAGATATATGTCTTGTTTATCATGTAAACATCTTCAGTATATGGTATTTTAATCAAATTCGTTAAAGCCATTTTTCAGGAAATCAAAAGTTTAGAAAATTTTTCCATATGTAGGGCACTTTGGAATGGGGTAGTTTCTTGAAAATCTTCGTGTCGCATGTTTTGAAGGTACTGAACGTAAATAACAAGTTTAGTATTTATTTGTGTTTTCGTTTTTGAGTTATGTTGTGCCCAGACACACACGAACCTTTGCTTAAATTTTTTTTGGATTCAAGGGACGTCAAAACCTGTATTTCCAATGAAGTCTCTTTATAGGCTTTTTTCGGGGTGGCATACGATAGTTTCTTTGTCTACTATGTACATGGTAAGAAAGAAAAAATTAATATTTTCTAAAATTCGCAGACGACAGTTAACCCTGGGATAACTTGTCGACACGAATATTTCGAAAACGGCTAATTTTATAGAAAAAAATATTTAACATGAATTGTATCATATTTGAATTAGTTCTTTGTTTTTTTTCGTAGTAAATTCTGTCTGCGTCTTGTGGTTTACCAGTTACACAAAACCCATTCAGGAAGTAGAGAACTTCACAGACTATTGACAGAGAATTAAAGATGTACATTTAATACTTAATTAAATGTATTAAACATATGATATCTTAATAAAATCCTTACCATTTTAGAGCAAGAAACAATGAAAATATCTTTTGCAAAGGGTAGTTTGGTGGAGAGGGTTTGAAAGCTTTCGTAGTGAAACCTTGTAAGATGCTGAACTAAAATACCAAGTATGTGATTTTCCGACATGTTGATTTCTAATTATTTTTGTTTTCCTCTCTCTCTCTCTCTCTCTCTCTCTCTCTCTGTGGTGCAAACTTTTCTTACACAATGTTAATATTAATCCAGAACATTTTACCTCTGAACGTAACTGTTTGAAAGCCTGCGATTACCGCATGTCATGTAACTATCGTGTTACGTAACGCAATGTTGTCGTTGAGGTACAGCTGAAATACAGGAGGCTGAAGCAATATTCAAATCTTTAAAAAACGGATTGCAATGTGTTATCTTTGATATTCAAATAGTTGTACGACTGGAGAAATAAAAAATAGTGGCTTAGTGCCTTAAAATATGTATGATACAGTATTGTAAAATTCAATCCAGGAGAAATGAATATCTCAGAATTTCACAAAAGTTTTATTTGATATAAATTGAACAATATAACGAGATCTACTTGTATCCTGCAGAAAGCTTTGGACTATCCCTTATGGTTTACCAGCTATGTAAAGTTATACAAAATTTGTTAGGAATGAAATTTGACTTCACGGACTATTTTCAGAAAATTCAATGTAATTTATATCTTATTGCAGGTGTTAACATCTCAAACATTTATATTTCAATAGGTATAGGTTATTCAACGAAGCGGACAACTCGCGCACTGCGTCCTATTGTGACTACCATCCCCAGGAGGAGGGGATGAAGTGAAGGAACCACAGGAGGCTACAGGCCGTAAGCAGACAGATCGCAGAGACTCGCGGAAGTCCCGAATAGTTCCAGGCTCAAACACCCGTCACACTGCTGCAGCTACCTAGAGGGGATGATGAACAATCCGCCCAACAAACAGACCTCTAGTGACCACGGGGAGTACTCTTTGTTTAGAGCAAGCATCCGCGCCGTTAATCTGTCACCGTCATATGCCAAGAAACCTAGAAGCAAACCTGAAAGATGAGAAGAAAACGAAATGATGGAAAGGAAATAGGGTAGATAAAAGATCATCCCAGCACTCTCCTACAGACCAGGCAACACTACCAAATACTCAATGCAATTCAGATGGACAGGAATCGATCCTGGGCCCTTCTGAATGCGGGCCTCTTGTTTGGTTTGATCTTTAATAGGAAAAAACCAAACCTTTTCCACATAAAGAGTAGTTTTGGGTGAGGGAAGTTTACTCAAAATCTAGTGGGGCAATCTTGGAGGATTTTGAACCCTAATACCAAGTTTGTATTTATACGGGATTTTCAGATGTATTCGACCTTTCCCGCCAGTCGGTTGTCCGCGCATGACGTCAATACTTAGAAGCGAGTTCATCACCAGTGCGTCTAGCAGAGGACTAGCGAAGGATATGTGGATGCTCACCTTAGTGAAATGGGATTTGTGTTGTACCTCTCCAGTATTTACATTTGGAACTTCATTCGCTTGCGTCTCGTAGACTCGCTATCTCAGCACGTACGCTAGGTAACTGTAATAGTTAGACGCTTTTGTAGTGTAGAGTGCCTCGGCTTTAATGACACAGCTTACACTTTGTCTAATAAAAAAGAACTGAAGGGATCTTTTAAATTATTCTAAACGTTTTTAAATATTTTAGTTGTTTCTTCTTCTTCTTTTTTTGTTAATAGAAGGAACTCATTTTTATCATGTTTTGTCTTCTCTTGATGACATTCTGGGAAAGAACGGAGTAAATAATTCACACAGCAGCCAACATCGTGACGATAGACTTCCCCTCGTATCCTTCCAGTTTGGAAGTAGCACTTAACCATGCAAATTCTGGTCACTTCCACCTCGCGTGCAAAGAACACACAAAATGTCCTATTGAAGAACAGTTCCGCACCGCCGTAGTATGTCAACCTGTTTACGGGGTCGGTTCGCTGAACTAATAATGGCGTCCTTAATTTAAACCGATTGGCGGTAAAGACCGAATAAATCTGAAGACCCGTTTCAAATTATGTTTTCACACACAGCAGACATAGAATGTGCATTTCAAGTGAAATCTTTAAATCTAGTTTTTTGGGGCAATCCAATACTTCCGCTACCTAACATGTAAGTGACAGAGAAAGAAATTTAAAAGACTTGGATATTTATTGCAATGATTAAGGGAAATAAATGTAGCAGTTATACATTAAATATTGGTTATCAAATTAGGATTTTAATTTATTTCATGTGGATTTTTCACATCCCATCTCTTAAATTATAGGGTTGCTCGCAAGCAAACACAAACACACATTCAACCATCAAGTAAAAGATGTATATTAAATACTAAAATACAATATTTCAACAAACATTTCGAAAACCTTCATCACTGAGGAGCTATTCTTTTCAAAAGTTCAAAGATGTCTCACAGAAATCTAAATGTTAGCAATGTAGCGGTCCTGAAAATGTCAGATGAGCTGAAGAGAACAAACAAACAAGGAAATGAATGCTGTTAAATGATATAAGTATACAGTTATCTGTTTCATAATATTATGACGAAATTGAGAAGATAAATTTGGCATACTTCCATAGTTTATTTTTGCTTAATGCTGTCATATCTGTCCACAGAAAAGCAATTCCATTGTATTGCTTTGAATATAAATGACCACGTTATACACCCCTCATATAAATAACATGGGATATTTCTGAACTAAGTGATTTATTTTGGATGTGTAGACGCAACTATTAGCGTCGCTTTGTGCCCACGTTCGTCCATTGGCATGAAACACCTCCCCAACCACTGCACGTACGTACTTAAAATTTTCATACAAAAGATTTAGAACACATTTTTGTCCACATATTTCAAATTTGGTTTAAATCCGTACAAAATAAAGGGTAGATATATAGAGAATTACAAAAGAGCGAAGGAATGCACCTTTTCACATTTGTCACTATTTGTCCACAGTAAGTAGAGAAAGTATTTTATTCCATCCAAAGTTTCGTGACCGATATTACACGGAAGTACATGTTTAAAGGCCCCCTGAATCCTAAAACTTTGGTTAAATACCAAACTTAGTAATTAAGTTCAGCTCTCCAAGCAGACAAAGACTTTTAAGAAAATCTCCCCAAGCTACCGTTGGATTTCAAAACTTTTTGTTACGAGAGGAGATCAGAAACCAAATTTACAAAGCCTGTAGTGAAATGTGTATTTTATTTCATACAATCAATACAACCAATTGCTAACACATTAGGTTATTTTTCGAAAGTCACCACCTTGATTTAGGCACTTGTCGCTTCATGGGATGAAACTGAACATTCCCTCCCGGTAAAAATTATGTCCTTGCGTGTTCATCCACATTGTTTCACCTCCTGTCTGAAGCGAATCGTCGGCCACCTAGGTGCTCCTTCAAGTGAGAAAGAAGTGACAGTCGTTTAGGGCTAGGTCCGGACTGTAGGGAGGGCGGTCGATTAAGTCTTAGGAAACTGATTCAACAGCGTGGTGGTCTTCTGGGCTGTATGAGGGCGTCGTGAAGGAAGATGAGCTCTCGGTGAAAAGTCCTGGCCAATTCCTCCGATTGCTTCGCACAATCGTGTCAAGGTCTCGCAGTATTGGTTAGCAGTCACTGTATGCCCCTTTACAAAAACTCAGCGAATATGACACCCCCTATGTCCCAAAACACTGTGGCCATCACCCTTCCAGCAGGTAGCGTTACCTTAAACTCCACTCCACTGACGACCGCTTACTGCTGGAGACGTAGTGGTGGATCCATGTTTCGCCACCCGTGACAATGTAGTGAAGAAAACTAATCGCTTCCGTGGAGAACTGTTGCAAAAGCTGCAGACTTGTCCCCATGCGCTTCTCCTTGTGTTGGTTGGACAGATTTAGTAGAACCGACTAGGAGCAAACTTTCCGGTGCTGCAGAATATCGTGAACAATGTAACGAACGCTTCCAAACATTTCCAATTCTACCGTCATATGCCGTAACGTGATCCTCCTTCACGCGAACTGTGTTCAAATCTGTTGATGTTGTGCTGTGTCGACCACAGCGATTCTCGTCGTTGATGTTTTCTCTACCGGCCGCAAACTTTTCGACACGATTCTGCGACATGCTGACGAGATGTTATAGTCTCCCCGTTAACCTCTACCAGCTGCCAGGGAGTTTCAGCTGTGATTATATGTTTCGTCCACAGAAATCGAATAACGGAGGGGATTTCTTCGTGAGAAAAGTTTGTAAACGATCGCCATTTGTGTTTACCTACAAGTAGTTGGCGAGTGGCTGAATGTCTGCACAATTGCCAACCGCATGTATTAGAATTACCGCACACTACTAATTTCTTTATAACGGACGAAACTCCAGGAATATTGGCCTTGTAATCTTAGTTTCTGATCACCTCTCGTTTTTTTAAGTTTCTTAAAATGATTCAAACGATCTTGATTTAAACACACCATATTTAAGATATTTGCATGAAAATGAAATTATTTTTCGCGAATAGGCTCTGACGTCATCCTCGTTCTGAATGAGTTTTATATAACTTGTGACAGACAAAAAGCTTACTGCATAAATAATGTAGATCTCGTTAAAGTACACAACTTATGCCAATGGATTTTATCTGACATTAATGATATATGAGATAATTTTGTATTTGTTAGGATTTTCAAGTCCTTGTAGTACATTTTCAAATGGTATTCTTTTTACTTTCTCTACCACGTACACATACAGAAGGTATTGGATTGGATTGGCTACGGAGGGGAATCCGCACTGTTCCACATAGGGGATATTGTACCTACGCCCCACAAGGGGCCTCCCCGATGAAGGATGAGGCAAGAGGAGACACCGGGCGAACAGGAATGGCTGGAACCTCACCTCATATAGAAGGAGCCTAACGTCCCTCAAGGGGGTTGGGATACCCCGGCTGCCAGCCGAAAGCCGAGGGACGGAGAGAGTCACAGAGAGGATCATTTTCCTCAGCAACGTTGCACCGAAACACCATCGCCGACGCTTCCAACCGTGAAAGAGACAAACGGATGAAAGATGAAATGAAATGAGAATGGAGATGAAATCAGGAAATTCGGGGGATGTTAGAACCGTTCCCAGCATTCGCCTGGGCACTCGTGAAAGCCCCAAAAATACCCATGAGTCAGAAGTTTCGGCCACGAGAATCCAACCCACGACCTCTTGAATGCGGCCCACAAACGAAACCACCTAGCCATCCCGCTCGGTACAATTATGGTTAACTTTCACGTCTAATAAAATGCTATCCTGAATTTTCTTGGAACAGCCAGTAAAGTCCTCCTTTTTCTGAAGGAATTTTGTATAATTTTGTACAACTGCTAAATGTTAAGCGATAACGAAAACATACTACATACAATTTATTTCAAATGACTGTTTTGTAGCATCAGACGTTTTCGAGATATCCGTTGTTATGGTTCGAACTGTTCAATACTTAACGACTCATTTAAAGTTCCGTCTGGTTTCAGCTGTTTCTCGCGATTCCATTGAAACAGTATGGCATAGTAAGCTCAGCATATAGCCTCCAGTTCTTAAACACTTGACAGTCTTTGTATCTGTAACGAAATGTGTAATGTGCCTATTTATGTAAGGTTTATCTCGGTTAAAATGAAGTGGATAGGAAAATACTCGTACATCTTCGTAAGAATATTTTGTATACCACTAATAAACGATATAGGGCAGAGAATGTCATGTGCATGTTTTCGTCAGACTATTGAATATCTGACTAACGATTAGCCCAATGTATTCTCCTTGTAGCTGCAACGAAATATAAATGAAAGTTTATCTCGATTAGCAAGAAGTAGGTAAAGGAATATGTTTTTGTATGACTAGTTTGTAGAAGAGCGAGTAGAGAATGTCATGTGATCCATGTTTGCTACTGCTGAGTCGCTATTTCTTTGTTTTTCCGTGATCGTTTAAACAGAACCGCCTTCGCGAAGCGTACCGTTTTTAAAATATTTAATTTTCACTAAAGTTAAGGAAGTATTTTTAACACTTAAATGATTTCAGTCAAATTATATAATACGTAAATTCAATAACAGCCCGCCTTGAAGCAATATGTGTATGTAATAATTTGTAAAATGTACGTAACAGTCATTGTATATGCTTATATTATTGTATCCATATGTAATAATGTTATGTGAATGTATTACGTAATTTTATATGTAGGAGCTGTGAGAATAATAGGTTAAACGTTGCTAACAATGAGGTAATAATGAGGTAACCTTGAGGCAATAATGAGTTTGAAAGTTTAAATGTTACTTGTGATTCTTGGAAGCAGTAAGGTAATTTTAGTGACAGTTTATAAAATAGCCAATCAACAACCAGAAAAAGCTTTAGTTAAATGAAGGTATTCTATTGGACTAGGATTAGCCAATTAGAGACATGAAATACAGAAAATTTACAAATTTAGGCGGTGGAAAACAGTTCAGTTGCCTCCAAACAGTGCTCATAACCAGACGCGTTGCTTCTAGACAGTGCTCATAACCAGACGCGAGATGTACCCTCGAGAAATTAATTACGTATTGTGTGAGACGAAAATAGTATAAGTGTTAAAAAGTGCAAGTATTAAATAAAATAATCTCACAGCTCTCGATATCAGTGAAGTGCTATTTAATTTGTGTCAAGGATTAATAAAAAGGAGGGAATTAAAACTTAAAATCTGTGTAAGCCTACATTCTTAGTCACACCACAACCTTGCTAAGAGAAACGTTTCCTTAAAATAAATACTGACGCAGCAGAGGCAAACATAAATATTAAATATTTAAAGAAAAGTCAAATTACAAAGCTAATATTTTTAAAACTTGGGGCAAATAACAACGTAAAAATAACAAAAATTTGAAGCAACAAACTATCTTCAAATTACCCCCCAAAACGTGGGGAAAATAACAAAACGAAGCATCTTTTTCAAATTGGCTCCCAAAGCGTGGGCAAATAAATTTGCAACAAAAACCTTCTTTAAATTGGCGCCCAGCGAGGGGCAAACAACCTAAAGCAACTCCTTCTTCAAAGTCTAAAGTATTCATTCCGCCTTGTTCTATAACAAAACGTGTAATATAAGCTTATCTCAAAGTAACACCAAGCAGAGAGAAAAGTAATCTTTGTAAAAGAGGGGTTAGATAAAGCCTTATGAATCTAACACAATAATGTTCCCGTGTGTGTCTGCGAACAGTGTTTCTCAAATAAAAACACATGAATACCAAACTGGCAACATTTTTTCAGTATGCACTTTTTCCAAAATGCCCCTTCGCAAGCTACCCTTTACATTGAAAATATGTTGAATTTTATTTACTAAAAATGGCTCAAACGATTTTGATATCAAAATACTATTCATTTAAAACATTTAGATGGCAAATAGAATGCATCTCTTGAATTTTCTGGTATATTCGTTCTTCGTTTTGAAAGAATTGTGTATAACTAGCAAACCACACATAGACAAGAACTTCTATACAAAAAACTTGTGTTACATTCACATGACTTTCTCTACCTACTATCGCGTATTACTGGGTATACAAATTATTTTTGATAAGTTAATTTTGTATCTGCTTCATTTTAATCCAAATAAACCTTTGTAGAAATAACTACATTATTTATTTCGTTATAGATACAAAGAGAACAGCGACAGTCAAATGTTTAAGAACTGGACGCTATATGCTGGCCTTAAAATACATACTGTTTCAATGACATCGCGAGAAACAACTGAAAAACGACAAGACGTTCAAAAGAAAGGCAAGTTTTGAACCATTCGAACCAATAATAACGAATATCTCGGAAATGACTTGTGCCACAAAATAGGTTATTTGAAATAAGTTGTGTATTACAGTGTCTATATTTCTTGTGGAGTAACTTTTCACCCATTGCTTAACGTTTACCAGTAACACAAGATTATACAAAGTTGCTTCGGACTGAAGAGGACTTCACAGGCATTCCTCAGAAAATTCAAGATAAACGTTTTATTTGTGATGGAAATATCTTTAATATATGATATTTTAATAAAAATCGTAAGAGACATTTCCTAGAAAACAAAACATTTCGAAAAACGTTGCATATAAATGGTAGTTTAGGGTAAAATGATTTTTTAAAAATATTCGTGTCCCATCTTTGGAAGGTACTGAACCTCAAGTTTGGTATGTATTCGAGTTTTCGTTTTTGAGTTATGCTGATCACAGACGCACACACACATACGGACCTTTTTGTAAAAATGCTTTATTTGGATAAGCGGGCCTCAAAACATGTATTTAGTGTGAAATCTCTCTTCTCTACCTGATATGTTCGTGGTAGAGGAGGAAACATTATGTCTCTTTAAAACATAATTTATTTCAAACATGTTCTTGTGGCCCCAGTCAATATCGTTATTATTCGTCTGAATGTTTCAAGTGTTTGTCATTTGTTAAAGTGCTGTTGCGATGGAAATGATAAAGCCAGCATATAACAACCCGCTTTTAAACATCTGAGTATCCAATCGGTTTCCTCTATAGCTCCGTGTGCTTATAACGAGGTGTTTCATGAAACTGTTTCTGCAAGTGTTTATTCTCCATTAACAGAAGTAGATAGACAAATATAGTTTGAAAAAGCTACGTTAAATGTGTGATAATGTGTGTAGAGAAAGTCTGTGAATGTAACACATCAGAATAGTTACGATTATTCTACAATACTAAGTAGAAACTGGAATGTTATCCCAAACTTAGAGAACAAACATTAAAGAAAATCTTCTACTTACACAAATATACAGAAATTGATAATGTTCTCTCTTTCAGAAACACAAATCGAGTCAGTACAGTGCAGAATTGTGTCTGCTTGAAAATGCAAACCAGCGTTTTTATAATTGCAAAACTGATAGGGAAAATATCAAAGGTTATTCATTATCTCAAGTCAAGAGGTCAGCATGTATCTGTTCTTTCGTAATAAATAATAAGGAAACAACATCCAGCACGCCAATAATGATTCTGTGAATTTAGAGACGCTAAGATGAGTGCAAGTTTAACAAAGGTTACAAAATTACTGATTTTATCTATAAATATGCTTCTTGTGGCCAATACGTTTCATGTAGTATTATAACTCTTTACATTCTGCCATTTTTAAAGTTGTATAAATAATGTTACAGCATTATAATGTTATTTATTATCTTTCAAAGCTGGACATAAACATAGAGGCTTTTTCTGCGTGTAATTGGTTTGGAAAATAAATATTACAGAAAATAGGAATTTTGTTGAAAAAACAAAATGAAAGAAAACGAAAAAACATTATATGAATAAACAAATATACGATTAGAAAAATCATGACTTTAAATATTACTTTAGTTTTATATAGTTAGAAAATATTCAACTTGTGCTTTATTTTAATTTCTATACTGCACTAATGTGATTTATATTGTCACAAACTCATATAACACAGTTAAACCACTTCTGCTAAAGCCGTGACTGACCACAAAGAGATTAATGAAGCCTACATAAACCAGTCGGCCACTTGGGAAATTAGGAATAGAGAATGTAATAAATCATATAAGAATCTAACCATAAGATTAAGCGTGATGATGTAAATAATTATCTTGTTAATACTTTTAATCTAATCAGTGATGCTATTCAGCACGATACTGAGAATTAATTAATTTTCTTCATAATACAAACATGGATGCTAATACGGTTTTTACATGGCAGCGTGTAACTCATAATGATGTTCTAGCAAGGAAACGCATCTACGGCATGGATAATGATTTACTTAAGCTGGTAATTCCTTATATAATTGGATCTCTATCAATCATTATTTTTCTGCTGATCTTTTTTATCAGTCTTTATAATGATACCTGTTCTTAAGAAGGACGATCTCGCCAATGTGAATAATTGTAGACGAACTTTTTATTTGAACCAATTTTTTTTAAAATAATTTAAAATTTAACGAATCAGCAATTAATAATGCATTTTGTATCTAATTAATTTTTTACTAAATCTCAATATGGATTTAATTTAGGATTATCTACAGGTGATGTTGCTGAATACATATTAATAGTCTGTTATAACTGGATTTTAGAACCTTGGTACTACTTTCAGATTTCTCCAGAGCTTTTGATTGCGACGATAATGCAACTATTTGTTCTAAATTGGATTTTTATAGAGTAGGACATAAAGCCCATTTAATTAGAATTTATTAATCAATTCGAAGCAAATTAACTTGCGTTAGGAGCTATTCTGAAATCTGTCAGAATGGATAAAGGTGTTCCTCAAGGATCTAGTTTGGATCCTCTGTTGTTTTCAATACGTATTAACGACCTGCCTTTAAGCTTAGGCTGTGATTCATTAATATTTGCAAATGACACACCACTCTTACCCAATGACTGTTCTTTAATGTACATTAATGAATTTATAGAAGCCTCTCTTAACACTGATAAGACCTAGGTAATATATTTCTCACTTAAGAAAGCTTGTGATGATATGTTCTTTGAAGTTAAACCTCTAGACACTGTTTTGAATTTCCAGCTTGCCTGAAGCCCGATACATTTCCTATGTCCTAAGTTTGTCTCGTTTTTTTCTAAGCCATTTAAGAATTCCCATATTCCCACTATCTCCAGAAACGTTGTTATGCTTTCTTTCATTGTGTACCTACTTATAGTACCCATAACTGGCGGCATGTTAACAATATCTAAAACATATTGCCGTTACGGAAAAACCTTGGGAATTATCTGTGGTTCATCATGCGATCCCTTTATCGTTCTATATTTAAAGACTTTAAAATTCGCTATTATTTGAGCTACTATTCGTAGTTTGCATATCTCAGTGAATGTGGAAGTTTGTCAGATCAGACGCTCTGGTAAGAGGCATTATCAACAACTTGCAGGAAGGTTAAGAATAAATTTCTCTTTGAGCCATTTTTCATAGTTTGCATAGCTCACGGTATGTTTACGTTTGTCAAACTATACCTCTGCAAAGGATAATTATAAACTACTTGCAGGAAGGTCACGAAGAAGCTTTTCTTTGAGCTTTTATCCATAGTTTGCATGACTCAGAGAATGTGGAAGTTTAACAATTTGGACGCTGAGGTAAAGGGCGTTATCAACAATTTGCAGTAAGGTAGGAATAAGATTTTCTGTTTCAGCCATTTTTCATAGTTCGCATGGCTCAGTGAACATGGAAGTTTGATAATTTGGACACTGTGGTATGGGACATTATCGACAACTTCAATGAATTAACTTTTCTCTTTGAGCAATTTTTCATAGTTTCCATGGCTCAGTGAATGTGCAAGTTCGTGAAATTCGACACTGTGGTAAGAGCATTATCAACAATATGCAGGAAGGTTAGGATGAAGCTTTTCTTTGGACCCTTATTTATTGTTCGCATGGCTCAGTGAATGTGGAAGTTTGACATATTCGACATCGTGATAAAAGACATTATCAGAAAGTTGTAGGAAGGTTAGGAATAAGCTTTTCCTTTTGAGGCAATTTTCCTAGTTTACATGGCTTTGTGAATGTGGAAGTTTATGTCTGGACATTGTGGTAAGGGATATTATCAAAATCTTGCAGAATGGTTTGGAATTAATTTTCTCTGAGCCATTTGTTTTAGTTTAGTATAGCTCATTTTGCCAGCATTATCTCATTTTTGTTACGGTACGAACACAGGCAGTTAGAACAAACCCGTATTCTCCGCCAACGTGTACGATTATTAGATCTCGGCTGTTAAACATTGGCACAAAAGGTTCTTATTTGAGTTATCAACCCAAAAATATGGCGCGGCATGAGATGTTTCATCCATGTTTATCGTGTTAAGACTTAGATTACGGTACTTTTGAATTTCACTCAAATGGGTGATTGTAATTGCTCAAATGGTCTGAAGTTCTATCAGTTTTGCTTTTTTCTTTCCATTTGAATCCCACTTTCAGTAGTGTTCTTTTTAAAGTTCTTATGCTGCCTTGAATATTTATGGATTCTCTTAGCTTTAACAGCATTTTCTTAAGAGTTGGTGTTTCCTTGTCTAGGATATAGAGGTCTATAGAGTTCTCCTAACAACTTCTTCATTCTAATTACCCAATGCTGATTTAGTCAGGTTATCTCTGTCTGCTTATCCGGTGTGAAAATGCTGCTGATAGCCCGAATCAATTGTTTATTCCCAGGTATTTCTGAAACAGCTGTTGCTTCTGCTACCCTCTTCCAGATCTTCACTGCGGTTTGAGCACCTGCTTATTTCATCATAAACTTTTACAGCTTAACTATAACTTCTCTCGTTTGAGAGTGCAACACAGTATTTTGATGGCATCTCAAATAAATGCACACACATGAATGCCACTTTTTCACTACACACTGAAGGTGCGACTGACCAGCAAACCGCTGTTCCTAAACAACTGTGCATCTTACTGCATCTGTCAAGACGTGAAAACAACCTAATCTAATCAGGATGTCAAAACTTTTACTAGTTCTTATGCAGGGAAATTTTGTTGATATATTGGTATAAGATTGTAGAATAGCCTGATTACGGGAATAGCCTGTGAAAATCTCTTCATCGGGAAGGAAGTTTATATAACTAGTGAACGTAAAGAGATAGATTTTGCGTTAAACTTTTCAGTGGAAAGATCCATTTCGGAGATATAAGTTATTATTATTGGTTTGAACTGCGCAATGCTTCTGTAATTTCTTGAAAGTGCCATCGCTATTCAGCTATTTCTCGAGATGTAATCGAAATAGTAAGGCATTTCCAGCCCCACATAGAGCGACTCTTTCAAACATTTGAGTATCGAGTTTTTCCTCTATCCCTCTTACCTGTGTAATGAAACTATTTCAGGAAATGTTTATCTCGATTAACATGAAGTAAATAGAAACATAAGCTTCTGCAAGAATAGTTTGTGGAAGCTTACAAAAATCAATGATAGTGCCTAGGGAAATCATATGAATGAAACATATAATATACGGAGCGGGATGGCTCAGGCGGTTACGTCTGTGGCCCGCATTTAGGAGGTCCCGGGATCAATCCCCGGCGACCGCCCACTCTGTCCCATGGATTTTTCGTGGTTTCCGAATTCGCCAGGCGAATGTTGCGGTGGTTCATCTTCTCTCACGAGTCTCCTTCTTCTCATTTCCTGTAACCGACGTGTTCCTTGTAATTTGTTTCGCGGTTGTAGGACCTGGCCACGTGTTCGGCGGTAGCTTGCGCTCAGTTAGGTCTCTCCTCAGCGTGAGGAATCCGTTCCGGGATACCATGGAGGTTGGTGGCTTGTGGGCAGGGATCGTGAGGCTTCGGATGCGCTATATCTGGAAACATTAGGGACCCTGCTCGTGCTTGCGCTCGTCGGCATCCGAATCTGGTCGCCCTTCGGGTTTCTCCCCTCATCCTCCCCTCTCAGGGGTCACGTTGGAAGCACAATGGGTTGCCTGCGTGCGGTGCTCTGCCAAGGTTCCGGGACCCCCTCATGATACGTACCTTTACCTTTACCTAACATATACCTTTTTCCTATGTACTTGATATTATTGGTTTCCAGAAATAATTTCTAACACATTTCGTTCTGAATTTCGTTGTAGGTACAAGAGAAATACAAAACCTGAAGGGATAGTGAAATTTTTAGAAATGTTTTCGCTATATACTGGCTTCGAAATTCTATACTACTTTGCGAGAAATGAACAAATGGAGTGTTAGCACTTCCAAAAGGATCTAAAGTAGTTCAAAATTATATCCCGTACCAAGGAATACCTTGGAAATGGCTGACGTCACAGAGAAAAGAAGGTTATTTGAAATGGAATGTTTGTTGTGCTTGTCTGGTAGCCTTTTATCCAACTGTTATAGTTTAGCAGTTATAAAATAATTATACAGAACTCCTTCAAAATGAAGAGCGCTTTAAAGGGTATTCATAGATAGTTCTAGAACACTGTTAATTGCAATGCAAATATATGTGATATTTTAATCAAAATCGTTAGCGCTATTTTGAGAAAGTCTAAAATAAAGAAAACTTTTCAATTAAACGCTAGTTTGGGGTGGAGGGATCACTTGAAAGTTTTCGTGTTATATAGTTGAAGATGCTGAACTTAAATACAAAGTTTGGTATTTATCAGACTTTTCATTTTGAGTTGCACTGTTCACTGGGAGGCGACGGGTACTACAGACACATCAAACTTTTAAAATGCTGATTATTTGCTTCAGTAGTGTGTTTTCGGCGAAATCTCGGTATTGAATTTTTCCTCTACATACCAGGGTAGGTGGCAGCGAAGGTAATAAAGTTATCTAAAACATTGTGTTTTAAAAGAGAACTTTTTTTATGGAGTAAGATTATGTCTGATGTCTTAGCAGTTATACAAAAGTAAACTAAATGTGGGAGTGTGGGTTTTTAAAATCTTCTTGTTGCATGCTCGGAAGATGTTAACTTAAACACAAGTCGGCCACGATATGAGTGCGTATGGTGGGAAGAGGAACAAAACGTTTACGAAACAAGTGGGTGGAGCATCGGAAGGACAGCCAGGAAGCATCCGCAGTTTCTAGATGCATCTGCTAGCGAGGCTGTGACCTGCAGATGCAATACTGCGTTCAATGTGCGAATGTGCATTCCCCTATCGCCTTGCCCCTCACTCCCAATGATTCTCAGCACTGATTGCTAACAAAAAGAGCGGCAACCTCCTCCAAGCGCATTCATATCGTGGCCAACTAGTTCAACTTAGCTATTTATCCGACCTTTCGTATTTTAGTTATGCTGATCACACGCACACAGCGTACTTCCCTGCGCAGGGCTTTACCCGTGTTATTTTGTTAGGATACAAAGGTTTGGGTTTGTACTTTTGATTGTGAGATCGATAGCAGGCTTCTCAAAGACTATCCTTTCAAATTTAGTTTCCACATCGTAGAAATGTATCAGTATTCACAACTATTACGAGGTTTGACAACACAAAATGTGATCGTCAAGGACAGTGCATGCGTATTCGGTGAACCCAAATAACTGGAACCTACTCACGACTGTACTTTAATTAGCAACAGAAAATTGTCGTCCTCCGTGGACTAGTGGTACCGTGCTAGCCTCTAGTTCCCAAGGTCGCGGATTCAAAATGGCGGAGGACGATGAATTTTTTCGGGCATAAAAATCCTTAGAATGGCTTCCTTCGGAAGGGAGGTAAATCCGGTGGTCCCGTGTCGTAGATTTACGGCACGTAAAAGAACCTCAAGTCTTATAAAGAGGCCTCTGAGCAAAATTATCGGTCTTTCACGCCCAATATAGAATGGGACACTAAGGACCACAGACTCAATTTTAATTTTTCAAACAGAAAATTTGCTGTAATAAATAGAAAATACTTTAAAAAATGTGATTTTAATAAGTTTCTATATTATTAGATAGTTCATTTGTAGAATAGCAATGAAAATGAATACTATGTCAGGCAATAAGTAAATAAAAAACAAAAAACTGAATATCTATCGGCGTACAGATGCATCCTGTTTTTCAAACACATTTAAAAAAAATTCTCCGATTTGGTTACAGACCTTATCTAAAGTAAAGAATTTAGAAATCGCTAAAATACATAAGTTAATATTTCTTATTTTTATGACTTGCAGTATAAAATAATATTGTATATCCTGTTTCCGTAATTTAAGTGTAATTACAAATCTAACTGCTTCGTCTTACGCAACGTTTAAACTTCCATGATCACTCTTTTTACCTTATCCATCACTTACCTGTAGTAGGTCAAGGGAGTATTGTTAGTAATGTAGAGCGAAAAATTCAATGTCAAGTCGAAATTTGATCGGCTAACCGTGCCGTAGGTGACATTATATTCCCCAAATGACTTACATTTTCCCGGTAAACCATAAGGCGTTCACAAATTCATTTTGACAGAGTATCGACTTACAATCACGACTTACATTTCATATGAGCATTACACCGGAAATGCGAGCTTAGGGCTCCTCTGAATAAAAAAGGCATTATTAGTGAATGGACCGCGCGCGTGTTTGAGTGACTGTGAATAGCGTAATTAGAAAACAAGTCAGATAGATACCAAATTTACTAGTTATAACATATTTTCCAAGGAGTACCACCAAGAATTTCAAGAAAATTCTCGCACTCCAAACTACCCTTTGCTTCGATAACTCTTTGTCATTTTCCATTTGATCAAATGGTTATAACTTGGATTAATATATTATACATCTAAAACCTTTGGGTGACCAATAAAATGAAGATCTGAAATTTACTGGGGAAAGCCTGTTAAGTCCTCTTCATTCTGAATTAATTTTACATACTTTTGTAAAGCTGGTAAACCATAAAAGATAGCCAAAGACTCACTACACGGAAATGTATACGTATGTGAAACATGCAATTTAAAAGGAAACATCTTTTTGTGATAGTAACCATTTCCGAGATATTTATTGTTATTGCTCTGAATTTTCGGGTAATTCATACACTATTGCAATTTTAAGCCACCATTCGTTTACTTCTGGTGACAATGGAAAGGGTTATGGAGTGTCAAAGCCAGCATGCGGTGACTCGCTTTTAAAACATTTAGCTATAGCTTCAACCTCCTGATCGTTTTGTATCTCAAACGAAATTAAACGTTTATCTCGGTTAAAATAAATATAAATAAGAATAAGGTTCTGTAACGATAGTTTTTAGAAAATCGCGAAGAGAATGTAATGTGAATGTAATAGATTAGAGTTAAGCCAAACACTTACACCTTCACACTACCGGTTAGTGGTTCTGTTAAAGAAAATGGCTCCAGCAGAACCTCAACTGAGAAGGCAGAACAACCACCACTCAACCACAAAGACAGTTATGGCCTATGTTATTTCTTAAGGACTGATTTTGTAACGGTATTTTATGTTATTTATTTAACATTATTGTAGCCCCACTTTGTGGTAGCCAATTTGTAACGGTATTACTTATAATGTTTGTATATTTGTGTTTACTTCATGCGTTGAAGCCATCTTGTGACGTCATTCATTTGTTAGGTTTGTTAGCTCCATCTGGTGTTAGCAATTTGCGGCAGTATTAGTTTTTTTGTTTAAAAAAAATGCTAGTTATTTTATTTAATTTTGGTTCTTTGTCCTCCGGCTAGCTTTTGGGTCGAGTACTTCTCTTTATACAGGTTGTGTAAACGGAAAGGAATCTTTTATCCAAAGATAACACTGATGAAAGAATTTCTTTTATACTTTTATTGTCGAACACTTTCACTATCACATTTACACATTGATCTACACACTCGCCAAACTGTTATAATAACTTCTTACTGATCACTTTTAATCCACGTACTTCAACCTTTTGTATAATTAACTTTACAACACTTTAGATTTTTCATAATTCTGCTACGCGTAACTTGTGAATCTATAGCCGACGTGTAATATTTTTGCTGGACTGAAGGCGACGTGTATCATACAAAATATTTTCGACGAACTGACGGGAATGCGACGTGTAGTATACAAAGAATTTTGATGAACTGACGGACCGAAGGACTTTACCTCTAACCTAGCTTCTATTTATACTTCTACTCCCCGATATGCCTAAAGATTATAACTGAACTGCAATTGGCTAATAAAACGCGCCAACATTAGCGTCTATTTTAATATCCAATGAAAATTATGAATACATATGCTCTAGGGAAACGTTCCAGAAGATTCTCAAGAAAAAAAACGCGCCAACATTACGTAACTTCCTCGTTTCCAATAATGATAAACAGCTCACCCCCTCGCTGATTTATTGCGCTATTATTGTCAGTTTCAGTAAGGCGGTATAAACTTACTTCCCCACAATAATTACAATCAATAAACATCTCAAATCAATGTCACATAAAAATGCACATTCATATTACAATCATTATTTACATTTAAGTAATTTGTGATACAAATTACTGCATCAATTTTGAATTCATAAGTTTCAGCTGATTTGACTACAGCTGTTTAATACCCAAATGTAGTTGAACATCAAAATGACAGTAACTTGTGCAACAAGATATTACTATACTACTTTAACAATATTTATTTGTGCATTACAGTTACAAACTATACATCAGATATCTATCCGCCCACACTAGCAAGGTACTCAGCTACTTGTTTGTGACCACTAGTCATAGCATAATCTCGTGGGGTGCTGTTCCCAGGTTTGATATATTGTTTGGCATTAGCACCTTTGCTCACCAGAAGCTTGACCATCTCCAGGTGGCCTTTGAGGGCTGCCAAATGTAAAGCGGTCAAACCATTAGCGGGGTGTATGTTCACATCGCCACCGGCCTCAAGAAGAGCTTCTACTATACCTATGAAGTTACCGTCAGAGGCGTAATGCAGCGCAGTATATCCTAGCTTGTCTGGTAGATCAACATTAGCGTTGTGTTGTATCAGCAGCTTTACTGTTTCGGAGTTATTATAAACGGCAGCTGTATATAAGGCTGTTTGCAAGTTTGGACCTCCGAGGATATTGACATCAGCACCGGCCTCAAGTAGAGCTTTTGGTACTTGTGTGTCTTTATATCCAGCAACGACATGCAATGCAGCCCATCCATCTTTGTCTCGTTGATTAACATTAGCGTTGTGTTGTATCAGCAACTTTACCATTTCCAACCTATAATTCCAGGCAGCCACGAGTAATGCTGTCTGGTTATTTCCGTCTCTATCATTTACATGAGCTCCACGTTCAAGAAGAACGGAGGTTACGTTCAGGTGGTTTTTCTTCACAGCCACATGCAGCGGTGTGAAGTCGTTTTCACATTTCAACTCAAGAGAGGCGTTGTACTCTAACAGCATTTGGACAATCTGGGCTTTACCTAACGATGAAGCCTGATACAGAGGAGTACACTCGTCGCTTCTTCTTGCATCCGTCTCAGCGCCCTTACTCAGCAACAGACGAACCACGCCCACATGCCCATATTGTACTGCTACATGAAGAGGCGTCCATTTGTCGTTCTTCCTCTCCAAGTCCATATCAGCGCCTCTATCCAGGAGCAGCTGAACTATCTCGGATACTCCATAATGTGAAGCCAAGTGAACAGCGCTGTTCGGATCTGCTCCGCATTCTAAGTAATTGTTTACAAGCGACGAATTTCCTACAGAAGTTGCATTAACTAGTCCTTCGTTGAGCTTTTCCACAGTTGCTCCTTTCTCGCATAACACTTCAGAAGAAACCTGAAAAAATTAAGACAAATATACATGTTTTTAAACCGTTTATGTGTTTCTAGAGTTAAGTGAAACGAATCGTTTCCATAAATTGAACCACTTGAGTGGAAATGTTTATCACAGCTCTCTTCAATGGAATTGGAATAAATTATAATTGCTAAAGGTTGTGTATATAAAATGTTTTAGAAAATAAACATTTTAAAATCTTATACACATAAACGTTTATGTTACTTCTAAATAAAATTCGTTAGAAGGAAACATTAATTTTGATATAACACAAAAGTTTTCTTGGAAAAGGTAATTTACTTCATTTTCATAAAATCGATCCTGAATTAAATTATTAAAACCCAGAATTCAAAACAAAATAACACATTCTTGAATCCTTTCATCCCGTTTAAAAAAGGTATATTGAAAATATGAAAGAAGCTAAACAACAATTGCATCCTGAATATTTTGAAATGCAAAAGCGTAAGAAAACGAGTGTGCAAGCAAATAAAGTTTTAAAATTTCAAGCGCTATTTGCACGTAGCTAGGCACAACCATTTCGCTCTCTTTGGGCATTTAAACAGCGATAAAGGTAAAACTACAATTCCACCTCCTTCTGTGATGTTAGAGGATGTATTTAATCCACACTTATAAAAGGCAACTCAGTCATAAATTTGTGGAAAATTCAATGTGGAATAGCCTTAACAGAACTGACTAGCGCTGTCCTACATTCTTGTAACCAGCCAGAATTTCATTGCTTTAATTACAAATATGTTGAATGTTGTGGAAAATTCAATTTGAAGTAGCATTAACAGAACTAACTGGCACTGTCCTACAGTCTTGTCACCAGACAGAATTTCATTGCTTTTATTACAAATATGTTGAATGTTGTGGAAAATTCTATTTGAAGTAGCATTAACAGAACTAACTGGCACTGTCCTACAGTCTTGTCACCAGACAGAATTTCATTGCTTTTATTACAAATATGTTGAATGTTGTAGAAAATTCAATTTGAAGTAGCATTAACAGAACTAACTGGCACTGTCCTACAGTCTTGTCACCAGACAAAATTTCATTGCTTTTATTACAAATATGTTGAATGTTGTAGAAAATTCAATTTGAAGTAGCATTAATAGAACTAACTGGCACTGTCCTACAGTCTTGTCACCAGACAAAATTTCATTGCTTTTATTACAAATATGTTGAATGTTGTAGAAAATTTAATTTGAAGTAGCATTAACAGAACTAACTGGCACTGTCCTACAGTCTTGTCACCAGCCATATTTTCATTGCTTTTATTGTGGAATTTTGTGGAACATACAATATGGAGTAGCCTTAACAGAACTGACTGGCACTGTGCTACAGTCTTGTCACCAGCCATATTTTCGTTGCTGTATTACAAATTTACTGTAATAACATATAGGATGATTCTAAATTATACCGACAAACTTTGTGATTAAATAGATAGCCTTCCTTGAAACACTTTTGTAAACACCCCCCAGCGACGCCTACGCTTTCTTTAAGTGCAAAGAAGGGTTTATGGGAGTAAATTGTACAATCCTACAGGAAGTGATTAAAGTAACTAGGCATGTGAGGACTATAATAAGTAAAACATTAAGGTTACAGATATTCTATTCAATGACACAAAAATACTGAAGTACACAAACGAAACGTGCCAATGGAAAGCACTCAGTGCAGTACAAAAGGAGTTGGTCATTCGTGTCACTACCCAGTCAAACCTAGTTTATATACTTCCGTAACTCAGCATTACTGCCTGAAATCACCAAGTCGGTGATTTTTTGACTTGTGTTGAGTTTCATTCACCCACTCATTCTGTTAAGTATTCGCCTCAGTACAGTACAATTCTTTCTTGCTTGCAGAACAGTGAACTACGACAAACATGGAACGTTACAGACGGACTGAATTGATGGACGTACTTATGACGCGGGGCAGCATCTGGTTCTGGTCTTGCGACTCAGAAGCCTTACAGCTAGCTTCCTCACCACAGTACACCGGCCAACATTCAGCACAGACAATGTGAACTGGGCTCATTACACAGACGAGCAGATAATCAAGAACGGAGACGTTTTATGCAAACTACTGAGGACGAGGATGCGGTGCTGCGGTAAGCAGAGCACAATTCGTCGCTTTTTTCGAGTGGAGGAGAAAATGATTTAATTACTGACCCCAGCCCCGATGGGAGTCGGGACTGAGAGTGTGGGACTCACCAATAGTCGGCATACCCACTAAAAACTACTCCACCGGATGGAAAAAAGGAAGAAGGAAAAGTGGAATGGCGTGGCTTCGCGCGGTCCCGCATAGCACCCGCGTTAGTACTTGAAGGCTGTTGGCTGCCGCCCTGTGGTAGTTACTAGGTTGCAGCCATGAAACCTGACTGCAACACTAGTGGAAATGGGGAGGGTTTAGGAAGTGAATGGAAGTTAGAATTTAGGATGGTGCTGACGATGATGTTCCTGTTGCTGGTTGAACTCCTTGCATTGCTGCAAGAAGCTCGCGACTTTGGCCGGGTCCGTCTTCGGCCGGTGGCTGAGAGATGAAACCCGGATGGCTTCGGTGACGGCTGTGAATCTTGAAGAGGTGCTGTCGAACTGCCCAGCCAGGAAAACCTGTTGGGCAGTTGATGATGTTTGAAGTTCCCTGATGAGTTCCTCCAGGGCTGTCAGCTTCGTCGTCATGTTCAGGAACTCCGCATTGAGATCCTGAACGGCGTCGCGTAGGCTCTGGACTTCCTCGATGATCGGCGAGAGTGAAGGTGCTGGTGTCGGCGTTGGTGGTACTGGTGTCGGCGCTGGTGATGGTGCTGGAGGCGTGGCTGTGTAGATGTCACTATCTGCGGCGTAGGTGCTGGCGGCGTCGGCGATGCCTTCCTGCGGGGATGCTGGGGGCAGAGCGCCTGGCCGGTGAAGTGCGAAGACCCTCCACAGGTCGCACAGTAGCGCCGTCGGCGGCGAAGGTCATGCTGGGTGCACGATGCGGTGGTGCAGGCTGCTCCACAGTAGTGGCACCTGGGTTGAGCTGCGCAGGACGTCTCATTGTGCCCGTAGGCACAGCAGCGTCTGCAGGGAGCCTGGCGTTCCACTCGGCTGGCCTCGATGCGTAAGCACCGCCCTAATAAGGGCAGGCCCACCTTCAAGGCCGCTCCGTAGTCGCCAGGGTCTGCAAACTCCATCCTGGCGAGTGAGGTGGGTCCCTGTGCTCCAATGATCCTGGTGGCCTTCAAGGCAGAAGGCCACTGCTGGTGAGCTGCGGTGGTGAGGAACCTGACTGGCAGGTCCCTCGGGACACCTCTGATGACAGCACTGTACCTCCCATGAGGCACAGGCTGGCACTATGGTGACTGGGTAGCGCCCAGAATCGGCAAGGTGGGTGCCGGTGAGTGAGGCGGCGACTGCTGGCGCGGCAGCGGCGAAGCTGCGGCCGAGGCGTAAGACGGCCCGGGCTGTGACGACTGCGGTGAGGTTCCCTCGGCAGAAGAGGAGGTTCCTGCCTTAGCAGGCTCGGCGACTCTGCGATATTTCCTCTTCGCCATCTCGAGCTGAAGTGTGAACAAAGTAATTCCAGGTTTTGAGAACTCTCCAGGAACATTTGTTACATCCATATCATTTTGAAGTCAGTTTAATATCCCTTCCGTCAGAAGTTTTGTAACTAGTATTTGAACCTGACTGCGACACAAAACTTTATAATCAGTGTATTATTCACGGATGATAATTCAGGTGACCATCCATTGTGACAATACATTTGTAATTAGTATTTGAAGCAAACTGCAATCACCAGGCTTTACAATACGTGTGAAATTTACCGATGATAATCTAGGGGTCTATGCATTATGACAATAGATTTGTAAAGGCAGATGAAGATTGTTTAATTTTGGGAATCCCCATGTTTCGGCTCTCGAAAGCTCCTGTCACGTTTTTATGATCACATTAAATGAGATTTGGTATCAATGTGTGTGCAGGGGTTGTGAATGCTTCCTTGTAGAGTCATACCTTTTGTCATGACGACTCAATGAACATACTTAGTAGAATTGTTTGTAAAAAGAGTAACTACACCTGATTTCTATAAATATCAAACAAGGAATGTGGATTCAACATGAAGAGGCACCATTCATTTTGAGAATGAAGTAAGTGTATATTTGACAACTACTTTCAGTGCTCACTGGATGGGCCCATTGCCCGGCCGATGCGCTTATCTGACCGGATTTGATTTCTGTTTTTTATAGGGCTTGAGGAAGTTCATGAACCCTGTTGGTCCGAAAGATGATCTTGCAGCAAGCATAGTCAGGGCAGCACCTGAAATCGGGAAAATATCTATCGGCTTTGAAAGAGTAGGACAATGTATGGCACATCGAATGCACAGTTTGTCTAGAAGTCAATTGGTGTGTGTTTCAACACTTGTTGTAGTAACGAGACGGTAAGATAATACATCCTAATGCTTATTGAACTTGAAGAGAGTGCTTTTTTATTTTCTTTCTGTATGACTTGTATGGGAGTTCTTCTATATGTTTAGGTAAATAAACAGACTATCTGTAACAATGATGATTTCTGCAATTCTGTTTTCACTTCATAATTACTTCAATCCCTTCCTTTATGATTCATCAATTTAATCACATAAAACACTCATAGCCCATGGGTGCCTTAACAAAAACTTCTTCAAACGATGTGTCGGTCTATTTTATAAACATCCTGCACCAAACTCGGTAATATCACACATTATAACAATCGACTCTTAGAAAAACCTGTCGTAATACTTTTATACTGCATTTGTACTTTCTCTACCAATGACATATACGGATATATCCCATTATATTATGGTGTTCAATTTAATAGCGCCTCTTTTATCCACTTACATTATTGACAATAAACTTTTGTCTAGATTAAATGCTCATTTGTGATAACAAACAGTAGGGAAATACCTAGTCCCAATCAATAATCACAGATATGTTGATAACAATAGGGAAACTAATAGTAAAGAATGTATAATAGTAAAGAGATAAATAAGAAGGAAAGGAGAACAGATGCAAAAGTAGAAACATTGAAAATAATGTTTTTGACGGTATGAGGCTATCGTGCCCAAGTTGATTTTATATTGTCACTTTTAGTGATTAATTTGATATATATATTATAAGTAAAACAAATCATGCAGCATTAATATCAACACTGTCATTCCTTACCGGGCGAGATAAAGACATTGCTGCAGAAACTCGAACTTGATAGCATTGGGAGTGAACCATTGAGGGCTAAGGTACTGAGAGAGCGTGAATTTAAATCCTGGTGTACCCTCTCCCAAAAAGGTAAAGGGGTTATACTATACAAATAATACACTGTAGGTAATAAATGGACCCGATAACTTGGCCAGCAGTGATTAGAAAACCGCATTAGGACTAGGACTAGAAGCGAAGGGGCACTTAGCACCCCACCTAGGAAGATCTTTTGTGTCTAAGCCCCGGTAGGGAGCAGTGAGGTAAGAGGAGACAGTGTAGGCGGACCAGAAGACACGACACGGTAAAGGGCAGGGTCCCTATCGGTTTCGAGATTGAAATTGCCCAGATGGCAACTGATACAACCGGCTCCGCTCCCCCTGCATGCTTGTACATCCCATTGGGGGTCAGGAACTCTAAGCCTGCCTCCATTCCGGGGGAAAAAATGTTACTTAGAGCACCCTTTTTCCCTACCATGCAACGCTGAGAATCTCGCCAACACTTGCAATCCTGAAACAGCCAGTCAAACCGATGAACGCTGAAGTGAAATAATGCAGGTGAAATGGAGAAACATGGAATATGGAGGATGCAATGAACCTTCCCGGCATTCGCCTAGCGAACCGCTGCCTGCATCCCGCTCGGTAAACGCATTAAAAATGACTCGCAATGCTTGTCCGCTGCGTGCTGTACCAGGAGGATTCCGAGACGGTAACCACTGTTGTCATTGCGATAGTGGGAAGAAAAGCCTTGGCCACGTTTTGGGACCTATCCTTTCGGAGTAGGGAGATAAGAAACAAATCCGAAACCGTGTTGATGAAATTGACTAGAATTATGCAATCGAATTTTAACATACCATCAACTATTGTGATTCACTCCTCACAAATTTAAGATCTGATCTGTCACATAAATTGCAGCTAGCTTTCAATACAGGTTACATCTGCGATATAAGTCGTTACGATCATATAACATCGTCTCTCCACGAGTTGTCATGGTTCCATATAGTTGACCGTAGAAATGTTCATTGTCTTCTAATAGAGACAGTATCTTTAGCATTTAAATTATATCAGTCTAATTACCTAATATAAAATATAATAACAGCCCGCCTTAAAGCAATATCTATATAATATATAAGGTGTGTGTTACAGTCATTGTATTGTTTATTTTATTATGTACATGTATAATAATGTTATGTTAATGTATTACGTAGTTTAACAATGTAGGTGCTGTGAAAATAGAAGCAAGCTGCTTTTCGTAACAAACAGAATTATAAAGTAGAAGCCGAAAGTTGCTAACAATGAGGTAACAATGAGGTAACCTTGAGGCAACAATAAATTAGAAAGTTTAATAAAGGCTACTAATAATTCTTGGAACAATAATGTAATATTTAAAACAATTTATAAATAGCCAACCAAAAAATAAAAAACCTAAATTTGAATAAAGATATTCTATTGCAGTAGGATTAGCCAATCAGAGACTTGAAATAGGGGAAGTATACAAATTCAAGCGGCACAGGCTACAAGATGGCCTACGCAAGCTGATTTGGGACGTGTTCAGTGTGAGACATGAAAATTCATTGCGATGAGAATAATATAAAGTTTACTTGCTAAAAAGTACAATTAACAATAATCTCACAGCTCTACAGTGTAATACATCAGTGAAGTGTTATTTAATCGTGTGAAGGATTAATAAACAAAGTACAATACAATTATAATTTGTGTAAGCCTTGTTCTTTAGCCGTACCAGCCTTGCTAAGAGATACGTGTTCTACAAATTACTACATACGTATATAATATTTAAATAAACATTAAAATACAAAGTTGATTTTTAAACGTGGGGCGAAGGCCACCGGAAGGTTTGTATAGTACGTGGGGCGAACACTCCAAGAAACATATCTCCCGCAATACGTGGTGCAATCACAACAATTAAAACACTTCAAGTTTGGCTACCAACAGTGGGGCTACAACTACAGCAAATAACCACCCTCATACTTCTCTTTAAACTTATTCACACTTCTGCCCCTACATACCTAGCTTCTCGCTTCTAAGTTTGTCTACGTCTCACAACCTTCATTATCCTCGAAAATTGTCACATACTGCGATGATATCGCCGACCTCAGGCACAAAGCCTTAAGAGGCCACCGAAATCGTGCAAAAGAATCCAAGATTTGTCTGAGGTTAGGAACTCCGGCAAAACGAAGAGGGAAGCCCTAACGAGTGCCGTAGGGAAATAAAGACCTTAAGCTGTAAAAGAAACAATGTAGGAAATAAAACATAGAGGAAGGAAATATCTACCCAAAAATAAATTAATTAAGAAACAACACAATAATTGTAACTGGCTTTATTTTATGCCAAAATATGCCACATTGTAAATGCCCCATTTAAATGAACAACAAACTGCTCAATAAATCGAAACAAAATTTTACACATTTACTAGAGCTTAATTTTGAAATTTACTGTAATATTACAAACCAAACATCAATGCAAAATCATACTCAAAAAGCGTTAACTGAAACCTTTAAACAATAAACAATATAATATTCTGGCCAAAGAAAAGAAATAACCAGCCAAGGAAATATTAATTAAACTGTTGCTGAAAGAAAGACAAAATTAAACACAAGTAATGAAAGGGCAAATAGCAGGGCAAATTCAAAGCAAAGGTTCTCACGTAATGTAAATCAGTGACCAAACTGCAATAGTTTCAAATATCTTGCTTAAAGGAAACCCCTTTTATGAAATTACAGTTTATAACAATAATGCCTAAATACAAAGGGACCCGTACAAGTAAAATGGAACAGCTGCATAGCACATGGCCCATTCAATTCTTAAGAGAATGAAGTGAACATTTACAGATTAACTAGATACTTTAAAACGGCTAAATGTGTGAGCTAGTCACTTAGCATATTTGCTATCAATGTAATGACAAAGGAACTGCTCAATAACACATGGGCAATTTAACTGTACACGAATGTCGTGTAAATTTACAAATACAAAGAGACACTTTAAAGCGACAAAATAAGAGGGCCAGTCACTTAGAATAATTGCTGCAAATATCATGGCTTTAAATATGGCTTCCACATCCCCATTACCTTCAAACTAGAATGCATGAGCTGAAAACAAATCTTACCTTTGTGTAACAAAGTCGAAAACTCCGCCGGGAAACGCACGGAAATGAGACGCAATTAGCCAAAGAATTTAGAATGATTTTAAACCAGCACATTCGCTAATAAACGTTAAACCATGTTACAGACTTTCAAAAGGTATTGACAGGCAAACAAAATTTAAATGCGTTTCCACTCCGGCACGTGCTGTCCCAACTGCCACCCGAGAGCCGCCGTAACTCCACTGTCTCTCCTTCACGAAGCCCACCGACTCTCTCTCCAAGACAATCACCGGCCGCCCGGCTGGCAGGCACCAGCCCACACAGGGCAAGGCGACAACCAAATAAAAAAAAATTTCGTGCCGGAGTTACCAACTAAGACTACAAGGCATACTATTCTCAGTGACTGGCCGTACAATAAGAATACATCCAGATAAATCAGCACAATACTTTCAATACCACTTCATCGAACATCTCTATACTCATCATCTTTTACTGTGAAGGTTGCTAGACTCTGGAATTCACTTCCACAAGATGTCAGGAGCTGTCATACGTTACATACATTTCATTACAGGTTGCAGATTTTAGTTAAAAACAACTGTTAACTTAGAAGAAATAGCATTTTCATTGTATATATATAGTGTATATATGCCATATTTTTAAGATATTCATTACTATTAACTTAGTTTCTCTATATTTTCAATTAACTTAACTTTAGTGCTCTCTAATGTTTGAGCGGAAGAGAAGGCCAAATGGCCTTAGCTCTACCATAGTAAATAAATAAATAACTACAGTTTCAACATACCCCAATAACATGCTTGCATCCATTATAGCATATAGCGCTAGTGTTTGGTCCACACCGATGAAGGATGTCCAAATAAGGAATTTATTAAGGAGAACCCAAATAAACATTTTGCAGCGATATACTGGAGCAGTTAAAACCACCAACTATGGCCGCCTAGTCACGCAAGGAATCTGGCCAATAGATATTTTAATTAAACTGAAGGGAGCAACATTTTGGTTAAAGAAGAATGGAATGGGAATACTAACACAAATACCTGGAAGAAAATATGAAAATGTAGCAGAAATTAAGCGGCTTTGAAATTAAATTGGCAACAAGATTGGGACACCATGGAAGCGGGAACAAGAGTACCTACACAGTTTATTTAATAATACCATTGATAGGCTTAGATTCAAGCACATTCAGCCTAGCGAGCACTAATTCATTACATGCCGGATATGGACCTTATAAAGTATATTGGAAAACATCAATAAAACACCAAACGATATTCGTACTATCTGTAACAACAAGACATACCTGAACATTTCCTGTTTGAATGTCCGGGAAATGGAAAACAAGTGACTGAAGCACGAACTGAATTAATTGGGCATCAAATAGTGTATATATTAGCAGACAAAAGCTTGTATATTTATTTAGATAACTCGAACATAATTAGTAAAATTTCCGGTAAGACAGAACCGAACAAGTGGAAATAATAACTCATACACAAGAAGGTAACGAAGAATTAAGAAGATGCGAAACAATTTGAAACCATCTATCCTTAAATATAATAAGTGATACCCCGATGGTAAATATAATACACAACAAACAATACCAGATGAAGAGCAAACAGGTGGTGAAAAGGAGGCAGAAGAGGAAGAGGAAGGAGAAATTGAAAATTAAAACTACAGAAATATAAGAAGAAATTACTGTATTTTATTAGGAATATATTAAATAGTATGAACGTAGGAGGATAATGTTGCAAAGGGGAGAATAGGAAATATATGCTGAACATAAATGGAGATTAGAGGATGACAGAGTAGTGCGGGACAGAGGGAGGTATAGAAGAAGATACTGGTGTAGAGCAGTGTGGAAGAGTGAAGTAGAGAAGGAGTGGAGTACGGAAATGGAGGATTTTTGGCATCTGGAGGTGGAACAATATTAGCGAGGGGAGAGGAAATTGACGAGGAAGTGTTAGTAAAGTATTGTATGGTGTTAAAAGGAAAATGGAGGTGTAATTGTCGTATATAGTACAATAAGGAGTTAAAACTGTTATAATTATTAAAACGCATGTGTTGAAGAAAGTGAATATAGAATTAATGGTAATAAATGAAAAGTGAAGGTGTTCTAATTAAATAAATATGACATGTGTTAGCGAAATTAATGGTTAATCAAATAATTGAAGTGATTAAAAAGAGAAAAAAAGTGATGTGAATATTGTAATGAATGATATGCATAAATATAAAATTAAGGAACCGATATTATAGATTAAAACCAGTAGCAAAACATTGGAAAGAGGAATTAAATTTCGTTTTAAGGTTTGGAGTAAGAGATTAAAGTACTATTGTGCACATATAATTGCAATTAATATAATGAAGTAATGATATATATTGTTAAAGTAATTAGGCCACTTTATTTATATAATGGATTTAATGAATATATTTGGGAGAAGGGTAAAGGGACATCAGAGTTAACAATTGCAGCTAGATTATTTGAATTATAATTCGCTATACTGAATATTTATTAATAAATATATACATAAAATAAATTCGTGCTAGCTAACGGTGAAAATTCTGCTGGATACCAGTAATGTGGGCTATTAGCTTTTATTAATTTTAGAAACAGTAATATAGGTTAATAAATGCTTATAGTTATTTATGTTACTGGTTTCCAGTAACTTCTCGTAATAATAATTGACTTGATGCAAGTGGGAATTATTATTTTGCCTACATACATATATATATATACTGAAATTTGTTTCGTGTTCTATTCCAGTTACTTATTCTTGCTTTATTATCCTTTTAACTGAATTTAGTTATTCGTAAATAGCTTATATCTGTAAAATAACGATGTATGATAAAAATTAAATTTGGCAAATAAATTATAAACTTTCTATACATGTCGTGTAATCGGGAAATAGGTGCCAGGATGTAATATTACAGATCTGATTTAATTTGCTTTTATTTTATTTGTATTTATTTACTTATCTTGTCTGTCGAAGAGAGCTGCGGAATTGTCGGCATCATAAAATAAGATCCACCATTACTGAAGCCTTAAAAGTAAAACGTCATAGATATTTGAAGAAGTATATGGACTTTCTCAAGACGGTTCTGCTCGTCAGATTGACACTCTCGCCATCCCAGCAAACTCATCATTGGGATATATCATCGAACCACGGTGAGAATAGAGCAGAATGAAGTACAAGTTGAAGCTCTCGTAAATAACGCCTATGATTACAAGCAACATGTAGATAAATTACTTCCCAACTTTGCAAGATAATCCCGTGAAAGTACGGAAGCGGAATCGATCTCTATTGAAACGTAAAATCAATAAATATTTTGATTGTTAACGACGCTGTCAATTGCCAGGATCATATCGGCGACGCCGGTATGCCGGAATTTCGTCCCGCAGGAACTCCTTTACGTGCCTGTATATCTACTCAGAGCACACTTAAAAATCATCGTTCTGGGCCGCGTTTGAACCAACGACCTTGGGTCCAGAAGGCCAGCGCCTAATAGTTGAGCCACCCAGCCCAACCTTATCTATATGTGGTCTATATAAGATGATAAACACAGAGACCTTAAAAAAGAAATGTCCATCCGTGTCATAAATTGTGGTTGTGAATATTCAATACCAGTAGCTATTTGCATATTCAAACCCCGGCCAACACTGAACCCATGGCTGTCCGGTCCAATCTGTAATTGATATTAATCTCAGTTAAGTGCCAAACTTGGCATTTAAGATCAGTAAATTCCAATGATGAACATGATTTAAAAATACAAACCCCACCACCCAAAGTCTTGTCTTTTACATAGAAAAAAATCTTCATTATTTTTATTTTGTGAAAAACGACTCTAATGGTTTTACATAAAAATCTCACATATTTAATACCACGGCAGGAAATAAAATGCAGGTACATCTTGAACTTTTTGTGAATTTCTGTATCCAGTGGATTTTCTTCATTTGACTGAATTTTGTATAACAGGAATATCACGAATAAGGATATAGCCTACTACAGAAAAGCGAAAATGTGATTAACTGTGTGTCAAATTTTCGTAGCAGTAGTCGTTTTCAGAATATTTAATGTTGGAAGTTTAGATCATTCCTAAGGGTCACGTAACGATATGCTTGAAAGTTTTGGATTGTAATCCCCCTCAAGAATTTCATTCCATTGCAGGAGCTGGTGTGAAACACTATTTTAAGGATGTTTCACGCAATTTGAAACCTTCTCCCTTAATTTTAAAGAATTCCTAGGAAAAACATATCGGAGGCAAGGATAAAGAATCACCTTATATATGAATAGTGTTATATAATATACTGAAGGTATGTGAAGTTATCATTGCTTGAAAAGACGAGTGAATGCATTACATCAGACAAGAGTGTACCACAGTTCAAACTGCTTTGGATCCATGAGAACATTTTACGTTGAAGAACAGCATAATTAGTAGAATTTCGTGGGCCCCTGAGCCTAACCCCTATGACATCATCTCTGGACCAAATAAAAATAATATATGTATGCAGGACTCACACACACAAACTGGGAGATTTGAAAGAAAACATCTAGCAGTCTTAGTCAACGAACTATGACAAGGATGCACGGTTTCTTAAAAAGTGTACCAGAAATATATAGAACAACGGCAGGTCAATTTCAGCTTCGCCTGTCATGAAGTTGCTAATTGAAGCCTTTTAAAACAACTAAAGTAATAACATTTTTATGGTTGCATCAGCACAACTCTGTGGCAACCAGCATAAGCAAAACATCGCCTGCTGGTTCACACTTCATTGGGTCGCAGAGATTTTGTCCTAGATAAAATTGGTTTAGCATTTGATGAAGATTTTATGTATACCAAAATATATTCTCCATTTGGATTAAATTTGTTTCTAACAGAAAACCTCTTTACAGAGTTTCAAGTGTTAACAAAACTTCGCCCTTGTATAGTATTAGATTTCTTGGCATTTACCCTCTAATGCTAGTGTTACCATACATTCCCTTCTGACTGTTCTCGTTTCGTATGGCATTTTATCACCTCATAAAATGTGCTAGAAAAAATTCATATCCGTTTTGTTTCTATCGTGAGAGAGGAACAAATTCGGAATGGGTTTGAAACCACCGAGATACATTTAACATTGCAGATCCCAAGTACTTCGTGCGAAAAAACAATCTCTATTGCATTATTTGAGTATTCCTGCTGATTTCAATCGGTAATGATGTTAAACTTCGGCTTAGTAAGGACAGCTCTCAATTAGTGAGCCTTATACTCTCACGATAAAATATTGCCATACAGAGAATCTGAGCGTAAGTGAATATCCCTTAGGAAACCCTGTAAACGCGTGGACATTTGTTAAAACGGAATTATAATTTTTTAGAAATACCTGCTTTTCTGTCACGCTTTCTTCTGGCGCAGCAACTTCCTTCGAGCAGTTTTTCTCCGTATTTCTCTTGAGTTCTTGCAGTTCCATCTTATATTCCTCAAGTTCCTTGTTAAGAGATTCAATGCGGTCCACATAGTTGGATATTTCCAAGGCATGGTCACTCTCTATGCGTTCCCAGCTATTGTACACGGAAATAAGATGACTAAAATGCATTGATGTTAGATTATTTATTTCTTGCTGACATTTTTCCAATTGGTGTTGTGTCGATTCATCCTTCCTGAATTGCAGCAAGTCTTGCAAACTTTGTATGCACCTGTTGTCGACGTTGGGTTGAACGTGCAACAAGAACTGATACAACAGCAACTGCATCTGTGTTGAACTGCAGAGCATGCCTGGTGAGGCAGTTGTTGTAGGTTGAAGGAGCTGCGCGTACATATTCTGGAATCATAAAATAAATTGATGCAGTAATTTGTATCACAAATTATTTAAATGTAAAGAATGATTACAGTATGAATTTGCATTTTTATGTGACATTGATTTGAGATGTTTGTTGATTGTAATTATTGTTGAGAAGTAAGTTTATACTGCCTTACTGAAACTGACAATAATAGCGTGCAATAATGCAGCGAGGGGGTGAGCTGTTTATCATTATTAGAGACGAGGAAGTTACGTAATGTTGGCGCGTTTTTCTGTACAATTTGCTGGAACATTGTCCCTAGAGCATATGTATTCATAATTTTCATTGGATATAAAATAGACGCTAATGTTGGCGCGTTTTATTAGCCAATTGCAACTCAGTTATAATCTTTAGCCATATCGGGGTGTAGGAGTATAAAAAGGGCTAGGTTAGAGATAGACCCCGTCAGTTCGTCGAAAATATTTGTATGCTACACGTCCCCCTCAGTCCAGCAGAAATATTTGTAAAGTATACGTCGGCTATCGATTCGCAAGTTACGCGTAGCAGAGTTAGGAAAATTCTCAAGTGTTGTAAAGTTAATTATACAAAACGTTGAAGTACGTGAATTAAAAGTGATCAGTAAGAAGTTGTTATAACAGTTTCAGTTTGGCGAGTGTCTAGATCAATGTGTAAATGTGATAGTGAACGTGTTCGACAATAAAAGTGTAAAACAAATTCTTTCATCAGTGTTATCTTTGGATAAAAGACTCCTTTCCGTTTACACAACCTGTATAAAGAGATGTGCTCGACCAAAAAGATCATAGGTAGCCGGAGGACAGTAAACAAAAATTGAATAAAATAACAGTCGCATTCTTTCAAACAAACACTAATACTACCGCAAATTGCTAACACCAGATTGAGCTACAAACCTAACAAAGAATCACATCACAAAATGGCTTCACCACGTGAAGTAAACACACATACACAAACATTATAAGTATACCGCCGCAAATTGGCTCCCAAACGTGGGGCTCAACAAATTAAATAAATACAAGTATACCACTTCAAAATGCATGATAGTAACTTGAACGTATTGCAGTTACTGATACAACAGCAGAAGCATCTGTGTTAAATTGCAGAGCATGCCTGGTGAGGTAGTTGTGAGCTGAAAGTAGATCATCTTTAATCATAAAATAAAATTATGACAAGAAGTTAAACATACTGCAAGAATTGATATAACAGCAGCGCTATCGGTATTTAGTAGAAGAGCATGACTTTTTAGGTAGCTGCAATAATCTCAATGATTTGCCAGTCCATCTTCCGGAATAACAAACTAAATGTGTGACAACAAGTTTAATATGCTGCAGGAACTGATACAACAGCAGAAGTAGCTGTAATGAGTCGTAGAGGATGGCTGTAGAGAGATGCAATAAGATAAATGATTTGCAAGTCCATTATCAGTAATCATGAAATAAATATAGGACAACATGAACAAGGCACGATTACTGATACAATATCAGCAGTATGGATATTGAGTGCAGAACATGGTTAGTGAGGCCGGTGTAATGCCTTGAATGATCTGTAATCATAAATTAGACGTATATATTTAACTTGAAGATGCTGGATGAAGTGATACAACAGCCGCTGCATGTGTTTATTGAGTTGTAGAACACGGCTAGTGAAGTATCTGCAATGTGCTGAATGATCTACAATCATTAATTAAACGCATTGCTGCAGGAAGTGATACAAAAGTAGGTGCATCTGTGTTTAGCTACATAACGTTGCTATTGAGGAAGCTGCAATGCGCTGAATGATCTGAAGATCATAAACTAAACGTATTAAAATAACTTGAGGATGCTGCAGAAACTGATATAACAGCAGATGTATGTGCATTCCTCTCTATTCGGAAGGAATTTTGCACAATCCTGTATTACTGGTAAACGTTAAGAAGCGATAGACGGAAACGTAGTATACAAGAAATGTAATCTCCTTAAAACACACAATTTATTTTAAATTAGTTTGTCTTTGTGCCATAAGCCATTTCTGAGATAAGCGTTATTAATGCTTCGAATTGTTCATTACTTGGTCATTCTCTTTAAGTCCTGTCAACATTCAGTTGTTTCTCGAAATTGCATGGAAAGAGTACGCAATTTTAAGGCCAGCATAGCCACCCGCTTTTAAACATCTAAATATCGATTCGATTTCCTCTAACCCTACAACGAAGTGTTTAATGAAAATATTTCTGCAAAGGTTTATTCTGGATTAACAGAAGTAGACCAAGTTTGTAAGTATTGCTTGCAGAAACTATATAAAATATACGATAAAGTGGGCAGAGAAAGTCATGTGAATATAGCACATCAGATTGTTTATAGAAATATTCTACCGTACTAAGTAGAAAGTAGACTATTATCCCAAAGTTAGACAACTAAGGTTAAAGGAAATCTCCTACTTACAGAAATGTCCAGAAAGTGATAATGTTCTCTGTTTCAGAAGCACAAGACGTGTCGGTGTACAGCAGAGTTGTGTGTGCTTGGAAATGCAAACGTCTGTTTTTATAATAGCAAAACTGATAGGGAAAATGAAGAACGTTACTCCTTATCTGAGGTCAAGAGGTCAGCATGCATCTGTACTTTCCAATTGATAATAAGTAAACTGCATCGAGAAGGAAGTTAGTAATGATTATGTGAATTTAGTGCAGTTAAGATGACCGAGATTTTAGATACAGTTACGCAATTATCTAATTCCAGATTTCATACATTTGGGAAACCACATTTCACGTGATATTATAGGGTTTTTACACTCTGCCATTTTTAAAAATATATAAATAATGTTGAAATCGCCACTGCGTGGACATTTTCTCTTCCGCTTTCCTTCAGCACAATTTTTCAACACATAAATCCTTCCTTGCTCAACAGTCGTGCTCTAAAATTATTGAAAAAATGTTCTGCTTTATCTTTTAAAGCCTGTTCATAATCATAGAAGTCTTTTCTGAATGTTACCTGCTTTGGAAGAAAAATTATTACAGAAAATTTAGGAATTATTATTTAAAAAACTTAAAGAAAATGAACAATCAATATCTCATTAAACAAATGAACGGTTTGAAAAATTATAACTTGATGTTTCATTTTAATCTTAGAAAGTAAGAAAATATTGAATGTTTTCTTTATTTCAATTTTAATATTCCATAAATGTTATTTATATCATCATAAATGCATTTCTGTGATAGAATATAATAGTAGTGGCTAATCGAAGCTTTAGCTGAGAATTAAACACTATTTGTATTTATCAAGAACGTTTTATAATTGAACATAATTTAAAATACAATATTGTGAGTAAATTTCCACACTACAATAGAATTTTCATTTTGAATAAGAGACTTGCATTTCTTTCACAAATATTTTGTACCATCGTTCGTATTCTGGATCTTGCTGTTGATGAATCTCTTGTAAACCACGCCGACGAGGACTTTCTCTTAAATGATGACTCGTTATTTAAAGTACAGAAAAAATACACACGTAATACAGTATAACAGATTGAAGAGGACAAAAATAATACCGTATTTACGCAAATGTAGTGCGGCATAAATGCACATCATAAACTTGAAACAAAAATAATAAAAAAGAGTTGGCTGGCGAGTGTAATGCACATCAATGGTAGGATAAGTTCATTTAAACTTATTTTGTACAACAGTAGATTTGTGCATACCTTTCAGAACATACCTGGTATTTACGAATAGTACATTTTCGTGAAATGTTAAAAAAAATTACCGCTACATATTAAAATGAACATGAAATACCTATGCTATATAAACATTGCTAAGAATATTGTACAGATTGCCAACTGTTTGTGCATTTAGAGAAGAATTTGTTTCATGTTCACATGCAATTCTGTTGGTAAGACTGAAATCTATCATTTACGGGGTGAACGATCCTTCACGCAATCGGTACAGCGGTATGCGATCACCCGGCGGAGGGCGATGGATTTTTGCGGGCGTAAACATCCTTAGCATGGCTTCCTTCGGAAGGGAAGTAAAGCCGGTGGTCCCGTGTCGTAGATTTACGGCACGTAAGAGAACCTCAAGTCTGATAAAGAGGCCTCTGAGCAAAATTACCGGTCTTTCACGCCCAATATAGAATGGGACACTAAGGACCATAGTAGTTAGAGAGCGTCCATAAATAAAACTCAATTTAATGGGTATGCAATCTGCCGGCATGGTGGCTGCTGTTGGTGCGGTGCGGCTGACAGCAAGTCTGTAGTAAATATAGTACGGTTTGTGGCGTGTTATTTCTAACAGAAGCACTTAAGTTGAATGACTCGCGTATATTAAGCAAGGAGATGCTGGAGCTGCCTGGAATACGGAGAAGAGAATGATTATTTTGATAATCAGGAAATTTATCTTACAGCACACGCTGATTCTGTACGCACGTATGAATCATACTGAATACTCTTTGAGGAATAGAATACCTGTATTGCCCCAATGTGCTACTTCCGACGACACATACAGCCAACTTCTCATTACAGAAAATTCGTGAGAGTTATCACTAACAACATATTGCCTCCTCGTTCCCCCGATTTAACCCCTGCAATTTTTATCTCTGGAGAGGGAGGGTTTAAAAGAGAAAGTGTACAAAAAAACAACTTTAGATGAACTTAAAGCTAACGTTAGTCAAGAAATTTCTGCCATTTCTCAGAGGGCAGAGTATAATGAGCAATTTCTTACGCAGGGGTGAGAAATGTTTGAACAACGAAGGGAGGCAGTTTCAGCATCTTCTTGCTTAAGTAATATAATTTTCTTTTAAGTGCTTATGTTATGTATGTTAGAACCAATTCATGCGACAAACTACGCTATATTTACAGCGGACTTCCTGTAACCCACACCGCCGACGCCACAGCCAGCCTCGACGGGCGGCCGCACCCGCGAAACTGGTTGCGTGAAGGATCGCTCACCCAGTATAATTGACCATAACGTGGTAGGCAATTTATGGGAGACATTAAATCAGGTATATAGCTACGAATATGTCCCTCAAATAGCAAGGGCGTACTGGGAATACGACTACAGCTAGCAGAAAAGGAAGCAACTGCCACTGCAATATTATACTCTCTAATAAGTATCATGAAACTAGCACCATTTAACATATAAAATTCTTAAGATTATTGTTTATCTGTGGCTGCGGAAAATGAAGCAAACCATTATGGCAATATGAATTGCAATGATCATTCACAATTTTATTTCTAAAATTCCTTGCTTTACAATAGTTGCATATTTCAGTTTTTTTTGCATTACTTTGGTCTTCAATGAAAACGTTAATAAAAACTAAAGGAAACTAAATAAATTACGTTAGGGGTGGTTTTTAGGATTATTTGTTGACTGTTCTATAGCTGGTGCCCACCTGCCTGCCCGTTTTAGGTGTTTTACTTTTATAGCAAAATTATAGGAACACCTAGTCGCTATTACACACGCGCACTGCCAACCTAAATGAGAAGTAAAATCCGCAGAATAAGCCATGTGCTCCTACTACTACAGTACGTGATCAAAAGTATCCGGACATCTGGTTGAAAATGACGTACAAATTCGTGGCGCCCTCAATCGGTAATGCTGGAAGTCAATATGGTGTTGGCCCACCCTTAGCCTTGATGTTAACGTTCACTCTCGCAGGCATACTTTCAATCAGGTGTTGGAAGGTTTCTTGGGGAATGGCAGCCCATTCTTCACCGAGTGCAGAACTGAGGAGAGGTATCGATGTAGGTCGGTGAGGCCTGGCACGAAGTCGGTGTTCCAAAACATCCCAAAGGTGTTCTATAGGATTCAAGTCAGGACTCTGTGAGGCCAGTCCATTACAGGGATGTTATTGTCATGTAATCACTCCGCCACAGCCCGTGCAGTATGAACAGGTCCTCAATCGTGTTGAAAGATGCAATCGCCATCCCCGAATTCCTCTTCGACAGTGGGAAGCCAGAAGGTGCTTAAAATATCAATGTAGGTCTGCGCTGTGATCGTGCCACGCAAAACATAAACGGTTGCAAGCCCCCTCCAGGAAAAACACGACCACACCATAACACCACCACCTCCGAGTTTCACTGTTGGCACTACGCACGCTGGCAGATGACGTTCACTGAGCATTCGCCATACCCACACCCTGCCATCGGATCGCCACATTGTGTACCGTTCTCGTCACTCCACACAACGTTTTGCCACTGTTCAATCGTGTAATGTCGACGCTCTTTACACCAAGCGAGGCGTCGTTTGGCATTTTCCTGCGTGATGTGTGGCTTATGAGCAGCCGTTCGTCCATGGAATCCAAGGTTTCTCACCTCATGCCTAACTGTCATAGTACTTGGAGTGGTTCCTGATGCAGTTTGGAATTCCTGTGTGATGGTCTGGATAGATGTCTGCCTATTACTCTTTACGAACCTCTTCAAATGTCGGCGGTCTCTGTCAGTCAACAGACGAGGTCGGCCTGTACGCTTTTGTGCTCTACATGTCCCTTCACGTTTCCACTTCACTATCACATCAGAAACAGTGGACCTAGGGATGTTTTAGGAGTGTGGAAATCTCGCGTACAGACCTCTGACACAAGTGACACCCAATCACCTGACCACGTTCGATGTCCGTGAGTTCCCGGAGCGTCCCATTCTGCTGTTTCACGATGTCTAATGACTACTGAGGTCGCGGATAATGAGTACCAGGCAGTAGCTGGCAGCGCAATGCACCTAAGATGAAAAACGTATCTTTTTGGGGTGTCTGGATACTTTTGATCACATAGTGTACTTCTTCTTCATCTCCATTTGCCGCTGATATAAACACAATGCATTGTTATTTGTTATTAACAGTGTATTACAGGAAACAAAATTGCTTGCGGAGGATGTGAAAACACAATATACGTGATACTACATATTCTTAAAGATGTTTCTTTGCAGTAACCACTGGCAGATAATTAAGTTTATATAAAAAGAAACCAACTATAACCTAACCTCCGTGAATAAGTACCTTAAGCTCACATAAAAAACCAAACCTAACCTAACATCCCGGGATTCAGAAACCTAAGCTTATATAAAAAACGAAACCTAGCCTAAACTTAAGAACGCACGCTCCCTTCGCTGACGTGTACTAGTGTAACCATCTGTGGCTAATTAAGGTAAACTTACATAAAAACTAACCTTAACCTAACCTCCTGTGAATCAGTATCCTAATCTCATATAAAAAAACGAAACTAGCCTCCCGTGAATCAGAAACTTAAGCAAAGAACGCACGCAAGTGAATTTGGCCTGCTTTGGTGCAACTACTAGTAAGTAATTAAAGTAAGCTTATATAAAAACCAAGCCTAACATAACCTCACGCGAATTAGTAACCTAAGCTCACATAAAAGAAACTAAACTTAACTTAACCTCCCGTGAATCAGTAATCTAAGCTTATGTTTAAAAAAAAAACTAAACCTAACTTTACCTCCCGTGAATCAGGAACCTAACCTTATATTTGGAAGAAAGAAAAAAAATCTGAACTCCCGTTAAACAGAAAGTAAAAAGTTAATAAACTTAAAATAAAAAGTAATTAGAAACTCACGCTTCCAGCGTTGGTGGTTTCTTACTGGCTTTGTTGGTATTTGTTATTCACATGTTACCAGCATTGGGTTGAAGCTAAAGGATGACAGAGGGTGGCATCTGTAGGAGATGTAGGACATCACTTTCATCGCTTTTAAACACCAACGTAATGCAGATTTACCCCATATTTCATTTACCATACCTACTGAACTCTGCAATAGAGTTATCATTTTCAATACTGTTACGGCCTAACGGACTTGCATCTCTTTCATGAGTATCCTCATTCGATTTCTGGCTCTTGCTGCTGAAGAACCCCTTAACACTGCATCACGCCACCTTGGACGTCCTAAACGAGGACTCATTATTAAACAAACAATTATAATACAACGAACAACAAAATAATAAACACTTATGCTAGTGCCCCCGTCTTGCTTTTAACGGATAAACATTTGGTTACGATTACCAACTCTGTGATCAAATATCAGTCAGAATTTAATATTTTTGCAACACTGTAGAGACTGGGTGGTTTCGATTGGTATGCTACCATTAGTCTGGACTTTCAACATAAAAATAAAGCCTATCAACCAATATAACAGAACGATCAGAACAAAATAATTTAGTTAAAGCGCATATTTAATTTTAAGCTTGTAACACAGTCTTCGTTTTAGCGGCTAAACATTTGATGGCATTGTTACCAACGCTGTGATCAACGTTTTCCTCTGTAGCTGGCAATGAACTTACAACAGTCAACTGTTGTAAAATCGGCGCATATTTTGCAAATATTTATGCAATTAGCGAAGTAATTTTAGAATTTAATATTTTTACGACATTGTAGAGAACCCAGAACTATTCACTGATATGCTACATTTAGTCCATACTTTCAGGATTAATGCGTAAATTCATCTACAGTTCCAAATTTATGTTAGAAGATAAGAAAAACCTAGTTTGCTACAATCATTAAACTAGCCAAATAGACATTCAGTGAAGCCTACATAAACAAGTCGGCCGCTTGGGCAGTTATAAATATAGAGCATAATAAATCACGTACAAAACATAACTCTAATTTCAAGCTTGATGATGAATACAATTATTTCGTCAATTCTGGTAAACTTATCACTAATTTACTCACGTACCTGTCCTGGATGAAAGGTGTCTATTGCATTGATAGTGATTTACTTAAATTGGTGATTCGCTATATAATTGGACCTTTATGAATGAATGTTTTTCTACCGGTAATGTTTTTTTTTTCACTTTTAAAGAGCAGTAAAGTGATACCTGTTCTTAAAAAGGGAGATCCAACTGATGATTACAGACCTATTTCTACTGTTCAAATTTTCTCAAAAGCTATTTAAAAAAGTAATGAATTAGCAATTAACATGTTATTTTGTGTCGAATTAATTTTTTACACAATTTAAATGGGGATTGTCTACAATTGGTGCTGTTTTAAACTTAAAACTGTCTGTGTTGTAATTGGATTTGAGGACCAAGTTAGCACTATGGTAGTGCTTCGCAATTTGTCCAAAGCGTTTGATTGCCCCCATATGCAGCTATTTATTTTAAATTAAGAGTTTTATGGAGTACGAGGTAAAGTACTTAATTTAATTAGAAATTATGTATCAAATCGCACAAAAGGAATTTGCATCAAGGGCAAATCCTTGAATTCTGTTAGAATTCATAAAGTCCTTCCTTAAGGATCCACTTTGGGTCCCCTGTTTTTTAATAGTTATTAATGACCTGTCTGTAAACTTAAGTTGTCATTCGATATTATTTGCGTGTGACACATAATTCTTACCTAAGACTGATATTTGATGGACATTAATCAATCTATGCAATCCTCTAATTAAACATCTGCTGGCTGACTTGATGTCAATGGCTTTAGACTTAATACTGATAAAACTATGAGTACATATTTCTCACTTAAGTAAGCTTCTGATGATATGTGCTCTGTTCTCTCTCTCTGTACATTGTTTCGGATTCCAAGCTTGCTTGGCCTGTCTCATTTCCTATGTTTGCAAAAGATTGTCTCATTTTTTCCACTGAGTCATTTAAGAAATCACATATCCACCATCTTCAGGAAACTTATTATGCTTTCTTTCATTGTATGCTTTCTTATGGTATCCATATTTGGGATAACAGTCAGAATTAATTGGGCATTAAGAGTTATCTCTGGTTCGTTGTTCGTAGCCCTTTGTCGTCATATATTTAAAGACTTTAAAATTCGAATTGTAAATGCCGGATGAGGCACTTAGAACAGGCCACCTGAATAACACGCCATTTGTATTGAGTGATAGACGAAAATACCGCTACAAAGTTTGTTTGAGATGCAGGACGCCATATTGTGGTATAGATAGTTTTATGTTGAGTGCAAGTGCAGGGGAAATACGAATACCAACTTCATAACCTTAAATGAATTGATATGATTTATTATTTACCATTTAATAGTGCGTTTGAAGAAGCATACAACTGTGTTTTGATAGCATTGAAGATAGCTGAACGTTAATTAGGAGCAATTTGTGTATAAGGCGACCGCAACTATTTCTGTCACTTAGTCAGATATTCTGAATTACATCACGTGTTCAAAGTGGTGACCTTGAGCACTGATGCATGCTGTAAAGCGATTCTGGGTGGAAAACAGTGCAAGCTGAATTTCATTAGAGCCTATTACCGAGCATGCTCATGTTATATGGTCCTTCATGTCTGCGGGGGTCGTCGGTATTTCATGGTACACTTTTTGTTTTAATTTATCCCACAGATATAAGTCCATAAAGGAAGCGGTACAGAGTTGAATATTTGTTGACATCTGTTTAGTATACTTCAAACTGTACAACAGGACACTTATTAGTTCATCGATTCGTTGAAGTAAACTAATTTTTCATAATATTTGACCAACTATCGTCAGTCGCGATCAACACGCAGTTGTATGCGTCTTCAAACGCACTATTAAATGGTAAGTAATAAATCAAATCAATCCATTTAAAATTATGAAGTTGGTATGCGTGTCCCTCTACTCACCACCAAAACAATTGTTTTAGACACAAAGTCTAAAAGTAGAACTTCTAACACAGAGCACACGAGCTAAACGTTTTAGATTATCGCACTAGTGTGATAATCTACATTGTGACCAACTTTGGTTTCAAGTCCAATCACATGTGAATTACCCTTTGTATTTGCCATGTTTAATAACTCGACTTTATTTGATTAGGTTTTACTTTTCATTATGTCGTTTTGCATGTTGCTCGCATTATCTGTTCACAATACAAATCGTCATATAGGTTGATCTAAAACGTTACTCTTTTATCTAACCTACATAAAGATTAAATGGCGGAAATTATTAGTTCATAAGAAACTGGAATGGAAGTGAAATTACAGAAGCAGCAGAAGGAATAACACTAGAAGTACTTAGCCAAAAGATCCAGAAAGGAATATGTTAAAGCATTTAATCGCTTCATTGCCTGATGTCAGGCAAAACATGCTGAAAATAAGTTCACGAAAATGGCATCTCACATCTCGCTATTTTAACATAATTTCTCTTGTTTCAATAACGCGTTCTAAACGTGATATGTGTTAGTTTCAAGAATCAATATAGCATTAGTTATATTTTAGAAATTCGAGTGCTGTCTAAACAGTAGTATATGCCACACCTACTACAAGTGGCTTTATTTTCCCCCTTGTATCATAATATACTATTATTGCCATTCATTATGTAGGATTGACTGATTCCAAGAAATTTTATCAACACGTGGGCATCAATATGTTTAATGGATTACTTACAGCTGCTCATTCACTTAGCTTATGTGGGTTTCAAATCGTTTTGAAAGGTTGGCTACTTGTAAAATTCTTTTGCAGCCAATACGGATAATGTATTTTGAAGTATTCTGATTTATATTACTATGGTTTATGTTTTAATACTGCATCCCATCATTCTTATAATATTAATTTATGGACTTAATTTAAATCTGCCTTTCTTTACTTTGACTTTAACCTCTAAAGATAGTATCGGACAATAAAACAATGAAATGGATACAACATTTCTCAAAGTAGCCCGGGGTCTTTAGAGCCAACATTCGTCTTCTCAGGATAAGGGAAAACCCCGGAAAAACCTAATCCAGCAATTACTCCAACATATATTCGAATTCGGTACCTCTAAGTGTAAGGCAGACACCTTCCCCCAGACCATGGGCATGGTAACTGCTTTTGTTGCAATTCTAAGACATCAAAAAGTATTCAAATTTATATCAACATTTGATATTAAATTTTTATAAAATATTTCATACACTGGAAAGTTGGTACTATATTACATGTTAATGTTGCATATCAAAAATTGCATAAGGTTTTCAGTACTATAACTACAAAAATTGCCTATGTGATTGAGTGGTCAGCGTTCTGAGTTCTTCACACAGAGATTCTTTTTCGATTCTGCATTGACACTTGGTAATTTATCTTTAATTGGAATCCTTCCCCACAAACCTCAGAGATGGAATTCTGAAAGCAGGACTGAATGTGGGAGTACTTCATGTCAAAAATATCCAAAAGACCAATGTTAAAGAATCTAAAACGTGTTGTTCCTCAAGTCAAAGCTCTCCATTTGAACAATAGACTCTGAATCTATTTTAAAATTATGATCTGTTGCATTTACATGACTTAATCTATCCACTCTTCTACAATCTTTTCTTTCAAAATATTATTCTTCTTTTTACTTCACATTAATCTAGGTAAATTTTTACAAAAATAGTATCAGCGGACATTTCGTTGTATGGACAAAGGGAATACAGTAGTTTTAAGCAAACGTTGGAATATTTTAAAAGCGGGTCACTATTTGATATTCCGCCTTTGAAATTCCGTTCTCTTTGTGTGACCATGAGGGAAAAAATCTTGATACATTCACAGAACTTTTCTGGCCTCTATCGTTTATTAGTGGAGAGACAAACTATTCTTACTAAAGATTATTTTTCTATGTACTGCATTTTAATCCAAATAAACTTGAAATAGCTACATTACAAATTTAGTTATACATTAAAAGAGAACAGCAATAGTCAAATGTTTAAGAACTGGACGCCATATGCTGGCTTTAAATTCCATACTGTTTCCATACAATCGCGAGAAACAGCTGAATGTTGAGGACTTTGAGGAAATGACAAAGTAATGAACAATTCGAATCATTAATAATGGATATCTCAGAAATGACTTATGTCACGAAACAACTTATTTAAAATAAATTGTGTTTTAAAGAGATCTACAATTTTGTGTATGTTTTCGTCTATGGCTTAACGTTTACCAGATATACATGGTTATACAAATTTTTTTCCGAATGAAGAGGACTTCATAGACTATTCCCAGAAAACTCAAATATACATTTTATTTGTCATGTAAATATCTTTAATATATGGTATTGTAATCAAAGTCGTCAGACCCATTTCTATAATATAAATAGTTTCGAAACATGTTCCATGTAAAGAGTAGTTGGGGTAGAAGGATTTTCTTGAAAATGTTTGTGTCGCATCTTTAAAAGGTACTGAACCTAAACACAATCTTTGGTATTTATCTGACTTTTCGTTTTTAAGTTATGTTGTTCACAGGTACACACACGACCTTTTTCTAAAAGTGCCTTTTCTTGAATTAGGAAGGCCTCAAAACAAGCATTTCTGGTGAAATTCTTAATATAAATTTTTTTGTTGGAATGCAATACCTTCTCGAACCATTAGGTACGAGTACACACGTGGCACAGAAAGTAAGGACACAATGGCGACTTAGCAGTTAAAAATATGTCTCATTGACTGAAAGATAATGCCACAAGCAATTTTATTCAACATAAACATTGTTTTAACGAGGTCTACATCTCTGTGTAATGCGCTATTGTACATCTGTTACGATTTACAAGTTATTTAAATCCATTCAGGCTATTCACAGAAAAATTAAATTATGCATTTTTATTTTTCTTCTTCTTATCGTATTCCACTCAAAAAAAATCGATAATAAAATATCACCTATACACACGTTTTGAGACTCCCCGAATAATAAAAAAGAACGTTTTTAGAAAAAAGTTTGTCTGCTGCCTGTAAACAACACAACTCGAAAACTAAACGCTGCACTGCGCCCCCCTCTCTCACTAGCCACTCATTGAATAAGTAAAAGGGGTAATTAACTGCTGGAGGTCCGTACCAAACAGAAAAAATGGCAAGGTACAAGCCTGTGCATGTATTTACCGTATTAGAAGACCAATTTACAACATCTACAATGTACACATATTGAAACATTTTACATGTGCTGGATTAAAATATCCTGAAATAAGTTCATAGTTTGTTTTAAAGATATAAACAACACATTATACCAGGTGAGGAATTTGAGAAGAGTTGCCTGGATACGATTACAGCACAGCTACAATTCACCTTCTAACTTTACCAAATTAAAGGTATATATGACCATTATCTGGATCTCCCGTAATTTACAAATCCATCCCCAATTATTCAAATTACTTGAAGAAGCACGGCAATTGTGAGCGGTCAGATTCGGCCAGTACTATGTACGAGGGCTGATCAACAAAGACTGAGACTGATTTTTTCCTGTAGCTTCTATGATAGTTTCGTATCTCTAACATAAATATTTGAAAAGAGCGGGTTTTTTATGTATATGTTGGTAGGCGGCAGCACTCTCGTATTGGTAGGTTGGTAGTAATGCTCTATTTTATAGACCCTACGTGCATTTCGCATACCAGACAATGGAGGTGATGCATTTTTTAAATCGATTATCACCGGTGATGAGTCATGGCTGCATCATTATGATCCTGAAGGAAACCAAGCCAGCACAGTGTGGAAATCGCCAGGTTCTCCAACACCAAAAAAGGCAAAAGTTGTTCCATCTGCATTTGGTGATCACATTTTTTGACTGTAATGGAATGATTTACCAGCATGCAGTTCCCCCTCACACTACTGTTACAGCAGCATACTACACGTCAGTATTGGCTACACTGAGGAAGCACATTGCAAAGAAACGACCAGAGCTTTCTCGGACTGGGTGGCTACTTCATCATGATAATGCACGGCCTCACGTCGCAAATCAAGTCATGCAGTTTCTGGCTCGATTCAACTTTACCTGTGTACCACATCCACCTTATAGCCCCGATCTTGCACCCTGTGACCTTTTTCATTCCCATCACTAAAGGAAAAGCTTAGGGGTATTCAATTTGAGAACTCTGAAGCAGTGCTCAAGAAAAGTGAGGCGATTCTCAAGGACCTGACAAAGAATGGTCTGCAGCACGTGTTCAAGGACTGGCAGAGACGCCATAAAAAGTGCATTGAAGTAGGAGGGGACTACTTTGAAAAAGATCATATAAACATTGAATTGGAGTAATAAACATCTGAGGAAAATAATCAGTCTCAGTATTTGTTGATCAGCCCTCGTATTATGTGTGACACAGCCCAAACAAAAGTACGATGAGTACGGCATTTACCAAGTTACACCAGGACTACGACCAAAAAGGGGCCGACGCTCATGAGAGCACTCCACCATTCTCAACTGCGACCTTTAAGACTTTCTCATTCTCCCCTACCCTTCTACAGGCAGAACACCACTACCTACCGCCTACCACCAGCACTAACTAAACCGTGCAGTAGCGTCCGTGGCATAAATATAAATTACCCACGAAGGTGACAAATATAAAATATCTCTTGTGCGCAATCTGCAGCAGTTAAACCTACCGAAGAAGATCGCAATTCTTATATACAATTATTAAAGGACAGAAGTCTCCAACTCCATCAAAGATTTCATAATTCTTTACAACGTGTCACTTCAGGACTTCCGCAAGGATATCCTCTATGCCCAATCTTGTATAATTTGTACATTTCTCAATTATCTAGCACCTAAACATTTCTTACTCTATGCAGTCAACATACGGATTCTAAGAAACTAAAAATAAATAATGAAGAGTTTGTTAATCTGGTACTCATCAGTTGGGACTTAACACCAATTCTCAAAAGAGCAAATGAAACTGTCTTTGAAGGAAAGGATAGAACTAGAAGCGAAGGGGACTTGGCACCTCGAACGAGGCTGATCTTTTGTGCCTAGGCCTTTGACGGGTGGGGGCATGAGGTAAGAGGAGACAGAGGTGGCTGGATCAGAAGGTACGACAGGCCCACCAACCTGTCTTTTGAAAGTAGGACATGAAAACCTTCACCCAAATCAATGCATAAAATTTCTGGCAATTGATTTGGATAGAGAATGAATGGAAGACTCACTTCAATAACCTAGTTGATAGGATCAAGAGTATCCCTCATATCTTCCGTTACATCTCTGGCACCTCTTAGAGAGCTCATCCTCAAACTACGGTAATTCTGTTCAATAACCTTATCAAATTAGTGATAGAATATGCTTGCAATCCATTACAAAGTACTCCTTGGAAACTTAATACAGCAGTATATGATATTTCTAAAATTATATTAGGCATCAGAGGGAAACCATCTACACAATTTACACTACAATAAACTGGATTTAGTAATTATAATGACAGACAACGTTTTTTAATTATAAATTTGTATCCAAATTGCTCAACAGTTCTGGAAATAAACTATTTCATCTGTTCTCTCAAATTCGTAACTCGATTCCTATGGACAAAATAAAACAATATGAATGAATCACAACTGGATGTCTGGATTGAATATGATAAATTAATAGCTATCACCTCTTCATTCTAGATACTGTGTTGACTGGAAGATACTCTACAACAACTCGGATATTGGTACCAGCACCTTTTTCAACATAGAATCATGTCATAATATCCACTTTCAAGAAGTACAACAGATATTTCCTATGAATGTATGAAATTTATTCTTCAAAGGAAATATCAGATGGAGTGGGAGTGGCAGACTATAATATTAACTTAAATCAATCAACTTTGATTAAACTGGAATGATAAATGCTGTATTTATTCGGCTGAAATTTTAGCTATTAACAAAGCAATACAAATTATCAGAAACCATAAATATAAATTTAATGTTATATACAGATAGTAAACCTTCTCTCCTGGAAGTGGAAAATTTTAGCATAAAGAAAAGTACAAGCCTCTTGGAAGAGGAAATTAAATGTTTAGTCTATCAAGCTCAACTTAGGAGAATAGTAATTAAACTGATTTGGATCCCAGACAACAAAAATATTTTTGGTAATGAAAAGGCAGCCTCCTTGGTGAAAACAGCAAGGGATAAAGGTGATCCTGATCATATCCGCTTCCTATAAAGGATGCAAGAATTTTTATTCTTAATACTGGTGTAAAAACTATCTTCATAATTTGGATTTTACTAAGCCTTTATATAATAATAAACCATGACTGTAGTATTAACATTACGAAAGAAGACACTAAGACTATATTAAAAGTAAGATTGCAAGTAGCTCTCGCCCCAGATTTACAATATAAATTAGGTAAATTGTTAGTAATACAAGTGTGTGTGTGGAAATTTAGAATATGTTTTATTTGGTTGTTCATATAATGATTAAGAAAATAATAAATTGTTATTAGAATTGTATAAAATAGATTTTTCTGAACCTATTAAAATTATCAATTTGCTTCAATATGATCCAATAAGGGAATTTAAAAAATTACAAATCATATACATAAATGCAAAATTAAAATGCAAATTAGGATTACTTAGCCATATTGGATATTTGAAATTGTCATTCAGTATTTCAGATGGGGAAATCAGACGTTATGAGACTCCTAGAAAAACCAGGACATCTTAAAGTAAGAAGGAAGAGGAGGAAGATGATTTATAAAGTTGGAGATGAAGTAGATCTTAATAACCGGAGGACAATTACAATTTTTGCAGTGCTTAGAGTTCCTGAACATGTCGGCGAAGCTGACAGCCTTGGAGGAACCCATTCGAGAACTTCAAGCCACGTCAGCTGCTCAGCAAGTTTTTCTAGCTGGGCAGTTTGACACCATCTCATCCAGAATCAACACCATCAACGGCTCCATCCAGAATTCAGCTTCAGACAAGACACAGCAACGCCTTGACTACATAGACCAGAATATCAGATCACTGCCAGTACTTCAGCAGCAATTCAGAGCCTACTCGCAGCAGACATCAATACAACCAGAGACCTCCAGTAATCGCCGAAGGCCTCCGACCAGAACCGAGTACGCCGAAGAGTACCTTAACCGGGAAATTCGCTGACATCGCTCACGTGAGTTTAACCTCAACATTCCTCTCCTATACACTTAGCACATAAATTTCCTTTTTAATCCTCGTTATTCTCACTAGTGTTGCAGACAGGTTTCATGGCTGCGCCCTAGTTACTACCTTTACCCGCTCTCGCCCATAGGGCGGCAGCCAACAGCTTTCAATTACTAACGCGGGTGCTATGCGAGACCGCAACACCTTCACGATCTATTCCACTTTTCCTTCTGCTATCGAATTTGCTTCCGGTGGAGGAGTTTATTCCACTTTTCCTTCTGCTATCGAATTTGCTTCCGGTGGAGGAGTTTTTAGTGGGTATGCCGACGCTCGGAGAGTCCCACACTCTCAGTCCCGACTCCTTCGGGCTGAGGTCAATGATTAAATCATTTTCTCCTCCACTACAAAAACAAATTAAAAGAACGAGTTCTTAACTCACGCCTCAGAAGCATAATAACCTTATGTGAAAATCAGAGGCGTTTCTTAAATTTCCCAGTTATTCCAATAAATACCTCCATGTTAGAATCTTTACTTCCAGTAGCTAAAACTCACAAAAGAGATCTGTATATAAGCAAAGTGTTGGGTAACGTCGTTCTCAAAACTCACTTTTATCAATTGGACTACCTTAAAACTTCTGACCTCACTATAGTAGCTCTACAGAAAGCTAATACCACTCAAGCTGAGACTGACAGACTCGAAACTACACCAATTACAATTTAGCTTCGAGATCTTAGATGTGTATCACTGTTCACAACGAGGTTTAAAAGTACAAGATGTGATCGTCAAAGACAGCGCATGCGCATTCAGTGCCCAAGGTGACTAATTTTTCACGACTGCAACTTAATTCGCAACAGAAAATGGGCTGTAATAAATAGAGAATACTAGAACATTGTGATTTGAATAAGCCATTATATCATGTCTGTTAATTTGTGGAATTCTATGTGAGCCCAAAAAAAATTGGAAAATAAAAAATCTTAATATCTATCAGTGCATACAGGCGTCCTAATTTTCAAACACATTTTCAAAGCAAAAAACAGTAGTCCAATTTCCTTACAAGACTTTCTTTAAAGAAAAACATTTATAATTTCCTAAAATACATAAATCATTATTAGTTTTACTTTTTCTGACTTGCTGTTTAAAATATTTTAATCGTATGTCTGCATTTTCACAAGTGTACCTACTTCAATTTACGCAACACTTGAGACTTCCATGACCACTTTTTACTCTCTCCACCAGTTACAGCTCGTGAAAAATGTCGTGACAGTCCCCCACTCCTGAGACACAGATGCGCAATAGCACTGAACAGCCCACTTGCATAATAAGAAAGGTGGAGGTCAGTGTTCCACCTGTTGTGAGTATGATAATTACTTCCACGGCAATTCCGATCGCTGTTTGTTTGTTCATATCCTTTCCTTGCTTGCATTGCGTGAGACACGTTGCCCGTTCAGAGTGAACTTAGTGGCAAAGTGCCATATTCCCAAAGCAGGGAAATCGTAAGTAATGTACACACACATTTTAAAAATATACGCCAAGTAATGCCAATGCCTTACCAGGCAATAATGTAGTGCAGCTAGTAGCAGAAGTTACAGGTGTTTCAGAAAGTAGTGATGGCGAATTGTTAGCGAAAAGAAAACAATTGATTCCGGCGTGTCCACCTCATTTTCCATCCCTCATAAAGAAAGGCCAAGAAAATCAACGATATCAGCCTTGGACACCTTTAATGAGGCGGTAGTCCGCAGGACCGTAAACGACTTTTATGTAACAGAAAAGGAGAGACCTTCTTTAAGAAAAGTGCAAGCAAAGTTGCGAAATTCAATCAATTTCAAAGGATCCATGTCAACATTGCGCAAAATCCTCCTAAAACTAGAATTCCTGTGGTAAAAAACAAAAAAAGCAAGCGCAAAATCTTGATCGGGCGTCATGAGATACGAGACATGCGTATAAATTATCTAAGGTAGATACTAAATTTCGCAGCGAGGGCCGACCCATTGTATACATGGATGAAACCTACATTCATTCCTCACATACCACCCCACATTCCTGGAGCAATGATTCCTTACAAGGTTTATTTCGCCTAGTCTCAAGAGGTCAAAGGCTAATAATAATCCATGCTGGTGGAGAGCAGGGTTTTATCCCTAACGCTTATGTCCGTTTTAAAGTCCCACCAAAGAACAAGAGACTACCGTAGTGAAATGAAGTTGGTTAACTATGAGAAATGGCTAAAAGAGAGATTAATACCCAATCTACTTCTAAATTCAGTTCTGGTAATCGGTAATGTTCCCTACCATAACGTGCAATTAAATAAGGCTCCTTCATCTAATTCTAAAAGAGACACTACGATTTCCTGTCCACAGGCTCACCTTCCAGAAAAAGAATTCCTTAACACAGATTTCCCTTCCCTCCGCAAACCTGAAATACACAATCTCATAAAACCTCTAAAACTCAAGCATCGTAGGTATACGATAGATAGTCTGTTGTAAGAATGCAACCACAGTGTATTAAGACTTCCCCCATACCATCCAGAGCTCAATCCAGTTGAGCTTATCTGGGCTACTGTAAAGAATTGGGTTGCGGACAAAAACGTAACATTCAAAATGGATGATGTTGTGGGACTGACCGATGAAAAATTCGCATCCATCACTGCAGAAGAATGGCAAGACCGTTGCAGGCATGTAAGAGATATTGAACAGAAATATATGGAAAATGAGGGACTCTTGGATGAAGAACAAGAAATAATTATTCATTTGGGTAACGATAGTGACAGTGAGGAAAGTGAAAGTGAAAAATTCGGTGATGGTGACGAGTCTGATTACGAAGATGAAGCTGTGCAACATATTCTCGGATATTTCTGGTGTGTCCCCATTGCCCTTGGATGAGGGTGATTAATGCCGAGTTCAATTGCAGGTAAGCTTACACAGTTGTTTACAATGCGTTGTGTACGCGACTGCCTACGAGTTCTGATAACACTTGTCTCTTGCTCCCCCACCACTTCTCCTTATTTCTCCTCTCTTGCTCATACACGAGCTGTACATAGTAGGTTAAGGATGTATTGTTCGTAATGTAGTATTAGAGGGAAAAATTCAGTGTCAAAGTCGAAATTTAATCGACTAACCGTGCCGCTGCACTAATCAACTGAGCTACCGTGCCAAAGCCGACATCAAATTCTCCAACTGAACAGGTGTCCATTTTGATGCAGTGTCGACTTACAATCTCGTAGGTGCACAAATATTGGATATGGACATTACACCTGAAATACAAGTTTTGGACTTCCCTGAATAAAAAAAACACTATTATTAGTAAATACACCACGCACTTGTATATGTGGCAATGAACAGCATAACTAGAAAACAAGATACCAAATTTAGTTTTTATAACATGTATTCCAAGGATGCACCCACCAAGATTTTCAAGAAAACTCCTCGGCCCCAAACTACTTTCTACTTGGACTATTCTTTGTTATTTTCGATTTGACCAAAATGAATATAACAACTTGGATTATAATACCATACGTCTAAAACCTTTGTATGACAAATAACATGAATACCTTGAACTTACTCGGAACGGTTGTGAAGTTCGCTGCATTCTGAATGAATGTTATATACCTTTGTAAAGGTAGTAAACTATAAGTGATATACAAACACTTGATACACGGAAATGTGTATTATCTGAAACACGCAATTTAAACGGAACACTTTTTTGTGACAATAACCATTTCCGAGATATTCGTTATAATTGCTCTGAACTTTCAGGCACTTCAGATACTATTGGAGAGCTAAGTCGCCATTCGTTTGTTTCTGATGAGCATGGAGAGGCTATGGAGTGTCATATATAGCATATGACGACTCGTTTTTAAAATATTTAACCAAAGCTTCAACCTGCTATATCCTTTTGTAACTACAATGAAATGAAAGGCTTATCTGGATTAAAATAAGTAGAAATACGAATAAGGTTTTGTATAAATGGGTTTTAGAATACTGAAAAGGGAAACCAATGTGAATGTAATGGATTATCAGTAACACAATCACTTCCACACTACCAGACTATGTGGAGGGTAGGGATTAATGCCTTTGGTTAAAGGGAATGTGCCCTTTGCTCCAGCGGAAACCTCAGCTGATAAGACAGAACAAAAACCACTCAACCACAAAGGTAGTTATGGCCTGTCTTGTTCCTTAGAAACTGATTTTAATTAATAAATTGAGTTAATTTAATCGCAGTTGTTTGATTACCGGGAAACATGTGAATCAGTTAGGGAATTTAATGTCCTGCCGGCATGTTGCCATGGTAGCTCAGTGGTTAGAGCAACCGGGCGGAGACCGGGAATTCCGTGGTCCAAATCCCGCTATAGCATTGAATTTTTCAGTCGTCTGATTCTACCTTTTCAAACCTAATATTGTTTATGAAGCCCCCATCGATGACGAAAAAAGTAGTGTATATTGCGCCATGAGCGATGAAAGAGTTATATGGGCCAATTCTTTTCGAGTCAACAGTTGACGACCCTGCATACTTAAATACAATTTTGCACCCTCTCACTCTTTTTTTAGAGAATTAACAGACAGGGAGCGTGATTTTGCGTTTTTTCAACCTGTCTCTGCCACAACTCATACGGCGAATATTTCGATGAGAACAATCGAAAGTGTATTTGAGGACAGAATTATTAGTGGGATTTGTAGCCCCCTCGGTCCCCCTCCTAATTCCTGCAATTTCTACCTCTAGGGTAAATTAAAACAGAAAATGTAGAAGACAAACCCACACACCTGGAAGAATTAAAGCAAAATATTCGCCAGGAAATTGCCAAAGTTTCTCAATATGAACTACGGCGAGTGATGGATAATTTCCTAAAGCGGTGCCAAGGATGTATGGATAGCGACTGTGGCCAGTTTCAGTACCTCCTTTTATAAAGTTGGCAAGTAAAGCCTTTAAAGGTAGTTTTAAAAATGTTATTTGGTTGCATCCGCGCCTTTCTGTAACAGCCGCAGACGGCAACGAGCGCCGATAACGCGAACAGGAAGAATAACGCACAGGAGTTCTTAATTCATTGTCTCCCCAGGTATTTTAACAATATATATATATATATATATATATAATATTTGTGTTCATTAAAATTGCAAACATTAATGAGGTAACTACCCACCCACACTAGCAAGGTACTCAGCAACTTGGCTATGACCTTCTTCGATAGCAATATCTCGTGCAGTCATGTTTTCAGGTTTGAAATATTCCTTGACATTTGCACCCTTGTTCACCAGAAGCTTGACTATCTCCAGGTGGCCCTTGTAGGCTGCGTGATGTAAAGGGGTGAAATCATAAGTGGGCTGTTTTATGTTCACATCGGCACCGGCGTCAAGTAGAACTTTTGCTATTGGTATGCGATTACTGTCAGCGGCGATATGCAACACAGTCCACCCATCTTTGTTTGGTAGATTAACATTAGCGTTGTGTTGTATCAGTAGCTTTACTATTTTCTGGTTTCCCTCCGAGGTGGCCAAATGCAAGGGTGATACCGAGTATGGGCCACCTATCATGTTGACATCGGCATCGGCCTCAAGAAGAGATTTTGCCATTTGTGTATGATTGTGTTGAGAAGCGAAATGCAACGCAGTCCATCCATCTATGTTTGGTAGATTAACATTAGCGTTGTGTAGTATTAGTAGCTTTACTGTTTCCAAGTTACCATTCAAGGCGGCTGAAAACAAGGGAGTTTGCAACTCTGGACCACCTAGCACATTGACATCTGCACCGGCCTCAAGAAGAGCTTTTGCTGTATCTATATGATTAAATTGAGAAGCGCCATGCAACGCAGTCCATCCATCTTTGATTGGTAGATTAACATTAGCCCTGTAATGTATCAGCAGCTTTACTACTTCCGTGTTATTACAAACGGCGGCTATATACAAGGGTGTTTGCGAGTATTCTCCAGCTTGTATATTGACATTGGCACCGGCCTGTAGAAGAGCTTTTGCTATTTGTGTGTGATTAAATTCAGAAGCATCATACAACGCATTCCATCCATCTTTGTTTAGTAGATTAACATTAGCGTTGTGTTGTATCAGCAGCTTTACTATTTCCAAGTTTCCACGCTTGGCTGCCCAGTGTAATGCTGTTTGATTATTTGTGTCTCGCCCATTTACATCGGCTCCGTGTTCAAGAAGAACGGAGATTACGTTCACGTGGTTCTTCTTAATCGCTACATGCAGCGGTGTAGAGTCGTTTACACATCTCAACTCAAGAGAGGCGCTGTACCCTAAAAGCATTTGAACGATCTGGACATTACCTAACCGCGAAGCCTGATACAGAGGAGTACATTCGTCGCTTCTTCTTACATCCGTCTTGGCACCCTTACTCAGCAACAGACGAACCACGTTCAGATGTCCATTTTGTACTGCTACATGAAGAGGCGTCCATTTGTCGTCCTTCCTCGCCAAGTCCACATAAGCGCCTCTATCCAGCAGCAGCTGAACTATCTCGGACAGTCCATAATGCGCAGCCAAGTGAACGGAGCTGTTAGGATCTGCTCCGCATTCTAAGTAACTGCTTACAAGGGACGAGTTTCCTACAGAAGTTGCATCAACTAGTCCTTCGTTTAGTTTTTCCACAGCTGCATCTTTCTCACATAATGCTTCAGAAGAAACCTAAAAAATTAAGACAAATATTTATGTTTTATATCGTTTAAGTTTTTGCACAGTTGGGTGTACTCGGCAGTGAAATGGATCATTTCTATAAATGGAACCTCTTGAGTTAAAATCTAAGTCACAAGCTCCCTCAATGGAATTATAATAAATTATAATTGTTATAGATTATTTATATAAAATGCTTTACAATATGAACATTTTAAAGTTATAAGCTTATGAACTGCTTATGTTATTTCTAAAATACAGTTCGTTGGAAGGATACTTTAGGTTTGGTATAACGTTAAATTGTTCTTGTAAAAGATAAGTTTAAATAAAATTCTTATCTTTATAAAATTGATCTTCCATTAAATAATTAAAACCCCGAATCCAAAAGAAAAGAAAACACTCTTAGAAGCTTTTATCCACCTGTATGGAAAGTATATTGAAAATATAAAATAATGTAGACAAAAATTGAATCATGAATATTTTGAAGTGGCAAAGGCGTAAGAAAACAAGAGTGCAAGTAAATCAAGTTTGAAAAATTAAAGCATTATTTGCGAGCACTGGGCACTACATTTCACCGCGTTGGGCACTAAAACAGCGAGAAATGTAGTACTGCAATTACATCCCTATTCTGCAACGTTAAAGGATTTATTTCATGAGCAATTATAAAAGGTATCTCATTCGCAATTTTGTGGAAAGTTCAATATGAAGTATCCTAACAGAATTTAATGGGCCGTTCCTCGTCTTATCACCAGCGAAATATTCATTGCTTTTATTACCAAATTTGAGGAATTTTGTGGAAAATTCAACGTGGAGTACACTTAACAGAATTGACCGGTATCACTCAAGTCTTATCACCAGCCAGATTTTCATTGTTTTAATTACAAATTTGTGGAATGTTGTGGAAAATGTAATATGGAGTAAAGAACTGACCGGCGCAGTTGTTAAAATCTTATCAACAGTCAGATTACAAGTATTTTTATTACAAATTTACAATACTAACATATATGCGTTGATTCTAACTTACACCGGCAAACTTTGGTTTCAAATAAATAACCTTCTTTGAAACGCCTTTGTTAACACTCCCTGGGACTCCAACGTTCTTTTCATTACTAAGAAGGGTTTGTGGGATTAAATTGGAAAATTTTACAGGAAGTAATTAAAGTATCTGGATATGTGAAGCTTCATAAATAAAGCATTAAAGTTACAGATATTCTACTCATTGACCCCAAAAGTACTAAATCACGCAAACGAAACGTGTCAATGGAAAAGCACTCGGTGCATACAAGAGGAGTTGGTGATTAACAACACGCATCAGTCTAACCCAGTTTATTTAATTCTGGAATTATACTTCTGGTGCTCACCAGTACTGCCTGACATCAGCAGGTTCGTTTGATTATGGAGCTCAGCATTACTGCCTGACATCAGCAGGTTCGTTTGATTATGGAGCTCAGCACTACTGCCTGAGTTCAGCAAGTTTGTTTACTTCTGGTGCTCACCAGTACTGCCTGAGATCAGCAGGTTCGTTTGATTATGGAGCTCAGCACTACTGCCTGAGTTCAGCAAGTTTGTTTACTTCTGGTGCTCACCAGTACTGCCTGACATCAGCAGGTTCGTTTGATTATGGAGCTCAGCACTACTGCCTGAGTTCAGCAAGTTTGTTTACTTCTGGTGCTCACCAGTACTGCCTGACATCAGCAGGTTCGTTTGATTATGGAGCTCAGCACTACTGCCTGAGTTCAGCAAGTTTGTTTACTTCTGGTGCTCACCAGTACTGCCTGAGATCAGCAGGTTCGTTTGATTATGGAGCTCAGCACTACTGCCTGAGTTCAGCAAGTTTGTTTACTTCTGGTGCTCACCAGTACTGCCTGAGTTCAGCAAGTTTGTTTACTTCTGGTGCTCACCAGTACTGCCTGAGATCAGCAGGTTCGTTTGATTATGGAGCTCAGCATTACTGCCTGAGATCAGCAGGTTCGTTTGATTATGGAGCTCAGCACTACTGCCTGAGTTCAGCAAGTTTGTTTACTTCTGGTGCTCACCAGTACTGCCTGAGATCAGCAGGTTCGTTTGATTATGGAGCTCAGCACTACTGCCTGAGTTCAGCAAGTTTGTTTACTTCTGGTGCTCACCAGTACTGCCTGAGATCAGCAGGTTCGTTTGATTATGGAGCTCAGCACTACTGCCTGAGTTCAGCAAGTTTGTTTACTTCTGGAGCTCAGCATTACTGCCTGAGATCAGCAGGTTCGTTTGATTATGGAGCTCAGCACTACTGCCTGAGTTCAGCAAGTTTGTTTACTTCTGGTGCTCACCAGTACTGCCTGAGATCAGCAGGTTCGTTTGATTATGGAGCTCAGCACTACTGCCTGAGTTCAGCAAGTTTGTTTACTTCTGGTGCTCACCAGTACTGCCTGAGATCAGCAGGTTCGTTTGATTATGGAGCTCAGCACTACTGCCTGAGTTCAGCAAGTTTGTTTACTTCTGGTGCTCACCAGTACTGCCTGAGTTCAGCAAGTTTGTTTACTTCTGGTGCTCACCAGTACTGCCTGAGATCAGCAGGTTCGTTTGATTATGGAGCTCAGCATTACTGCCTGAGATCAGCAGGTTCGTTTGATTATGGAGCTCAGCACTACTGCCTGAGTTCAGCAAGTTTGTTTACTTCTGGTGCTCACCAGTACTGCCTGAGATCAGCAGGTTCGTTTGATTATGGAGCTCAGCACTACTGCCTGAGTTCAGCAAGTTTGTTTACTTCTGGTGCTCACCAGTACTGCCTGAGATCAGCAGGTTCGTTTGATTATGGAGCTCAGCACTACTGCCTGAGTTCAGCAAGTTTGTTTACTTCTGGAGCTCAGCATTACTGCCTGACATCAGCAGGTTCGTTTGATTATGGAGCTCAGCACTACTGCCTGAGTTCAGCAAGTTTGTTTACTTCTGGTGCTCACCAGTACTGCCTGAGATCAGCAGGTTCGTTTGATTATGGAGCTCAGCACTACTGCCTGAGTTCAGCAAGTTTGTTTACTTCTGGAGCTCAGCATTACTGCCTGACATCAGCAGGTTCGTTTGATTATGGAGCTCAGCACTACTGCCTGAGTTCAGCAAGTTTGTTTACTTCTGGTGCTCACCAGTACTGCCTGAGATCAGCAGGTTCGTTTGATTATGGAGCTCAGCACTACTGCCTGAGTTCAGCAAGTTTGTTTACTTCTGGAGCTCAGCATTACTGCCTGACATCAGCAGGTTCGTTTGATTATGGAGCTCAGCACTACTGCCTGAGTTCAGCAAGTTTGTTTACTTCTGGTGCTCACCAGTACTGCCTGAGATCAGCAGGTTCGTTTGATTATGGAGCTCAGCACTACTGCCTGAGTTCAGCAAGTTTGTTTACTTCTGGAGCTCAGCATTACTGCCTGACATCAGCAGGTTCGGTTGATTATGGAGCTCAGCACTACTGCCTGAGTTCAGCAAGTTTGTTTACTTCTGGAGCTCAGCATTACTGCCTGACATCAGCAGGTTCGTTTGATTATGGAGCTCAGCACTACTGCCTGAGTTCAGCAAGTTTGTTTACTTCTGGAGCTCAGCATTACTGCCTGACATCAGCAGGTTCGTTTGATTATGGAGCTCAGCACCACTGCCTGAGTTCAGCAAGTTTGTTTACTTCTGGAGCTCAGCATTACTGCCTGACATCAGCAGGTTCGTTTGATTATGGAGCTCAGCACTACTGCCTGAGTTCAGCAAGTTTGTTTACTTCTGGTGCTCACCAGTACTGCCTGACATCAGCAGGTTCGTTTGATTATGCAGCTCAGCACTACTGCCTGAGTTCAGCAAGTTTGTTTACTTCTGGAGCTCAGCATTACTGCCTGACATCAGCAGGTTCGTTTGATTATGGAGCTCAGCACTACTGCCTGAGTTCAGCAAGTTTGTTTACTTCTGGAGCTCAGCATTACTGCCTGACATCAGCAGGTTCGTTTGATTATGGAGCTCAGCACTACTGCCTGAGATCACAGGTTCGTTTGATTCTGGAGCTCAGCACTACTGCCTGAGTTCAGCAGGTTCGTTTGATTATGGAGCTCAGCATTACTGCCTGAGATCACAGGTTTGTTTACTTCTGGAGCTCAGCACTACTGCCTGAGTTCAGCAGGTTCGTTTGATTATGGAGCTCAGCACTACTGCCTGAGATCACAGGTTTGTTTACTTCTGGAGCTCAGCACTACTGCCTGACATCAGCAGGTTCGTTTGATTATGGAGCTCAGCATTACTGCCTGAGATCACAGGTTCGTTTGATTATGGAGCTCAGCACTACTGCCTGAGATCACAGGTTTGTTTACTTCTGGAGCTCAGCACTACTGCCTGAGTTCAGCAGGTTCGTTTGATTATGGAGCTCAGCACTACTGCCTGAGATCACAGGTTCGTTTGATTCTGGAGCTCAGCACTACTGCCTGAGTTCAGCAGGTTCGTTTGATTATGGAGCTCAGCACTACTGCCTGAGATCACAGGTTTGTTTACTTCTGGAGCTCAGCACTACTGCCTGACATCAGCAGGTTCGTTTGATTATGGAGCTCAGCATTACTGCCTGAGATCACAGGTTCGTTTGATTCTGGAGCTCAGCACTACTGCCTGAGTTCAGCAAGTTTGTTTACTTCTGGAGCTCAGCATTACTGCCTGAGATCACAGGTTCGTTTGATTATGGAGCTCAGCACTACTGCCTGAGTTCAGCAAGTTTGTTTACTTCTGGTGCTCACCAGTACTGCCTGACATCAGCAGGTTCGTTTGATTATGGAGCTCAGCACTACTGCCTGAGTTCAGCAAGTTTGTTTACTTCTGGAGCTCAGCATTACTGCCTGACATCAGCAGGTTCGTTTGATTATGGAGCTCAGCACTACTGCCTGAGTTCAGCAAGTTTGTTTACTTCTGGAGCTCAGCATTACTGCCTGACATCAGCAGGTTCGTTTGATTATGGAGCTCAGCACTACTGCCTGAGTTCAGCAAGTTTGTTTACTTCTGGTGCTCACCAGTACTGCCTGACATCAGCAGGTTCGTTTGATTATGGAGCTCAGCACTACTGCCTGAGTTCAGCAAGTTTGTTTACTTCTGGTGCTCACCAGTACTGCCTGACATCAGCAGGTTCGTTTGATTATGGAGCTCAGCATTACTGCCTGAGTTCAGCAAGTTTGTTTACTTCTGGTGCTCACCAGTACTGCCTGACATCAGCAGGTTCGTTTGATTATGGAGCTCAGCACTACTGCCTGAGTTCAGCAAGTTTGTTTACTTCTGGTGCTCACCAGTACTGCCTGACATCAGCAGGTTCGTTTGATTCTGGAGCTCAGCATTACTGCCTGAGATCACAGGTTCGTTTGATTCTGGAGCTCAGCATTACTGCCTGAGTTCAGCAAGTTTGTTTACTTCTGGTGCTCACCAGTACTGCCTGACATCAGCAGGTTCGTTTGATTATGGAGCTCAGCACTACTGCCTGAGTTCAGCAAGTTTGTTTACTTCTGGAGCTCAGCATTACTGCCTGAGATCACAGGTTCGTTTGATTCTGGAGCTCAGCATTACTGCCTGAGTTCAGCAAGTTTGTTTACTTCTGGTGCTCACCAGTACTGCCTGACATCAGCAGGTTCGTTTGATTATGGAGCTCAGCACTACTGCCTGACATCAGCAGGTTCGTTTGATTATGGAGCTCAGCACTACTGCCTGAGATCACAGGTTCGTTTGATTATGGAGCTCAGCACTACTGCCTGACATCAGCAGGTTCGTTTGATTATGGAGCTCAGCACTACTGCCTGAGATCACAGGTTCGTTTGATTATGGAGCTCAGCACTACTGCCTGAGTTCAGCAAGTTTGTTTACTTCTGGAGCTCAGCATTACTGCCTGAGATCACAGGTTCGTTTGATTCTGGAGCTCAGCATTACTGCCTGAGTTCAGCAAGTTTGTTTACTTCTGGTGCTCACCAGTACTGCCTGACATCAGCAGGTTCGTTTGATTATGGAGCTCAGCACTACTGCCGGAGTTCAGCAAGTTTGTTTACTTCTGGAGCTCAGCATTACTGCCTGAGATCACAGGTTCGTTTGATTCTGGAGCTCAGCATTACTGCCTGAGTTCAGCAAGTTTGTTTACTTCTGGTGCTCACCAGTACTGCCTGACATCAGCAGGTTCGTTTGATTATGGAGCTCAGCACTACTGCCTGACATCAGCAGGTTCGTTTGATTATGGAGCTCAGCACTACTGCCTGAGATCACAGGTTCGTTTGATTATGGAGCTCAGCACTACTGCCTGACATCAGCAGGTTCGTTTGATTATGGAGCTCAGCACTACTGCCTGAGATCACAGGTTCGTTTGATTATGGAGCTCAGCACTACTGCCTGAGTTCAGCAAGTTTGTTTACTTCTGGAGCTCAGCATTACTGCCTGAGATCACAGGTTCGTTTGATTCTGGAGCTCAGCATTACTGCCTGAGTTCAGCAAGTTTGTTTACTTCTGGTGCTCACCAGTACTGCCTGACATCAGCAGGTTCGTTTGATTATGGAGCTCAGCACTACTGCCGGAGTTCAGCAAGTTTGTTTACTTCTGGAGCTCAGCATTACTGCCTGAGATCACAGGTTCGTTTGTTTCTGGAGCTCAGCACTACTGCCGGAGTTCAGCAAGTTTGTTTACTTCTGGAGCTCAGCATTACTGCCTGAGATCACAGGTTCGTTTGATTCTGGAGCTCAGCATTACTGCCTGACATCAGCAAGTTTGTTTACTTCTGGAGCTCAGCATTACTGCCTGAGATCACAGGTTCGTTTGATTCTGGAGCTCAGCATTACTGCCTGACATCAGCAAGTTTGTTTACTTCTGGAGCTCAGCATTACTGCCTGACATCAGCAGGTTCGTTTGATTATGGAGCTCAGCACTACTGCCTGAGTTCAGCAAGTTTGTTTACTTCTGGAGCTCAGCATTACTGCCTGAGATCACAGGTTCGTTTGATTCTGGAGCTCAGCATTACTGCCTGACATCAGCAAGTTTGTTTACTTCTGGAGCTCAGCATTACTGCCTGAGATCACAGGTTCGTTTGATTCTGGAGCTCAGCACTACTGCCTGAGTTCAGCAAGTTTGTTTACTTCTGGAGCTCAGCATTACTGCCTGACATCAGCAGGTTCGTTTGATTATGGAGCTCAGCATTACTGCCTGACATCAGCAGGTTCGTTTGATTATGGAGCTCAGCACTACTGCCTGAGTTCAGCAAGTTTGTTTACTTCTGGAGCTCAGCATTACTGCCTGACATCAGCAGGTTCGTTTGATTATGGAGCTCAGCATTACTGCCTGAGTTCAGCAAGTTTGTTTACTTCTGGAGCTCAGCATTACTGCCTGAGATCACAGGTTCGTTTGATTCTGGAGCTCAGCACTACTGCCTGAGTTCAGCAAGTTTGTTTACTTCTGGAGCTCAGCATTACTGCCTGAGATCACAGGTTCGTTTGATTATGGAGCTCAGCACTACTGCCTGAGTTCAGCAAGTTTGTTTACTTCTGGAGCTCAGCATTACTGCCTGAGATCACAGGTTCGTTTGATTCTGGAGCTCAGCATTACTGCCGGAGTTAAGCAGGTTTGTTTACTTCTGGAGCTCAGCATTACTGCCTGAGATCACAGGTTCGTTTGATTCTGGAGCTCAGCACTACTGCCTGAGTTCAGCAAGTTTGTTTACTTCTGGAGCTCAGCATTACTGCCTGACATCAGCAGGTTCGTTTGATTATGGAGCTCAGCATTACTGCCTGACATCAGCAGGTTCGTTTGATTATGGAGCTCAGCACTACTGCCTGAGTTCAGCAAGTTTGTTTACTTCTGGAGCTCAGCATTACTGCCTGACATCAGCAGGTTCGTTTGATTATGGAGCTCAGCATTACTGCCTGAGTTCAGCAAGTTTGTTTACTTCTGGAGCTCAGCATTACTGCCTGAGATCACAGGTTCGTTTGATTCTGGAGCTCAGCACTACTGCCTGAGTTCAGCAAGTTTGTTTACTTCTGGAGCTCAGCATTACTGCCTGAGATCACAGGTTCGTTTGATTATGGAGCTCAGCACTACTGCCTGAGTTCAGCAAGTTTGTTTACTTCTGGTGCTCACCAGTACTGCCTGACATCAGCAGGTTCGTTTGATTATGGAGCTCAGCACTACTGCCTGAGTTCAGCAAGTTTGTTTACTTCTGGAGCTCAGCATTACTGCCTGAGATCACAGGTTCGTTTGATTCTGGAGCTCAGCATTACTGCCTGAGTTCAGCAAGTTTGTTTACTTCTGGTGCTCACCAGTACTGCCTGACATCAGCAGGTTCGTTTGATTATGGAGCTCAGCACTACTGCCTGAGTTCAGCAAGTTTGTTTACTTCTGGAGCTCAGCATTACTGCCTGAGATCACAGGTTCGTTTGATTATGGAGCTCAGCACTACTGCCTGAGTTCAGCAAGTTTGTTTACTTCTGGAGCTCAGCATTACTGCCTGAGATCACAGGTTCGTTTGATTATGGAGCTCAGCACTACTGCCTGAGTTCAGCAAGTTTGTTTACTTCTGGAGCTCAGCATTACTGCCTGAGATCACAGGTTCGTTTGATTATGGAGCTCAGCACTACTGCCTGAGTTCAGCAAGTTTGTTTACTTCTGGAGCTCAGCATTACTGCCTGAGATCACAGGTTCGTTTGATTCTGGAGCTCAGCATTACTGCCGGAGTTAAGCAGGTTTGTTTACATCTGGCGCTCAACATTACGAGGGGCACTATTTATATTTTGAGCCATGGCAACCCTGAATGTTGTAGGTGTCATCTGATGTTTCCATTAGAAAGTTTGACATTTTTTACCATAATCTACTTCAAACATATTGTCAATACAGCGTCATTTGTTTTGTTTACACTAACTTGAAAATTGTGTGTCAACAAAGACATGGAACTAAATCGTGAAAATTTTCGTACAATTTTTATTACGACCTTTGACGTAGATTATCAAGACAAGAGTGCATCGATCAACTAACTTCCACATTTGGTGCCAAAGCTCCATCCTTTGCCACTGTGAAACACTGGTATAACGAATTTAATCGTGATCGCCGTTCGCTCAATGATGAAGTTCGTGAAGGTCGTCCAAAATCAGTTGTTGTGCCAGAAAACATTGATGCAATGCAAAAACTAATAATGAAAGATCGTCATGCGACATATTGTGAGATTGAAGCAACCATGGGCATTAGTTCCACCAGCATATATAAAATATTGCATCATTATTTAGCCGTGAAAAATATTTTCTCTCGTTGGATCCCACATAATTTGAGGCAATCTCAAAAAGATGCTCGTATCGATTTGTGTACAAAAATACTCAATAAATACAATGGCGGTGCCTCAAAAGACGTACATAAGATCGTAACAGGTGACGAATCATGGATCTATGCGTATGCGCCGGAACGTAAACAGCAGACGACTGTATGGGTGTTTCAAGATGAAGCACATCCAACAAAAGTTGTTCGCACTCGAAGCACTTCGAAGCAAATGGTCGCCTGCTTTTACAGCAAAACTAGCCATGTGGCAACAGTGCCTTTAGAGGAACTAAAACGGTCAATGCCGAATGGTACACAACCATTTGTTTCCCGGAAGTCTTCGGTGAATTAAGGAAAACCAACAAGAACCGTAGGATCGTTCTTCCTCAAGACAATGCGAGCGCGCACACATCTCGTCTAACAATAGAGTATTTGAAGGCTCAAAAAATCTAACTGATGGGTTATCCGCCATACAGTCCTGATTTGGCACCCAATGACTTCATTTTGTTCCCGAACATCAAGAATAAATTGCGTGGGCAACGATTTTTGTTGGCAGAAGAAGCCGTTGATGCCTTCAAAAGCCATGTTTTGGAGGTGTCTCAAGAAGACTGGAATAAATGTTTTGACAAATGGTTTAAACGGATGCAAAAGTGTATTGATCATAAAGGAGAATATTTTGAAAAACAATATACCAGTTTTCAATCAGAAATTACTTTGTTTTAATTATTAGGCTCAAAATATAAATAGTGCCTCTCGTACTGCCTGAGATCAGCAGGTTCGTTTACTTCTGGAGCTCAGCATTACTGTCTGAGATCAGCAGGCTTGTTTACTTCTGGAGATCACCAATACTGTCTGAGATCAACATATTTGTTTACTTGCATTTGTTGAGTTGTGCTTTGAGTTTCATTCATCCGCTCATTTTGTTGAGCACTTCTCCTCATTACAGCAATTCTTCCTTATTTCCATGCAGAACAATGAACTGCGACAAGCATGCAACGTTACACACAATCTGAATTGGTGGATGTGTTTATGACGTACGGGGACAGCATCTAGTTGTGGCCATGCGCCTTAGAGGTTTTACAAGGAGCGATTTCCAAACCGATGGCTTCCTCAGCACAGTAATCTTCCAAGATTCATCGAAGACTATGTGAATTGGGATAAATGCACAGACGAGCAGAGATTCAAGAATATGGCATTCTGTGCAAACTCCTGAGGACAGGATGTGGTGCTGTTGTACAGAGAACAATCCTTAGGTGAGCACTGGAGTTACCGCTCACTGACTGAACATTAGTCATTCCAGAGAATTCTGCAGGAATAGTTGTTGCATTCATATCATGTTGAAAAGTTTCATGCTGATAAGCCAAGTGAATATCCATTGCGATCCGAGTTTCTAATTAGTATTTGAACTAAACTACGCAACGTACTTTAGAAACCGTGTGTAATTCAGGGATGATAAGCGAGGTGACTGTCATTGTGACAACAGTTTGTAATTAGAATTTGAACCACGCTGCAGTCATCACATAATATATTACAACCCGCGTATTACTCACGTATGATAAGCCAGTGACAATCCATGGTGACTATAGATTTGTAATAGTATTTGAACCAGGCTGTGGTTACCAGGCTTTACAACCCATGTGCTATTCCGAATGATACTCCAAGTGACTATCCATTGTGATGAGAGTTTTGTAATTACTATTTAAACCAAACTGCTGTACCAGACTTCACAACCCGTGCATTATTTGCGGATGATAAGCCATGTGATTGTCCATGGTGACAACAGATATGTAATCAGTATTTAAACCAAACTGCTGTCACCAGACTTCACAACCGGTGTGTTATTTACGGATGATAAGCCATGTGATTGTCCATGGTGACAACAGATATGTAATCGGTATTTAAACCAAACTGCTGTACCAGACTTCACAACCCGTGCATTATTTGCGGATGATAAGCCATGTGATTGTCCATGGTGACAACAGATATGTAATCATTATTTGAACCAAACTGCTGTACCAGACTTCACAACCGGTGTGTTATTTGCGGATGATAAGCCATGTGATTGTCCATGGTGACAACAGATATGTAATCATTATTTGAACCAAACTGCTGTACCAGACTTCACAACCGTGCATTATTTGCGGATGATAAGCCATGTGATTGTCCATGGTGACAACAGATATGTAATCAGTATTTAAACCAAACTGCTGTACCAGACTTCACAACCGGTGTGTTATTTGCGGATGATAAGCCATGTGATTGTCGATGGTGACAACAGATATGTAATCAGTATTTGAACCAAACTGCTGTACCAGACTTCACAACCGGTGTGTTATTTGCGGATGATAAGCCATGTGATTGTCGATGGTGACAATAGATATGTAATCAGTATTTGAACCAAACTGCTGTACCAGACTTCACAACCGGTGTGTTATTTGCGGATGATAAGCCATGTGATTGTCCATGGTGACAACAGATATGTAATCAGTATTTGAACCAAACTGCTGTCACCAGACTTCACAACCCGTGCATTATTTGCGGATGATAAGCCATGTGATTGTCCATGGTGACAACAGATATGTAATCAGTATTTGAACCAAACTGCTGTACCAGACTTACACAACCCGTGTGTTATTTGCGGATGATAAGCCATGTGATTGTCGATGGTGACAACAGATATGTAATTAGTATTTACACCAAACTGCTGTACCAGACTTCACAACCGGTGTGTTATTTGCGGATGATAAGCCATGTGATTGTCGATGGTGACAACAGATATGTAATTAATATTTACACCAAACTGCTGTACCAGACTTCACAACCGGTGTGTTATTTGCGGATGATAAGCCATGTGATTGTCGATGGTGACAACAGATATGTAATTAGTATTTACACCAAACTGCTGTACCAGACTTCACAACCGGTGTGTTATTTGCGGATGATAAGCCATGTGATTGTCGATGGTGACAACAGATATGTAATCAGTATTTAAACCAAACTGCTGTCACCAGACTTCACAACCCGTGTGTTATTTGCGGATGATAAGCCATGTGATTGTCCATGGTGACAACAGATATGTAATCAGTATTTAAACCAAACTGCTGTCACCAGACTTCACAACCGGTGTGTTATTTGCGGATGATAAGCCATGTGATTGTCCATGGTGACAACAGATATATAATCAGTATTTAAACCAAACTGCTGTACCAGACTTCACAACCGGTGTGTTATTTGCGGATGATAAGCCATGTGATTGTCCATGGTGACAACAGATATGTAATCGGTATTTAAACCAAACTGCTGTCACCAGACTTCACAACCCGTGTGTTATTTGCGGATGATAAGCCATGTGATTGTCCATGGTGACAACAGATATGTAATCAGTATTTGAACCAAACTGCTGTCACCAGACTTCACAACCGGTGTGTTATTTACGGATGATAAGCCATGTGATTGTCCATGGTGACAACAGATATGTAATCAGTATTTAAACCAAACTGCTGTACCAGACTTCACAACCCGTGCATTATTTGCGGATGATAAGCCATGGAATTGTCGATGGTGACAACAGATATGTAATCAGTATTTGAACCAAACTGCTGTACCAGACTTCACAACCCGTGCATTATTTGCGGATGATAAGCCATGGAATTGTCGATGGTGACAACAGATATGTAATCAGTATTTAAACCAAACTGCTGTCACCAGACTTCACAACCCGTGCATTATTTGCGGATGATAAGCCATGTGATTGTCCATGATGACAACAGATATGTAATCAGTATTTAAACCAAACTGCTGTACCAGACTTCACAACCGGTGTGTTATTTGCGGATGATAAGCCATGTGATTGTCGATGGTGACAACAGATATGTAATCAGTATTTAAACCAAACTGCTGTCACCAGACTTCACAACCCGTGTGTTATTTGCGGATGATAAGCCATGTGATTGTCCATGGTGACAACAGATATGTAATCAGTATTTACACCAAACTGCTGTCACCAGACTTCACAACCCGTGTGTTATTTGCGGATGATAAGCCATGTGATTGTCCATGGTGACAACGGATATGTAATCAGTATTTAAACCAAACTGCTGTCACCAGACTTTACAACCCGTGTGTTATTCATGCATGAAGCATGCTTCACGAGTGAGGAATTGTTTAATTTTCGTAATTCCAACGTTTTGGATATCGAAAACTCCCATGCCACGTTATTATGATCACATCAAATGAAATTTGGTGTGAATCAGTGAGTAGGAGTTGTCAAGGATTTCTTGTAGAGAGATAATTCTTGTCAACACAACTCAAGGACAATACTTAAGTAGTATCTTTGTAAGACTGCTTGTAAAAAGAGCAACTGCACCTGTTTTCTCTAAATATCAGACAAGGGATGTGGATTTAATATGATGAGGCTCCATTCATTTTGGGAATGAAGAAAGTGTCCATTTGAGACTTACTTTCAGTGCTCACTGGATAGGTCAAGGTGGTCCCTTTGCCATGCTCATCTGACTGCATTTGATTGCATTTTATAGAGCTAGAGGAAGCCTATGGTTTATGGAACCCCTGTTCGCCCAGAAGTTCATATATAATATTTTTGACCGAATTCAGCTATAATGCCCAAATTAATTTTATACTTTGTCTCCTTTAGTGATATTATATATATATATATATATATATATATATATATAATTCGCAATGAACTAATGAGAGCTAAAGTACTTAGAAAAGAACTGAGGGAGCGGCGTGAATTTAAATCCTGGTGTACGGTCTCCCAAAATACACTCCAGGTAATAAGTGGACCCGACAATTTGGCAAGCAATGTATAGAAAACCGCATTAGGACTAGGAGTGGAGGGGTACTTAGCACCCCAACCTACACGACCTTTTGTGTCTAAGCCCCGGAAGGGAGGGGTGAGGTAAGAGGAGCAGGTTGGTCACACCAAGAGCCAGGACAAGACAGAGGGCAGAGTCCCCAACGTTTTTCGGATTGCAACTACCCGGATGGCAGCTGGTACATCCGATTCCCTTCCCCCTCCAGCAATGTACTTCCTACTGGAGGTTCCTGGACTATGAGACCAATCCTGTTCCTGGGGACGAAATGTTACGTAGAGCATGCTTTTCCCCTGTCTTGCAATCCTTAAACAGCAAAGGAGACGAAAGTGAAATGAGAATGGGGATGAAATGGCGGAACGGGATATTCGGAGGATGCAATTAACCTTCCCAGCATTCGCCTTGTGACCCGGGGAAACCTTCGAAAAACACCATGGCGATCAGGAGAAGGTCGACCGCGAGAGTCGAACCGGCGACCTCCATGAATGCAGGCAGTAGATGTGGTTTCCTGAGCATCCCGCTTGTAAAACCGCATTAAAAATGACTGGTAATGTTTGTCCGCTGGCAAAGGTCCTACACGGTAATAACCACTGTTGCCATTGCGATCGATAGTACGATATTTGTAATATCTCTTACAAACTATACACTCCCGAAGAAGTCCTGTTTGAATGTCCGAGATGTTGATAACAAGTATTTGAAGCAAGATCTGAATTAATTGGGCATCAAATAGGTTATATATGAAGAGACAAAGAATTAGTATTTATTTAGACAAAATTAGCGAACATAATTATTAACATTTCCGGTAAGAGAGAGCCGAACAAGTGGAAACAATAACTCATTCACAAGAAGGTAAAGAATAATTAATGAGATCGAAAGAATTCCATACCATCTATCCTTAAATCAAATATCTGATACACTGATGGTTAACTAAAATATACAACAAACAATACCAGATGAAGAGAAGGCAGATGGAGAAGAGGACGTAGAACAGGAAGAGGAAGGAGAAATTGAAAATTAAAACTACAGAAACATAAGGAGATATTACTGTATATTATTAGAAATGCAATAAACAGAATGAACATAGAAGGATAATATTGAGGAGAGAATAGGAAACTTTTCCTGAACATAAATGGAGATTCGAGGATGACGGAAGATGGTGCGGGGCAGAGGGAGGTATAGAAGGTGCCAGTGTAGAGCAGTGTGGAAGAGGGAAAAGAGGAGAATTGAAATGCAGAAAATGGAGGATTTTAGGTATCTGGAGGCGGAATAGCATGAGCAAGCGAGAGAGGACGTTGATGAAGAAATGTTAGTGAAGTCTTGTATAGTGTTAAAAAGGAAAATTGACGTGTAATTGTTGTACATATTACAATAAGGATGTAAAACTGTTATCGTTATTAATGATGAATTAATGGCAATAAGTGAAAGGCGAAAGTTTATAAATTAAATACAAATCACAGGTATTGGTGAAATTCATAATTAATGGAAAAATGCAGTGACTAAAACAGAAAAGGAGCGGTATGAATTATGTAATAAATGATATGATGTATAAATATAGAATTAAGAAAATAATTGTTATAGATTACGACCGAATAATTAAACATTGGAAATAGGAATTAAATTTTGATTTATAGCCTTGGAGTAAAAGGTTAAAGTAGTATTGTAACATAATATTGGAATTAATATAATGAAACAATTCTATATATACACAAGGTGGACCATTTAAGTTGAGACTGTAAAATATATCCAAAGCTAAGCGTTGTGGAAAGAAATTTCTTGAATAAAACTTGCTTGACGTTATAGCAGAAACTAAATGCCATTAATCGTGTTTTATTTGGAGGTCATTATGATGGTCATTTTAGGGCAATTTAATCTGACTATAGTTGTAGGTTCCATTTTAAAAAATGCGTGAATGCATCACATCAGATTTTTTCAACAGTGTGCCACATTGGAATGT